>CM053771.1:426901409-426974570 GCA_028658325.1 Potorous gilbertii
TATTGACCCGTTTTTCATGCTTTTCTTGCATCTCTCTCATTTCTCTTCCCAGTTTTTCCTCCACCTGTCTAACTTGATTTTCAAAATCCTTTTTGAGCTCTTCCATGGCCTGATCCCATGGGATACCTATTTCAGATGTTTGGGATACAGAGGCCTTGACTCCTATGTCTTTACCTGATGGTAAGCAGTTTTCTTCTTTGTCAAAGACGAATGGTGCAATCACCTGATCAAGAAAATAACTTTCTATGGTCTTATTGTTTTTCCCTTGTCTGGGCATTTTCCCAGCCAGTTACTTGACTTCTGAGAGTCCTCTCCACCCTGGCCTAGGTCTGCCCAGCTAGTGCTTGGGGTCTGAGATTCAAATGCTGCTCCCCAGCCTCAGCCTGGCTGCTATTCAATGTGAGTTTATCTGCTGGTGCTCAGGTGGGGGCAGGGCCGCCTTCCAGGCCCAGTTCCCTCAGGGGGTTTATGCAGAGATCTTTTGTAATGGAGCTCCTGCTCAGCTCCTGCCTGCTCTGGGAGCCTCCAGCTGCTGCCTCTGCTGCTGCCTCTCGAGGGGGCCTGAGTCTCGGAGACACCCTTCTCCCCTCTCAGTCCATCTCTTTCACTGACCTGTGCATCTGTGGGTGGAGGGACTTTCGTGGCTGCTGGAGATTCTGTCCCTGATGCCTGTTTGGATCTGCTCGCTCCTCTCTGTGCCGCGCAACCGGGGCAGGACAGGGCTCTGCTCCCATCCGGCGTGTGATGGACCTTTGGGATTGGTTTTTCAGGGCTCTCTGGAACAGAAATCTCCTTCACTGTGTTGCTGTGCGGCTTCCACTGTTCCAGAATTTGTTGGGAGTTCTTTTTAGAGGAAATCCATGGGCTGTGGGTTCGGACCTAGCATAGGTGAGTCTTTCTACTCTGCCATCTTGGCTCTGCCCCATATCTTTCAGATCTAGTCCCATAATTTTTAAACTGTCTCTCCTGGATCTATTTTCCAGGTCAGTTGTTTTTCCAATGAGATATTTCACATTCTCTTCCATTTTGTCATTCTTTTGGTTTTGTTTTGTGATTTCTTGGTTTCTCATAAAGTCATTAGCCTCCATCTGTTCCATTCTAATTTTGAAAGAACTATTTTCTTCAGTGATCTTTTGAACCTCTTTTTCCATTTGAGTAATTCTGCTTTTTAAAGCATTCTTCTCCTCACTGGCTTTTTGAACCTCTTTTCCTTTAGCAAGGTATTGACCCGTTTTTCATGCTTTTCTTGCATCTCTCTCATTTCTCTTCCCAGTTTTTCCTCCACCTGTCTAACTTGATTTTCAAAATCCTTTTTGAGCTCTTCCATGGCCTGAGCCCATTGGATATCTATTTCAGATGTTTGGGATACAGAAGCCTTGACTTCTATGTCTTTCCCTCATGGTAAGCATCGTTCTTCCTCATCAGAAAGGAAAGGAGGAAATATCTGTTCACCAAGAAAGTAACCTTTTAGTCTTACTTTTTTTCCCTTTTCTGTGCATTTTCCCAGCCAGTTACTTGACTTCTGAGATTCCTCACCACCCCCGCCTTGCTAGATCTGCCCAGCTAGTGCTTGGGGTCTGAGATTCAAATGCTGCTTTCCAGCCTCAGGGCTTTCAGCGGGGGCGGGGCTGCTATTCAATGTAAGATTAAATTCAGGTGCTCAGGTTGGGGCAGAGCCACAGCACAGGGCTCAGTTCCCTCAGGGGGTTTATGTGGAGACCTTCAACAATGAATCCAAGTCCCTGCCCATTCTGCGAGCCCCTGTCCGCTGCTGCCTCTGCTGCTGCCGCCTCTGCTGCTGCCTCCCGAGGGGGCCGGAGTTATGGAGTCACCCCACTCCGCTCCCCTCTCGGCCAGTCAAACAGGCCCTCTCACTGACCATTGCGTCCATGGGCGGAGGGAACAACACAGCCACTGGAGATTCCGTCCCGGAAGCCTGCCTGGATCTGCTCCTCCTGGGGCCACGTGGTCAGGGCAGGGCTGGGCTCTGTTTGGGGTCCGGTTTGCGATGGACCCCCAGTGTCGGTTTTTCTGGTCTCTCTGGAACAGAAATCTCCTCCACTCCATCATTCTGGGGCTTCCTCTGCTCCAGAACTTGTCAGGAGTTCCTCCTTACAGGTATTTTATAGGCTGTGGGTTCGGGAGCTAGTGTATGTGTGTCTTTCTACTCCACTATCTTGGCTCCTCCCTAAAATTTTTAACAATATTCTTTAAACTTTAAGTTCAAAATTTTCTCGCACTCACTCTTCCTTCCTTGAGAAAGCAAGAAATTTGATTTCAACTACACATGCTATGCCATATAAAACATATTTCCATATTAGTCATGTTGCAAAAGAAACACAAATTAAACAAAACAATAAATATAAAGAAGTTTTTTAAAAGTGTGCTTCAATCTGCATTCATATTTCATCAGTTCTTTCTCTGGAAGTGGATAGTATTTTTCAGCATGGATCCTTTTCAATTGTTTTGGATCATTGTCTTGATCAGAATAGTTGTTTTTCACAGTTGATCATCTTTGCAATATCACCGTTGCTGTATAACATATTCTTCTTCTGATTCTGCTCAGTTCACTTTGTATGAGCTTATATAAGTCTTCCCAGATTTTTCTGAAACCATCTTGCTTGTCATTTCTTATTACACAATAGTATTCTGTCACAATCATATGCCACAATTTGTTCAATCATTTTCCAACTGATGGGCATCCCCTCAATTTCCAATTCTTTGCTACCACAAAAAGAGTTACTATACATATTTTTGTACATATGGGCCCTTTCCCCTTTTCTTTGACCTCTTTGGGATACAGACCTAATAGTGATATTACTGAGTCAAAGGGTATGCACAATAATAACTCTTTGGGAGTAGTTCCAAATTGTTTTCCAGAATGGTTGGATCAGGCCACAATAGTAGTGTTGGAGGAATAGTAAGAATGCCAGTCTTACTGGGAGAGTAAAGTGTAAGAAGACTCCAAAGGGACCAGATTATAAAGTGCTCCAAAAATCTAAACAGAGGAGTTTCTACTTTATCCTGGATGTAATAAGGAAACATTGCAGTTGGTTGGATGGTGGGTGATATAGGCAAAACTGCACTTTAGAGAGATTATTTTGCCAGCTGAATGAAGGATGGACTCGGGTAAGGAGAGACTTGTGTCAAGGAGACCAACTGGAAGACTGTTGGTAAAATCCACACATGAGGTGATGAGGGCCTCTGCTAAGGATGCAGTCATGTGAACTGAGAGAAGGGGATATATATGAGGGATGCTGTGAAGGTAGAAAAGACAAGATTTTTCAACAGACTGGATATGTTGGGTGAACATGAGTGATGAGTTGAAGATGACACAAAGGTTAGGAACCTTGTAACTGAGAGTATGGTGGTGCTATTCAATAGGAAAAGTCTGGAAAAGTGGAGGGTTAGTTAGGGAGGGCAGTAAGAAAATTAGTTCTAAAAGAAATGCTAAGGAAGGTGGCCTAGCCCTACCAGATCTCAAATTGTATCATAAAGCAGCAATCATTAAAACCACTTGCTACTGGCTAAGAAACAGAGGGGTAAATTAGTGGAATATATTAGGTACTCAAGACTCAGTAGTCAGTGAATATAGCAATCTACTGTTTGATAAACCCAAGGACCTCAACTTCTAAGATAAGAACTCACTGTTTGACAAAAATTGCTGGGAAAACTGGATAACAGTGTGGGTGAAACTGAGTGTAAACCAATGCCTGACACCATACACAAGAAAAAGGTCCAAATGGATACATAATCTAGGTATAAATGAATTAGGCGAGCAAGGAACAGTGTTTTTGTCAGATATGGAAAATGGAGAAATTTTTGACTAAACAACATATAGAAAACATTATGAAGGCAAAATGGATAATTTTGATAACATTAAACTGAAAAGCTTTTGCCCAAACAAACCTAATGCAATCAAGATTAGGAGGGAAGCAGAAAACTGGGAAAGAATTTTTGCAACTAGTGTCTGTGATAAAGGCCTCATTTCTAAAATAATATAGAGAACTGAGTCAAATGTACAAGAATACAAGTCATTCCTCAATTGATAAATGGTCAAAGGACATGAACAGGCAGTTTTCAGAGGAAGAAATTAAAGCTATCTATAGTTATATGAAAAAGTGCTCTAAATCACTATTGATTAGAGAGATGCAAATCAAAACCACTCTGAAGTACCACATCACAACTACCAGATTGACTAACATGACAAAACGGGGAGATGATAAATGTTGGAGAAGATGTGGGAGAGTTGGAACAGTAATTCACTGTTGGTAGAGCTGTGAGCTGATCCAACCATTCTGGAGAGCAATTTGGAACTATGCCAAAAGGGCTACAAAAATATGCATACCCTTTGACCCAGCAATACCACTTCTAGGACTGTATTTCCAAGACATCATAAAAATGGGAAAGGGTCCCACATGTACAAAAGTATTTATAGCAGCTCTCTTGGTGATGGCACAAAACTGGAAATCAAGGGGATGCTCATCAATTGGGGAATGGTTGAACAAGTTGTGGTATATGAATGTAATGAATGCTATTATGCTAAAGGAAATGATGAACAGGAAAACTTCAGAGAGGCCTGGAAGCACTTATATGAACTGATGCTGAATGAAAGGAGCAGAACCAGGAGAACTTTGTACACAGTAACAACCACAATATGTGAGGAATTTTTCTGGTAGACCTAGTACTTCATCGCAATGCAAGGACCTAAAAAATTCCCAATGGACTTTTGAGGCAAAACGCCTTCCACATCCAGAGAAGGAACTATGGAACTGAATTGCAGAATGAAGCAGACCATTTTCTTTTGTGCTATGTTTTGTTTTGTTTTATGGTTTCTCCCACTCATTTTAATTCTTCTATTCAACATGACTAAGGTGAAATTTTATTTAATAGGTATGTGTATGTAGAACCTATATAAGATTGCATGCCATCTTGGGGAGGGAGTGGGGAAGAAGAGGAAAAGGAAGGGTAGGGAGGGGAAAAAACCCTAAGATATATGGAAGTGATTGTAGAACACTGAAAACAAATAAAATAATTATTCAAAAAAGATAATGAGTTCTATTTTGGATATATTGAGTCTGAGACATATATGGGTTACACATGAAGATGACCCAAGAACCAGTGTAGACAATAAGAAACCACTGGAGATTGTTGAGCAGGGGAGTGACATGGTCAAAACTGTGCACTTCGAAAATAATTTTGCCAGATGTTTAAAGAAAGCTCCAGAAAGAGGAGATACTTAAGGTAGGAAAACCTATTAGAAAACTATTGCAACAGTCCAGATAAAAAGTGATGAAGAGAGTGGAACCAAGATGGTGGAGTAGAAGAACAGGCCTATAGAAGTTTCCCCCACAGCCCGTAAAATACCTGTAAAAATGACTCTAAACAAACTCTAGAGCAGTAGAAGTCACAAAACTACAGAGCGAAAGAGATTTCAAGCCCAACACAGCCTGGAAGACTGACAGGAAAGGTCTATTGCATCCTCTCAGAGTGGAGCACAGCCTGGCCTTGACTGCACAGCATGACAGAAACAGGACTGGAGCAGGCTTCAGGGAGCAACTGGCAGCAGCAGTTCCCAGATTGCTCAATCCACAAATGCCAAGGACAGCTCAATCCACAAATGCCAAGGAGATAGTTCTTTCACCTGGGTGAGAAGGGAACACAGTCTGGCCCTGCCGGCAGCAGCCACTGCAGTGGCATCATCCATTTTTGGAGCCCTCAGCTTAAAGATCCTAGGGGAATTGAACAGCTGATCTGGGTCTCAGCCTTGAGTGGCGGTCCTGGGGTAAGGAGCAGCATTGACTGGTGGAGCTGTTGGAGGCTCTGGACAGGGAATTCCACTCACAGATCCTGGGAAGAAGAGGGCTTGTGGTTTCTCCCACACCAGAGTGCAGGCAAGCAAAGGAGAAAACTCCTCTCTCTTGATTGTGCCACCTTGGAGAAACTAAGAATTTGTAGGTCCCCAAAGTACACCCTCCTCTTGACAAAGGTCTCAAAAGTCAAATAACTGACTGGGAAAATCCTCAGAAAGAGGAAAAAATAATATTATAGAAGGCTACTTTCTTGGTGAACAGGTATTTTCTTCCATCCTTTCAGATGAAGAAGAGCAATGCATATCATCAGAGGAAGACCTAAAAGTCAAAGCTTCTGCATCAAAAACCTCCCAAATAAATATGCAATGGTCTCAGGCCATGGAAGAAAAAAGGATTTTGAAAATCAAGTAAGAGAAGTGGAAGAAAAATTAGGAAGAGAAATGAGAGAGATGCAAGAAAAGCATGAAAAGTGAGTCAACAGCCTGCTAAAGAAGACTCAAAAAAATGCTGAAGAAAATAACACCTTTAAAAATAGACTAACTCAACTGGCAAAAAGGGGTCCAAAAAGCCAATGAGGAGAAGGATGCTTTAAAAAGCAGAATTAGCCAAATGGAAAAGGAAGTTCAAAAATTCACTAAAGAAAATAGTTCTTTAAAAATTAGAATGGAACAGCTAATGACTTTATGAGAAACCAAGAAATAATAAAACAAAATCAAAAGAATGAAAAAATGGAAGACACTGTGAAATATCTCATTGGAAAAACAACTGACCTGGAAAATAGATCCAGGAGAGACAATTTTAAAATTATGGAACTACCTAAAAGCCATGATCAAAAAAAGAGCCTAGGTATCATCTTTCATGAAATTATCAAGGAAAACTACCCTGATATTCCAGAACCATATGGTAAAATAAATATTGAAAGAATCCATTGATCACCTCCTGAAAGAGATCAGAAAAGAGAAACTCCTAGGAATATTGTAGCCAAACTCTAGAGTTCCCAGGTCAAGGAGAAATTATTGCATGCAGCTAGAAAGAAAAAAATCCAAGTATTGTGGAAGTACAATCAGGATGGCACAAGATCTAGCAGCTTCTACATTAAGTTATAGAAGGGCATGGAATATGATATTGCAGAAGTCAAAGGAACTAAGATTAAAACCAAGAACCAGCTACCCAGCAAAACTGAGTATAATACTTCAGGGGAAAAAATGGTCATTCAATGAATAGAGGACTTTCAAGCATTCTTGATGAAAAGACCAGAGCTGAAGAGAAAAATCTGACTTTCAAACACAAGAATCAAGAGAAGCATGAACAGGTAAACAGGAAATATAAGTCATAAGGGACTTACTAGAGCTGAACTGTTTACATTCCTACATGGAAAGATAATATTTGTTACTCTTGAGACTTTTCTCAGTATGTGGGTAGTTGGAGGGATTATACACACACATAGATATTGACAGAGAGGACAGGGTGAGTTGAATAGGAATGAATGATATCTAAAAAATAAAATTAAGGCATGAGAGAATATATTGGGAGGAGAGAGGGAGAAATGGAATGGGGCAAACTATCTCTCATAAAAGAGACAAGAAAAAGCTTTTTCAATGGAAGGGAAAAGGGGGGAAGTGAGAGGAAAAAAGTGAAACTTACTTTCATCACATTTGGCTTAAGGAAGGAACAACATGCACCCTCAATTTGGTATGAAAATCTATCTTACACTATAGGAAAGTAGAGGAGAAGTGGGGTGGGAGGAAGATAGAAGGGAGGGCAAATGGGAGGAAGGAGTAAATAGAAGTAAGTGATTTTGGGGAAGGACAAGGTCAAAAGAGAGAATAGAATAAATAGGCGGCAGGGTAGGATGGAGGGAAATACAGTTACACAACATGATTATTATGGAAATCTTTTGCAAAACTACAAATATAACCTATATTGAGTTGCTTGTCTTCTCAGTAGGGATGGATGGGGAGGAAGGAGGGGAGAGAAGTTGGAAGTTTTAGGAGTGAATGCTGAGAATTGTTTTTGTATGCAACTGGGAAATAAGAAATATAGGTAATGAGTACAGAAATCTATCTTGCCCTACAAGAAAAGAGAGAAGGTGGGGATAAGGGAAGGGAGGGGTCTGATAGAAGGGAGGGTAGATTGGGGGAAGTGGTAAGCAGAATGTACGGTGTTTTGGGGTGGGGGCAGAGGTGACAGGAGGAGAAAATTTGGAACTCAAAATTTTGTGGAAATGAATGTTGAAAACTAAAAATAAATAAATAAAAATTTAAAAATTGATCAAGGCCTGAAGTAGAAACGATGATTTTAAAAATGGACTTAGTTGTATTTCTCTAAAAATAGTCTGATTGTTGGCTACAAAAATATCTTGTCCATAGTTTTCCTGTGGCTTGTAGGAGAGAAAAGGTTATTCTTGAAGACAAACAGAAAGTAAGATGTGTCAGGTGATACTTAGAAGACAATAGGGTTATAAGGACTGAATAAAACAGGTATCTCCTGAATTAGGTATTTTGTAACTCAGGATAGCTATATGATTTAAAATCATAGGATACAGAGCTTGAAGGGAACTTGGAGGTAAAAATTTTGCAAATGAGAAAATAGACCCAGAATTATTAAATCATTTGTCCAAGATCACACTGGCATTAAGTGGAAGAGTGGAGATTATACAAAGTCCAACAATAGCAGGATTAGTATGTTGGAACTCAGAAGGATCACAAGGGATCACATCATCTAGTCTCTTGCTTCCAGTAAAAACAATGATCTGTTTTAAAAGATCTCCTGACCTTTTTTTGTCAGCTTTACTATATTACTATTTAATCACTTTATATTTAACTGAGATATCTTTTTTTTTTTTTTTGGAGCTTTATTGACACAAAAGCAGTGGACCTGAGATTTAGCAAGGAGCTAAACAAAGGCAATGTTATAGGAAAAGAACCAGACTTATATAGGATGATTTTATGGTTTCCCTATGGGGGGTTGGAGATCGAGAGTAAGTTTATCTTGCAAGACTTACTCTCGTTCTCCAACCCCCCATGAGTGTCTTTTTGTTCAGATTCAAACTAATTTCCTAGAATTCTGCTGTCTATGGAGACAAATGGACATAGCTCTTCCCTTATTATGTTACTTCAGTTCAACAAAATATCAGAACAATATTAAAATTGTCTCTTAAATTTCTCTCTAAATTCAAAACAAAAATTTCTTTTCTTCCCTCATAGGTCCTACCTTGTATTCCTTATTTATTTTTCTGGCTACATATCCATTTTTCTCTTGAAATCTTGAAATACAACTTGAGCAGGTTAGGCTAGAGTCTTTGGGACTATGTTGCGCAAGGTACCACTGTTGAGCTGGATGTAACATCTAGCCTGGATTCCTCCATGCCACTGAGTCAGATCATAGACTCTTGTTTCCTTCATCTAGAAAGGAAAACAATAGATTAAAAGGACAGAGATTCAGGTCCATTTCTTAGGGCTGCATGTTACAAGGTGGAAAGGGAAGAAAGATGTGAGTGAAATCATCTTTCACCCTCAAAATAAAATAACACAAAAAAGCTCCCTGAGTTGTTAAGTCAAGCAGGTTTTAAAGATACTGAAAGTTCTGGTTATAAAGTCAATGGAAAAAAGGCTGCATTCATCATGTGGCAGAAAATGTAGAATGTCCATGTATTTTCTGATCCTCTGGTTTCTTAAAATAAATCTCCTAGCTTCTTCCACATAGGTGACACCATCTTGGGAGATCTAGCCATACACCAAACTATTACATATTACAATCAAGATGTAAGTAATGTGGACAAGAAACATTAATTTTTAGCACTTACCAATAATACTCCCACTTAGTATCTCCAAAAGTTAGCTTTATATAACAATAACAGCAGTATAGATTTATTCATGTTCAAAAAACCAAAACATTATTCCTTTTTTCCCTACTAATTTGGGCTGGGCCCATCATTCCTAGTGATATAGTAATCAATTCAGTAATTATTTATTAAATGCAAAGCATAGTGCCTAGCTATAGGGGTTACAAAAGCAAAAACAATGCCATCTCTGCCCTCAACCCTCTTGAAATCTTGTAATTTGGAGAAAACAAATATTGCTATAATACAAATTTAAATGAGCTAAGTACATAAGAAAATTAGACACTTAAAAGAAATTTGGAGGAGAGATCACTTCTACTTGGGACATCAGAGAAGGAATTAGAACCTGAATTATGCCCTGAAAAAAACCCTGTAGAGGGTTCAATAGATAGTGATTGGGGGGATTCCATTCCACAAATGGGGAGATAGTATATGAAAACATACAAATAGGAGAGGGTAGGAAGACAGAGATGGTAGAAAGAATGAAATAAGGAGAGGAAGGAAGATTGGAAGTCTCAGAGATCCTTTAAAATCAAAGTAAGAATTTGTACATTGCTCTGTGAGCTATGGGGAAACCACTCCTTTCCCCAAACTTTAAACCTACTGCACTCAGAAGCTGGGACGCCAATGGGCCTCTGCCTAAGAGCTCTTTTGGACCCTCCTGACTTTAGAGTTTTTATCAATAGCAACTGTTGCTGTTTCCCTCCCAGCCTGATTTCTTCTTTTTTCTTGGCCTCATTAAAGGGGCCATGCCCTGGCTACTTCTTAAACAGGGCTCCAATGAATGGGTGTTACCTCACTCTAAGTGAGTACCTGCAAAGACCTTGGCCTAAAGGGCCCAAGGTCTCCCAGGGCATCCTGGGTCATCTCCAGTCATCCTGATGAATATCTGGTCACTGGATTCAGATGGCTCTGGAGGAGAAGTGAAGTTGGTGACCTGCACATCCTTCCTTCACTCAAAATAAAGTCAAGTGCAAGTCATTTCATCATTTCTCTGATGGCATGGTCTTCTTCAGCAATGAAGGACGAACACAACAATGGGCGACCACCAATAGTCTTTTAGGCAAAGAGTGATATGAATACAGAATTATAGCAACAGAATTTCAGTGTTGGAAGGAACCTCCAAAGCCTTGTAATCAATGCAAAAATTCCTTTCTATAATATCCCTGAAAAGCAGTCATCTGCTTTTTAAAGATTTCAAAAGGAAATCCACTATCTCCTAAGTCTAGTCTATCTTAGACAGTATTGTTAGAAAATCTTCTCCAAGCTAAATATTCTATTCAACTGATCTAGCAATGCATCCTTTTGCTCTAAACACTATTTAGCTTAGCAATATCCTCCTTATAACGTGATATCCAGAACTGAACACCCTAAAATCACACTCGCTATTTTTTTTTTACAATTGTTTGGCAATGTTGTCTCATATGAAACTTGTCCCATTAAAATCCCTAATTCCTTTTCAGAAGCATTCTAGACTAGTCACTTTTCTCTTATCATATACTTAAGAAATTGAGTTTTTAAAACTTAATAAAAGATCTTATATTTCTTCTTCAATTGGATTTCATGTTGAACAACCAATAAATAAAAAAAATATCTGTAGCAGCTCTTTGCATGGTGGCAATGAATGGAAAACTAGTATGCCCTTCCATTGAGGAATGACTGAACAAATTATGGTTATGTAATGGAACACTATTGTGTTGTAAGAATCAATGGAAGGAACAGATTTAGAGAAACCAGGGAAGACTTGTATAAACTGACTGCAGAGTTAAGTGAGCAGGAACAAGAATTTATACTGTAACAAAAAGACTATAAAAGCAAACAACTTTGAAAGACTTAGGAACTATGATCAATGCAAGAATCAACCATGATTGCAGAGGACTGTGGATGAATACTACTCACTTGTGATAAGTGATAGACTAAATATGCAGATTGAGATGCATTTTTTTTAATATATGGAAATTTGTTTTGCTTGACTTGTTACAAGAGTTTTGGTTCACCCACCCCCTTCCACCATAGTGGAAAAGGAAAAAATTAGAGGGAAAGAAAAAACATTGGCTCAATATTTCAGCCTGTCAGAATCTTTTTGGATCTTGATTCTGTCATCCAAAGCATGAGCTACCCCTCTGAGCTTTGAGTTAACTTTAAATTGGATAAGAATAATATATTTGATAAAACAATATGCATCCCAAGTCACTGATAAAAATGTAAATATCATCTCTGGGACTCTCTAATAGAAACTTGCTTCCAAGTTTCCAAGGCAGTGAGTCATTAATAACTGGCCTTTTGGAGTAGTAACTCATTCCATTCTGACTCCCCATAATTTTAGTAAAATTTAGCCCACATCTCTCCACTGAGGATTCTGAAAGCACTGTGAAGTATGTTTCAGAGAGGGTAGAAATTGAATTCAAAGAGACCAGTTTGATAGTTATTTCAGTTGTCCAAGCCTTGGGAGAGACAAGAGGAACAAGGGTAAGGCATGAGGAAGAGATAGATATAGGAAATAGAATAAAGATGATATTGTAACTTAGAAAATATGGGAGAAGTCAAAGCTGATTATGAGGTTTTAAGTCCCTCTGACTGAGTAGCAATAACATCAACAGAAATAGGAAGGCTAGCACGATGAATAAATTTGGAAGAAAGGAAGGGAATTATGATAAAACTCCTTTTTAATATTTTGTGATTATTATAGTTATTTTGACCTGTATGGTAACTAAGCAGAATGCTATCTTTTATATGTTATTTAATACTATCTTTGATAAGAACTCACATTCTATTGAGCAAGTAACAATTTCAGTGCAGTTCCTTCTGGTTAATAAAACAAAACCAAGAAAACCAACCCAAACCCCTCCTTACCCCAAAGGGCAGATGCAGTGCCAAGTCTTTACAAAATAATTAATATTCTTGTACACTATGTTGACCTTTGCAGGCAAAAGAATTCTAGGATGTGGTTGAATAAAATAAACTTTAGACTCAAGTATTTAAATTCTGTAGGGAAATTTTAAAAATAAAAGGAAAAGTAAAGAAAAAAGGAGGAACTAAATTCTAATCCAACACACTATCTTGGAGGTTAAAATACTTTCAGTTCATGGTAATGCCACACCTATTTTTCAGGCTCCCAAACAATTTCCTTTTGTGGAATGCACAGTGAAAGAAAAGTGTCTGAGATGGTTTCTTCAAGAAGAGAGTTGGATGACGCTACGCACAGAACCAAATAACATCATAAAAAATTAAACTGATTTTTCTCCTAACAGTCAGGAAATGGCTGGTAATTGTAAGGGAGTCATTTTTCAATCAGCTGTGTATAGACTATCAGCCTATTAGAACAAAGTCTATGCCATATTAGAAGAAGGAAAATGAAATAAAGAAGACATGGCACCTATATCCCAGAGGAAACTAAATCTGATCTATCTAATCAAATTGTTAATAATAACTTGAATACAATACAAAATAATAACTTGAATAAATACAAAATGGATAAAAGAATAGATATTGACATTGACTTACCATTTCCTAAGGAAGATTAACTGGTGTAAATTCATTGCCACAACAAAGAGGATTTAATCTGATCCAGCCAGGAAAAAGTGAATGAGAAACACCAACTGACCACATTATTAATATATGATTGAGTAGATAAATTATAGAGCTCATCTATCAATATAAAGAGAGTCTAGAAACCACCTTAGCAAGCAAATATAATCCTTCTTGTCAACCAGGGAGATATAACATCCAAGGGCAACCCTGGCTTAAATACAGATTCATTTGTATGTAAAATACATATTTATTCGTAAAATCTGGAGAAGGGTAGTAAAATAATGAGCTGTTATTACTTCAAAAATAGCAAAAATTTGTGAAGAGAAACCAACAGTCTAAAGAAAGTCTGGTGTGAAGATGAACTAGGAAAAATCTGAGAATAGCTAAGGATAAAATTGGAAGGACAACAAACAGATGAAAAATGGGGAAAAAATCTAAAAAGATTTTCATAGCAAACTTTTCATCATCAAAGACAGCAGAGCCATCACATTTGGACTCTAACATCAAGGTCCTAGACATGGCAAGCTGAGAAAAGCAACTATATTGCACAGAGTCTACACAGAGGACTTCCAAGTTGGAGGTGACAGAACTCAGGAAAGCATTAAGGAATTGATTCCCAAGCTGTTTGTAGGAAGGGAAGACATCAAAAGCATGGGGGATGGGGTAGGGAATATTTTATTGGAAAAAAGTTAATGAAAAGAAAATAAACAACTACTAATCTATATGCCTACTTTCCAATCTATATAAGATTTTTATTAAAATAATCCACATAGGCATAAAAGGCACCTTTGATGAGGATATTAGAAAAGAGCAGGTAGGCTTCTGAAAGTGATATACCACAGATGACTCACATCTTTGCCATCACACCATTGCCTGGAAGATGCAGAGAATACAAGAGCTTGCAGTGTATCTTGTTTGTTGACTAGATAAAAGCATTTAAATCATAGAACAAAATATTACCTTCATGGTTAAAAGTGTCCAACCTGAAGATGGATTCTTCATAGATGGTTATGTCCTTCAGAAGCTCCAATTTGCAGATAGTGCTGCTGTTCAGTCATTTTCATTTGTATGTAACTCTTTGTCACACCCTTTGGGGTTTTCTTGGCAAAGATATTGGAGTGGTTTGCCATTTCCTTCTCCAGTTCATTTTACAGGTGAGGAAACTGAAGCAAACAGGGTTAATTAAATTACTTGTCTAGGGTCACAAAGCTAAGTATCTGAAGCTAGATTTGAACTCAGGAAGATGAGTTTTCCTGACATCAGATCTGTCACTCCATTCATTATGTCACTCTGTGTCATTTAGTTGCCCCATACATAGATGATATTGTGCTAATGGCATCAATCCCTAGAACTCCACAGAGTTTGTTATATAAGATAATCAATAATTACTTGAAAGATTTTGGCTAGCCATGCATGCCAAGAGAAACCAAATGAATGAAGAATATTTATTGTCCAGCTTATGCTATGTAGTTGGGTGGATATCTTGGAGAGTTCATTTTGTAGTGTATATGTGTGTGCGTGTGTGTGCATGTGTGTGTGTGCACGCGCGCACGCAGAGATGTCCTCCATTGGAGGGTACACTTATATTGATGAGATTTCACATCTGTTGTAGTATTGATTTGGTAGAGCAAACTGTCATCTTAAAGGCTTTTCTGCAATAAAATGTTTGCTATGAATATCTTAAAATTGTACAAGGTTGTTCGAAAACTATAATAATAGAAACAAATATACAGTATACATATACATATATAGTATTTATTGGTACACCACACAGATTTGTGTATACATATATATGTGTATACAGGTATATATCCACATATGTATGTGACATATAAAGAAAATGGATAATCTGTTGAACAGGAGAAAAACAGGCTAGACTGCTTCTGGGAAATAACACAATTCTTTTTAATGATTCCAAACTCCTCCTGGAAACAAAGGCTTATCTTTTGAATACCAAAATTCTTCCAGTGAAATAGTGTGACTGCCAAGCCAAAGAATATTATATAGTCTTTGAAGAATTGAAGTCAAGGTTCACCCAGAGGGCAATAGAGAATTGAATGGTGGGTGTGAAGGGGCTGTAACACATAGCAAATAAAGAATTATAAAGGAAAAGAAGCGTAAAGGATGTTATCAAAGAAACAATGAATGAAAAAGATGGGTCAGTCATGCAGTAAGAGTAAGGGATATCTAGTAGGAAGCCTATCTCGCAAATCATTTAATCTCTCTGGGTCTCAGTTTTTCATCTCTAAAATGGGTTGGACTACATGGTCTCTGAGGTCCCTTCCAGTCCTAAATCTACACTCCTATGTTCTATGAAGAGGAACTGTCATGTGATATGAGTTATGTTCTGCATCCTTGGAAGCAAGACTTACATTGATGAGATCACAGATCCATTGTATATCACTCTTAATATTGTCAGGTATTTACTTGATTTGGTAGTGTGGCTATTCTGCAACATAGGTGTTTGCTATATATACGATCAAATCATAAGATTCCTTAAAAGATGCAGTAACAGAAACGAATTTATTCAGTAGCCCTTGAACATGAAATAGAATAATGAGACACACGCTTGTCAAAGACGTTTTCCACTGATGTTGAGGATACCCAGTGTGGAGCGTTGGAAAAAGGGGATCCCTGTGAACAGTAAGATCCTTCCGATGATACTGTCTGTGGATGACATAGTATCATTATATAATTAATATAATATATAATTACATAATTTTATATATATATATATATATGTGACTGTATCATTCCCTGAGACATTTTAGAGCATACACACATGACATAGTATCATTATATATATATATATATATATATGTATATGACTGTATCATTCCCTGAGACATTTTAGAGCCCTCTGAATGAGCTTTACATTACATGTACATTACATCCTTAAAGAATTATTTTGTACCGGAGGCCCAATCTACCTCCAAAGCAATACTTCCTTTCAAATTTCACCAAGGCAAATGAATTACACAATTACAAAGTGAATTGGATGTCAAAGAAAAGGATGCATTAATAGCTCTTCCTACATTTAATTTTAATTAGCTAATTATATCTCAAAACATTACTGAATGTTAGGTATAACTATCTTTTTTTTTTAATGTAGAAACAAGCTAAGAAATTAAATAAGAATTCCAGGTTGTTATTCCAAAGCAGCTTGGCATGCTGTATGATAAAAACATAGTAATTATGTAGCACTTGAAGGTTTGCAAAATTTATGTTGCAAATATACCTTATTTGGTCCTCACAGAAATCCTGTAAGGTAGCAGGCACTGTTAATCCACATTTTACAGATAGTAAAATAGACTAACAGGGTAAGCGACTTGCCCAGGGTCACACAGGTAGCATACAAGGCAGGATTTGACCTCAGTTCTTTTTAATTCCCAGTCCAACTAAGTTCACTGTGTCATCAGACTAGAAAACTGGCCTCAGAGTGAGGAGGCAGTTTATAAATTACCTTCTACAGGGAGCCTTTCCTGATTCCCCCACCTTTTATTGTCCTCTCTCTTCCCTTACTAATATGTATTTAAATATTCTCTTTATTTTTTTCTTTATATTCTTTTATGTGTACTTAATTACCCCTATGAGAATATAAGCTCCTTATGAATGGGGATTACTTCATTCTTTCTATTTGTGTCTCTAGCACTTTATCTAGAGTGCCTGGCACACAATAGGTGTGTAATAAATGCTTGTTTATTCATTTTTCTAGTAGTATTTTATATTTAGAATCTGTAAGAATACCTTTCCCTCTTCAGTCTTCCCTCTCCTGTATCTTCCCTAGCCAGTCAGTTACTAAATACTAAATACCTTCACACTCTCATATGTCTTCTGCAATCACCAGAATGCAGGTCACCTGTCACCTAGACAATTGCAACAGCCTCCTAATTGATCTTCCAATCACTGCTCCCTCTCCCTACTCCAATACATCCTACATAATAAAATTATCTTCCTCATCTGGTCATGTCACTCTTTTCTTAAAAATCTTTAGTGACTATTGTCTTCTGAGTAAAGAAGAATTACATGTTTAAGTTAATTAAACTTTGAAAAGACAGGAAATCTGATTAGCATGTGTTTTTATTTAGTCATTTTTCAGTTGTATCTAACTCTTTGCGACCCCATTTGGGATTTTCTTGACAAAGATACTGGAGTGGTTTGCCATTTCCTTCTCCAGCTTATTTTGCAAATGAGAAACCAAGGCAAACAGGGTTATGTGACTTGTTCGGGGTCACAAAGCTTTGTCTGAGGCCAGATTTGAACTCAGGTCTTCCTGACTCCAGGACCTGCACTCTATCCACTGTGGCATTTACCTACTTCTAATATTTATTAGTTGATTGCTCAAACATAATTTATATTATATATATATATATATATATATATATATATATATATATATATATCTACAATATACAGGTCTATATAATATATTGAAAGTATCAAATATACAAAAGTTTAAAGAACACTGTATACTTTAAAACTGTCCCCTTGAGAGGTTTTATGCCTGTTCCATTAATACTGCCACTACACACCTCTAAAACTCTTTTAGAGACCACAGTGTATTCTATCCTCAAATGATGGAAAATGGTTATCAATTGAAGGTGGAATTTCACTTTTGGAAACCATTAAAAGTAATTCAGAGGCAAGTCAGAGACAACCTTGCTAGATACTAGTTTTCATCCCCCAAAATAAAGTGTGATTGCAAAGTAATTAGATTTGCTTTGAGTAATGTGACCTATGCTTGCCTCCAAGAGCATATCCAAAAGGAGAGCATTACAAAAGCGTTTTGAGAAGCAGAGCCAAAATGGCAGAGTATACACAGTGACTTCCCTGAACTCTCCCACAATCCCCTGCAAACAACTTTAAAATAATGCCTCAAAATGAATTGTGGCGTGCAGAACCAATGAAAAGATGGGGTGAAACAGTTTTCCAAGAAAAAACAACTTAGAAAGTTGACAGGAAAGGTTTGTCTCATGGGGTGAAAGTGAAAGCACAATCCAGGACAGGTTGCACCCCAGCAAGCCATCAGCAGGCCTTGAGGGCAACCTCAATAGTGGCTGAGCTCTCAGACCACAGATGGTAATGGGTTCAGACAACTGGTTGGAAGGTATTAGAACTGCATTGCTTATATACAGTTATAAAAGAGCTTATATACAGTTCTGGATCAGAGTTCCAGACAGAGGAATAGCACTAGCACACACCTTCAGGGGAGTTAGACCCTGGTCACTGTTCCAGGGAGGAAAAGAGTGCTTGTAATCACTCATAGACCACACTTCTAATTAGATCATACCACCTTGGAAGAACTGAAAATCTACAAACCTCCATAAGTACCTCTAAAAATCACAGTATAAAAAAGCTTGGGACAGTGCCCCCACCACCCTAGGAGAAGAATCCAATTTTATCAGGAAATAGCCTGGACACTGAGAAAAATAATAACAGATAACAGCAATAAAAAGAATTGATCATAGAAACTTACTGTGGTGACATGAAAGATCAAAACACAAAGTCAGAATAAAACAAAGTCAAAAATAATTACATTAAAAATAATTCCCAAAAGAACCTGAAAAGGATTTTAAAACTCAAATAAGAGAGGTAAAAGAAAAATTGGGGAAAAAATGAGAACGATGGAAGAAAATCCTAAAGAATGGGTCAATGTCTTGGTAAAGGATGCACAAAAAATACTGAAGAAAGTAACACCTTAAAAAACAGAATAGGCCAAATGGTTAAAAAAAATAATACAAAAATCCTCTTAAGAGAAGAGCTCCTTAAAAAGGAGAATTGGACAAATGGGAAAAGATGCGCAAAAACTCACTCAGTAGAACAACTCCTTAAAAAGCAGAATTGGCCAAATGGCAAAGGAGGTACAGTACCTCCTTTTATTCACAGGAGAAAAGACTTCCTTAAGAATTAGAAGCTAAAGACATCACAAGACATCAAGAAACAATCAAACAAAAGTAAAAGAATGAAAAAATATAAATGTGAAATATCTCACTGGAAAAACAACTAACCTAGAAAATAGATTTACCAGAGTTAATACTAAAAACTATGATTTTTAAAAACAAGCCTAGACATCACATTTCAAGAAATTGTCAAGGAAAACTGCCCCAATATCCTAAAAGCAGAGGGTAAAATAGAAATTGGGGGGGAATCCACTAATCTTCTCTTGAAAGAGATCACAAAATGAAAACGCCCAGGAATATTATAGTCAAATTCCAGGTCAAGACAATATTGCAAGCTTCCAGAAAGATACAATTCAAATATATAGTCAGGATAATATAAAATGTCTTAGCTTCTACATTAAATAACTGAGGGGCTTGAAATATGATATGCTGGGGAGCAAAGGAGCTAAAATTACAACCAAGAATCCCCAACCAGTAAAACTGAGTGTAATACTTCTCTTACGGAAAAAATGGTTATTTAATGAAATAGAGGACTTTCAAGTATTCCTGTTGAAAAGATCAGAGGTGAACAATCTGACTTTCAAATATAAGACTTAGTATAAAAAGGTAAACAGGAAGGAGAAATCATAAGGGATTCAATCACGTTAAACTGTTTACATTCTTTACATGGGAAGATACTTGTAACTCCTTAAGAACTTTATCATTATTAGCACACTTAGGAGTATACACGGACAGAGGGCAATGAGTGTTAAGTTGACTGTGACAGAATGGTATCTAAAAAATAAAATTAAAGGGTGAAAACGAGGGATGGTTATGCTAGGATGATACATTAAACATAAAATTAAGGGGTGAAAAAGAGAGATGCATGGGGGAAGGGAGAAGTGGAATAGGGGTAAATTATCGCACATAGAAAAAGGCAAAAAAGAGCTTTTAGAATGCAAAGGAAGATTGGGGTGGTGGTGGCAGACAACACTTGAACCTTACTCTCAGTTGGCTCAAAGAGGGAATCACATATACACTCTGTGAATATAGAAACCTGTCAGTCTGGGAAGGAGGAAGGGAAGGGGATGAGAGAAGGGGTGGAGACTGATATAAGGGGGGGAATACTGGGAGAGACAATGGTCAGAAGCAAAACACGTTTGAGGAGGGGGGGAGAGAGAGAGAGGGAGGGAAGGAGAGGGGGAGAGAGAGAGAGAGAGACAAATAGGAGAATATAGGATAGAGAAAACACAAAGTAATTATATCTGAAAAAAATTTTACAGCAGGTTTCTCTGATAAAGGCCTCATTACTCAAAAATATAGAAAATGGAGTCAAATTTATAAGAATATGTCATTCCCTAACTGATATATGGTCAAAGGGGCAGTTTTCGGATATCAAAGTTATATATGGTCATATAAAAATGCTCTAAATTATTACTGATGAGAGAAATGCAAATTGAAATAAGAGAAAAGGGAAATGACATATGTTGGAGAGGATGTGGGAAATTTGGGACACTAAAATATTGCTGGTGGAGTTGTGAACTGATCCAACCATTCTGGAGAGCAATTTGGAACTATGTCCAAAAGGCTATAAAACTATGCACACTTAGCAAAACCACTAGTAGATCTGTATCCCAAAAAAGAGTAATAAAAAAAGGAAAAGGACCTATACGTGCAAAAATATTTATAATAGATGGGGTTTTTTTTTGTGGTGGCAAAGAATTGGAAATTGAAAGGATGCCCTTTTGTGGAATAAATGAACAAGTTGTGGTATATGATTATGAAGGAATACTACTGTGCTGTAAGAGATGATGAGCAGTCTAGGACTGTATCCCACAGAAATCATAAAAAAATGGGAAAAGAACCCACATGTACAAAAATATTTATCACAGCTCTTTTTGTGGTGTCCAAGAACTAGAAAATGAGGGGAAGTCTATCAATTGGGGAATTGTTGAACAAGTTCTGGTATGTGAATGTAATGGAATACAAAAAAATGATGAACAGGAAGACTTCAGAAAAACCTGGACCTATATGAACAGGTGCTGAGTGAAGTGAGCAGAACCAGAACACTATATACAGTGAAAGCCAGTGTGTAAGGACTGAATCTGATAAACCTAGCCATTCACAGCAATGCAAGGACCTAAAACATTTCCAAATTACTGAAGATGAAAAACAAAATGCCATCCATATCCAGAGAAGGAACTATAGAGTTGGAATGCAGAATGAAACAAGACTATTTTCTCTTTTGTTATGCTTTGGTCTTTTTCTCGTTTCTCCCATTTGTTTTAATTCTTCTGTGCAACATGACCCATGTGAAAATGTGTTTAATAAGAAGGTATGTGTAGAACCCATATAAGATTGGATGCCATCATGTAGGAAGAGGAAAAAGTTTAAAACTCATGGAAGTGATTGTTGAAAGCTGAAAACAAATTAATTATAAAATAAATAAGAAGAAATGATGAGCAGGATACTTTCAGAAAAACTTGGACTTACATGAACAGATGCAAAGGAAAGCGAGCAGAACCAGAACAGAGTACACAGTAAGAGTGACATTGTACAATGATTGAATATGAATGACTTAATCTCAGTGTAATCATCTAAGACAATTCCAAAGGACTTACAATAAAAAATGATATCCTTCTCCAGAGAAAGAACTGAAGGAGTCTGAATGGAGATCAAAGCATATTTTTTTAGCTTTATTTTTCTTGTTTGAGTTTATTGGGCTGGTTTTGGATTTGGGTTTGTCTGGTTTCTTGTTCTGTGTTTCTTTCATAACATGACTAATATAGAAATATGTTTTGCATGACTGCACATGTATAACCTATATCAAATTGCCTGCCTTCTCAACGTAGAGGGAAGGAGGATGAGAATTTAGAACTCAAAGTTTCAAAACACAATGTCAAAATTGAAAAAAAAAACATTTTTAAAAGAGTGAATAAGTCTGTAGTCTTCTAAGATGATTTTGATGTATTATGTCTGGAACTCTTATGAAGAAATCAATCTGTTTTAGATTCAAAGCTCATGTACCATTGGCATACATATATTCACAAATTATGTAATGATATAATAGGATTTATTGGTTAGGGTTCAGACACTCAGTTTAATCCACAATAAATATATATTGATGTCCTAGTCCCCTTCTAGACTGTAAACTCCAAAAAGATAGGAACTACATCTTACCTAAAATTTGGAGCCCCCCAGCATCTATCTAACACTTGCATAGAGTAGGTGCTTATTTTTCAATTGAACAAATATTCATAATCCTAAAAAAGTCAGCTGATAAGACATCCTGTATTCAACATTCAATGGATTCAAGAATTCATTCATATGAATATCCCCTTCTACGATACAAATAGCAATCCATGGATACCTTCTCATCCTACAGGACTCTTCTCTATGACTTTCCCTTAATGAAGAATTCTTAACCATTTTTTAATATCCTGGACCCCTTGGCAGTCTTTTTAAGCTTATCCACCTATTTAACTAAAAAATAAATAATACTGAAGGAAATGCTAAACTTCACTTAAGAGTTAGTGAAAAGAAAGCTGTACCTTTTTCCTACCCAATTTCACATATCTCCTAAAGTCTCTCCATGGACTCGGTGTCTGTAGACCCGAGGTTAAAAACCTCTGCCTCCTATATGTTTAGAGGATAGGCAGTTAGGTGCACAGTGGATGGTGCTAGATTGGAAGTCAGGAAGACTGACTTCAAATGCTGCCTCATACATATACTAGCTGTGCGACCTTGGGTAAGTCACTCAACCTCCCCAGTTTTCTCAGCTGTAAAATGAGTACAGTAATAGCACCTACCTCCCAGAGTTTGTTCTGAGGATCCAATGAAATACTTGTAAAGCACTTTGTAAACATTAAAACACTGTAAATACTGTAAAACACTGTAGCTAACATCATTATTAATCCAACACATTAGGGATCTTCCTCTCAAGTCTTTTGACAATACAGCATAATACTTGGGGCTATCTGTTTGTTGTATTAAGCTCTCATTTTCATGGCTGTCTTCTTCCTATCTCAATTGTGTATTTCCTGGATAACATGCTACCTCTTGCATGCAAGCAGTTAACAATATGCTGAAACAAAACTATACCCACTGTTTCCTTTAGTTCGAACATAATTTTGATCCTTCGGAGACTACTGTTTAATGTATAACACTACATATTTCTGACAGACAACTTAGAAACCAAATACATTTATAAAACCCTTAGAAATTCTTGAATTAAAGGCATTGCAGAAGTATAAATTATTAACATGAAAATCTTTGGTTTGTAGAAAATATTTATTTTTTTATGTTGAATTTAAAAAAGATTTAAAAACTGTCTTCAATAATACGTGAAATAGATCTAGAACACAGCATTTGCTTGTTTGATAAGTAAGCCCAAGACACCAAGTAAAAAGTGTTTTCCTTAAAATTCCTAAAGCAATAGTCTTAAATTCTAAGCAAAATTTTCAGAAAGGATTTTTGTTCTTTTTAAGTTGAAAAATAGTTTTATCTTTATTGAAGAGACATCTTTTTCGTACCCTTTCTCTTCCCTCAGTAATTCAAGAAGCTGTTTATACCTAAGCCCTGAAGCTTTACTTTGTATAGAAAAGATCAAACTCAAAACAAAAATATCAAAACTTTAACATGGATATATATGAAGAGAAAGTCATTCTGACACATAAAGGAACTCAGACCATTTCCCTCTATTACTGTTCTGGTTTAGCCATGCAGAGTTTTAAATAACAATAAAATGTCTTTTTCTCATCTCTTATTGAGGTTTTACCTTCCTTAGAATACATGCTCATTAATTTCTGATTATCCCTCCATAAAACAAACTATTATACCTGAACTTCCACACCCCCTATGCAATACAGATTTTGTTTCTAATAAAATAAAGTCATAATTCACTTCAAAAACAAAATAACCTAAGAATGTGTTTTATTGGTAAAAGGTACCCATTATGTGATAGTTCCAATAACCAGATGCTTCAATATTTCTAAGCATGCATTATACTGGCTTAATGTGTGTACAGATGATGTAGCAGGTAGAGGAGACTCTCTAAAGAAAACGCAATCTAATGCATACTTCCCGATTTGAGAATATATCCTCAAGAAGTTTTTGATTTGTTTGGTTTTTATGACTTTGGCTCCTTTTATTTTTCATTAGTGCCAACACTTTTAAGATAATATAGTTTAGACATGCCATGGCTGCTAAAACTTATAAGAGGAGCTTGAGCATGACAAGAAATAATCTTGTTGTAGCATCGAGAGCCATGAACACAGAACAAACATTGGGACATGACTGAATTAAAAATGAGAAAGCAAATAGTGAGAAATGTCTTACCACAAAGGTCAATGACTAGGGAAGCACATCTGATTTGGAAAAGATGATCTGAGATTTCAAAAAGGAACTTGCTAAAAAGAATGAGATGATGAAAATTAAAGTCCTGAGATCTGAAATGGGCTGCTGAAAACGGAAATGGGCAGGTAAGGGGATTCGTGATTCTGTAGAACAAAATTCAGTTGTTGTGCTGTTCAACTTCTGCTAGTATTTTTAAAACTCAATTTCTTGTACAAGTAATGCTTCCATTTTTAAATCACTTAATTTAGTCTCAAAGACAAACATTTTGAGGGAAGGCCAAAGACAGCATTTAATGGACTTTTAATGGATAATTTTTAACAAAGGAGCATTAAGTCTAAGATGTTCATGTTAACATGCTTGTAAAAAATGGACAAAGGATATTGAATGTTACTAAATGGAGAACTTACACCAGTTAACGAATCAAACAGTTACTTTTAACCACTGAAACTTATTTTTTGCAAACATGCCACCTTCCAGGAAGAATTGTCTTTTTAAAAAAGTTGATATTCTTAAATGTTTGTATGGGATAGAAACTAGGCAGATTCACTAACTGTAACTCTAAATGTTTGTGTGGGAGTAAGCTGGAATGTAGTAATATGTGAATTAGACTTTTGAACATCTTCCAATCACACCTACTGTTTTCTAATCACACATGTAAGTCATGTTTTAAATACAAATGTTTTCCCCTCCTTCATATTTTAATAGAACACATCTATCCATAAATAAGCACAAAAAGGTCAAAGATCTTTAGGTCCACAAACTACTTTGTGAAGGTTTTTTGAGTCTATCTATGTCAGATTCCTCAGCCCTTCCTGTATTTACATAACCTGATGCATCTAATGGCAGGGAACCTGAAGTATCAATGTACACAATGACTGTAATGCAATGAGATTCAATTAACATGTCAGCACATATGTTTCCAAATAAGTATTATCCTTAAAAGTACAACCAACCTCAGTTACTGGGAACCATCAGTGAATGAGTTACTCTGGACAACTTCCCTGCCCCTGCCAAATAGCCCCAAATGTTTACTTTAGCCACTTTAGGTGAAAAAAAATTAAAAATATATTATACATGGACTTTTAAAAAGTATATGCTGAATGTAAAGAATAGAACATTTTCTTGACAATCTACCATTCAGCTGACATTGTGATTCTCTAAGGTGGCAGGAGTCAGTATAGGATTGTTTGTTCCCACTTCCAATGGCCTCAGACTACTGTGATCTGAGTCCTTATGTTCATTTTCAATTATTTTCCTGACTTGAGCTGCCATGTTGTCAGCTACCACTTTTCACTCTTGCAGGTAGACTTTCATTAGATCCACTGTGGATCTACACTGTGGAAATGGAAGCATCACATTTCACGTGTAAGCAGGGTGAGGGCCCAAGGGGCTCTCCTATCAATATAAGTTCACAGAATTTATTGTATGGATTCTGTGTCATCTCTTTTGTCTGCCCACAGGACTTCTGTTAGTTTACTAAGTGCCTGATCGTAAATTTTGCTCCAGGTAACTTAGTTCCATATAGATGAGTTGCTTCTTGTAAGATACTGTTAACGCGCAAAAACGTTTTTGAAATTCCCCTTTTGGAGTTGCACTTACAAACCACCCAAGAAAACTACTCTCATTACTGTGGTCACAACTAATTTTTCTTCTCAAACCAAAAACAGTATTAACTATATTTAACTACACATTACGTTCCTCAAAGTTGACTCTGAACTTGTGACTACTTTCAAAAACCAAATCTCCTCCAAGAATGAAGATTAACTGTGCTAAGGCCATGCAAGAATACGTTGCCAGCCTTGAAGGCTAAAAATGAGCCACAGCAGCATCACTGGACTGAACATCATTTTCCAAGAAGATGACTTTAAGGGGAACGGTGTTCATCTGGATACAGAAATGCTGCTGTTTTTTTTTAAAATCACATCTCATTACATTAAGGTTCCACCTCTACTTGCCTATCCTCTTCACTTCAGAGTCCATGGGAAACAGTCCGCAAATGAAGGCCTTCTGTTGTACTGTGGCCGTAATGACTACAACGCTCACTGGCCAAAAGCCACAGTGCAGATCCTGAATTGTTGTTAGGTTCCACACATGCTGAACTCCACTTCTGATTTCACTGCAATTTTAATTTAGATCATTACAAAATGGAAAAGAAAAACAAATGAGGGGCAATCATTCATCCCCACTAAAGAATATACACTTAATAATAAAGAAAGAACATTTTTTCACATTATACTTTATTAAGAAATTTGAGTGCAAGAAGTATTTCCTCAGATATTGACTACCCATTTTCCCAATTAATAAAATTCAAACAAAAAAAACAAACAGGCAATGAGGTGAGCAAGTGCCAGTCACAAATCTGGAAAAACATTTTATTTGTCAGCTTTTGATCCCCTCACTAAGGATTTCTACAACATACACCAACTCTGGTTTTGTGGCAAACTGAGATGATGAGGTTACTAGGTATTAGGGAAACAAAAAGATGGAATGATTTATTCTAGTTCATATCCTATTAATTCTGACTAACTGGATAAACGTAGGGTAAAAGCATATCAATTTCATAGTGAAAAAGTTTTCCTTCATGTAAACAATGATTCTTGAAATGACTATAATAAATTAACAAAAAAACCACCCAAACCTACAACAAATATATACAATGAATGTAAAAGAGAGAATAGAAAAAAAAATCCTTCCTTCTTGAAAGCTAAGTGCCATGTACATTGCAGATGCATATAACTCAGGATGGACAACTGAGGATTTATTAAGTATTTTTCCTGCACAAGAGAAACTTCAAATTGACAATTACTATTGTTTTACATCTTCAAAGAAAGAATTTCACTTTTAAAAACTGATTAATCATACTCTGGTTAAATACAACAGAACTTGACTATCATTATCAGTAACATGGAGCAAAAGAAAAACTCTGTGACCCATTTGTACAACATGTGAAACTGGAACATATCTCAGATTTTCCAGCCTCAACCTGTAGTTCTCATTTATGAAACAAATTACCAAGAACTCCTCAAGAGATGATTTAATGAGCATATTGCACTTTGTCATGGTGCCATTTTGCCTTAGTCATAATCAAATATAGTCAGCCCTTACATGAAATAAGTCTAGAAGTGAGGCAAACACCAAAAGAAAATGCAAAGCCATGAACAGCTTAAAATAGAGTTCCATTATTAACTTATAATTTAAAAAAAATCATCAAGTCAAGGTTTCATTCTTTGAAAATGCTACCTCTAGAAACAAATAAAATTTTCACTCACAACAACACAGTAAGTGGTGAAAATTAAAGTTTTGAATAATCTGATGAATGTGAAAAGAAAAATTTCCTATCAATGAGTATTAATGGTAATGCTAATTTCATACAGAAAAGACTGTCAACCTTTTAATCACTATTTCAATAGACAGGCACTTCTATAAAGTATATTTTTTTCAGCTGGCATTCTCAATACAGGGGCATAACAAAGTATGGCTCTATTACAATGGATTCAAGATGGCAACTACTTAGAACCCAGTGCCAACCAGGATTATAACAAATCCAGTGAGTATTTTGTTTTTCAATTATTCATAGAAAATTTAATCCTGATTAAGTATCCTTGGGCAGGAATTCATGGGTAGTTGATGACTGAAACCAACATTTATGTGAAATGCTTCTGTTAATTTAATCTGTGTATATGGCTTAATTATGATTGAGGATTCAATATAAGAGAAATGAATTATATGAGGATTAAAAATTTAGTACCATATCACACATTCTATTTTTCATTTTTTCTTTTCAAACATGCAAGCCTGTTATTTTTTCCATCATAATACTGTGACCTTTTAAAAGCTTTCTTCTGGGTTTTCTGTCCATACCATCCATATACTATTTTTAAGTTTTATTTTTCACTTAACAGTTTATCAAAAGCTCCTTGCTATTCAAGTTGAAACCTGAAGCAGAGTCAATAGTGGTAGAAAAATATATGAGGTTTCCCTCATTTACAAATAAACAAAAGCTTACTAAATTTAGATGTGAACACTTTACATTCACTTCCTGAAGTGATTTCATTTTTCAAGCCCTTTATTCTCTTAAACATTTTCCTTAAAGCTTAAAAAGAGAGCAATCTTAGTGTATTACAACTGATTTCATAACTGGGCTATTTGAGACATGTTTGAGCAGGTAATCACTTAACTGATTACTTTTTATAAGGTTGTCAAACCTGAGTCAGCTATATTGATACAAGATGAGGAAGTATATGTATTGAAAACAACTAACCAAAATATTACACAGTTCTTTTTCTCCTTTGTTTCCATTTGGAAAAAAACTGCTCGCACCACAGAAGAATAACCTTTCTTTAAAAGTTCATATTTTACATATATTTCATAACATTTCTTTTATTGGCTTTCTTCAGTTTTGGTACTGTTCAGATGCCAGGACTCTAACACACTCTGTTTTTTCTGTTCAATTTTTCTGAAAGAACACATGAACAAAAATGTGAAACGTCACTGTTTTTGGATCCTTATTGCACTTCGTTAAATGAATGTACTCTCCCTTTAACCAAGTATTAAAAATGAGGTCGACTTTTATGTCCAGATGATATTGTCAATGGTAATGTTACTGAAGAAAGTGAAGAAACTTCCCAGTATAGACTATGAGACAGAAAAAGTCTGTAGAGGATAACCATGGAAACAGATTGGCAGATGATAACACCTATTGTAACAGCCTAAAAGAGAGAAAGTGAATGCTTTTAATATGTAAAAATCGTCATTCTACATGAAGAAACAGAGATTATATTCAATTTATTATATGCCTACATATTTATTATTTTAAAATATTACTTCTTTCCTGAACTTCAGCAGACTATTTTAATATAAAAAATATAAAAGGAAAATACCATTAAATGTTCAGAATTGTAACTGTCTGCATGTAAAAATCCTCCAGCAGTGAGTTTGTAGATGGCAAAGTGAGACACAAAAGAATGATTTTTCTAGACCAACTTCCCTCCCAAGGGAGCCAAGTTGTACAGAGGGAAGAAGTTTCTACAAATAATGAGAAAAATTGGGTTCCAGGCTAATGCGGCAAAGGGAACAAAACATCCCCCCCAGTGTTGAAAGGCCTCTGAAGGCCCTTTCAAATTCCCAAGTCACTTCTCTATTTTTGCAGACTACCTTTCTACCTATTTTACCCTTTGTAAAACACCTCAGGCTCAGAAAACATTTGTGCATTCGAGCACACACTGCATGGCTTGTAAAGAGCTGCTGGCAGCACTCCACTTTGGAATGATGGAGTTATTCACCTAAGAAGGCAGGTATCGACACAAATCAAACTACGGCAGACTTGAGCGTGGCAGCCTCCTCACTCCAGTTCCCAGCATGTTAAAGCAACAAGATAGATTCCTGTAAATTCACCTTGATTTCTACTGTTGTTTACCAAATGAATAAAGCACATCATGAATTTTAAAAAATTAATCTCCAGTCAAAGACAACACTGTACTGTGATTTTTCTAATTAATTTTGTAAAACACTATTTTGGAATTGGCTAACCAGTAAAAAAAACTATCCTAACAAAAGTAACATGAAGCAATGACTACATTTTCACCAAAGGCGTATTTAAAGAAAACCTCTAATAGGACTAAGATCTGGTGTGAAGCTGCAGACATTGACTCCACTTCTTGTCTAGGGCACTCCTTAAAAGCAACTTTTTGCCTAATTTTGGGTTTTGTGATAAAGAAAAAGAAAATATATAATTTACTTTTCTTCTAAGGAACTTTATTCTAAAGCTCTAATTTAATTTGCACATAGATCTTAAGCAAAAAGACTCATTGCTTCAGTACAGTTAATGTTTATAGAGACTCTTCTCCCCTCCTTTCCACATAGATTTAACTTCTGAATCTCTGAGACAATTTTGGCCTTCTTATAATTACTAATTCAAGCATAAACATAATTACTTAACCAACACATATGTACATATATATGTATATGTATGCATTATGAATAATAGTTTTAATTTTACACTACCCACCTTCTCTCTTTGGTAGTCACTAAAAATAACAGAAATGGTTGCCAGACCTGGATGGCATAAAAACCATAAGATACATCCCTGAAACAGAAGAATAAAATGTCAGATGAGTAAGGTTGTGCTTATACTCTGAAATGAAACTACAAGACTACAGTAACATAGTACAAGGCTGCTTAAAATCAGTTCCATTTGTCTGCAAAGTGGAACTGTACGGCTAGGACTTGGGAGAACTGTTTTTGCTACTGTCATGTTAGTAAGCTTTTTGTCTCACTAGGTTGATTATATTTTTACAGATGTATACAACAGATCTTACTCGGATGCAACACTAATGAGCTTTTACATACCTAATTTACAGGTTTGCACTGTATTTATCATATATATCAAATTGCCTTTTTTTCCTGAAATTCAAAAACTGATTAATAGATGACAGATTTTAAAAATCAGAACCACTAAATCCAAGTTTATTACACTTTGAATCTGAAGGTAGTAAACCATTTTAACAAACAAATAGGATTTCTTAGAGGCACCCAAAACAAACAAAAAAAAATTCTTTATTTTCTAAAGAATTTTCAGGATGAAATAAAGTGGTATTTCTTTCCCTGATATGCAGATCTGAAGTGCTCAAGACAGAGATAAGGGGATTGGATTGATATAATTGACATAAGGTGTGGCTCCTGGTACAGACTACTAGATGAGGGAAGGTAAACCTGTGGCCTTACAGGTTACCTTCTAGATCCTTGGGTATGGTCTTTTGACTGAGTCCTAGTTTTACAGAACAAATCTTTTTATTAAGGGGATTTGCTTTCTGAAGTTTGAACTCAGTCAAAGGGCTGCACTTTGAGGACTCACAGGGTCACATGTGGCCTCAAGGCTGCAGGTTCCCCACCCCTGGTCTAGAAAAAGGACATGATATGGGGCAAGGATGAACTTTTGGATGACCATCAGCCCTCTACACCACCTCCTGTGTCTTCTGCTGAATCTCTGTGAAAACTTCCCCTTCTCAATTCACATTAAATCAGATTGACTTCAAGATCACACCAAGAACAGAAGTAGAAAGGCAAAAGAGAAAAGGAAGAATAATTTTCACTATTCTCTGCCTTTGAACAATAATGAGAAAGACCTCTGTCAGATACAGGATCATAGAATATAGAGTTAGAAAGGGCTTTAGAAGTAATCTTGTGTGGGTGGTCTCTTCCTTTCATAAACAAAGAAACTAACCCAGAATAGTTAAGTGACTTGTCCAAGGTAGTAAGAGGCAAAGCTAGACCTCAAATCCAGGTTCTCTTGATTCCAGTTCAATGCTTTTTCCCATTATGCCATGATATCTTCTCCACCTGCCTCCACTGCTCTCTAGATATGTAAGTATTTAGAGGTGAGATGGACTAAATAGGATGTAGAATGTATTTCAGTTACCTGGCATCACCCAATTTCTACCTCTGATGATGCCTGTATTACGAAAGACTACCTTTCAGCTGTTGCATCTTACATTCATTTAATGTGTCTCTTAAAGAAGGACTGGGGACTAGACTTGAGATTTTACTGATAAAGGGAAAACTCTGGTGAGAAAACTCCCTCTAACCAGTACAGGTCAGTACATTCTCTGCACTGACAGTCTTAGAGTAGTGGTGTCACCTAGAGTAGTGGTGTCAAACACAACGTCCACGAGTTGCATGCACCCCGCAACACTCTTGAGTCTGTCCCAAACAAGATTAAAATGTAATTTGGAAAAGTTTAACAAAATAAATAAAAATATAATAAAACACAGAAAATATTGCATTTTAAAAACTAAGTCAATATGAGGCCTGAAGACTTCCTTGTGTATAATTTAGTGGTTCCTGTTTCTTTTTGAGTCTGACATCACTGGCCTTGAGCATTGAAAAGTTCAGTGACTAACCCAGGGTCACACAGCCAGTATATGTCAGACGTAAAACTTAAACTCAGGTCTTCCTGTTCTAGTTACAACATCCTGGACTAGTCAGAGCCCTCTTGAAGAGTCCAAACTGCTTTATTACTTATTCTTATCATGTCTTTATTCCTTACAACAGTCCTGCACAACAGCAGAGAATAAATAATCTCTCCATTTACAAGTTTAAAAAAATTAATAGGTCAAAAATACTGAATGATGATTACAGGATGAACTAGTAGTGATATGAGCCTGGGTCTCCTGTCTTCCAAATGGGATGTTTTACACATCTGTGACATATACCTTTATGAAAAAAGTATAAAGAAACCATATTTTAAAAAAAGTTACTTCCTACACGGAACACTTACTTTGGCAAATGTGATGTAGAACTCCCTTTTAAGTGTACTTCTTTCCACTGTGATGATTTGGTAGAGACCACAGCCTATAGATAATGCTAGGCAAACTCTTAAAATAATTAGAAGTATCCCTGCTAAATTATGCTGTGCATGGTAGCTGTGGTGGTTGGTATCTTCAAATTGTTCCCAAAGCAGCAAAATACTCTGTAAAGAAAAATAGCAGTCTTAGATTTTAGAAAATATTTATGACTATTTCCTCCCCAAAATGCTTCTCTAAAAACTACTGAAGATGTTTCATAGTCAAGCAAACCACAAAGGTTGTTACTTGATAAAGTATAGGCATAGTCCTTTATTCAATGATATGCTATACTTTAAATATAACATTAAAAAAAAGACGGTTTTTTTTTCAAATTTATAGTATCAAATGCAACATGAAAAGAAAAAGATCTTCATCTTTCCTCTAATACTCATTCACTGCTCCAATCTTCCTTATCAGGATCAGGTTGGTTCTCCAAGTCTATAACCTTGGGGGTAATCCTCAATAATACCTCACTATTCTCGTATGATCTGGAAATCTGTTGTTTATTAAAAGTTTGTCTCTCCTATCATGTCTTAAGACTTTTGAGTACAGACCTGTATATTTAGCATACACTGTAAATTATTACCATGCATCCTCTAAATCTTCAGGACTTTTTGAATTTAACTTTTGCTATCTTTGCTTATCAGAATCATTAATTCCTACAATCAGTCCATCATTCCTCCCATTTCCAAAGCTCTTTATTAAAGGCTGAATAACATGGACCTGAATTGCTGTAAAATACTTTACAGAAATCCTAATCATTAGCCTCCCCTTCAGTCAATCCTACCTTAGAGTGTTTAATGTCTTCTAAGCTATTCTTGGATTTCAGAGGCTTAAATCTGTACAAATCACTGTTTTAGTCATTTATACTCCTTTGCCATTCCCCATGCAGGAGACTTCCTTCTCAGGCCTTTGTGTAGGTCATTCTCCATTACTAGAACAGTGCCACTCCTAAACCCTCTCAGCCCAACCACACTGAACCCTTCTCATTCTGTAAGCTGTGATCCAAAATATTCTTCTAAGAAAATGATTCTCATTTAACAGAAAACTACTCTTTAATACTCTTCACATCACTTTCACACATTCCAGTTCACTCTCCCTTTATAAACATAAATTGATATATAATCAATCTATATATTTCTGTTGATAGAGTATCTAACCAACCTTTTCACCTTATTAAATTGGGAGTCCTTGACATGTAATCTATACTCCATAAGCTCTCAAGAATCAAGTACAGTGACATATACCCTATGAATACTCAATACATAATGTTTCTATGGTGAAGTGTTAAAATTAAATAGATCAAAGAGTTTGGGATCAAATTCCTTTACATTCAATCTTTTCTTCTCTTTAAAAGGTAATAGGAATTCCATGAAGGAAAGGACATAAAATGAGAAATGGAAATTTGATCTATTAGTAAATCTATCTCTTATACTAATTATTTTCCAGGATCAAAACACAATTGTTGGAATTTCATCCTTTTTCATTTATTTTTAGTTTTTTCCCATTAATATTTATTTCCTGGTATAATAGAATTGTTTTCTGTCTAAGGTGTATATACTTACCTTGGGGCTTCTCTTCCCCAGATCATTTGTTTTTTATTCTAAACTACTCTTACAGAATTATGACATGGTATTTATTTTTACCTGAAAATAATACTGATCATTAATCAATCATAAATAAGTTTCCTTTCCTTACTCTGATTTTTATATAACTTTTTATATCCTATACCTAGAAATTGAAAACTTGAAATAAAATAGATACCATATTACATTTAGTTTAAGAAAAAGAGGTGGGAGAAAATCAGTAACAAAGATTTTCTTTAAGACAAAATGCTCTCTAGTTCACTTAATTTCTGCTTCTTTCCTATTCTAAATTTTCATTTCCAGTTAAATTCAAACTCCATTTTTCAGTTAGTGATTTGAATTCTGATATACTTAGTAACAAAACTGGACCTGATGACTTTATAATTAATCATCTTTAACACTGGGTTATTCTGAAATAGGAGATTTTGATTCCGGTAAGTTAAATGTTCTTAATTAAAAATGGCATACAGTTGAATGATAACAGGCTCAAGTTGGAAAAAATAAAAATTTCTGTATTAGGTGCTGGTACTCAATTCTGTAAAGATAACAAGAAGTCCTTGTGACCGTCTATTCATAATTCTAAAATCAGAATACATTCAAACTTGACAGTACTTCTCAAATTTAATTCTACCCTCTGAACAAAGCGAAGCAGGAAGATCAGATTAAATAGCACAGACCTGTATTACGACAATGACTACAGCTACGCCAGTAGATGCTGGAGTAGAATCCCACTGGAGAGGTCTGCTCTGATATTTCTTCATTCTGCCTATTGTCCAGCCCATGCATAAGCTCAGTAATAAGTACAGCATCTGGATCTGAGAGGCTATGTCACAAACTGACGAAAAAGGAAAACAAAAACTGACAGTCATTCTTTGTTAAAAGTATTCTTCCCTTCTAAGGGACCAGATAAAAGAATAGCAAACCAGTCTGTGAATTAAAACACTCTGGAATTATACCATTCATTTAGAACTCAGTACAGGTAGTTTAGATAAATATGAAAACGGTGCCAGTGCTGTTTATTTATTAACCCCACTAACTTAATTAACTTCAGTGCTTCATGAATCACCACCACTGCTCAATAGCGTAGTTTTGCCTTATTTTTAAGATACATTTCAACCCAGATAAACCTTGGAGTCCAAGAACTAATTCTTAGTACAATGCTTTGCATATAGTAGGCATTAAGTAAATGGTTACCAAATTTAATTCAAATAAGTTAGAAAGGGTGTTAGACATCATCTAGTATAACCTTGTAATTAATATGGAAACTGAGATTCAGATTTGATAAAGGTCATACAGTTTATCAATGGTAGAACCTGGATTTTAATTCCCCATTAGTATACTTTATGAGACCATGCCAAGTTAGTATCAATTTCATTTTAAATACAAGTATTTGTGGCACAACTTTTATACAAAGAAAAATATGAATCTATTCAATCAGATATTTGATCACTACAGAAGTAATACTTTTAATAAATCTATAAGATCATTTAGGTCTTCATCTTTATTCTTTGAATAAATGTTATTATTTTGTTCAAAAGGAGTACTTGTACAATACCTCTAGAAAAACCTACCTTAAATCTAATTTTGAATAGCTGTGTGATACAGCAGAAAGAACACTGAACAAAAAATTTGGGTTTTAGCCCTGGCTCTGCTGCTTACTGGCTGTCTGACCCTGGGTGGGTCACCTTCCTCATCTGTAAAATGGGGGTATTGTACTTGCACTACATATTTCATAGGCTATTGTGAAAACACTTCACAAAGTGAAACACAGGTTACACAAATGTAAAACTACACTTGTTAGTAATTCTTTATACTCATTCTTTAATCCAGTTCTCTTAACACATAATTCGTTATTTATTTCGCTGAAATTGTTGCAATGTGGTGACTTCTTCAGAGCAGGCCACAATGTTTTATTTCTTTAACTTAACTACAGTGTTTAGAGTCAATACTGTCTAACACAGAACAGTAGTATGGAATAACATGGGAACAGAAGCACGACTATTACATGATCTGCTATCTGAGGATAGGACAGTCACAGTTTCAAGTTCTGAAGAAAAATGAATGCCCATTGCACTAGCGTGATGCGCCACCGAGTGGCCATCATTTAAAATTGCAAGTTGACGTCTATGGAAGCAACATTAATACAGAAACGGCATTAACGGATGATGTAACAAATTAGATGATGTAACTAATATTATTATTAGTAATAAAATCAAGTAAACCAAAAAGAGTGAAAATATTTTAACTTTATGTGATTGTTGTTTCACAAACTATTTTTCTTCAGGCCAAAAAAATAGTGAACCACGTTTATGTCTTAATGAACTTTGATTTGGTCCATGGTAAAATTTATCACAATTTTATAAAATACATCTTTTTTAGAATCTTCTCTACATTTTTTAAAGCTACCTAGGACAGCCACTGCTCTATCTGAAGCTATTTTTAAAAGTGATAAAGGGTTAACTGTATAACAAAGTTTACTTACACTAAAAGAACACAGGCCAGATATAACTAATAATGACATAATCCATTAGATCAAATAATCTGAGCGTTTGCTGTCAACTCAAAGAGTCATACCTTTATGCTTACACTTTCATTTCAGGCCAGGATATTCCAAACTCAGTTTTATTAATGACTTATATTTTCAAATGAAATAAGGATATTTCACATTTTTATACAATATTAATACAGGATCTTTTAAACACAAAAGTTAAAAATCTAACTTTTGGTAAACATTATTTGGTCATTATACCATCATTCAGTTATTATCTATCCTACAGAAACAAGACATCTAGATGGCACAGCGGATAGAGTGCTAGGCCTGAGTTCAATTCTGGTCTTAAATACTTACTAGCTGAGTGACCTTTCAACTTAAAATGGAACTAATAACAGCCAGGGTTGCTCTAAAGACCAAATGAGGTTACTTCTGTAAGGACTTTTGGAACCTAAGTAGAAGCCATATAAATGCTAGCTATCACTATGATCATAATCACCATCTAGTTTGTTGTCATTATAAGACTGCAAAAAAATGCCAAATATCTACAACTACTCTGATTTTCCAAATTATTTCTTTGTGTATTTGAAAATTACATTTGAAACAAAATAGCATACAACATTTTGGATATAATTCTCTCACTTAACACAAAACAGTTTGGTTCATCTTAAAGGGAATCAATCAGCCACTAATTATAGATACAACAAACTGTACGAATGAGAGTTCAAAAAAATATGTATCCTAAAAAATTTCATTTTGTCCAGGAACTTTAAATACCTCACTGATTCAGCCCTAACAGATATATAAGAACAACATTACCACTTAAGTTTTTCTTAATTTTCTTGATCAACCTTTGGCAGAGGTACAAAGTACGTGGCAGCCACATGGTATGATGGAAAGGGCACTTGTCCTGTTATTAAGAGACTAGTTCAAATCCCATATTATTAGCCAGCTGGGTGACCTCGGGCAAATTACTTAAACTCTCCCTGTGTAAGTTTCTTCACCTACATATTGGCAGGCTTGGACTAGATAATCTCTGACTGAGAATCTTACGATTCTGTAAAAGACAAAAGTTCATAATATGAAAGAGATGGAGGACAAAGGGACTTGAACATTCCCCTAATTGGATGAGCCCACTGATAAATCAAAGTTGATACAGACATACTGCAAGAGTTCATTCATGTGTTGCTTGTGAATACAAGTAAAATTCAGGGTCACTATTTTTTAAAAACTTCAGACAACAAGATTAGCAGAGTGGATTCCTGGACCAGTCAGTATAAGTAGTAACTAGTCAGATGACAACCCATTTGACAGTGAAATGTGGGGGAGACAGAAACATAAAAGAATGCTACTCCCAGGAGAATACATTCGTATTTAGAACCTGAGTTTTAAGGTAGGCTCTACAAGGTTTGTCCTCATATTTTTTTATTCTCAACTGTGAAATTTATTAAGCCTAGCTGAACTTTTCCAATTTAATTCAGTATTCCAAAAATAAAAAGCAGCAAAAATAAGATTAAACATAGATATGCATCATGATAACCACTACACCTATGTAAATTATTGTCACATAGACTGATTACTCCCTGAAATTTTTCCATCGGTCCAGAGTTGGCAAAAATTCGAGTGATCACTAAAGAAACTCATTCTCATTTTAGAAGAATGATTTACTGAATTATAAGTACAGGCATTGGTTAATGAAGAAAATAGAGGTAACTGGTCCATGTAGAGAGAGACTGAATCTCCAACTTTGGCTGAATTAGTGCCAAAATTTAATCAAATGAACTCACCAACCTTAGTTAAATAATTACAAAAACTAATGGCTATGCTTAATATATGTATTCTTAAAAGATACTTACATTCTGCCAGACTTCCCATAAAAGGGACCCCAATTCCATCTTTGGAGTAACTAAGAAATGAAAAGGAGTAGCATTAGTGTAAACTAGAAAGTTCTAAAACAAAATTCTTAATCAAAATTAGAATTAACTTTAATGAGTGTGTCTCAATGGTAGCAAAGTACCTGGAGAAATGCAGGTAATTAGTTAAAGCTGAACCAGCTTGCAAGAGCAATGCAGTTGTTAAGACCTTTAAAACCATGTGCATAGGCCCTCCTTTCTTAATAGCCTGCCACAGCGACTGAGCATAAATGCAGGCAGTCACAAAATATACGAGGACTAGGAGGAAAAAGAATTCATGTAACCCTGGAAGAGAAAAAAAAAAGATAGTTTTCATCAACTGAAAAATAAAAGGTGTATTTCTACGTCTACTAAAATTCCTCTGACAAAAGTTTCTAGAAAAAATTTTAAATCTGAATCACATTTGGCATTTCAAAGTAAACTGGACTCACATAGAACTTTGCTTTTGGTTATGAATTGAAAAAATTATTTTTAAAAACCTTGTCCTCTAATTTTAGGGTAAAACTTTAACCATAAAAAAGCAAGTCACGCTACAATCTTCTGTCTCTTAGTTTAAATAGTATAAACATCCTCCCCTGGGTTTATAATTAAGCTATAAAGAACCAAGGTGAATGTTACTGGTTCTAATAGTCTCACCAACGGAACCTGTGTTTTGACTCTGTTCCAAAAAAAGTAAATTAAAATAATGCTTTTAATTTGGCATTCATTCATATAATATGTAGATTTGCCTTTCTCCAAAAATATTGTTCTTTTCATATTAAAGTGAAAGCTAAGAATTTGGTTTTTTTAGAAACACATTTTATTATAGTCACCAATGGTCTGGTACATTTTAAAATGGCTCAACAACTAATTATCTGAGCTAATTAATGAAGAAGTATGTTTGTTATGGAAAATTTTTAAATGATAATTCTGGTGGTAAGGCTGAATAACTACAGCTTATAGCCATGGAACCAATTCCTTAACTAAGATTTCTGGTTAATATCTGAATCCTATGAATATGTGGTGGGAATGGCTCTAGCCAACTCTTGCTTCTATTATAATCATGGACTTCCTGGGCAGAGAGACTGTATTAGCAGCTAAGAAAAGATAGGGATTATATACAAAGAATAAGAAGAATATTTGATCCTTTCATATATACAAACTCTCAATGTTTCAAATTAAGAAAAATCAAGCATTAAGCAATTTTCATAAATATATCTTAGTTATTGCTTATATAATCAATTATCTTTTTATAAATTAGAAAATAAAGAAAAATAATTGATGAATGGTTAGTTATAGCAAGTCTCATTTTAAATTAAATAAATGGTGTGCTCAATTACATTTCTATCTTTATTTCACAATAGCAGAAAAATAATTGAGAAGTTTTAAATTTAAATTTAAGACTGAAAAATTTGTTTAATACTTTTTTGGAGATATTACATAATCACTTCTACCATAAATATTCTTATTAAAGAAAATGGAAAAAAAACCCAGTAGTTTTTGAAAGACAAATAAAAACATCTACATGGATAACCAGGATGGGATGTATTCAATAAATGTTTCAATCGTGTATGATGAAAGTAAGGAATAGTATGAAAATGGAAAAAAAGGAAAAGCCAATAAATAGTTTAGCCACTGGGTGTCCCACTTGCTCCACATAAAATGAATTCTGGCACTCAAGTTACAAAACTTCAAGGACCTGATTTTATCAATGTGGTTACAACCTCCATAGCTATAACTCCAATTATGCCTGAGCCAACGATCATGAATTCCTGTGGCACAAGAAATTCATCACCTGGAAGGCATTCTGGTAATGAGTTTCTCTGTTTGGCTAGGCTGGACAGCAGACACATAGTCCATCACTGATCCCATGCTCAAAGGCTTTGCACAACTTATCACAATTTGCACTCTCTCAGGATCACTTCTGAACCCTGATGAAAACTTTAGTGAAGGATTATTGCAAAATCCAGGTGAAAGTGCAGGGAACTCTTGACACTCTCTCCCTCAATGCACATCAGCAGCTTGTCTGTAACTTCCAGTCTTAAAGATTTGTCTGCAGCACTGACATATTAAATGATTGGCCCATAGTAACAAAGCCATTATGTGTCAGTGGAAGGACCTGAGCCAGATCTTTATGATTCTAAAACTCATAGTCTTAGACAATACGCTATACTACAGCACTATACTTAGACTTGAACAAATAAAGAGACTATAAGTAGAAGCATACTTCTCCCTACCCCACCCCCAATCCTATTATTCAGAAAAGTATAGTATTGATATAGTGTATACATGTCCGAAAGGGGTAGAGTCACCACTTGATCAATGTTTTTTCTCATAAGAAAATCATATAGGGACCATGAATGCTGCCTATTTCACTACAGCAAATGCAGAAAAACATGGGCACCACAACTAAAATCAATCAATTTTATTTAAATTATGCTATTCTACGCTTGTTAAGTTTTTACTTTTATTCTCTGGCCCATGATTTTATCTGCATGGGGGAGCTCCCAGTGTGCAATTTCCTTCTTCCTCTCCCTTCCTTGACACTAGCTCCAAGCCATGCTTCTCATGCTGCCACATATGCAGTTCCTCTATCTCCCTCACCCTATGTGGTCACCTACTGCACACACCACCTTCCCTTTATGTGTTGTCTTCAGAATGTAAGTTTTCTGAGGAACTGTCTTGCTTGCTTGTATTTATATCCTCAGTGTTTAAAGCACTGAACACAGTAAGAACTAAATGAATGTTTTATTTATCTATCTATGAACGTGTGTGTGTGTGTGTGTGTGTGTACACACACACACACACACACACACACACACTAAATTCAAGACAAATAGGCATTTTTTTCCTGTTCAGGAGACAAAACACTAGCAGCTAGAGGATGAGGGCTAAGAAAGATTTCCTATAGAAGGTGCAGATCAGTAAACATAAGTCTTGTTACTGAGAGGTTAAATGACTAACTTGAGGTCACACAACTAGTCTATTGGAGGTTGAACTTGAACCTCGGTTTTCTTGAGCCCAAGGCCAACTCCGCTACCCACTACACCAGGGATGGGGGACCTGCAGCCTTCTGACTGAGTCTAAGTTTTACAGAACAAATCCTTTTCTTAAGGGGATTTGTTCTATGAAGTTTGGATTCAGTCAAGGTGCTGCACTTGATGACTTAGAGGGCCACATATAACCTTGAGGCCACAGGTTCTCCACCCATGCAGTACATCATGCTGATCTGATTTCCTTTTATTCTTCAGTATTACTAAATTAAAACTACCTTTCTTTTATCTAGAACCTTTCTATAAAGGAGAAAATGGGCAAGTTTCATAAGCCTACAAAACTATCATAAAAGGAAAATTCCTCCACTATTTACCAAATAACATGAGCAAAAAACTCTTGACAATGAAAACTCATATAATGAGAAAGATATCTTAGGATTCTTCAGTATGAATGGCATTTTCGGATGCTAAGATAATCAGCAGAGGAAATTATTTCACTGAGACAGCAATGCATAAAATGAACTGTACTGAAGGCATTTGTGCAGCCAGGGGTAGCATCTTGCTCACAAAATGCATTTTCACTGAAGTTTGCATAAATCATTCTTGCCTTGATTGCCTACAATATTAGTCTTAAAATATACTCCTTGTTTTGAATTTGCCATTCTTTTAAGTAAATATAGTTTTAATGGAAAGAAAAAAATTTTTCATTTATTTTTCAACTATCAATTTTTATTTTATTATGAAATATATAAATCTGAACACAAACCAAACTGGGAAGAATCTTTTGCAATTTTCACATAGGTAACTAGAAAATGCTATTTTTCCTTTTTTGCCAATGAAGAAATAAAATCAGAGAGTACCTAAGATGAATTTGGTAGAAGGTAACAGTAAAATAATACAGCAGGGCAAGGAGAGGGGGAATGGGGACCTTTCACAAATGATGTACTGAAATTCTGGTTCAGGAATGAGGAAAAGTAATGAGGGCAAGGGAAGTGAGTATACACTAACTTTCCTCTCAGATACAGAACTGTACACCAATACTTACTTTCACAAATGGTGAGGTTGAGGTGTTAAAAAAGGTAACTAGACCACATACCAAGGAAAATTAGTCCAATACTAACACATCTGATTCACAAGCGGATCTCTCGTTCTTCAAAATAAACTATGTGCTACCTGGACATGTAAATATTTAGCATAACTACATTGTTCAAAAATACTGAAGACCAGCTTGACTTTTAAAGCATTTTACTTTGTTCTACTCATAAATGCATTCATAATCTGTCAACCTGAAGCACAAGTGAATTGGATTTTTTTTTAATTGCAGAGAGTGAGTCTACAAAAAATATAGCATTAAGTATAGTGAGTATAAAGAATTATATCTGACTGGAAAGTAAATAATGACTACATGCAACCTGAATTACAAATATTTGCACCGTAATTTTACAACTCAAAATACCTTGGATGAATATTTGGTAAAGTCACTTCTCTTCTGAAAATTGGTATAATTTTCCTCCTTGAAGAGCTAAGTCTAGAAATGAGTTAAGTAAAATATATACTAATACACACTCCTGAAATGAACTCATGGTAGCGATTCACTGGAAACGCAATTTTCATACATGATGCCACATGGGAGAAAAATCTCCCGCACTCAACTTACAAACCAAAATATTCCTAAAACATTTTGGAACTTGCGATATTTTAAACTATTGGCAAAAAAATAAAGTAAGATGTGTTGAATACTTCAGTCAATGAATGTCGTGTTCAAGAGTCATCTGATGGCAATATGTTATAAAAAGAAACGTGGTAGTTTTAGTAACATATTCTTTGCCTTAGATTGGGTCAAAGATGATTCTAATTATATTCAACTCCAAACTTATGAAAAGGTGCACACACACACGCACGCATGTGCACACAGATCAAGAGAGGCCATGGCAGAGCATCAGTCTGGGCCAGTATGGTAAAGATATACAGGTAGCACAGGAGGTGAGTTGCTACAGAATGATTAAGGCACAAGCACAAGTATGATATAATGGTACAAGTCAAAATTCTAAGTTAAAATTTGGTATGGAGCAAAAGGAAGGGATAGTTTGGATCAGTCTTTACTCCTACTTAATGAGTCATAAGACTTACCCAAAATCTTAATCTTTCTTTCTCTGTCTCTCTCTCCCCCCACATATATACACAAACATACGTATGTACACATGTACACATACACACATACATTGTTGTTGTTATTGAGTCATTTTTCAGTCATGTCTGACTCTTTATGATTCCATGTAGAATTTTCCTGGCAGAGATACTGAAGTCATTTGGCTTTGCCTTTTCCTTTTCTAGCTCATTTTACAGATGAGGAAACTAAGGCAAACAGTGTTAAGTGACTTGCCCAGGGTCACACAGCTAGTAAGTGTCTGAGGTCAGACTAGAACTAAAGAAGAAGAGCCTTCCTGACTCCAGATCCATCACCCTATCCACTGTGTCATCTACCTGCCCACTACACACACACACACACACACACAATATATATATATATATATATTAAACTACGTATTTTAAAGAAAAAGTATCCTTACCAGACTCTCCAGCACTAAAATGATCCAATGGATTTCCTGCAGCATCTGGATTTAGTAATATCATTTCAAATGAGATGTCTTCTAATTCAGAATTTTCAAAGTCATCATCACACGTAAACTTGTCAACATAAAACACATACCACATTTGGGGATATGGAATCTGAGACACAGTTAGGTTGTGTTCAGTGTGATTCAGAGTCACTTTGAAGAGAAAGAAAAAGAGAGAAGATGACCCTTGGTTTTAAATTGAAAATTATTTATTTTATAATATAAATAAATGACATAGTCCTGCACTCAACCAGTGATTTCATCCTATTTGAGGTTGTACAATTCCTTTTTTTTTGTTCTTATTACCTTGGAAATACTTGGTTCAGTATAGGAAGATTATTGTAGGTAATTACTGTAGATAACAGAGCAATCAGAAATTGAACCTGAGTCACAATTATACATACTCTTGATGAATGCTTAAAAAATTGTATTGAAAAATAATAACTTTTAAATTATACTTAAAAGTTTCCAAGTGAGATAAATTACTTTTCTGAAAAGTATCTAAAGTAAAACATAATTCCACAGAAAGTTTAACTTAGGAATTTATAGTCACTAGAGAAGTTGTTAACTTTTACTAGCAAAATTTTATATATGAATTTTCTTGATAAACTACTTTTGAAAAAAATTATTTGAAGAAAAAAATTATGAGCCAACTCTTTTATCTAGTCATTTCAATTTGGGAATTCCTCAAAGGAATTATTCTCTCCAACTGTGCAGATTACAACCCACTTACACCTTTTAATTCTGTCCAATTCCTGTTCATGTCCTCTCATAAATATTCTACAGGAGTTCCCGGTGTACCAGAGAAATTACTCTAAATCTCAGTGGGTGTGTATCAGTAAAGCATGTGGATAGTTTAGCAATTATCTCTTATTCTTGCAGCATGGCCTCTTTTTCTAGCTAGTCTCCCTCTTCTGGTTTAAATCTCTCTGATGACATCAGTAATTTTCACTGCTTGCACAACTCTTTATCAGAAATATGCTACGCACATTCATTATGCACACTGGTCTTTGAATGACCCACAGTTTTAAGTGTTTGGAAACTGTTATATTCCATGACTTTCAACCATACAGCATCACCCAAAGTATACTGATGTCAAAAGACAGGTCTTTGTTCTATAAAAACGAGGGGATCAGACAATATGGTAAGGTTCCTTTTCCTGCTTTAAAATCAGTTTTAAATGCATAAGACCAAGATATAAAAGGTCACAACTAAAAAAAATTAGAGGATAATGGAAACTATGCCTAGAGGATGAATTCTAAATTAACCGAGGAAAAAAATGTTCATAAGGAGGAAATAGTTTGGGCTCCGTAAAATTAAGTATCTTTTTATATTAGCAAAATTAATGTAATTAGAATAAGAGAAACGAGTGAAAAGGGAAAGAAATCAATGAGTCAATTATCTCTGAAAAAAAGTCTGTGATCCAAAATACATAGAGAATCACCATAAATAAGACCAAGTCATTTCCCAATAAGATAAATGGTCAAGGACATGGAATTTTCAAAAGACTGTAAACTATGAACATAATAACACAAATGAAAATGTTGGTTTCATTTCACACTTTTAGCAACAACAGACTGGAAAAGATGGGAAAAAGTCAATGTTTGAGGGGCTGAGGAAAAGGCAGAAACACTAACACATTGTTGGTGAAACTGAATTAATCGATGAAACTCCTGAAAACAATTCCTTCCATTATCGAAATCAATTTGGAATTACATGAGAAGTTCATCAACTTTTCCGATCCTTTGACCCAGAGATTGCCAAATCAAAGACAGAAAAAAGGCCCCATTTATACTGAAATATTCATAGAATCAAACAAAGTAAAGTCCATCAATTTGGGAATGGAACAAAGTGTGGAATATTAAAGCAGGAGAACATTACTGTGTAGTAAGAAACGATGAATATGAATTCAGGAAAACATGGGACACCTTGCATGAACTTCCACATTTTGAGTGGAGCAACACCAGGAGAACAATAACACACTATGATAGTCATATAAATGATATAATGCTAAAATACAGCTGAACTCTGGGAGACTGTAACGAACAGTTCCTGACCCTTGGAGAACACAGAAGTAGGGAACTGAAGGTGCAGAATGTTAGATTCAGCTGCTCTGAAGACAGACTGATTTTGTTTCACAAGTTTTGTTACAGGGGTGGTCTACATGGAGAGCGGAGGGCAAGGACAGGGTTGACAGATCCAGAAGTGACTATGATTTAAAAACAAGTCATCAATAAAATTTATGTTAAAAATGTCACAGTGAAGGATGATAGATGATTGCAAGTAAAGCCCCTCAAAAAACAATCTAGGGAAAAATGAATGAGCAAAGAGCTTGGCATGAGATCCAATAAAGCTAAATTATCCTGAGGACACTAGTAAGTGAAACCAAAAGGTAGATAACAAACATACAAAATGGAACAAATCTGCCAGTGTTTTTAAAAGGCAAAAAAGGAACAATGTCACTTGAAGCCTACTTCTATCACCTCCTTACCCTATATAAGACATGAGGAAGCAAAACTTAACAAGATGAAGACAAGTCAGAGTGGCTGTATCTAACCAAATGCTTTTAGAAAATATACATGCTGGAAGCAACATAATTTTGAAGTCAGTCAAATGATTTTCAAGGGGAGAAGGATTCTAAGGGCATAAAAAAGATTACAGATCGTATTTTACCTGCCTAAAAAAGTGACTAAAAGCATATTAACAACTAATAAGTTATTTTTCATTTTTTTTCATCTCTGTAATTTTTATGAGAATGGTCTACAAAAACATCAAGGGCATCCTTGATGGAATCTGAAACTTCAACAGGCAGGCTTTTATAAACATCTTTCCACAGCAAACTATATTTTTACAGTCACATAGCTAAGAGGTATAGAGAATATAAGATATCACTGTAATCTGTTTCTTTTCTTCAAAAAAAAAACCCCAAACATTCAGCTCATTAGAAAAAAATGCAAATTTAAAGGTTTAAGCAAGGTATACTTCACATATTTTAGGAATTATCCAAGATATGATAAACATGACTATGGAGACAAGTTATCTTGGACAGATTACAAATGAATAACGAGCTGAATCTGAAATCTTCGGGAGCAGGAGTTAAAAGTGAATCGTACTTGGGAAATTTTATAGAATTTTGAATAATTATAAGCTGATGCTGCTGCAAAAGTCCAACTCTTTAATACCAAGCTCTCCTAGTAAATGGTATATAACTACAAATCATAGAATAATACAATTCCAGAATAAAAATTATAGCTATTAAAAAAGCCTTAGGAAGACAATAAGACTGATATAAATCAATCACATCACATGCTAAGTAATGATTTACAGGTGGGCAATTGGGTAAAAGAAATCATCAAGAGTAAGTATTACTAAGAAAGGGCGGAGGCAGGTAATACAATGAAAGTGAAAAGCAGGAGACAATCTATAATAGCAAAACGCTAGAAACAACGTGCCCCATTAATGAGGTCTGGATGAACAAATTATAGTAGTACCCACAAAAGGAGACTGGGAAGAGGGCTTGGAGAGCTATGATTCCATTAATATAATGAACTTTCGGCTAAGGAAACTCCCTCTACAAAGGCAGACCTTCACCTGAGTAATTTACAGCCTCAGCATTGTCTGTAGCACCGACAAGGTGACTTACTCAGGATGCCTTGGCCGGTATGAGGTAGAGGAGGGATTTGAACCCAGGGCTTTCTGGTTCTGAAGCTGGCTCTTTAATCGTTACACCACACTATCATGCATTAATATATTAATTAACTTAAATATATCAAATTCAATTGATCAAACTTTTATTAAGCATCCACTATGAACCATGCACAAAAACATAAAAGAAAAACAGTCCCAGGAACTTCTATTTGCTGTGTCATAAAGGAAAGTAAATATTACAAATTCAGAAAGACTTGTGAAATTGTGTATGAATACAGAATGAAGAGAACCAGAAAAACAGCACACCAATTAACCAAACAAGCATCTATTAGACACCTACTGTGTTTCAAGCACTGTGCTAGGTATTGGAGACATAAAAACAAAAATGAAACAGTACTTCCCTAAAGGAACTTACATGCTCACAGGAGAGACAGCATAAAGACAAGTTAAATTGGGTGAGAGAGGACACTGCCATCTGAAGGAATCCAGAATGTCATTAGAAGGTGGCACCTGAGTGGAGTTTTGAAGCAAAGGAGGGATTGTGATAGGCAGAGTTGAGATAGGAATCCCTTCCAGGTATGGGGCACTTCCCAGTCCTGGGAAGAGAAGCAGAGGTTGGAAAGGTAAACTGGGGCCAGAGTGAAATAGTAACTTCCACTTGATCACAGAGATAGTAGTGAATCACAGGAGTTTATGAATAGGTGAGTGATACAATCAGATATGCACTTTAGGAAAAGCACTTTGGCAGCTGGGTGAGGGATAGACTGGAGAGGGGGAAAATACTTAAGGCCTGGACACTGACTAAGAGACAAATATAATTTATAGGCAAAAGGTGAGAAGCTCTAAATGAGATTGGTGGCTTTGTGAATAGAGAGAAGGGAACAGATGTGAGAGATATGGAAACAGAATTGACAAGATATACATGGGATGAGGAAGACTGATCAGTCAAGTATAATGCTAACACTGCAAACGCAGCCTATTATTTGGGCATATATATATATAGATATATAATTCCATCTAGTGTTTAAAATAATGCAAAGTACTTGAAAGCCATCTTTTCTAATCATTGCCTTTTTGAATGCAAATAAGAACTAAACTATTTGATCTGATACAGAATTAAATGTCTGGTAAAAAGGATTTAAAAAATTTAAAACACTAGAATGTTGTAATCATGAAATAAAAGAAATGTGATAGGGATGGTAAATAAGTGTTTATAATCATCTATAAAATAAAAATTCGCTGTAATCTGTATTTATAATCTGTAATCTCATCAATGGGAATGCTTGTTCAGGGATGCTTTGTTTTCTCTTTGTATTCCCAGTGCCTACCATATCTTCCAGCAGGTGTTTAATACCTTCTTGTTTAACAGGGCAGATCACCATCAATCCATACCTCCATCGGTCCTCTCATAAATTCTTCATAGAGAATCCACTTAACTTCCACTAGAGCTTTTAACATTTCATAGTAAGGAAGAAAAATTCTATATTCTGCATTTGGAGTACAACTCTGAGAGAGAAGAGTGTATTAATTAAATTATCCTCAGAATATCTACTTAGAGAGAAAAATCAATTTCTATTTATCATTTCAGGGAGTGGCTGAGGATGGACGCAAACGCTACATACTTTGCTAAATGCAATCCAGCTCACTTCCCTCACCCTATCAATGTTGATCTCTTCAAGATGCATTTACTTATGGACTAACTCAATATACTACTTTTTTAAAAAATTAATTTATTTTTAGTTTTCAAAATTCACTTTTAAGGATTTTGAGTTCTAAATATTTCCCCTCTCCCTTCATTGCCCCCTCTCCAAAACGGCAGGCAATCTGATATAGGCTATACATGTATGATCACATTAAACATATTTCCACATTAGTCATGTTGTGAAAGAAGAATCAGAACAAAAGGGAAAAAAACACAAGAAAGGAGAACAAAAAACAAAAAAAGAGAAAACTGTATGCTTCAATTTGCATTCAGATACCACAGTTCCTCCTCTTGATCTTGGATATCAATATACTACCAATGCTTCTATTACATAACATAGTCTAGAATCAACAGAATTCTTCATCCACTTGATTTTTTTTGTTATGTATGACTGGGCTAAATTCTTTGGAGGGATTAGAGATCTCATTAAGAAGACTGTAGTATTATTGGACTTGTTTCATTCAGCATAGTGTCATTTGCAAATAGGAGTGACTGCAAGATTTCAGCATTTGTAGCAAATCACTCTTCCACTTGGAACTTTATGCTAGAATTATCCATTACAATGGCAGACAACAATAGTGACTCTCCATGTCTACACTTATAATCAGAGGATCATTACAAAAGCTTTTTATGCGAGTGCATTTACTATGGAAATGTATATAATCTTAATATCTGAGAACAACTCAGTGTAAGAACTTTAATGTGCACTTCTGCTTAACTAAGTCAAATACTTTATGATCAACAAATAATAAAGTCAGTGAGATTTTATGTAGTCTGCACTTTTCAGTCAATGAAAACTTTCAGTCAGTGAAACTGATCAAATGTATAAAGTCAGCCAGGTTTTTAACCTAGGTGTCAATCTAGGTCACGTACCTCCCACATTCAATCTTTTGTCAAGTGGTCTAGTTTCTACAACTAAAATATCTAATCATATAGACCCTGTTCTCTCCTAAAACTGTTATCACCCTGATGCAGACCCTCATCATCTTACACCTTGACTACTGAAATAGCCTGCTGGTTGGTTTTCTGGCTTCAAGTCTCTCTTTTTTTCCAGTCCATCCCTCCACCCAGTTATCAAAAGTGATCTTCCTTATATAAAATGCAAGTCTGACAATGTCACTCACTCTCTCCATTCAATAAACTCCACTGACTCCCTATTTTCTTAAGAATAAAATATAAAATCCTCTATTTCGCTTCTAAAGTTCTTCATAGCCTATCTATCTCCTTCCTACTTTTCCAGTAGGAAAAGTACATTACTTTTTATTATTATATTACTTTTTAGAATGGAATAGTTCAACGCAGGGTTGGGGAACCAGCTGCTTAATAATAGGAACAGAAAATCTTATATATTATATATATTCTTATACATTACTCCTTACTTCCTCCACTTACTCTTTGATCCAGTGATACAGCATCCTTGCTGTTCCAACATTCCATCTCCTGACTCCAAGCATTTTTACTAGCTGTCCCCCCATGCCTAGAATTCTTTCCTTCCTCATCTCCATCTCCCATATTCCCTGGTTTCCTTCAGGTTCCAAATAAAAATCTATCTTCTACAGGAATCCTTTCTCAGTCCCCCTTAATACTAGTGTCTCTCCTCTGAAATTATCCCCAATTTATCCTGTATATATTTTGTTGGTACATAGCTGTTTGTATGTTGTCTCTCCCATCCCTGCGTGCTCCCTGAGGACAGGTGAGGTGTTTTTGCCTTTATTTTTATCCTCAGACTTTAGTACAATTCTTAGAACATAGTAGGAACTTAATTCTTTTCAAATTTTCATCAAGGATATCCTCTGCATACAGTTCATGTTCATAAAAGCAAATCTATGGATGAAATTATTGATGTCCACCTTTTTTGGTATTATTACCAAACTATTACCTGTGTGTTATTTCCCTTCTATTAACTATAAGCAAGGACAGTTATAGACAGCTTTCAAAATAACATATTCTTTTGTCTAGGGCATAAAAAACTCTCCTGCTATGGGCAAGAGGACTTTTTTGCAGACTATTCCCTGTAACTACAAGTCCCCAAACTGATTTCCTTATGACTTATTATTTTAATTGTATTTTTTAAGTTATGTGTTTTTATACTAATAGGTTGGTGCCCTGACTGGGAATAAGTCACTGGCTGCTCCATCTTGCACTTACCTTCTTGGATTAGAACAAAGGTAAGAGAGATTCTGTTTAAGTATCTGTTAAGAAAAGGCTGCTATCCACAAACTCAGCACTTGTTCAAGGCATGAGATTCCATGTGAGAGAGAGAGAGAGAGAGAGAGAGAGAGAGAGAGAGAGAGAGAGAGAGAGAGAGTGTGTGTGTGTGTGTGCACGCGCAGGTCAATAAAAACCTTTATTCCTGATTTTCTGTTCCTATTAAGCAGCTAGTTCCCCAACCCTGGGTTGAACTATTCCATTCTAAATCCAAGACACTTGTTAAGGAGAATCCAGTTTGGTTTTGTTCTGTTTCAGCAGATTTTTAGAAGCAGGAGCCTGTCAAAGAAAACCTGTTTAATCACTTCCAGTGAACTGCTGTGAGATTTTTCTGAATTATCAGTATTGTCTGTCCCCAAGAGTATGTGATCCTTTCAAGGGTTTGGAGGGCCTTTGAGGCCCTCAGCAAGATTGTCTCTGTTGTTTGTCCCCAGCTTTCCTTGTATGTTTATGTGCCTGTTAGAACTCTGCTTCCCACTAGCGGGGTCTTTTCAAATGAAACAGCTAAGAGCTGGGAATAACTACGTATGTCCTAAATAAGCTTCTCCTTGGTTTGCTTTTACTCATGTATTGTGATGGCGAGATGTGAGTTAAAGCAAGATCCATTTCCTCCTTTTGGAATTCCAATATATTTTTATTCATCATTCTTCCAAGATTTATATGTTTCTGGATAAATGAAACAAGTTGGACAGTCAGTAGGTCAACAAGCATTTATGTGCCATGCACTTTGTTAAGTTATGGGAATAAAAACATACACAGCCTCTGACCTCAAGGAGTTCACATTCTAAAGAGAAGACAGTATTAAAACAATTATGTATACACACACATACACACACACACACACACACACACACACACACACACACACACACACACACACACCAAAAGTGTATACTGGAAGCAATCTCAGAGGGATTTGATATGAACAACATTTTACATTTATAGTGAGTCCTTCGAACCCTTTGGTCTAAAGCAGAACACGTGTTTGTGTTATGAAGAAGACCTTAAAATTAAAAATGTAAAGTTGGATATATCCTGACTATAAAAAAAAGGATATTTGACAAACTGAAAGACTTCCATGTATTTTAACAAAAAGAACAAAATTCAATGGAAAATTCTATATAAAAGATCCAGAAGAAATACAAGGAAAACATAAGGCATTTATTTATTATATATGAAAATGTTATCAGTATTCTTAAAACTGTCATTACTAAGATAGTTTGAAAGAAAGATTGAGAATGAGTTGTATATGTTGGGGGTGATTCTAAAAAAACAAAATTGGTAGAAAAAGGTAAAAAGAAACAACTATCTCATAAAATGGGGAATGAAAGGAAGAAGTAACACAGAGGAAGCAAGTAGGGGTGGAAGGCTGGTAATGTAGGAACCTTACTCTCATCTGGATTGAAGATGAAACAATGGAGAGGTACAGAAGTTTTCTGAAGTTGCAGAGAGGCGAGAAAACTGGGGGACAGGCTAAGGGTGGGCTTTTTTGAAGGGTGTAGAGATTAGTATTTAGGAGGATTGGGGGGGAGAACATAAGGGAAGGGGTAAGTTAAGAATAGAAGAGTGGGGAGAGGAGACATGGGAGGGACTCTTAGAAGGTGGGTAAAATAAGGAATACGATGGTAAGAGAAAAAGATAAGGTAACAGGGACAGGATAAAAGGCTGAGAAAGAAAACAGGGAGTAAAAATAAGATGGAGGAAAATTCACAAGTAGTATTCATAACTTTGAACATGAATGGAATAAACTTGTACTTGACAAGACTTAAGATTTTAGGATAAGAATTCATTATTTGGTAAAAATTGTTGGGAAAACTGGAAAGTAATATGGCAGAAACTGGGCACAAACCAGTATCTTACAGCATTTATCAAGATAAGGTCAAAGTGTATATATAACCTAGATATAAAGAGAGATATTACAAGAAAATTAGAACATGGAACATATTATTTATTAGACGTATGGATAGGTGAACAATTTATGAATAAAGAAGAGAGAAGAAAGCTAGGTGTAAAATGGATAACTTTACATTAAATTAAAAAGGTTTTGTACAAATAAAACAAATATAGCCAAGATCAGGAGGGCAGAAAATTGGGGTAAAAATTTTATAGTTTCTCAGATAAAGGTTTCATATCTCAAATATACATATACATACATATATATATGAAGAACTTCGTCAAATCTATGAGAACGTGAGTCATCCCTCAAGTAATAAATGGTAAAAAGATATGAACAGGCAGTTTTCCAATAAAGAAGTCAAAACAATTTGTGTATGTACATACATACATACATGTGTATATATATACATATATATATATATATATATATATATATATATATATATATATATATATGTCTAATGTGTCTAATGGTAGTCATCTCTAGGACAGCAGGGAAGAAAAAAGGGAAAAAAGAAATTTACATGATAAATATTATACATTTAAAAGAAATACTAAGTTGTACGTAATAGGTTTGCAATTTCATGTGTAATCACTTTCTTACTGTACTGTTATAGAAATGCTTGTTTTACTCCATAAATTAAAAATAAAAAAATTTAATCCCCCTCCGTATTCAATTACATCGACAAAAGTATACTGTTTTATGAAATGAACCATTCTGTAGTCATGATAATTTTGAAGATAACAGATAAGGCTATCTAATTAATCTAACCCAATCCTTAACAAGAGTTCTTTTTACATCACACCCAACAGTTATTTCTCCAGTGAGGAACAATGCTCTCTCAGGCAATCCATTACGGTTTAAAAAGCACAAATTATTAGTTTCTCCTAATATCAAACCTAAATTGTTACCGTTACAACTTCTATCCTGTGCTTAGTTCTGCCCTTTGGAGACAAGAAAAGAAAAACTGAATCCCACTCCACATAATAAACTTCCAAATACTTTGACATGTGTTCCTAAGTCTGCTCTACTCCAGGTCAAACATGCATGTCCACTCCCTCCAACTATTTCTCATATGTCATGAAGTCAGTGTCATCCGACTTGCTCTACTCATCAGCTTATCAATGTTCTTCCTAAAATGTAGTCCTATCAACATTTTCTATTGCCCATCTCCACCCTGGGAATACACAGGAATGGTATCCTTAAGGAGAGGGTAGAATACTCCTTGGGAAACTGGAATATTCTCATTTAATCAATAATAATTCACTGGTAATCCACCATATATGACTAGCACTCTAATAGAGCCACTTACTTCAAATGAACAGAATTTCTCTCTTTGTTGATATGGATAGAGACCTTTGGGAGTGAAAAAGCTATAACATGGAGTAAGAATAAGCAAATACCACATTTTCCTCTTTAGTCATACAGCCAGTGGATTAATAACAGGATATAAAGTCACAACTACAATGGTCTTGATTTCAAGTCGTTTTACAATAAACTAGTTTCTTTCAAAGGGCTAAAAATCTTAATCTAAGAGAAAGAACGTGATGCCCCTCCAGTTAATGCCGTGGCCCCTAGGAATGACAGAATTGTTAGGAGAGTCTTCTGGACAATAGCAGCCCCAGGTGCTTAGGAGAGCTCCAGCTTCTGGCAAGAGTGGCAAGTGTAGTGCAAAGATTTTTTACTGCTATGCTATAAAGATACTGTGGAAATTCATCAACATTAAAGAACACAGACAATTGTCCTTCCCTGTTCTTCCAAACTCCATGGAGACGCCATACCTCACACCATACCATTGAGTCATGCTGAAGGGAAAAGAGGAAAAAGTCAAAGATGTGTGTGGCTGAAAGTGTAATATAAAGGCAAAGAAACAGGCAGATGAGGCCCATAGAGTAACTGATTTACGTAGGACCATACCAAGAGAGTCAAGAATGGAACACAGATATTTTGCTTACAAAATTTCTCCTAGACTACACTGCTTTTCAATAAAGTATTCTTATCCACGAGGGGTCCAACCAATATTTGGGACCAAAGTAGTACTCAATTAACTTCATTTCAGTACTTCAGTAGAATGTTTTACTGACGCTAGGAAGATAAGAATTCATTTTTGTGAAAGCAAGTTTTATTGATGCCTTTTTTCTCATATTATTGTCCCATCTTAACAAACCTGTCCCCATATCCAAGGTGAAATCCTTCCAAGTAAAAAAAAAAAAAGTTAAGAAAAATGTCTGACAATGTACATAATATTCTGGACTCTTCAGCCAGCCCTGTTTCTCATCCACAAGAAGATATGCTCATTAAAATCTAGTCTCCAGGCTCAACAATGCTTTTCACTTACTCAGAGCTCATTTCCTTTTTAGTGATCTTTAGTTATAAACACCGTGTTTACTGTTGTACTTGTTATTTTCCCCTCTGTATCAGTTCACAGGAATCTTTTTGTGTTTCCCCCAATTCCTCATATGCATCATTTCTTATCCCACAATAATATTCCTATACAATCATATACCATAGTTTGTTTAGCCTTTCCTGGTACATGGACGCCCATTTTGTTTGCAGTTTTTTGTTACCACAAAGAGTGTTGCTATGAATATTATGAAATATATTGGAATTTTTTCTGCCTTTGACCTTTTTGGGGTATATATGCAGTAAAGGGGTTGATAGGTCAAAAGACATGAATAATTTAGTCACTTTTCTTAGTAAAAGTATTTTAATGATTAAAAGTAAATACAAAAAGACTTTTGCTACCAATTCAAATTTTGAGAATTTACCATATTCAATGTCAGATAAATTACATATAAGCAGTTTGAGATAGAGTTTGGGAAATTTCAAAGTGGCTTTACAAACATCCAGGATTGGCTAACACCACCCAGATAGATTCCCTAGCTGTACAGAGATTTCTACAAAAATGCAAAGGTAACTCAACAAACTAATATTCATAGAATTTAGAACTGGATTGTAAAAACAGTTTACTCCAACACATTCATTTTACATATGAAGAAACAGGACCAGAGATGAAATTTTTCCCTTCTCCAATCCATCCTACATACAACTGTCGAAAAATCTTCCTAAAGCCTAAATTATCAGTGTCACTCCTCTGCTCAAAGTTCTTTAGAGGCTTATTACATTCACAGGGTAAAATACAAACTCCTGACTGTGGAGTCCAAAGCCCTCAACAATCTGACTCCAACTTACCTTTCCAATCTTGGCTCACACAACTCCCTCATCATGTGCCTTACAGCTCACCTAAGCTGAATTATTAAACTGTTTCCAAAGATGACATATTACCTTTTACTTCTAAGAATTTACCCAAATTGTCCCCCACAACTGGAAAATACTACCTCTATATAATGATCTACTAGAATCTTTCTCTTTCTCCACCACTGAGCTAAAGTGCTATCTTGATTATTCATTTGTAAAATGAAAGAGTTGGAGCAGATGGTCTCTGTTTCCCTTCTCTAAAATTTAAAGCCATATCTACAGAAGATCCTCCATACCTTTTCCTGATCCTCCCAGCTAAAAGTGTTCTCTCCCCAGATTTTCCTAGAACACTCTGCCTGGATATGTCTTCTTCTTGACCAGACTGCATGTCACCTTATGTTATACTTATCTGTACATGTATCCTATCAGCCCTCCTAAATACAATGAAAAAGTGGTCTATAAGCCCCCTGAGATAAAAATTGTAGTTAAAAACAAAACAAGACTCTGGATTCCTAGCTAGCATCTAATTTTTTTTTCTAGACTGTGATGGTAGAGAAGACTTCCTCTGCCAAAGCAGATCTGTATGTTTTCTGAAACTTATAGTCTTAGTGATAGGTTAAGTATTTTGACCAGGCCCAGCCAGTATTCATCTGAGGTTGAGAAAGTACCTAGGTCTCCTTGGGAGGCTTTCTATCCACTATGATGTATGGTCTGTTTAACACTTAACATAAATACTTTCTTATGTCAAGCTCCTCCTACATGTGACATTTGTTTCAAGACAAATCAATAAACATTTATTAAGTGCTTACTGTAGGCCAAAGTGCACCTCCCCTGATAAAATTTGGCAGTCCTAAAAAGGGCTATAATAAAAAAACTCATCACTCTGCAACCAACTTGATGATGGGCACCTTCTAAACTTAGCCAAGGTAATCCTCAGACAATCACAGATGCACCATCCAATCGCTACTGAAGCCTTTCCCACCTGATGAGACTTCCAGTACTTGTTTATACTCTACTGGCTTAATTTCCAAAAACACAGTGTCACCTTCAAGACACAAATAAGCATCATAGTAAGACTTTAATGTAGTAGAGTAATGTACATAGTAAGCATTTAATAAATGTGTACTTAATTAAATTTAACATGAATTAACAGGACTGGGATTTGAATCCAGGTCTACTGTCCTTAAATCCAGTGTTCTTTCCACTACACCATGATGCCATCTCTAGAAGAAGACCTTTAATCAGAATTTTTAATCTCATATGAATCACTATTCAAAAACTACTATTTGTAGATATTAATTTTCAATTATATCATTTGGCCATGACTAGCTAAAGTTTTGCCATTTTGTCATTTTTCACTTCAGATAGATATAAACATAAATTATCCATTATCTTGATCAACACTTTGAAAATCAAGTTTAAAGACTACAGATATTTTTTTTTTGTGGATTTATATATTGAAGCAAAAAATTCGATCTCCATAAAGGTAACAATGGCCTTTTGTTTTGTCTTGCCACCTTGGAACAATGAGGTTTCTAGCAAGCCCAAAAACATGCCTTTTGACAAAACTGTGGGTCATTGTTTTTGAAACAAAAGACTACAGCACAGCATGCAAATTCTATGCTAGTGTAATTAGTACCTCAAATACTAACAATATTTGAATTACAGAGATTGGTGTACTACAGCTAATTGCTGAATCAAATTATAAAAGGAAATGAATAATGTTGACTAAAACTACATGGAATGACAACACAATCATTTTTAAATGATTTCTCAAAAGAAATATACAAAAGGAAGCTAAAATGTGTAATTATAATATGAACAGGTGGCTTTAACATGTAAATTTACATATTGTGACTTTATTACCTCATAATAAATGTTGATTTGCATCTTAAGATTACTTATGGAGGAATCTACAAACTATACTTAGTATATTTTAATTAATAGAACTTATTAGCACTGGCCTATTTTAAAACCTAAAAAATCTTATTTGACTATTTTTGTGAAGAGGTATAGCACTGGATTATTGAAAAGTAACTTTAACCATTTATTTAACCATTAATTTGCTGAAATAACTTAACCAAGAAAATGTTATTTTCACTTCCAAAGTTCTACAATTCTCTGATCTATAAAATGTAAAAGTCACACTAAATAATTTCTAATGTTTCTCTCTAGTTCTATCTCACCCAATAGTGCTATAATCAAATTTTTAAAATTCATTCTAGCCTTATACACTATTTTTTAAAAAACATGTTTAAATTTTGATAGTACATACCAGTAGTACATAAATTTAGTAGTACATAACATTTACTGTATAGGACAAGCATAATTACAGAACTTTCTAAATAAGATGCATGAACACTTAAAAGAGCTCTACTAAAGCAATCACACAGAAAAATCAAGTACACAAAGAATGCTTATTGTCTAAACTACATCATCTATAAAACCCAGAGCTGGTGCAAGTGTGCACCTATGTTAAACAACCAACAAAGATGGACAATGAACTAAGGCCAGAATTGAATAGCAAGAGAACACTGATTGCATTGGGAGAACTGAGCTCATATTTCTCCATGAAATAAAGACCCATCTTTTTCATGCTAATACTCTACCAGTGATGGTATGTAGTTATGAACCCAAGAGATAATGAAGACTCATGGAAGATATATGTAAGCTGCAGCATATTACCTATAATGACTATGTGCCAGAAATAGTGTAAAAAATTACTGGAGAAGTGACATGATAAATTGGCAAGAGCACTGGATTGGGAATCAGAGGACCCAGATTCAAATACCACCTTCACCTTTTAATACTTTTAATACACAAGTATTAAAGTGACTGGACAAGTCACTTAATCTCTCTGGGCCTCAGTTTCTTCATCTGTAAAAGGAGATTAAATTAGATGGGGTCAAGGATCCCCTTTAGCCCTAAAACTATGACCCGGTGATCATAGAAGCTATGAATGGAAGAAGAGATGTCAATCAAGGAATAACAGATGGAAAGCCTATGCTCTACACCTGTGCCCCTGACTAGTGGGTATTTCCCAATCTCACCCAGACCAAGACCTACCACACAGCTCTTTGGGCATCTTCAAATTACGCTTCCTGGCTCCAATTCCCACGTCTCCCCTGGCACTACAGTTCCTATACGGGGATCCTGATTAGTGAGAATGCTCCATATCAAGGCCAGATACAGACTCACCATATTACTCTCTGGCCATCTTCATACCGTAACTCCACCTCTACCCTTACTACACCCCATATCACTGAGGGCATACTCTTTTTCCCATTCTCTTTCCATCTTTAGTTCTAGAAACATTAATCAAATCAACACTAGCATTTCTGGAAAGAACATGACAAGGCTCCATTCATCATCCCTGTTACTTCTCCAACCAAAAAAATCCCTATTTGTTCACTACTGCTCTGTATGTATTGTCTTTCCTTATTAAAATGTGAGTTTCTTGAGGGCAAGGAAAATCTTGCTTCTTGTACATGTATCCCCAGTGTTGAGCACAGCATCTAGCACAAAGTAATCACTTAATAACTGTTGTTGCATTCATTCATCCATTGGTATTTTACCATGTCAAACCATCTGAAGGAACTTTGAGCATGTTCGTTTGAGCATAGTACGTTCTGTGGCATATTTATGATGACTTGGACAAAGGCAGCACAAGATTGGGTTAAGATCACTACTGGAGGATATACTCAACCAACAAGATCACAAATCTGAGATTATGGATCTAAACTCATTTTTGTTTTCTAATTGTTTTCATTCAATAATAATTTATTTCCTTGATGCTTTAATCTTAAGCTTGTCAGTCTCTTATAGATTCTACTTCTAGATTTTCTACAATCTTTTACTAACCTATCAATTTTTTTCATCCAATAGCAATTTTTAAGCTGATTATTTTTTAACATATGTGCAAAGATGCATATATATGTATATATAAACATATACAATGTTTATTTATTATTATTTTATATAAAGATATAATACCATGTCTTCTGAATCTCCAAAAATGAGATCTGAAGTACAGTTCAACAACAAATATGAAAGTCATATTTTTCACATGGAAGTTTCATGATTTTGACGATGTCATTAGAACATACTAATTTTACCAAACATTTATTACGCATCCAATGTGTATGTATAAAGCACTGTTCTTAGCCCTAGGGGGATATAAAGTTTAGATAAGATGGTCCCTAGAGCTTGCAGTGTAATATAAGTAATCAATTACTGTTGATATGAACAAGGTTTGAAATTACTTGTTGACACTTTTTACTAGTGACAGAAAACTCTTTGGCTCAAAATACAAAAGAACCCAAATTGAGTAAGTTTTCATAAGCATCAAGTTCTGGTTTGCTGCCACAACAATGCAATCAGGCTTTGTCATTCCATCAGCTAGGAATTGAAATCCAGCAACTTTTTGCACACATGTGGAATATTTAGAAAGAGCAAAATGTCAAAATAGCAAAAAAACTCTTTCCTACAGGGTTAGAGAACTGACCAAGTAAAAATGAATTCCCAGTGCTAAAAGAAAGTTCATAGTCATGGGGACAAAAAATTGTCCTTATGATTTCTGAATTTTATCACCCAGACCTTTCTAGTCTCAACAACAGCATCCAGTCTCACCCACTTAGATCAGAATCCTCATGAATGAGTGGCAAGTGATGGGCACAGTTCAATTCTTGTTTTTTCCTTGTTACCTGTCTGACACAGTAGCACACCCCTTAGGGGAATCAAATAGCAGGAATTCAGAATGTATAGAAGTGGAACCTTAATATGTTCCCAGATTAATACTGAGGAGTCAGGAACCCTCAGGAATATGGAAACCATTCAACACAGTCATTCCTAAACTGGCTCTTAGTTGTCTCCTACTTATTACTTACAGAATTTGAAATGTGTAACTCTTCTCATTGGTATTCAAGACACATTAAATGACCAATAATAGTAAGACTCCAAGTATACTGGGTGATAGCATCTCTATTATACAGGACATGGATAAGTTTCATAGAAGATGAGAAGGCATGGGTGATTTACAATCTGCATTGGTACATCATCAGCTATATTGGGAGTATCAATACAGATGAGACTATGAATTTATTAAAGTATGTTTCTAAAATGGCTAAAGGAAGAACCAAATGGGGTGTAGGTAGAACGAGCATATATGGTTTAATTCTTTGCTAGCCAAGATTTCCAGTATACTCTGGGTAATGCACACTTGCTGCTTGGAATAGTTTTTAAAAGTCTGGAAAATCTGAAGGATTTCCCTAATTAGTTTGGATTAGTGAAAATGAATTCTCTCCATGGGCATGGCCAGGGTGAGAATTAGACTATGACAAAAAAGTGTCTGATCTTATCTTTCACATATCAAAAATAGCTTTTAAAGTATCAGCACTTAAGAAGAAATTCAAACCTCTGTGGAATCAGACTATTGCCAGGTTGCCAAAATACATCTGACAAAAGAAGTACTACTGTCTTAGTTAGTATGAATTATAGAACTCGAAAAAAAAATAAAACAAATTGAATCAGTATATAGCTTGCCAATGCCAGTTCAAGTCAATTATATTTTGGAAAATTTTCCAAAAGTATGGCTATTTTAAAAAATTTTATTCTGTCAAGTGGCAAACAAATAATACAATGTGTTTCCATAAACTTCTCATTTGTAGAATACAAACCTGAAACAAAATATCATAAAAATGCAAATAATATATTATCAATTGATGTGGAAAAATTATTTTAAAGAAAATGTTTATGGGGGGTAGGGGTTAAACTCACTTGTCAAAGGAGCTTTGGATAATTTTTCCGTGCAGCTATAATCCTCTTGGGTGTTTTCCTGCAGACTTAGCCATTCTTGTGCTTGAAACAGGTGAAGTTTAGCTTCTCTTCCAATAGCTGCTGCTATATTGTTGATTCTGACACACAGAAGAGCATGGTCACCTTGATATGACGAAAAAATGTTATTAACTAGTTTGGTTTATATAAAATCATGAAAGAAATAATGGAATAACTAACCGTTTGTCAAAAGTGGCCAAATTTTTTAAAGCCCCAAACTACTTTTCCAGCCTTATCTGCAACTACTCCTTTTTACAAATCCTATGTTCCAACCAAACATGACTAGTCTTTCTCAGGACATGAACTGTGACTGCCTCACACTGTGACCTCTACCAGGAAGGCACTTCTCTTAGAGCTCCTCCAAGCTATTTTTTAATCATGCATAAAATTCTAAGTCAACTGCCACCTTAGCTGGAAATAAGAGAATCATAAATGTAAAGCTGGAAGGGACTTCAAAAATCAGCTAGACCAACCGCCTTATATTATAGATAAGGTCCAGAAAAGTATGGTGACTTGACCAAGGTCAAATGGGTAGAGTGGCAGAGGCAGGATCTGAGTTCAGATCCTTTAACTACAAATCTGCCACTCTTACTTGCACCATACCATGACACACCTCTTCACACCTTTTCTCAATCCTACCTGATTTTGCTTGTACCTCTTGCTTCATTTATCACATTCTATTCTGCATCATAACTATTTGTGTATCTTGTATTTGTGTATCTATTATATTTCATGCTGTTTCTCCCATTAGCCTAAATATCCCAAAAAGGGTCATGTCTAACATCTCTTATACCACTTAGTACAGTCTTACACATAGTAGATAACCCAATAAATTATTTGTTGAATAAATGACACAATAAATTAAGTTAGTATGAAATTCAAGGGAATGTCTTTATTTGTTGAATGGAATTCTGTTGGAAAAGATCATTATTAAGCTTTTCTGGTTATATTTGTAGATGTATGTAGTTGTTGTATTTATTTTCACATGAGCTGACCTGTCTTTCCCCCATGTGATCTCTAGGTCATCTGTAGTCTATAGGGCTAGCACTTAGCACACTGCCTGTCATGTAACAAGAGCTTAAAAAATGTTTGTTGATTAACTGATTGATTTACACTGGATGATTAGCAATCTACAGGCAGTTTCCTTTCGAATATTAATTTCCTATTTTATAATGGGGAATTTAAAAATACACATTGAAAACTTTTCAAAATCCTGATATAAAAAGTGACTATCAGTCCAAATACTTAGAGAACCGAAATAATCTTTATTTTTCAGTGGGGGAGGATACATTTTGTATCTGACTTATGAGAAAGAGATAAATGATAAATAAAATAGCTGATAGTGACAATTCATATTTACATATAGCATTTTATGGTTAAAATATCCTATCCATGCATTTCACTTAATGTTCACAATACCTTGTGAGGTAAGTTAGCTAAGTATTATCTCTGTGTTACAAATAAGGAAACTAAGACAGATTTGTCTGTGGTCCCAAGGGGAAGTCACTGACAGTATCAAATTCAAAACCAGATATTCTGGCGTTGAGTCCCATGCTCTTTCCATTACAACACGCATTCTTCTCCGAGCTGACATTGTAGGTGATTTCAAAAAGACATTTTACAATATTGTATACTGTCATAGCCTCAGTACACATTAAACCAGGTCTTCTAAATCTTCCATAATTACTATAATATAATAATCACTGTGCAGGATAACATCTGCCAAGCAATGTGAGATTATTTACTATTTGCTAATGTATGAGTAGCATACAAAAAGAATAACTTGTTCTTTAAATATATGGAGCAGATGTGAGCTTACTGTACATGTAATTTCTTATAAGGCTTCTGATTATCGGGTTACCATGTTGAAGTATTCAAGCATTTTGCTGGTTCTAAGTAACCTACATCCTATCATTTTAAGGAAAAAATTATAAAATGAGTGAAATGTACCATAAAGGTCATCTAGTTCCCCATTTTACAAATGAGGAAATTGAGGACCTGCAAAGCTAAGTTTGATGTTCAAAGTAACGGAGTAAAAAGCAGAGCCAGTATTCAAATGGAGTTCTGTATGCAAATCCAGGGCTCTTTCCACTCTATCACATTGTCCCAGCATCGCCTGGGTGTAGGAAGTACATAAATGCAATAAAAGGTGATATAACATTTAGGAATCAGTGATAGGAATATTTTAGTAATTCTCTGTACGCTTTTCTTAGTCTAAAACCCCCACAGAGCAGTTGCAATCACATTTTTAATTATTAACACTGGGTTGCATTTTCTAGCCATTGTATTGTATTTCTCTTATGTAGTCCATATAATCGTATATGTTTATAGTTCTATAATATATAATCTTATATATTTATTCATCTTTATTATATTATACTAAAAAACAACATAGTTTAGGTATAATCAATTAATTGTTAAATTGAAAAAGTGAAATTCTCTTATAGAATACAGTAGGACAGAGCACATACTATATGTGTTATACATGTAAATAAAGACTGCATTTCTCCAACTTCACCTTCTCCTTGTTTAGATAAAGTCGCCCGTGATTAAGCCAAACTGTTACACAATGATATTTCTCATGCGGTCCTTTTTATCTCTCTTTATGGGGCCAGTGTTTCCTTAACTTCCTTCCCTCCTCTACACAAATAGCTGTGTAGTCTTGGATAACCCTGGACTGAGAATCTGGAGATCTGAACTCTTGGCTCTATTATTTTCTGTAAAAGGAAAGGTCAGAACTGGGTGATCTCCAACTCCCTCTCTCTAAGAACCTCTCCAGGGCAGGGCTTTCTCCTAGGAATCATCCCCAGGCCCCAGCTCACAGTCCCGTCCGCTGAGCCCCGGAACAAACAAGAATAACTATAAAATAGCCTCTGCCAAGGCGAGGAGAGCCACGGGGCATCCGGAAGACTGTAATCAATGACGAATGTGGATGAAGAAGAACAGGACGAGCACCGGGGGATAAGGAGTGATGGCAGCATTCAGAGCTCCATGGGAACTTTAAAGTCTTTCCTTTGACACAGGAGGAAACCGAGGCCCGAAGGGAGAGTCACGGGAACCAGGATTCGAACCCTGCGCTCGGGCTGTCAGCCCGAACTGACGCATCAGGCTAAGTCCTCACGTTACTGATGGGGAAACTGAGGTCAGGAGAGGGGGCCCACAGGGCCGAGGCCCTTCCCCACCCGAGCCGCGCCGAAGACGCTGCGCCCCGCCCCCACCCCGGCCCGGCTCGGAGGCCTGCGGACCGCAGCGGCTCAGGCCCGCCCCTCCCCCACGCCGCCGCCCCTCCCCCACGCCCGGCACCTACCGTGGAACTGGAAGTGGCCGATGCTCTGGCCCTGCAGCTCCCAGGCCGAGGCGCTGCTGAAGCTGCCCCGCAGGGTCTTGCCCCGGCCGCTCGGCAGCCACGACAAGCACCCGAAAGCCATCGCCAGCAGCAGCCCAAGCCCCCGCATCCCCGCCCCGCGACGCCGGCCGGCCGGGCCTCGTGCGGGGCCCCTGCACGCCACCGCGGACCCCCAAACCGCTTCGGGGCCCCCACGTAGACAGCTGGGGAAGGGGCGGGGCAAGATGCCGGCTGCACGCTGCCGCTCCGACAGACAGCCAATGAGACCCGGGCTTCTCTAGCCGGAGCGAGGGTGCTGGCCAATCAGGACGCCGTGTGGGCGGGACAGACACCGACTAGACACGCACCGCTCCCGTGCCCCGCTGGCTGGTTCCCGCCTTTTCCATGAAAACTGGACGGACTTAGCTCCGGGAGATAGAAATGTGTCCCGCCCCCTCCCGCTACTAAGCATGCGCAGAATGTTCCGCGCAGTCTCAGTGGGTTTTTTTGAAAGTTGATCCGGCTTTTACATTGCCTCTGGGCAGGAAGAGTGAGAAAGGAAGGGACAGGGAATGAATGGTCTCTTCTATTTGCAGAAAAGCCTTATAACTCCTGGAGATTCAGTTCACTAAACATTTATTAAGTGCCTGCTGTGTGCCAGCTTCAGTTCACTAAACATTTATTAAGTGCCTGCTGTGTGCCAGCTGCCACGGGGCAGCTGGGCATCGGAGGGCACAGAGCGCCCTCCTTGGGTTCAACTCCCACGTCAGACTCTTCATTGTTGTGTGACCCTGGGCAAGTCACTTGTCCGCCTTTATCTGCAAAATGAGTTGGAGGAGGGGATCGCAAACCAGTCTGACAACGATGTGCCAGGCACTGTGCCGGGCGCTGGGGGTACGAAGAGGCAGAAGCCTGGAAGGAGCTCAAAGTCTAATGGAGGAGACAACGTGCAAACAAATAGAGAGAGGGCTCTGTTACATTTAATAGACGCTTATTAAGAGTTAAGGGTGTGTCAGGCGTTGAACTAAACTCTGGCTGTGTTGGTCCTTCTCCAAGAGGACCGTGACATCAAGGTGATGGCATGACTTGTGGTGGGCTTTGACTTGAGTGGGGGAGGGCTGGGCACCGTCACCAGCTTCACCTCTTCCTCCTCAGCCATCTGGGTCCAGTGGCTAGATATTCATCAGGATGACTGGAGATGGCCCAGGAGGCAATGGGGGACCCTGGACCTTTCTGGCTAAGGTCTCACTTGGAGTGACATACACCCATTTCATGAATAGACTTCTTTAAGTTACTCAAGGGATAGCCCCTTTGATAATAGAAAAAATCAGCCTGAGGGGGCAAGACCCTCAGGGTGCCTGGATAAAAGAGAAATAATTACTGTGAACAAGGAGGCAAAAGGGTGCTTGTCCTCAGGGAGCTTACTATGTAATGGGGGAGACTACATGCAAACAGATGGATAGATAGGATAGGTGATAGATGGATGGATGGATAGATAGATAGGATAGATGGATAGATAGATAGATAGATAGATAGATAGATAGATAGATAGATATAGAAAGTACTGGAATGAACAACCTTAAAAGCAAAGATTACTATGAGATTAACCTTTTCTGGATAGATTCTAGTCTGATGAGCACCCTTCCCCAGTACATTAAGGTTACTCCTAAAAATTTCTGATCAATTCTTGCAACAACTATCTATTTTATCTGTGTGTGTGTATGTGTATACACATATATATGTGTGTGTGTATTTTCATACTAGTCGACTCATCTTGTCATATATACAATTTTTCTGGACTTTTTCAGTCAGGTGATTCTGGACATAAATACTCAAAAAAAGACTGACTTTTTTTATCTAACATAAAAGTTCTTCACCTAATTTCTTTAATACAGTGTATTCCAAAAACCTCAATGCAGTTAACCGTATTTAGATAACCGTTACTTCAACACTATTGGTTTTTTTTTTTAATACTTTGCATTTAAAACATTATCCCGAGAAAGGGTCCATAGGCTTCACCTAAGGATCATGACAAAAAAAACATTAAGAATCCCTCCCTGCTAGTGCTTTAGTTTGCAAAGAGGTATTAGTACATTAATATTAACTTATTTGATCCTCGCTATAATTTGGTCATCACTATGACTAGTAGTCTCTTTTTATAAGTGAGGAGACTAAGGTTTGTAGAGATGAAATGAGGTGGAATATAAATATGAGTCTCTGATAACTCTCTTTTCCTTTCCAGTATACTGCTCTGCCTCTAGGGGTACAACAGCAAGGAGGTACAAGGAACCATGAGGATTCCTCATGTTTAGAATATTGCACTATCTTAATATAAACAAACATATATAAACATAATATAGTAGAGTTTTTAGGAAAAAAAGGGGTGAGAAGAGTGCACCGGAACAGTGACTTCTAAATTTTTTTGATCAAGCACTCAGTAAAGCATGTGCCCCATCCAGAAAAAGAACTGATGGAGTCTGACTGCAGATCTAAGCATACTATTTTCACTTTTTTTGAGTATTTTTTCCTTTTGTTCTGTTTCTTCTTTCATAACATGACTAATATAGAAATATTTTACATAATTGCACATATAAAACCTATATCAAATTGCTTACCATCTTAGGAAGGGAGGGAGAAAATTTGGAACTCAAAATTTTATAAAAAATGAAGGCTAAAAATGTTCTTTATGTGTAATTGGAAAAATACTATTAAAAACAAAGATGAATAATGTTAAAATAAAATTTAAAAAGCACTACAGTTTGCAAAGTACTTTACATATGGATACCCTTTATTAAAGAAAACCAGGTAAAGAACTCCTATGTTAGATTAAAATGTCAATCCTTTTTCAGTATTTATGTCTACAACTGATGGGGTGCTTGGGTACACATACTTTGGCCCCAATTCTAAAATCATATTTCTCTTTAAAAATCACAATTCTCCCTGGCATCAAAATACTATCTCAGGCAGTTTCTCCCCAGCCCAAGGACACAGCCTGTCCTTGCAACAACCATTATAGGTGTAGCCAGCTGCACCTATAGAACTCTTTAGTTTAAACCAGCTGTGTACTGACTGAACAGGCTGTGTACTGGGTCATAATGACATTTATTACTCACTGATCAATCATATGTATCTTAGACTTAGACAAACCTATACTCCCTTACATTTATCTTGTCTAAGAAGACATCGGTGAGAGCAACCTGATATTTCTGAACTAGCCCTGACCGTTGGTTGACTTAGTGACATTTCAGGCCTAAACCACACCTCTAGGTAGCACTCGTCTTGAGCAATTTCCTGATGAATTTTAGGTAAAATATCTGAGCAGTAGATACAAAAAGTTCATGTTGTTTTAAGAACTGACCACTCCTTAACCACTCCCTAATCCACCCCAAAACACCTAGTTAGCATATTTGGCACAAGTGACACCATAGAATATGTTATTTAAACTTTACCTGTACTCCTCTAAGGTTGCAGGTTCCCTAAGAACTCTTGTCTGCTGAAAAGCATAACAAATCTTTACCTTGACCTCAACAATGCTTGAGTCTGTGAATCCTTTTCCAGATAACCTACCCTTTGTGTCCTGGTTTTTGTGGGGGTCTCACACCCCGTTCCAGCCTTCATCACAACCACCTAACTGAAAAAGTCCAGAAAGTTGTATACATGACAAAAGGAATCATGTCTAGTATGAAAATGCACATATATGTAATAGATACTTGTTGAAACAATTGTAGGAGGTGTATGATATTATCTCTATTTTGCTGGTGAGGAAACAGAAGCAGATGGGTTAAATCACTTGGTCAACTTCACACAACTACTAAAAGGTGTGAGGCAAGATTTGAACTTAGGTCTTCCTGATTGTAGGTCCAATGCTCTATCCACGGGCACCACTTACTTTCTTCTTTGTGCTAATACCAATAAATATCATTCTTAATGAGAATATTCACCATTTTTTAAAGTATTGGTTTAACACTTTCTGATTAGCTATTGCTAATGACCATATGCTGAAAGTGAACTGAGCGAAGGTACTACAGTCAACTCTTACAAATTATGGAATTCCTACTCTTCAGTTGGTGTATCTCAGACTAGATAAAGCATTTATTAAAGTTCTATTAATGGTATTAATCCCAGGCAATACAAAGGCAAGCACAAATAAACAGTCTGCTCTCAAGTAGTTTACATTCTAATGGGAGAAGATAACTCAGAAAAGGGAGCTAGAAGAACAGTCAGGGAAAGAGCTGAGTTAGAAGCGAGCCTTTCGTGGATAGTTTCTCAAGTGGAGATTCTGAGAGGAATTCACCAGTTAGAATGCCATATATGACAAGTGACTGATGAAGTGTGGGTGTTAATGTTAATCCATATGATAAATATTAGTAAATCTTAACTTGTTTCTTATCATATTTATTTTTCACAAGTATTTCCAATTGGTTTTTCTTAAATGCACACAAGCACTGTTTAGAGATTATTTTTGTCATATCCATTTAATCAGTCGCACCAGATTTGCTGTAAGCAAACGTTGTTTGTTGACTTGGGAAGAACCTGGATCTTACTATAGGAAGCAAAGGGCATGTGGCACAAACAGTGGGTTATTTGAATTTCTAGGCTAGAAGGACAGTAATGAGCCTCTTTAATTTATTTTGTAACTGTTATCTGAAATGTGGAAGAATACTGCAGCAGCAACCAAACCAGACCTAATTTGGGTGTGGATGCAAGATTTGGAGTCAAATTAATCTTGGCTCTTCAACTTTTAACCTGTATGGCCATGACCAAGTCACTAATCTAACTAAGCCTAGGTCTCCCCCTCTCTAAAATGAGGGAGTTGGAGCAGACAGGTTCTAAGGTTCCCTCCAGTTTTCAATCTAATCCCCATCATCCTCAGCTCTACCTGGAGTATTTGCCTTGTGTGTCTCCCTCTTTAACTGTAAGTAATAAGGTAACCACAGTTTAGGTTATTTTTTTGCCTTTAGGAAATCATGCTTTCTGTACAGTCTTCAGGCTCTTCAGGCTCTTGATTCTCCTCTCCCTCAGTTTATGTATCAGAGGAAATAGGCATAGATGATGAAGTAATCCAACAGATTATGGTAACAAAATGTTAACAGTGATCTCTTTACAAAGCGTGAACAATTCTCTCTGAGTCAGAATGGGTAATATTGTAGGCTAGGTTGAAAAGTGGTTGTGTTTTGGGGGACTTGGAATAGTGTTAAACTCAAGTAGAACTGGTATCATAAGGATCCCTGTGGGGTGCATCTTGACTTAGAAAACCATCTTAACATTATGTTTTACTGTATTTTTATTTATTTTTATTTTGTTAAATATTTCCCAGTTACATTTTAATCTGGTTCAGGCCACAAGCCCCACTGTGTGTTTGACATCTCTGCTCAAGTACAGGAGGTATAAATTATCTTTCTGTGTGTTTTTGGTATAGGAGACTCTTTTGCTCAGTCTCTGTGCTCCTTCACTCTCCAAATTGATGGTATATACTTTAGGAAATTGTACTCAAAGTATCTTAGGAAAGTACTCTATTAAAAATACCTTTACTGTGGTATTCCAGAAAATGCCTTTCCTTTGAGTTAATTGTATCTCCTGTCAAACTGTTGAAAGGTCAACACATAGGTAGGGACTTGCAAGCAATAGTTTTAACCCTGCAGACCTGCAGAATACCTTGAAACTGAAGAGGGGGAAGAGGGAATAGGGCTTTCTGTACGTAGGATGAGTTTGAGTTGGGAGGGTTTCTACTGGGGCACTAGTGTAAGAACAATAATATCTTAAATTTTTGTCTTTCTATCCCTAGCATCTAGCAATGTGCCTAGTACATTTTGGTTTGGGGACTGGGCTGTGATTTCAATGATACAGGAAACTCCCAAAGGAATTCTTTCCACCAATGCAGATCAGCAATTGCTCGTAACTTACAGCCTTAGAGAGTTGCCTGGAGAAGCACAGACAAATAGAATGACTTGCCTAGGGTCACACAGACAATTTATGTCACAGGGGACATTCCCTCCTAGGATTTCAGAGATGTTTAATAAATTCTTATTGAATCAATGAATGAATGGGTGAATGAATTTCATTTGATTCTCACAACAACCTCTATGATAGATGCTATTACTATTTTAATTTTACACTGAAAATGAAATCAAGGTAACTTGCCCAGGAAACAGAATAAAACAGCATAAATAAATAAATAAAAATTCTATGAAGGCAAGGTAAGGAAGGAAGGAGAGAATCTGAAACTCAAAATTTGAAGAAAAAATGTTAAAATTGTTTTTCAGGTAATTGAGGGAAAATATTAAATTAAAAAAACACATGAAACAAAATCCTGAAGAATGCCTATAGTCTGTGTTCACCTTTTGTTTTTGAAGAAGACCATGACGATGGTATGATTTGCACTTGACTTTATTTTGAGTAAGGGAGGGCTGTGCAAGGTCACTAACCTCACTTTCTCCACCTGAGTCATCTGGGTCCAGTGACCAGATATTTGTCTGGTGTGTTATCCATGTGATGATGGAGTATCTTGTTTGTGGAACAGACAGGAGGTAAATGTCATTGGATTGCGGAGGACAGGGTGGAAGTAATAAGGATGGGAAAGTAGGAGAGCACTATCTTGTGGAGCTGTGAATGCCAAGCAGAATGTCTGGGATTTGCTTTTGGAAGCAATAGGGAGTCACTTGAGTTTATTGAGTAGATGACTGACATGGCTGGACCTGTGCCTAAGAAAATCACCTTAGTGGCTGAATAGAGGAAGGATTGGAGTTAAGGAAGGCGGGATCACCACGCACAAGAGCCTGCGCTAGAGTGGTGGCAGTGTTAGAGGACTGAAGGTGAAATCTGCAAAGCCTTCCTATTGAAGGGGCTCGATGGTGGAGTCAAGGAGGACCCTTAGGTTGTGAGCCTGAGGGACTGAGAGGATGACCCTCTGTACTAGAGTGGTGGCAGTATTAGAGGACTGAAGGTGAAATCTGCAAAGCCTTGGGGGAGAGACAGTGGAGTCAAGGATGACCCTTAGGTTGTGAGCCTGA
>CM053771.1:426974670-427015141 GCA_028658325.1 Potorous gilbertii
ACCCTTAGGTTGTGAGCCTGAGGGACTGAGAGGATGACCCTCTGTACTAGAGTGGTGGCAGTATTAGAGGACTGAAGGTGAAATCTGCAAAGCCTTGGGGGAGAGACAGTGGAGTCAAGGATGACCCTTAGGTTGTGAGCCTGAGGGATTGGGAGGATGACCCTCTGTACTAATAGGGAAGGCAGCAGGGGCAAGATAGTAAGTTTTGCTTTGGACATGTTGGTTTTCAGATGTTTACCGGACATCCAGTTTGAGATGTCCGAACACTAACTGGAGATGCGAGACTGGAGATCAGGGAGACTGGGGCAGGTTCATTAGCGCAGAGAGGGCAATTAAATCCGTGGGAGCTGATGGCATCACCATGGAAGGACAGAACCTGGAGACACATCTGGGTTAAGGCACCAACTGGATAAGAGTCCGAGCATCGAAAAAGAGGGTTGCATATTTATGTACATATTGTACATATGTATATTTAGGTAGTTTTGTCCTTTTTAAACGTTTCACAGACGTTTTCTTTCCCTTTAACATCAGCACCCTCTCCCGGCCTATTTGCTCAGCCAGACAAAGCAAATTCGCACCGAGATCCCAACAAGAACGTTTAACTAAGAAGAGTTTCCTCCACACTTCCTCTCCCGCCACCTAAGAGGCCAAGTCCCCGCCGGTATACTGAGCATGTGCGGAGATGCACGCATGCCCAGTAACCTCTGCGAATGACCGGCCCGGCTCGGTCGTGGGGGGCGGGGCGGGGCGGGGCGGGGCTCTCTCCTGCCTAAGGGCTCGGGCGCTTCGCGTTGCCGTCAAGCAATCCTGAAGCGAGTGCAAGGGTGAGTCGCAAAAGGTCGCAGTGCGCTGGTTCCCGTCGGGCTCCGGGGCAGAGCTGAGTCCGAGATGTCGGCGGCCGGTGGCGGAGAAGCCCCGGGGCCGCCCAGCGGCTTCGCTAAACGAGTCCTGGTCACGGGGGGTGCTGGCTTCATGTAGGTAACGGGGATCGCCGTCCTCGGGGCGATGCGGGTGAGGGCCCGGGACGAGGTGGGCGTGGCCCCCGCCCCCTGCGTGTCTGGGCTGGGAAACTGACTTATCCGGGCTTGCGTCTGTGTCCTGGAGAGGCTCCGTGCCGACTCAGCAGGGCTTCCCAGGGCCGGGTTGGACTGAGCGGGTGGGACGGAGCGAGGCGGAGATCTTCCTTCTTTTCTGTGTCTTCTTTAGCCGCGTTAGAATCCTCTAAAACTTACGTCTTTCCTGGGAACATCCTAGGCATCCTGTCAGTTCAGTTCAGCAAGCATTTATTGCCTGCGTGTAGAATGTATTTAGAAAGAGATGCAGAGTGCAAATAAGGCAGAATTCTTTCATAACTAATTTTACAGTTTAAAGTGAAGCCGTGACTGATAACAGGACCTGTAATTCACAGAACTCAGAAGTAACTTACATTCTAGAGAAACAAAAAGTGCTTTGAGGCTGATCCAGCCATGGCTTGGGAAGGTGGTAAATGAAAGAGCGAGCGTTCAACATCTTCATTCCACAGGAAATGGAGAGGAGGGAGGACAAGTTGTCTTTATTTTTTAAAAATAAATTTAAACTGATGTCTTTTATCCTTATATTGCCAGATTTCCCCCCTGTTTTTCTCCCCTTTCCCAGAGAGCCATTCCATATAACAAAGTTTAAGAACAAGAAAAGAAAAAAAAACTCAGCAAAACTTATCATTAGATTAAAAAATAAAACAAACCCTGACCATACATGCAGTGATTAACACCTACAAACTTCTCACTTCTGCAGAGGAATAAATAGAGTTCTCTATCTTATCGTATGTCTTTGGTAACATGCTTGTTTTTTTGTAATGGATAATTTGTCTTTAAAGAGTTTTAATAATAATAGTAGTTGTTATTTATGTAGTGCAGTAAGGTTTGCAGCATATTACACATTATCTTTTTTTTGAAAAATAGTTATCCTCATTTTGCAGGTGAAGAAATTGAGATTTATAGAGGTTGTCACTTGGCCACGGCTAGTAAGTGCCCAGTAGTTTAAACTCAAGGCTTTATTTCTCAAGATCCAACATTGTATTCACATCAACAGGCTACTTTGTATCTGCATGCTAGAAAGAGAGTTGGACTAAGTAGAAATAGTCTACTTTTATTCCTGGCTCCACTATTAACTGATAGTTGTATGAACATAATCAAATAACTTAATCTTTCTGGTTAAAGTTATCTCTGTCATGTGAGGGGGTTAGATAAGATGAGTACAGAGGTTCCTTCTTATTATGTAATTCTTTTATTTTCAACCATTGAACCAGAGCTTCTAAGTCATTGAATCAGTTTTGGGCTTAAGATACTTAAACTGATTGGGTAGGCTTAATCATTTACTTAACACTGTAGCATTCTTTGCTGGAACTCAGTAAATAACATATATTCTAGTGTTTGAGTCACTGATATTTGATATAATTTGGTGTAGCTCAAAGGCTTCATGATAGTCCTGTGAATTAGCTACTGCAAGTATTATCTACCCCACTGAGGAAATAAATGTTTAACTTTTTACAATTATAAATTCAGATGAATCAGTAATCAATTCTACATACTACTGTAGTAATCAATAATTAAGTCTTAATATGTAAGTTGTGAAAGATAACAAAGCCTACTTTCATGTTATATTTTATTATTGTGATTGTTTGTTTTCTTACTTTAAGAATCAGGATAATTCATTTGCTTTTCCCCTTTTTGCCATGTCTCAAGAGGTTGACTCCTTTTATTTATAGAACATTACCCTATAAAATGACCTTGTGATAGTACTTTACATTTATGTTTATCACTTGATTAATTTAAAAGCACTTTCACATAAGAGGCATAACCATAAATAGTATTAATGGCTTATTTACATAAACCACACATGAAAAACTTTCAGTACTTCATGACGCTTGTTGATTGATTATCTGATCCTTTCACTAGCCCTGTACAATAGGGCAGATTTAATAGGATGTTTAATCTGGCAGTAGTATGTAAAATGACATGGAGGAAGAGTGGAATGTGTTAGGTTTTTGTAAAAAATAGCCTCTAATAACACTGGGAATGGAAAGAAGAGACTTTGTGATGAAGAAGTAGAAGCCTCAGATCTTAATATTTTCTGTGTGTGAATAGTAAAGAAGACAGTGATAGTGAAGGTAACTTGGAGCAGTTGATAGAAATAAAGAAGTCAGGAGGGCCTCATTTTGGGGCAAGAAAATAAGTTTGCTTTGTAGTAATGTTTGAGATGTAGGTGGAAGTGTTAGAAATGCTATATTGGATCTTTGGAGAAAAACTTGGGAAAAGAGATTTGAGAGTTATTTGCTTGAAGGGGAAATTAAAGCCATTGGATTAGCAAAAATCAAGGAATACCCAGGTCTAGTTTCAGAGAAGGGCCAAAGTCAGAGCCTGTCTTGGGGGTAGGAGAACTGGGAGAATGCCGACTTGCATAGGCCAGGAGAAAAGAGCACTCAGGAAAGGATTAACAAGTGGTGGCAATTGCTGCAGAAAGGTTAGAGGGATGAGAGCTGAAGAAAAGCCATGGGAATTGGTTACTAGGAAATCATGGGTGACCTCTTTGAGAACAGCAGTTTTGGGGAAGGTTGAATGAATTGTGAGAAGGCAGAAGTGAGGAACTGGTGTTTTTGAGGAGCCAGTTTGGAAGATGGAAAAAGAGGGGGATGGAGGGGGGGTGGGAATGAAATGAAGTCTCAAAAATGACACGTGTTTTCAGATAATGAGAACTATGTTTTTAGAACAAACACTCATGGAAGTGGAATTCCAGTTTGCAAAGATTAGTCTTAATGTCTAATTTATCCTTAAACATTCACACATTTTTAGAGCAATTTGGGCTTGTCTGTCCTCTGATGTAAAACCGTTTTCAGTGAGTACTGGCAATTTCTTTTAAATTTTTTATTTAATACCCAAGTCAGCCAACAAATGTTTATTTAATACTTACTATGGCCTAGCACTGCTGTGGGGATACTAGTACAAAAGAGACAATAATGCTTGCTGTTGAGGAGTTAGCATTCTGTTGGAAGAAATAGCATGTTTACAAATAAGTAAAATGCAGACTGTGTGCAAGAAAAATACAAAGGAATGAGGATAGTGAAATCAGGAAAGACTTTGTGCAGGAAGGTGTTTGCAAGAAACTCCTTTCTATGTTCGTGTTGCCACAGAGATGAAGAAATTTTGCATGCCCATAAATATTTTTTGACTAGCCCTGGCCTCTAACTTGTTTTGATGGTAGAACATTGAAGAAGGAGAGGAGTGGATTTGGGAAGATCTCATTGAAAGAGAAGACATTTGAGTAGGACTTTTAAGGTTTCCGTAGGAATTCAGCAGGCTAAGTTGTGAGAATATTGTGCCTTAGTGGAATTAATTTTTTTTAACAATAAAGAAAATTTTGTTTCCATAACAAAATGTTGACTTAATCACAGATCCTTAGTATGAAATATAAAACTTGTAAGGTAGAAGCAAATTTTAATTTTTAGTGGTAACCAGCAGTTAGTAACCAAGGCATAGCTCTCTAGGTAAAGAAATTAAATAGCTTATTTTGTTTGCATTTTTAATTGCTCTTGGACTTCTAGAACCATAGATATCTCCTTTTCCAACTGCCTAACTGGGGAAGCAGGGTAACTAGTTTGCTCATGGCCACACACCTAGGTTTCCTAACGTATAATTTTGTGTTCCTTCTGTTACACTGGAGTGCTCTTCCTATATTGACAAATGTGTTAATTAGGATAACTGAGCAAGTAAATTATTTTTTTCCTTTGTAGCTTAATATGTAGCAGATATCAGTACCAAGATGAACAAAGGTACCATGACACATGTAGACCTAGTACTTGCAGTGTATTTCCTTTGTTACTTGAAATTGAGATTGCCTTTTTAAGACAGTCTGTTCAATGAGTTGAATTAGAATTTTTGGAGTCAAGCAGGAGTTCCTTTTTTTTTTTTTTGAGCTCAAAAGAACTGAGTGCTGATGTGCAATGTAACAGTTGCTAGATTAGAAACTGAAGACCTGGGTTCTAGTTCTCACTTTGACACATATCAACTAGTGACTGAGTAGTTCTCTTCAACCCCTTGAGCCTGTTTCTTTATCTTTAAAATAAGGCTGACAGCAGTGGCCTTCCTCTTTGACAGAATTGTTAAAAAATTTCAGATGAGTTCATGCTTTTGAAGTACTTTAAAGGACTATACAAATATAAGATATTTTAACGGGTAAACTTGATGGGGGGCAAAGACACTGACAGAACTTTTACTGCCTTTTTGTAGGAGGTAAGTCAGAAGATATAAAGTGTATGGTTTTCTCAAAGTTCTAGTATAGATAAAGGACACATAAAGCCAACATACTAGAATTTGGGTGAAATGTCAACATTTTCTTTAAAAATACATTTCTCTCTTTGATTTGATTTTATTTTTACTTACAGTGCCTCACATGTGATAGTCTCACTAGTAGAAGATTATCCAGACTATATGATCATAAACCTAGACAAGGTAAGCTTTATAAAAAATATACTTGCATAGTTTAACAAGTAATGCAGAAATATAGTTCAATTTTAAAATACATGTATTGTTAACGTACCATGAAGAGATAGCATAACTTGTGGTTAATCATTTTAGTAAATAGATAAAGCAGAATTCAATGTAAAATGAATATAAAATCCTAAAATCATCTAATTATTTATTAGTTGCATTTGAGTGATAACAGATGGACAGCCCAGGTACTTAGGAAATGGAATAGAACCTCTGAAAAGACTTGTATTATATTGGAACAGTCCTCTGGGGAAGAGGGAGAACATGTACAAGAAACAAATATGGGTTGTGATTTTCTTCCAGAGAGGCAGTGCCTGTGTTCCTTGGCCCTCAGGTCAATTAAGTGTGAATTACATCACTCTCTTTATGTTGACAATGCTTCTCCTGAAATGACAACTATCCCCCAAATCGACTTGACTCATGTGGCAAGCACTAGCTTCATAAAGTGATGCAATATAGAAAGGTCAGGTTTTCCCTTTATGTTCAGAGGAAAAGGTTCTAATTGGAAGTAACATGGTTATGGTGGTCATACGGAACCAAAATACCACTACTACCTTAGATCACAAAGAAGACTTTTATTGAGGCTTGAATGAGCTTCGAGCTGCTGCTCTAAGAGGATGCTGGCCATTAAGGGATGCAGGCAGTCATAGAGACCTTATTCATTATCTGGTTGAGCATCTTTTTTTTTTACAATGAAGGAACCGAGACTGAGGGAGATTCAGTGGCTTGTCCAAGTCCATGCACATAGTAAGTAGAAGAACTGGTTTTAAAATTCTCAATCCAGTGCTTTTCCCATTGCATCCTGCTGTTACCTTAAAAGCTTGAAATAGCTACAACTGACTCTACTGTAGTTATCACAATTAATTGATAAAGCTTTGTCATGATTTTGTTGCTTTTCTGCTTTTAAGCTGGACTACTGTGCAAGCCTGAAGAACCTTGAAGCCATTTCTAAGAAACAAAACTACAAGTTTATACAGGTATAGCGTCTTTCTTATTACTGTTTCTGTGTACTTTGGTTAAAATCTGATTGATCATGAGAGGAAAAGAAAGGTGTAAACTGGCAATGAGGAAACAAAATTATCCTCATTTGTAGATGACATGATAACTTACTTAGAAAACTTCCAGCGGTAAGCAGAGAAACTAATCACAATGATTTAATAGCTTCAACAAAGTATCAGGACACTAAAGCAAAAGAAATAAATTGTATTTCTGCGCAGTACTAATGAAACACAAGTGGAAATTATGAAGAAATTTCATTTAAAATACTAATAAAATGCAGAAAGCATTTGGTTGTTAACCTGCCAGGACACATTCAAGACGTCTAGAAATACAAAACTCTTACAAAAATACTAGAAACTTAAAATATTGATGAATTATTCATTGTTCATGGCTGAATTACATGATTAAATTCAAATGATAGTACTACCTCAGAGATTTAATATTATAACAGTCATTCTAATAAGGTGTTGCTTTATAGAAATAGATAAAATAATTTTTAAACAATCATTTGGAGAAGCAAAAGATTTAGATTCTCAGGATTAAAGGTGGTATAGCACTGTCATTGCAAAATTCTATTATAAAACAATTATCCTCAGAATTGTTTGGTGCTGATTTTGAAGAACTGAAAAGTAGATAAGTGAAACAAAATAGACAGGCAAGACCCAAAAACATCAAACAGTAGCCCCATGATATGGATGTAGACTACTAGGGGAAGGACTCCTGCTGGACAAAAACTGTTAGGAAAATTGGAAAATAGTTTGGAAAAAAAAGGGGGGCGGGGCCTTAAGTCAGTATTTTACCCCCTTTGACACAGTAAGCTTCCAATGGATATTCAGCTCAAATATTGCTTCCCAAAAAAACATTTCTTAAGCTCTGTGCTAGGTGTTGGGGATACGAAAGCAGAAATAAAAACTTCACAAGGCGCTTCCATTCTATGAAAGGAGATATATCCCTTTTCAGAATTATGACCTTTTTGTAGATGCTTTTTGTCACTTTTTTCTTAATAAGTGATACAAATAATATAATTACTGTCACTTTGGGGTTCATAAAACCATTCTCTTAAGATCAGTGTGCATAATTTAACCTGTTTGACTTATTGGTAAATTTGCAGATAGGGCCAGCCCAAGTACAAAGAACAATGACCAATTTTAAAACGTTCTGGGGAGTTGAGAAAAGTTATGCTAGTAATCAAGTAGTATAACTTTTAAAAATTAATTTTTCCTTTGATTTTAACTTGTTAATTCAAAAGTGTGTTTAAAATTAAGCTTTTTGGTAATAAGAGTTAACCAAGGAACTGTCTTCAATAAAAATGCTTTTTAATTAATTTCAATGCCTTGAATACATCTACCAGTCTACCTACACAGAATGAACTGGACTGGAAAGTTTCTAAAGGTACTATGTTTCTATAAAAACAGACTGGTTCGTTTACACAAAAAGGACTCTTTCTGGATGAGGGGCAAATGTGTGAGGTTTTTTTGCTTCTGAAAAGTCAGCATTTAACAATGGAAACGTATGTACCTTTAAATTTCTTCTTGGTTCTCCCAATTACTTCATCATATTTTTAGCAGAATATAAGCTTCTTTCAGACCATTTGCTCATAAATTCAATACTGTACCAGGCTTATTAAGGTTATGAAATTCAACTCCCTTATTTTATAGATAAGATAATGGAGGCCACAATTGAAGTACTTCCCCATGGTCACACAATTAAAAGTTTCTGTATTAGAATTCAGATCCAGGTCTGATTAAGTCCAAGAGTAGTACTTAATGCACTTATACTTCTCTACCTGGAATGGTAGAAAGACATTTTTAGAGCTTTTTCTGTACCTGAACACAATTCAGTATCCTTTTAGTATGCCTGTAGGGACCTTAAGGGCCCCATTTCCTTCTCCAAGATCCCTTTACTGCCTTGGAAAGGTTGTCTGACACACCTAAAATTCTCTTCCCCGGATGCAGTTGTTTCCTTCTTCAACTTTCTTCCAAATGGTAATGTCTTGATTTTACATTTAGATTCTTTATTAAAATGTTAGGTTTCTGTTAATATAAATTTTTAAATGTGATCATCTGGATTTTAGCTTCTCTAGAACCCATCATTTATTTTAACATTGTTCCTATGGAATTACTTCCTTTAATGTTTATTAGAAAACATTAACATTCTGGGAGAGGTTTCCTAGCCAGCATTTAAAGCTTAATGATTTAATTTACACACAGTTCTAGTAACTTTAATTATGTGATTCCTCTGGAGACAGCTACTTGGAAAGCAGCAAATTAGAGGAAGAAAGGTTGCAGGGGGCAGGCCATTGCAGCAGAAGCTACAACTCTAAGGGGACAAAAGAAAAAAGTTTATCAAAGCAATTCCTTTTGGACCTAAGTCATTAAGAAAAAGATAAAGTATATTTATTGTGCTCTTCAAGAAAACAAGGAAATTATAATACATTTCAGAAAGGCTTCTGTTGTAAAAGCTTGAAATATTTGACAAAGGATATTCATTTAACTTCAACAGTCATTAATTTGGAATATGCAATTCCTCATTCTTCACTGTACTTTTTGTCTTTTTGCTTTGGTTGTGACATTCATGTCTACCAGTTGTGTTAATATTGTTTGTAAATTCAGCTTTTTCCTGTAGTTTTTATTTTTTCTAGGTTAAAAATGATGGTGGGGTGATGCTTAGGAAACTCATTTCTCTCTTTGTTTTCTTATTTAGGGTGACATTTGTGAGCCTCACTTCATAAAACGGCTTTTTGAAACTGAGAAGATAGATATAGTACTACATTTTGCAGCTCAAACACATGTAGGTGAGCATTGTTGTATGTAATGGTTGACGCATTAAGCTTTTTCAAAACAAATGGTCTGTTCACTATTTTATTTTCTGTTTGTTTTATCCTTTTTACCCCATTTCTGGTGATCCCAGAAACCTCAAATGAAACTAGTTTGGCAAAATTTCAAGGTCTTTGAGCATTTTCACTATAAATTAATTTGTTTTGATCACCGAGAGTGGCATAATTGTTTAGTGTTCCAGCCAAGGGATTGTCTTCAAATTTTCTCTTAGGTGCTTTGTGAATGGGAAAGATAATTGCTTAGATTATGCACTGTTTCTTTTTAATATGCTTGTTAAAATTTGCTTTTTAAGCTGTGTTGAAATGGACACTATATTATTTAACATTTATATCCTGACAATTTCCAGTAAAAGAGTTTGACATTAATCACTAGGTATTTATTAAAGAGCTGTTATGTGACAAGCACTCTGTTAGGCACTGGAGGTAAAAGTACAAAGAATGAAACAGTCCCTACTTTCAAGAAGCTTATAATAAAATGAGGGAGAAAAGTACATATAAAAATATATATAGCTTAAATGGTAAAAAAGAAGAAATACAAACAAATACGATAGATACAAAGTGGTTTGGGAATGAGGCCACTATTGGTTGTGAAAATCTGGAAAGGCTTTATGCAGATGGTGGTACTTTAGCTGAGTCCTAAGGACTTCTGTAAATTGGAGGCAAGAAGGGAGTGCATTTGCAGGCGTTTGGTGGACAACCAGTACAGAGGTTCTCGAGACAATGTAAGGGGAAAATGAAAAAGGGAAATAGACCTTCACATGGAAAAGGTATAGTCATGTCACTTTTGTAAAGTTCACCAGTTTTTCAGATCATTTTTATTTTAAATCCCTATTTAGAGACATTTCTAATATAGTATTGTGAAAGAAAAAGCCATTTCCTCAATATTCTCTCTACAACAAAGTAAAGAAGGAATATTTATTGTTTGAATGAAAAACATAAAAGATATAAGCACAAGTATATCAGCATCAAAGATATTTACTAACTTTTAAAAAAATATTCCTTCCTAAAATCATGCTAAGTATAGGAATATGTGTGAGGTATAGAAGTATGAAACAAGTTCTGTTTCCATTCTCATATGGTCTTGGAGATTATCAAATTTTAGAAGGCAGGGACTTTGGAACTGCAATGTCCTGTAGGCCCCTAATATATCTCTTTAGATGATAAACAGGAGGAATTAAAACTTTGCAGTGCTATGGCACTTTATTCTGTTTTTAAATCTTGAGATTAGATTATTATTAGTCAGTCTTCCTAAAAAATTATTTTATGAAAATACCACAATTCATACAGTTTTCATATTATAATTATTTTATTAGTATTTTTAGAGCTTGTACATATTGTTTAAGGAAATAGTGGGTTGAATATAATAAAATGTTGCCTTTTGTATAAAGTTTAAAACCAAAAATCTACTTGGAATGAAATTTGGCTGTAACTTAGTGTCAGCCCATTATGAAGACACCAACACAGCATCACATTGTTCCCTGCCATATATAATCTCCTCAAGGACTTTTTCCTGTTCAATCCTTCACCCTATCTTAGGTCACCCCATTCCCCCACCCTTTTCTCCAAGACTGTTCCAGCTGCCCTGCCTCTATATCTGAAGAGCCCTGGTCAAATAACCCTCCATTGCCTGTGTCTAGCAGAGTTTGGCACACAGTAGATGCTAAATGAATGTGTAGGGCCATTTCAACCTCTTAACCACGCCCTGGAGCCAGAGACCCAGAAACTCCTGGTCCCATTTCATCCCTCACTCAGCTCTCTTTAACCTTTACTAATGTCTTCTTGTTCCCCAAGCCTCCCCCTACTCCCCTGGTCATATCTGTCCCCTTCCTGCCCTCCCCTACTCCCTCACAAAGTCCCAACAGTTAAAAGAGTTTTGGATGTGGATTCAGGAAGACCCAAGTTCAATTCCAGCCTCAGCCACTAACTACCTGTGTGACCCTAGGCAACTCTTGTTTTCCTTAGTTTCCTCACCTGTAAAACAGAGGTAACAAAAGCACCTCCCCCCATCCGCCTGGGTAACTGTGAGGATCAATAATATTTGTAAAGCATTTTGCCCTCTATAAAGTGTTATATAAATGCTAGCTGTTGTGGTTATTATAATTAATGTTTTCCTGGAATCAATGATAATTTAGGATGTAGGTCCCCAGAAAGCTACCTCAAATGTTAGACGTTTGTTGGGTCAGCATCAACTTAAAACAATAGCTCATGAGCCTGCACTGATGCATTTACTTTTATTATACCGAAACAGAGGATGTTGTAGAGCAAAAGACATTCAATCAAATTATCAAGATAAGTTACAAAAGCCTCCACAGATTACCACATTACCAATGGGGAAGAGAATACACATGAAGGGATACATACATAGGGAATGGGATCAAATGGCACATGTAACAGGCACACAGGTTGTGAGGGTACATAGTGGTGGCCTCTGATGCTGCACCTCCACCAGCGGCCTCTCGTGATGTCGTCAGGTAAACTGTTGTCTCTTGTTGGGATGGATCCTCTGCTTTTCTGTTATTTGTGTCTGAGGGCTTTCCTCTGTTTTTGTCTCCACTGCTGCTGTTTAACAACTGCCGCTCTTCTGGTGTAACACTACTTCTAGAAAGTGGGAATGGTCTTGACAACTCTTACCTTTGAGCCCCAGGGCATTCCTTAGTTCTTTTGTGAGGCTGACCCAGCCACCTGAACTGTGCTTGCTAGCTAGTAAAAGCCCTTAGGCATTTTAAAAAAATCTGTCTTTTAAAAACCGCTTGCTCCTGTCAGCTGTCTTTGAATCTTTCAGTCCATTGCTTAGCTGAGTTAAGGGTAGAAAGTTCATTTTAATTCCCATCATTCCCTGGTTCCCTCATATCATTTCTCTTAGCAAAACTGCAGAGGAACTACAGCTGTGGGAATCATAATCCTTGTTTTTCATACAAATCTCTGGGACTGGGAATACACTAGAGGTTTTTCCTTAACTTTTTCCCATACAATGGTAGTCATAGGGCCATTACACATACATACATACATACATACATACATACATATATATATATATATATATATATATATAGATATAGATATAGATATAGATATAGATATCTACCTATATATATCTATATAGATATATGTTTTGTTTGTAAAATTGTCAGAATGATGATTGAAGAGAATTTCTCTTAATAGATTTTTTTGACTGTTGTTCTTAGGTCTGAATCTACCATTTCACTCTTTATAGTCTCCCCATTTCCTTTTACTCCCTAGAAATTTATAGTAAGACTTGATATTCTGGCTCATTCAGTCTGTTCTGTATTAAGTTCTGAATATTGTATGATTTTACTTTTTTTCTTTTTTAAAGATCTTTCATTTGTCCATGCCTTGGAGTTTACCTATGTCAATGTTTATGGCACCCATGTGTTGGTGAGTGCTGCTTATGAAGCCAGAGTAGAGAAGTTCATTTATGTGAGCACTGATGAAGTATATGGAGGTAGCCTTGATGAGGTGAGTCTGGAAAATTTTATGTTTTATCTGCTTTATTTTAGACTTTTTAAGGATAGGCTTTTAAAAATAACCCCCTTTTCAGGCTTTGAGGTTTAAAAAAAAGTGGTTGTAAAAAGCATGAGATTAGATAAAAATTGATATTTATAAAATCCGACTTATTTTTTTATTATGAGTGCCTTTTTTGGCATTTAATGTATTTGTTAGATTGGATGGAAGAGAGGCTTCTAATAGGAAGACTAAATGAGTGGTTGCTTTTTTATTTATTAGGTCACGGGTTTAGAACTGAAAAGAACCTAAAAGCACAGCTATTCAGACATTTCATAAATGAGGAAATAGATCCAGAGAGGTTAAATGACTCACCCAGAGCCTCACACGGAGTAATGTTACCCAAACCAGGAACTTGAACAGATCCTTAGTACTCCTTCCACTGTCCCATGCCATCTTTGTTTTAGCATGTAATGGCCACTCCATGAGCATGTCATAGACACAAAGCAGGGAGAAAAAGTGATACGAACACAAATGGGATCTGACCAAAACATCTGTGTGGGCAAGAACAGCTATCCCTAATGTGTAAGATGAAATAAATCTGGATAAATATAAATTAGTCTTGAAAAGTACTTGAATTTTAGTTGATTCCAAACTTAAAATGTTCCAGCAGTGTGATATAGGTGCTAGAAAGATCTCAGGCCACATCAGTAGAAATGTGGGGTTTAGATCAAGAAGAATATTAGGCCTGTTGTAACCTATGCTAGTCCAGCCACAGGTAGAATATTTCATGGACATATTTTAGTGTCATTTATAAGCTGGAATACATCCAGACGAGAACGATGGTATTGAGGGAACTTGGACTTGAAACCATGTCAATTGAAGTAAATGGGAATGTTTATACTGGAAAAGGGAAGAGTTTGGAGGGACAGAGTAAGAATCTTCACATAGTAGGCTGTAATAATTAGGTTTTATTTCTCTGTGGCTTCAGAGGGCAAAATAGAACCAATGAATTGAAATAACATGAAAGCAGATTTTGTCTCTATAGAGAACTTTCAAACACATCTCTAGTGATGGAAAGGAAGTGCTTCATTAAGATAGTGAACTACCAATGGTCAAGCATCAACTAGATATCCACTTACTCGGAATGTTGTATTAGGGATTTATGCATCAGATATAGATATGGGGGTGAGGAACCTGTGACCTTGAGGCCACTGTGGCCCTCTAGGTCCTCACATGCAGTCCTTTAAATCCAAACAAGATTGTTCAGTGAGGTTTGGATTCAGTCAGAGGGCTGTACTTGAGACCTAGATGACCACATGTGACTTCATGGTCACAGATAGCCCACCCCTGTACTAGATAATCTTAAGTGCCTTCCATATTGAGATTTTATGTGTCGGTGATCCTTCTGCAGTGTATTAAATGATTCCTCAGATGGTAAACAACAATCTAAAAGTCTTACTAATAAATTATCAACAAAATTTTGCAGTATCTGGCTGAATTGTCAGGTTTTATAGGCAACTAATTCCCCCTGATTTCTTCGCCAAGTGTGATGATCAGAGCCTGGAGAAGAGCATGCTCTTACTCCTGCTGATCTCTCATGTTGTACTCTAGTATGTATTTTATATGAATCTTGTTTTTAAATGTTGCTGTTTTAAACATTTGCCATAGTTTGAGAGGGAGCTTGTCATAATGGTTAAAAAAGTGGGTCTTGGAGTTAGGAAAACCTGGGTTCAAATTCTGCCTCTGACTCATACAGGCTTTGTGGCTGTAGGCAAGCCCCCTAACTTCTCAGTGCTGTAGAGCAACTCTTTAAGACCCTAAGTTGCAGAGAAGGTGCCAGTCTACATCAGAAATGCCAGTGAAATCACAGGTTAGTCCCTGTCCATACTGTAATTTATTGTGAAGCTAAAAGTGTCTTGTTTCAGTCCAGTTAAGATAAGCTTGCCTATTTCTTTAATGTAGTGAACATGTCAAGTTTGTGATGTGCTTCATAATTCTCTTGGATAGACCATATGCTAAAAGCTCTTTAATATTCCTTTTTAAAATTAGGAATTTGATGAGTCTTCACCCAAACAACCTACAAATCCTTATGCATCATCTAAAGCAGCTGCAGAATGTTTTGTACAGTCTTATTGGGAACAGTATAAGGTAAGTGTTTATTTCAGAGATTTATGAAATAATCTGCAATAGCAACCATTGATCTTTGACTTGTAGATAAGGACACAGGTGCTGAGCAAAGTTCTGTGTTGTTATAAAAAACAAGAAACAATTCTCTTATTTGCTACATTGTGTAGATAAACTAATTACCCACTTTGTTAATACGTTAAAAATAGGATTTGATAATAGAAGATGATGTTGCAAGTACATCAAAATACTTACGTTGTCGAGAAAGTAGTGCTTTCAAGAATTATGTTAATTTTGTACTGGTTTAGAGCTGATTGATTAGTAAGCCTGACATAGCATTTTAAAAGATTAAAATAAAAGACACGTGAAACATGGGAAATATAAAATGCCATAAAAGTAATGACCATTCGTGAAGGAGGTATGATATTTTACCTTTCAAAACTGTAATACCTACAAGGAAAGGCACTAAAACTAGTAAGTCCTTATAGGGTGAGAAAGAATAAAAGGTGCCTGGTTCTTTCTTTCCATATTGGTATTGCATGGGTTGAGCAAGGTTCCCTAGAAAGAAAGTAGATTGTTCACAGTTGTTTTGTGACTCTTGTTAGCTGCGAAGTTTGTTTCCATCCAGTTCACAGTACCATGATAATTTCCAAAAGGAAATGATACTGCTATAGGGACATAAATGTGGATTATTTACTTTAACAACCTAAGTTTGGTCTCTTACATTTTAAGTTTCTCAGTGTTTTACATGGAAGGGTGAGGGGAATTAGGCATAAAGTCCTACTCCCTGCTTTCCTCCCACTCAACAGAAGGAATCATAGGCAAGCAGGATAGCTCTGAAAGTTAGTATTGAATATGCATAAAAAGAAAAGGAAACTTGGATTACTGAAATTTGGTGTCATCTATGGTCCTCTCCTACAACTTCTGGGGAAATGCTCATTTTTTAAATGTTTCAGTTCAGAATAAGAATTAAATGAAATGAAAACCAAAAAAAATTTTTAAATAAAAAAAAGAGAACCAGAAGATTAGATTCTTTATTAACTACACTCATATAAATAAACCGAATGAGAACAAAAAGATAAAGAACCCTGATTGGAATTTAATCTGTTATTGTCGAATTTTACTATGCTATTATTATGCAATATAGTTGTTTTCATTGATTTTAATATTTCTAATAAAAATATTTAAAGAAAAAATGAATTTGTTCATTACTTATTGTCCAGTAGGTGGAGAATAGGGAAAAAAACCCTAAAGTGCTTTCATATATATATATCATCTCATGTAATTCTTCTAAGAACCCTGTGAGCTAGGTACTAAAGGTGTTATTAGAAGTTCAAAGACTTCAGATAGTTTGCCTAAGGTCACCAGAACCTCTCTAAGCAGGAATTCTAACCTGGGTCTTCCTGAATCTGTCTTTAGTACCCTACCTAGTGTGCCATTTAACTGCCTTTCACAGTAAAGATGGTGTTGTAAAAACATGACTGTTGTTTCCCTTTCTGAATAGAAACTTCCCTTGTAACAAATCATTCTTGTTTCACAGTGATCATACCCAAAAACATGTCCCTTCCTCTCTGCAGTACACATGCTGTCTTAAAGTCATGGTTGAACACTGCGTTGTTCAGAGTTCTCAAGTCTTACAAGTGTTGTTTACCTCTGAAATTGTGATCATGATATACATTGTTTTCCTGATTTTGCTTATTTTACTCTGTAGGTTCATAAAAGTTTTCACAAATTTCTCAGGATTCTTCATTCACTTCTTCAGATACAGTAATGTTCTGCTACATTTACATACCACCATTCATCTTTTCTTCTGTTAATGGGCATCCACTTTTTTCCCCAGTTCTTTGTAACTTACCACTAGCACTCTTTCTTTTCTACCCTCTGGCCTTTATTATCTGGACTGTAAGATGTACTTTTTTTATGTTTGAAGATAAATTGCCTTCATATGTTTTAGAATCAATAACAGTCTTAGTTTCCCCATTTTTCCTAGAAAAAGAGATTTGTGTAACACATGTAAAGATCTAACTTAGAGTTTAAAGGCTTGTCCTTAGCCCAAGTCCAGAGGTACAGAAAGTGTGTGTGGTAAAACACTGATGTTAAGTTCAAGTAGAAACAGGTCCATGTGGCTGCATAATGATTTTGGAAACCACAAATTAATGTGTTCTTTTTTTTTTCATTTTGTTAAACATTTTCCAGTGACATTTTAATCTGGTTGGAGGGTTGGCGCTGTAGTGGAAGATCATTGCTTTTTTGGAGTCAGACTAAGCCCAGATCTGAACTTTGTTATATCCTTACCTTAGGTGACCTCCGCAAGTCACTTAACTTCACTCACTTTCAGTTTCCTTTTTGGCAGTTTATGAATTATGTAATTTGTGATATGCAGGGAGATTGAGGTAAAATCAGATACCTAACTTTATAAAAAAGCCTTGAGTTTACATTATCTTTGTAATAACTGTCTTTTATATTTTGAAGTTTCCAGTTGTTATCACAAGGAGCAGTAATGTTTATGGACCACATCAATATCCAGAAAAGGTCAGTTTAAGTTCTTGTTGTTATATTTCCAGCACTGGTTTTGCTTTTCAGTGTGAAAAATGAATTGTTTATAACTTTAGTCAGTCCATGTCAGACCTCTATCCAGACATCGTTTAGCCTGCCTCTTTGCCTTCTTACCAACAGCATCCTGATACCAGTCAAGATTTTGAAAAAATTTAAAATTTAGGTTTAAGTTTAAGTAAGGTTAGACAGTAAAATCTGAGACTTAAACACAAATTAATTATATTGCCATTGCCGTATTCTTGACAGACATAATGAGAGGACACATAATTGAAATGTTAAGAGCTGGTCTTTGCTTTAGTTCAAGCATCCTAAAGTAGGGTCTGAGCTGCCTAACTATGAAGTTTCTCTATTTCTCATATTGTTGTACTGGCCATATTGCAAATAAGGTCATGCCATATTAGACAGAAATTAAAATCAATTTTGTTTGATATAAAGTTTTAGGAGGCATTGCAGTCAGAGAGTAGCAGTTTTCTTCTTTTGCCCTATATGTTATCTTTCTTGGATTTATTATAAAGTCAGAAATAGATTTTTTTTGATATAATAAGTCATATTTATGGGTAACATCCTGTGAAATGTTTATTTTGAATTTTTCGGAAACCTTTTTTTGAGATTTGTTTTTCTCCATCAAAAACCTGGGCATGCTAGAGGATATTATGTAGTGGCTATTTATTATCCAGAACAGACTAGAGTGTGATGTAAACTAGTCTCAAGTATTCTCAAAAGTTCTAAGAAACTTAAGATGTATAAAAGTACCTTTTCATGGACTTCCTATATAAAAAAAAACCAGACCACTAAAGTAGACTCAACAAATACACACTTTTAATGATGAAACATAATGATGTTAATCTTCTGCAGGGGCATCATAACAACTGCTAATCTTACAGAAAAGTCAAATATGAATGTAACCTAATGACTTCCAAAATCAGAAATAATGGTAAATTTTCTCCTTAGGTTATTCCAAAATTTATATCTTTATTGCAACACAACAGAAAATGGTATGTAATCTTCCTTTTTTAAATCTCTTTCCCCCTCTCCCTAAAGGTATCATGCTCTTGGTACATGTTGATATGTAATCTAATATAATATATATTGATAATAGTTACCTCTAATTACATTGTCCCTTGTTATTTTTCTAATGGGAACTCTGGAATCAATTATAATTTATTAGGTCAAATTTAGTTCTCAAATGTATTTCAATCAATAATCTCAGAATTTGACTATCTGTTTACATGTAACTTAGCTTTATATTCACACTGTAGATAGAACTGGATGAATTTTCAGGATACATTTCTGATGGGAAAATTAGTAAAACCGTAGCTCTCATGGGGCCTATTTTCCCTAACAGCATCTTGGAATCCTGATTTTATGTTAGAAAATCTGAGATAAACATTTAGGACTGATAAGTTCACACTGGAAATAGTTCTCTTAACAGTCCTCCTTTCTTAATAGGAAACATAAGAAAATGTTTAGTGCCCCTATAAATTAGCACCCAGGCACATTTCTGCTACTTTTATAGTAAAAGTGTTGGTTTGGTTATAGTACATGACTGAATTTTGTTTACTCTTTTTAGTTGCATTCATGGGTCAGGACTCCAAAAAAGAAATTTCCTTTACGCCGCTGATGTAGTAGAAGCTTTTCTTACTGTTCTAAAGAAAGGGAAACCAGGTGAAATTTATAACATAGGAACCAATTTTGAGATGTCAATTGCACAACTTGCCAAAGAATTGATACAATTGGTAAGTATGTATAATAAAAGACACACAATTTTCACAGTTGAGTTCTGACTTAATGGGAATTAATGATATAAAAATGAGCCCTTGAATAAACTATCTGAAAGTATAATTATAGAAAGTGTCATGACAATAGGTATTAAAGTCACACCTTTGTATTACCAAAACTTATTTGTCAGTGTTGGTATTAAGGATAATAAGGAGAAATTGAGTTTAAAACTCCATTCCATGTAAAAAAAATCCTTTGTACTTGAGAGAAAGACTAGTTTAAAAAACAATATATCTGTCTCATTTTGCTACATCCAACCCTTTTCAGGGTTCATAATGAATGATTCAGATGTACTGTATTATGAATATACTTCTTTTTTCTTTCTTTTGGAAATGTGTTCGTTTTCAAATTAGTTTCAAAATTAATCACGTTTTAAGTTCTCTTGTGTTATATGTTAACTTAAGTCATTCTCCTCTTTGACAGATCAAAGATACCAGTTCAGAGTCTGAAATGGAAAACTGGGTTGATTATGTTGATGATAGGTAAGAAATGGGTTTAGATACTGGTAAAGAGTTAAGTCCTAAAAGTCATCTAATTTCTTTGTAAATAGAACAACATTGAAATCATCCCAAATAAGTAAAATTTGTCTGATTAATAAAGATTTGCTTTTGTAAAAGCATCAACACACATACTGATGCATGGAAAGTGCCGCATGGTCATCTGGCAGAGGGAAGACTCGGAGATGGAAGTATAGGACATTAGTTTTGTAGATAGCTGGAGAGTTGGAGAGGTGTGATATGGTAGAAGTGAGTTTCATTTATGTTTAGGTTGTAACTGAAATAAGAGAGTAAGGATATATAATTAAAGAAATCATTAAAAATGTATGGAAAAGCAAATGGTGATTATAAAGATCCAATATGGTTTCATCAGACATGAGTCCTGCTAGCAGGATTGCTAAACGTATAGAGCTGGAGAGTTAGGGGATACTGTGGATGAAGTTCACTTAGATTTTAGCAAAGTATTTGACAGAATATCTCATACTTTTGTGGGAAAGATGAAGAAGTGTGACTAGACAGTAATTCAGCTAGGTTTCTAGTGGGATGCCCTTAGTGACCTGTGCTTAACTCTAAACTGCTTAATATTTTTCGTGATAACTTTGATAGAAGAATAGGTGGCATACTAATCAGATTTACAGATAGCATAAATAGAAAATATAAATATTTAAAATGAAAATAAAAATATAAAATCTTAAGACATGTCCAACAACTTCGTAGGTATAGAGTGGGCGAGGCAGTAGTTTGCCAGAAAAGAATCAGGGTTTTTTAGTGAACCACAAGCTCAGTATAAGCCAGCAGTGTGATATGGCAGTCAGAATGCTAATGTGATCTCGTATGGCACTAAGAGAGACATAGCTTCCAGGAATAAGTAACTTATACTCTGCCCACACCATTCTGTATCTAGAGTGTTGTGTTTGATTCTGGGCATCGTAGCTTAAGGACATGATAAGCCTAGAAGGTATCTAGAGGAGAGGATCCCGCATGACGAATGGGCTTGAGTCTGTGTCAGAGGAGGAAAGGCTGAAAGAACTGTAGATATTTAACCTGGAGAAAGAAAGACAGATATGATAGCTGTCTGAGTATTTCTCCAAATGTCTTTCTCCCAGCAACTAGCACTGTACACCTAGTGGGAGATTAATAAATATTTGTTGAATAAATGAGTGTCGTTCCATTTAACTGTAGCTTTCAGCTCCAGCTGGGATGTTTTTGTGTAGTCATGCTTTCATTTCTTTAGTAGTGCCTCAGATCAATGATTATTAGAAATCTCGTATTGCTGATAAGTGGGTATTAGTAGATGATGCCTAGCATCCCAAGACTTTTTTTTGTCCTCTTCCATCATGGTTTCTGTGGAAGTGAAGGACTGAGGGACATGCATCACCATAGCAACATTCATCACCTAGTGCTTGTCTCCCTGGGTCAGAGGTCATTATTCATTTTGTGTCATGAACTTGTTTGACAGTCTGCAAAGCTTACAGACTCCTTTTCAGAATAGTTTCCATAAATCTATCCACTGACCACTTGGGAGTCTGTGTATCCCAGATTAAGAACTCGTGCTCTTTTATTTAAGTTCTTGGACAATAAATGCAGTCTTTTGCCTGTAAATAAATGAGTGTACACAGGTAAAATTTAGATAAAAATTTACCTAAAATATTTTGGCCAAAAAAACCCCAAGAACAATAATTAATTGTTACTTCAGTTTCTGAGGTTTATGGTGGTGTCGTCATGGGCATTTTCTGTCAATTGAAGTTATAATTGGTAACTGTGTCTGAGATTTAAGTTTAAATGCCATTATTTCATTTACTCTTGTTTTTTTTTTTAGACCTTCCAATGACATGAGGTATCCTATGAAATCAGAAAAAATGCATGGTTTAGGATGGAGACCTAAAGTTACCTGGAAAGAAGGAATAAAGAAAACAAGTATGTTTTAAAATGCTTTCTTCCTGGGATTAGGGTTAGGAATTTGAAGAAACGGAAAATGTGATGTATTTTAAGGATACTGTAGAACTAAATTTGAATATTACTATCTTTGAATTTCAGATGCTATACATCCCTTCACAGACAAGAATCTTGTGGCATTTGCTCGTAGTCATCCAAATTCTGCTTAAAGACATCTCTCTTCATCCGTATTCCCTGCTGTAGGACTCTAAATTTATATTTATTAAATTTCATCTTGTTCTTGGGAAGGATAGAAATGAGCTGGAACTTCTGGGGTTCTAATACTATCATCCATCATATAGGACCTCTTAACTTCATGGCAACTATAATATCATTAAGTTTGCTGTTTTCACCAGAATCATTGATAAAAATGTTGAGCAGAACCTGACCAAGGGCCAGAACTTCTGACATTCCACTAAATGTTGTCCTCCAAATTAATATTGATTCATTCGTCACCTCTTTTTGGATCTGAACAGTCAGTCTCATCACCTCCCTAAATTAGGATTAGAGAGACTTTGTCACATGTCATACTATAACCTTTTTCCTTTGGTGGGGAGGTTGGAGGAGTGAGTCTGATTTCATTCCTGTGAGGAAACTCCCTCCATCAGTGCGGATCATAGTAGTAGAGTGCCTGAGACAGCAAGGAGTTAAATGACTTGTCTAAGATCATAGCTAGTTTGTGTCAGAATGGGAACTTGAACCCAGGGCTTCTCTTCACTGTACCATGCCGCCTCTTGCCATACCGAACTACTTATCCGTATCATTGCTTTGATTTGCTTTTATAGTAACCTTGTCAGAAAAAGGAAATAAGGTTGGTACAGTATGATTTGTTCTTAAGGAGCCCCTTTCTGTTGTAGGCATCACCTCTTTCCTTTCTAAGTGCTTACAAATTATCCCTTTAATAATCAGTTCTAGAATTTTACTTAGTAAGTGAGGTCGGGGTGCTGTGCCTGTAGTCTAAGCATCCACTCCTGGGGGAAGGTGTTGTTACTCGGACCTTCAGCACTCTGCCCATTCGACAGGATTCCTTGAAAAGGTGACCAACGGCGGTTTAAGGGTCATATCCACAGGCTTTCAGTGCCCTGAGGTGTGGTGTGCCTGGGGCATTTGGATACAAGTATTTCATCACTTACTTTGAATTCTAATTATGCTTGCCTCCTCCTTGGCAGACAGAATAGAAGCAGAACAGGAGTGAAGTCCTTCTTTCCCTCAATGACCCTTGACTGTCTTCCTGTCCAAACCAGCAGGGACACTTGGCCTTCCTTGGGCTTCCTCTTGCCTTCCAAAATAGCTTTTAGTTACATTTTATTTATGACATTTAAACATTTTCTTTATTTTTGCAATCTTTGTCTCTTTTGTGAGTTCCTTCCCTTCCCCAGTTGAACAATTTTTGAAACCACTCATTAGAAATATTGAGTCTAGCAAAGCAGATTCCCATGTTAGCCTTGTCTTCTTTCCATGGATCTGAAAGATCATTTGTTACTTGTTCCTCTTCCATGTCACCTTTTATGCCTAAGTCATGTGTCCTTTTAGAGCTTATCTGATATATAGTTTTGAGGTGTTAGTCTTTGCCTGTCTTCTGCTCAAGCACTTCACAGTTGGCCACTTCTGGTGACCCAGAAGTAAAAAGTGACAGGGAAAATATTTTTCTTTCAGAAGTCCTTCAGGCATATCAGACTGCACAGTGATGAGGAGAACTACTCATCAACTTTTCAACTGATTTTTTTTTTTGATATCGTTAAATATTGTAATAGGAGATTCAAGGAACATTCAACACATCCCAAAAAATCCATTAGATAAACAAGATTAAGTTGTTAAATGTACATATATAAGTCCCTTTGCAGAAATATTCTGATTTGTCTATTTATTCTGGCCTAAGGAACAACATGACCTAATTGAAAAGTATGAGATGTGGAGGTAGCAAAGTAGCAGTTCAGATAACCCTTTGCCAGTAACCAGCTGTGTAACTGGACTTCTGAGTCTCACTTAGCTCTGTAACAAAACAGGAGTCCTGATACCTAGAGATTTTTACCTCCTAGGATTGGTCATGAAAATCAAGGGAGATAATGTACAGTGTTTTGCAAGTGTTAATGTTATATGTCCATGTGTCTGCCTGTCTCAGCTGTTAGAATTATTACTGTAGATAGGATGCATCCAAATATTTAGAGAATCTTGGTTCAGGGCTTATAATAGAGTTAATTAATACTTATACTGAATTTTAAAAAGTTCACTTTTTAAAAAATGTTATAAAGTTAATAGAGAATGAAAAAATTAACTTTTGAAGACTTGGTTTTTAAAAATGCCAGCAAGTTTATTTTGAACAATTTTTCAACTCATTAAAAGTGCTTGTAAAGGTTATTTTATTCTTAAGCCCTAAATTATGCTATTTTCTGTACTTAAACAACTACCAATTTTGGATGCATAGATCAACATATGTGCATACATATATACATGTATGACACACATATAAGTATGTATTGCATATTTTATACACATATATACATACATACACATACATGGAATATAGGAACACATCAGTTGCTATACATTTTTTAAAAGATACTTTATTAGCAAGTTGGTTTTTCTCTTGGTTTTTCTTTGATATGAAGAATTTTTTTTTAAGTATTAAAAATTATGGCTGTTAGCACAAAGCCATAAAAGTAACCTTCACGTATTATGTGTTTAAAATAAATACAGAAAAAGTTAAAAATCTTTCTTTCTTTTTATCAGTTGAATGGTACAAAGAGAATTTTCACAACTGGAAGAATGCAGAAAAAGCTTTGGAGCCCTTTCCTGTGGAATAAAGATTTTTATAGTGAGAAACATTTATAGGAGAAAAAAGAAGCACATCGTTCTACCTCATAAATACTTGATATGAAATCAAGTTACCAAACAGAATCTTCTTTCCTTTTGGAAGCAGATTTAGGTGTTTTTGCACGAAATCTCAAGGGCAAAATTATGTTATAAATAATAGGTATTCTCAGTTCATGGAAGAGTTGTGTTATGAACTGGCTTGATGGAATTTTGTTCTACTATATCCTCAAAGGATGGTACTACTTTTCTGCACAATAGGAAAAGCAATGGCAAATAAGATGAATGAAGTGTTGAGAAGCACAACTTACCGATGTATCTACAAGGAAAGAGTTCATCCCTTGGTTCCAAGTCCCATAAACTGAAGGCCTGCTTCATGAGTGATCCACTGGCCCAGAAGTCAATCATGCAGTAGTAGGCAGGCCTTGCCCCTTGCTCTTACACAGTGCATATGCTACAAATGTACTTCCCCTTGCAAGGGATTGTTAGAAATTTGAATCTTAAGGTAACACAGAGTAAGTTTTTAATCCTAATTAAATCTTGAAATTTCATTATATGATTTGCCATGAAATGAGAAGTACCTGTCTATACAAAACAATAAAGTTTGAACGAGATGAAAATACTTCAAGCACTTTTAAATTTTGGTACTTCATTTTTAATAATTCAATAAAGTTAACTGTGCAATTTAAAAACTTATAGAAGAATATATTTTTAAAAATAGGAGTATAAAATTTGTATAAGTTTCTAAATGAATTATTTTAACTGCAAAAATCATTTTGAGTTAAAGAAAAAATGTACTGCAAGTCTAGCTTTCATTTTGTATTTATGGAATTAAGTCATATTAATGTTTTTAATGAGACATTCATGCTTTTTATTCTATTTTCTATTTATTTTATCTGTATTCATGACCAAAAATGCATAGCTTGGCCAACCTTGGTTAAATGATGCTGGAAACTTAAAACATTCATTCAACAAATCTTTTTGGAGCATACTTTGTACATATTGTTGAACTTAAGAAATACTTTAAAAAGTGTTCTTTTTTAAGTAACCAAAAACTTTTGCTTTTCATTTTTTAGAATTGCTTATATGCCATTAAATTCAGGTCTTTTACTGTCAAGATTAACATTAATTCTCTGAATTAGCAAAGTTAGCTTCTTATGAGGGGAAACATTTTGCTTTTTAACGTTTATAAAGTTTATGTCCACATAAACCATTTTCTATTAAAGCATTTTTGACATTTCTCATCTTGTTGAATTTTTTCAAACATCATTTAGCATTTGTTGATTACTTACAAAGTAAATGGCACTAATAACTGTTGTGTAAATGGGAAATATGATAAAGGAAAAGGTATGTGAAAATGGATGAAATGTCTACATCTGCATGTGATGTAATCTAGCATATCTTTACTTCTGGTGGAGGTCAGTACTGGATGTAGAAGTCTTAACAAGCCATTTCTGGAACTGAATCAGTTCATAAAGATGTTAGACAAAGGTATGTGAACTTCCCATAATTATTCATGGCTATCTTGAATGCATTTTTCCAGGGATTTGACTGGAGAAGTGAGATCAGTTGGTGACTCTCATATAATTGTTTTACGTAAATGCTTGTGTTTCGTTTGTAAATGTCTCAAAGCCTCGGTGGCTATCTGGTTTATAAATGAAATTGGACAGTATGATGTGGATGCTTTCACCACATTTCCTCCCAGAGCATCTGTGCATGTGGATAGTTCTGATATTGAAGAAACAAAGGTGTTCCATCTTTGACACCAGCTTTACCAGGACAATATCTTGGCTAGGGAATGAGCAAAAATATGCAAAATGCTTGAATGGGTTCTATACGTTACATGATAATCAAGACAGAAATATTCAAATCTACAGAGTTCACCCCAGATCCCAACCTCCTGCCTCACCTACCTTTGTCCCAGGACCGTCGCCAACAGCTTGCACCAGTCCTGGATCCTGGCCATCTGCCTCTGGCCTCCCATGAGTCTTCTCCAGTGCTGCAGAGACCATCTGATAAACCAGAATCAAACTTCCCCTGCCCTCAAACTTTTCCTGCACCTTATACTATTACTATCTCCTAAACTCTTCCAGGCCATACCTTCACCTGAGGCAGGACATCACCTGCCATGAGGCCGAGTCTCTAGGGAAGATAATCTTAACCAAGAGTGCCGAGGCTGGAATCAGGAAGACCTGAGTTCAAATGCAGCCTCAAGCATCTACTAGCTGTGTTAACTTTGGGCAAATCACGAACCCTGCCTCAGTTCCCTCATCTATAAAACGGAGCTACAATAGTAGTACTTGCCATCCAGGGTTAATGAGTGAATCAAATGTGATCGTTATAAAGTGATTAGCATATAGTAGGTGCTATGTAAATGGTAGCTATTACTATTAGTCACCTTTGTCCCTCAGTAGACCTCCATGCGCTGATAGAGCCTGGGCTCATTCCTCAATAATTAGCATACTCCCACCATCTCTTTCCTCCCCATCCTAGTCATTTTGAAAACCAGCCCATCAGCGCTGATGGGCAAATCCTACTGCCCATCCCCTCGTGCCTGCTTCCTTCCATATTCCTCAATCTACCCTCCCCCTACTCACCAGTGCCCTAGATCTACATACTCCTCCCACTTTGCTCAGTTAACCTTTCATATTAATCTCAGTTTTTCACCTCTTCCATCTTCTGACACTCACTGAGACCTGGTTTCCTTCTGGTATCTCCCTGCATGCTTCACCACCTTTTCTGGTACTGGATTATTACAAGCACAAAAGTATTAGATTGGTCATGGTGGGGGAGTTGAAATATTCCTTGTTCCATAGATAACAAAATATTGATTGGGCTATAAATTTGGAGGGGTTGCTGAGTGATGGTAAAGGAATAATCTGGAAGTGGCAGTGGAGACAAGCTGTCCCTTATCTAGCTTTGCCAGGGCAGACTCCTCAGCATGAACCCTTGATTTCATCACCTTCCATCTCCAGGAGAATGTCCCCACTGTGGGCTCCATTTTCTTGGTAATCTCCAATTTCTCCATTCCCTTCACCCACAAGGGGCAGCTAAGTGGTGCAGTGGATAGAGCACCAGTACAGGAGTCAGGAGGACCTGAGTTCAAATCTCATCTCAGACACTTGACACTCAGTAGCTGTGTGACAAGGGCAAGTCACTTAACCACAATTGCCTCATCCTGAGTCATCTCCAGTCATCCTGATGAATATCTGGTCACTGGCTTCAGATGACTCTGGAGGAGAAGTGAGGCTGGACAGCCCTCCCTCACTCAAAACAAAGTCAAGTGCAAGTCATGTCATTATTTCTCTGATGGCATCGTCTTCGGCAACGAAGGACAAACATACACAGTTATCTACCCACAAACATGCTCATGTTTTCCCCATCCTTAAAAAACAAAACTCGTTTGTTCCCACCAGCGCTGCCATTTATTCTCCCTTCCTGGAGAAAGTCATCTGTACTTAGTGCTTCATCTCCCCTCATTTGTTCTTTATGTGCCTCCTCTCATTGATTTTAAACCCTCTACGATCCGGTTTCCAGTCTCATCACTCAACAGAAACCATCTTCAAAGTTACCAGGGATCTCAATAACCAGATCTAATGACTTTTTTCTAAATCTTGATCCTTTGTGACCTCTCCTGTAGTTTTTGACACCCTTGATCACCTGGATACGCTCATCTTTCTAGGTTTCCATAACATAGCCCTCTCCTCCTCCTCCTCCTTCCTAACCACTCCTCTCCTTTGCTAGGTCATTCAAGTTTTGCCTCCTATGGTGCTTCTCAAGACTCTGTCCTGGATCTGTTTTCTTTTTTCATCTGTATTCTCTAACCTGATGATCTCATCAATTTCCCTGGATTCAATTATCCTCGCTCTACTGAATGTCAGATCTATTTACCTGTCCCTAAACCTCAGTTTCATCCTGACATCACCAACTACCTCTTGGACATCTAGCATAAATTCCATGTGTCATAGACATCTCAAACTCAGCATTTCCAAAATAGAACTTGTAATCTTCCCCCTCCCCACCCCCATCCCCTGCTTAAATAATAATAACAGTACTTGTCTCCCAGAGTTGTGAGAGTCAAATGAGGTAATATTTGTAAGGAGCTTTCCAAACCTTAAAGTGCTATATAAATGCTAGCTATTACCGTTATTGATTTTCCTCATAAAAATCAATACTTTGACACAGTTTTTGATACTCCAGCTACAATTCATGTAATAGACAAAGATACTGGTGTTAAATATATATTGTGTTAAAGTAAAACGTTACATATTCTGATTTGTCTGCCATAATAACACAAAGCTAAAAAGAATCCAGAGACTGGTTCGTCATTCTATCTTCAGATCGGCTTATTAGTCTCATTATATTCAGGACAGATGAACATTTCTCTTCTCTCTCTCTCTTTTTTAATATCCAAGGGGAAAACGATGCTGAAATCCTCACCAGTTACCCATACCAATATTTAACTTTGGGATCGTTGTGCTTCATGTGGAAAAATTGAACTATTGCTTAGCAAAATGCATTTTATGTTTCACATGTGTACTTCAGAACCTAAAATACTCTTCCCTGACTTGCCTTGTCAGCTTCTTGATAATCATCATTCTAATGTATTGATTTGGGGTGAATGTCAAGGCTAAGAGGAGAGAAATTTGAATGGCCAAGGTCAGGTGATAATCCTCATTCCTTTTCTGGGATGTGTTGTTCAGTCATTTTTCAATTATGATTTTATTTGCAATGACATTGGAGTGGTTTGTTATTTCCTTCTCCAGCTCATTTTATAGATGAGGAAACTGAGGCCAACAGAATTAAATGACTTAACCTGGGTCACACAGTAAGTGAGACCACATTTAAACTCAGGAAGATGAATTTTCCTGACTCTAGGTCTGGTACTCTATCCGTTGTGCCACCTAGGGCCTTCTGGGATGCATAGAGAGTCTCATATCCAATTTCGAACAGTGGTGTATTTTGTTTGGTGTTAAAAATCAGTCCAGGCCTTTGTTTCTTACTCTTAAGTGCAGGAATGAAAATATTGATGAAAAATACTATAAAAATTAAGAAATAGGGAAAAAATAATGCTAGCAAATGATTTTTAAAAAACTAAGAAACATGGTCAAAAAAATCCTATAAGAAAAATTTTGATATTTTCAGCAAGAGTTTAACATGACAGTTGTTTATAACCTTGGAGTCACACAGTTCAAATTGTTTCAAGTAATAAACTAGAAATGGAAATATAAGTAGGGTTTGCTCAGGGAAATTACAAGTAGTAACCTAACATGGTGTTCTCAAAATTTTTGCATAACACATGAAACGAACATTACATTTTAGAAAATACAAATTTTCCTTAAAACCAAATTCAATTCTTTTAAAAGCATTTTTGTCTTAAAAAAAAAACAACCTTACACTTTAAATGAATTCAACTTATTATATCACAAATATTTCTGTTATCTTTAGATGGCAAAAAAAGAATAACATATAGCTAAAATAAAATCAATAGCTGAAATTATGGTTTGCTAAGCTAATGAACTAATCAAGCCATGGTTTTAAATGGTGTTACTGCAGTATTCTAATTACTGCAATCTGATTTTCCTCTTTGCCTGTGAAGGTCAAAATTGAAGATCTGAATCAACAAGAAATTTTAATGTTAAGTGCAAGAGCCAAGTCATACACTTTGTCTTGCAAGAACCAAACTAGTAGAATTGCAGATTTAGGAATGAATTTGAGGTTATCTACTGATCTTTTATGCTATGTAGGAATTGCCTTTGGAACAGTGATTCTTAACCTTTTTCTGTGTCATGGAACCCTTCCCAGAATAATATTTTGAAATATATAAAATACATGAAATTATGAAAGAAATTAATGATATTGAAATAAAGATGTACTTCTACCTATCCAAGTTCACTGATTTTCTTTCATGTTTGTCATTTAGATAAATTAACTAATGAGAATCTTGGCAATTCTAACTTTTGCAAGCCCTTAACATGTAGTTCATCCTCTTAACACTAGAGGTTTTCTCTATCCACCATCAGATATCATCATCATAATAAAAACTACCACTTATATAACACTGAGGGGTACAAAGAGTTTACGAATATTTTATCGTCAAAGCAGCCCCTGGAGGTCGGTATATTATTGCCATCTCTGTTTTGCAAGTGAGAAAACTCAAGCAGACCGAAGTTAATTGACTTGCCCAGAGTCACACACCTAGGAAGTGTCTGAGGCAGGATTTGAACACAGGTTTTCCTGACTCGTGATCTACAGCACGATCCACTATGCCACTTAGCTAACATTAGCTTTCATTTCTTTCTTTTTCTTCCTACACTAATTTTTTCTGGGTGACTCTTCCAAAGAATTCTCCATTCTACACTAATTTTTTCTACAAAAATGTTTCTCCAAATTGTAAGAGGAAGAAATTAAAGCTATCTATAGTCATATGAAAAAATGCTCTAAATAACTTGATTAGAGAGATGCAAATCAAAACGACTCTGAGGGACCACATCACACCTATCAGATTGGCTAACAGGACAAAACAAGAAGATGATAAATGTTGGAGAAGATGTGAGAGAGTTGGAACACTCATTCATTGCTGGTGGAGGTGTGAGCTGATCCAACCGTTCTGGAGAGCAATTTGGAACTATGCCCAAAGGCTACAAAAATGTGCATACACTTTGACACAGCAATATTGCTTCTAGGACTCTATCCCAAAGAGATCATAGAAATGGGAAAGGATTCCACATGTGCAAAAATATTTATAGCAACTCTCTTTGTGGTGACCAAAAACTGAAAATCAAGAGAATGCCCATCTGTTGGGGAATGACTGAACAAGTTGTGGTATATGACTGTAATGAAATACTATTGTGCTATGAGAAAGGATGAACAGGAAGACTTCAGAGAAGCCTGGAAAGACTTACATGAACTGATGCTGAGTGAAAGGAGCAGAACCAGGAGAACTTTGTACACAGCAACAACACAGTATGTGAGGAATTTTTCTGGTATACTTAGTACTTCATTGCAATGCAAGGACTTAAAAAATTTCCAATGGATTCTTGAGGCAAAGCACCTTCCACATCCGGAGAAAGAACTATGGTATTGGATCGCAGATAGAAGCAGACCATTTTCTTTTGTATTATGTTTTGTTTTGTTTATGGTTTCTCCCATTCATTTTAATTCTTCTATGCAACATGTATTTAATAGGAATGTACATGTAAAACCTATATAAGGTCGTATGCTATCTAGGGAGGGAGTGAGGAGGGAGAGGGTAACGAGGGGGAGGGAAGAGAAAAAAAATCTAAGATATATGGAAGTGATTGTAGAGCACTGAAAACGAATAAAATAATTTAATTAAAAAATGTTCTCCAAGCCTGAAAACCTGTTCTGAGTCATCTGTTGTATATACTCTTACATACATTTTGCCAAAGCATTATAGTCTTAGCAATAGAATGAAAAAACACATAGAATATATACAATGTAAATGGAAAGAATAACAGAAGGTATTTATTGAAGTAGGGGCAGCTAGGTGTTATAAAACTTTTATATTTGATTCTGGAGGTAACAGGCTATTGAGATACTGGAGTTTATTGAGTGGATGGTAACATAGCCATACTTATGCTTTAGGAAGATCACTTTATAAGCTAAATGGAGGATGGACTACAGTAGAGAGAGACTTGAATCTGGGAGACCAAACAAAAGGCTAGTACAATAGTAAGTCTGAGGTGATGAGGGCCTGTCCTAAAGTAAAACCTGCATGAATGGAGAGGAGAGGGTATAGATGAGAGATGTGAAGGCAGAAGCAACAATACTTGGCAATAGATTGGGTATGTGGAGTGAGTTTGAATGAGGAGTCAAGGTTGACCCTGAAGTCAGGAGAATGCCCTTGATAGTAATAGGAAAGCTTAGTAAAGGAAGGATTTTGGGTTGAGGAAGGGAGGGTTGAGGGAGATAATAAATTCTGTTTGGACATGTTGAATTTGAGATTTCCAGTAGTCAGTGATGTTAGAAGAGATTAAGGCTGGATAAAGAGATAGAAGAATCATCTTCAGAGAGAAAATTGAATCCTTGGGAGCTGATTTGATCACTAAGGAAGATAGTTTAGAAAGAGAAGAGGGTCAGGAACAAATCTTTGAAGGATGCCTGGTGGGCTTGGCAAAAGAGACTAAGAAATAGAAGTCACTCAAGGTAGGAAGACAACCAGGAGAGAATAAAATGAAAACCTAGAGAGAAGAGATTATCAAGAAGAGGGTAATCAACTATGTTAGAGGTTGCGGAGAAGTCAAGACTTAGGAAGACTGAGACAGACCGTTAGATTTGTCAATTAAGAGATCACTGGTATTACCCTATCTTTCTTCGACCATATTCTTCATAGGCTCTTCCCCAGATAGTCTCAGGTGATCTGAAGTAATCAAAGGGACTCCTTTCCTCTGGTCAATGCTTTGATGAATCCAGAGTGAATTGGGTGGTTCTTAAGAAAAAAATAGTTTTCAGAGATCAAAATTTACATTCCTTTGCACAGAATGTCCGCAGTTAAAGGTGTAATACCCTATGTGGACAGAGGAAAAGAAAGGGGGAGAGAGAGAGAGAGAGAGAGAGAGGAGAGGAGAGGAGAGGAGAGGAGAGGGAGGGAGGAAAGAAGGAAGCAAGGAAGGGAGGAAGCTGTGTTGCCCAACTGATCAGTTCCAGTAGCTCTTACTCACCAAGGTTGTTGTTTCTTCTTTGTTGTGGAAGAGGACTATGACTGCACAGCATTCCCTCACTTAAATCCAATTAACTTACTTATCTTATCGTAACTTTACCTCCCTGGGGTCATGGTTTTCTCTAACAAAGGACAAACAACACCTACCTTAATGAGGTAGCTATCTAGAGTCCAGGAGACCTGAGTTCTATATGGCTTCAGATACTTACTGACTGTGGGTCTCCTGTGTAAGCCATTCAACTTCTATCTGCCTCAGTTTCTTCATCTGTAAAATGGGGATAACAGCACCTACCTCCCAGGCTATTTGTGAGAATAAAATAAGATAATATTTGTAAATCACTTAGCACAGTGTTTGGAACAGAAGAGAATTCAGGTGCTATGTAATTAGCTCTTGTTAATATTAATCCATTTAGGATATGGAGAAGAGGGTACTGCCCTTAAGTAGTTCATAACTCTAAACCCTTCAGAGCATCAGGTAATTGGAGAAGAGGTACTCCTCTTTCTAAATTTGGTTATCACCTTCAGTTCATTTTCTAAGGTCTTAACTTTTATTCTTGACCTTTTAAACATTTTCCTGAAGAAAAGGGGTTAGACCTAAGAAAGATAAAAGGCTGCATTTATATATATATATATATATATATATATATATATAGATATATAGATATATATACATATACATATGTATATATATATATATATATATATATATATATACTAATATTTATTTACTAATATTTTTAGTTGAACTCAGAGATTTTTATTGTCCATAGTTGCAAAACCAAATGGTGAGTTCAAACAGGCTTGAGGGGTTGAGGTAGGTATAACTGATTAGCAGGATCAGGGAAGGCTTTGTAGAAGAAATGTCACTTAAATTGGACTTAAAAGGTGGCTAATAATTAAACATGAAGGGAGAGAGGATAGGTGATATACTAGGCATCGTGGAAAGCAGCAAAGATACCCAGGTGGTGCACATGAAGTAAGTAGTCCAATTTGATTAGCCCATAGAGGACAGTGATTAAAATAACATTAAATAGAGCAGGAAAAGTAGTGTGGTATGAGACTATGATGGGCCTTGAAGGCCAAGAAATTTGAACGTTACTCAGATAATAGGAAACCATTAAAAATGTGTGCATAGATAAGGGCATAAATATTTCTATGCTTAAGGAAGATTTTTCCTGCAATCCTATAAAGGATGATTTGGAGGAAGGAGAATAGAGAGAAGACTTATTCCCTATCACAATAGTCTGGATTGGTGATAATGAGGGTCTTTATGAGTAAGGTGGAAGCAAGGAAAAGGGGAGGGAATGGATGCAAGAAATACTCTGAAGCTGAAATCCACAGGCTTTGGGAACTGATTGGATAAGAGGCGGAGTGCTGAGTTTCAAATACAATCCCAAAGTTTTGAACCTGGGTATTGGATGAAAGGTTATGCTCCTGCCAGGCAGTGAATTCAGGAGTGCGTTAAAGGGAAAATAATGAGCAAAACTGAGTAGAATCAAGACACCATTGCATACAGTAACAGCAATATTGTTTTAAGAATGGCTTGGAGCAAATAAGTCATTTTGGCTACTGTAAATACCCAAATTAACTATAAAGGGCATACGAAGGAAGATGCTATCTATATCCAGAGAAAGAATGGATAAATAGTATGTATAGAATAATGTTATATATACATCCACCTATTTGTCTAATCGTAGTCATCTCTAGAGAGGTGAAGGAGTGGGGGGAGGAAGGAAGAAAAAAGGGAAAAAAAGAAATTTACACGATAACTTTACCATATATTTAAAAGAAAAAGCAAGTTGTACATAATAGATTTTCAGTTTCATGTGCAAAAAAATAAAAAGGAAATGGACATACTTGACCTATTAAGCTCAAGGTAGCAGTGAGACATCCGGAGAGAAATGTCTTAGAGGGAGCTGAAAATGCGGAGCTAGAACTCAGAAGAGAATGCAGGACAGGTTTGGGAGTCAGAGACATGGAAGCGGCAGCTGGAGTCGTGACAGTGGATGAGATTACAAAGGAAGAGAAGGCCGGGAGAAGAGAAGCAGACCACAGGACCTTGGGAACGAGGGGGCTGAAAAACGCATCAAGAGAAAGAAAAAGAGAGGGAATGAAGAATAGGAGGAAAAGCAAGGAAGGAGAGAGGGAGTGATCAAGAATGCCAGAAGTGACAAAGGTAGATAAGGCTGAGGATTTTGAAATGCCTTTTGCATTTAGTGACTAGGTTCTTTGTAACCTTAGTGGGAAAAGTTTCAGCAGCGTTGGTAGAGGCAGATCCCAGATACTGAGTCAGCTATAGATAGTGAAGATGTGGAGGTCTTAACTGTAAACTTTGTTTTTTTAACGGGTGGAACATTTAGAGGAGGAGAGTTGGTAGTTAGATAAACTGGGTCGGGAGAAGTTCCTAGGTAGGGCTTTTTTCCTACTGAGGAGACCTGATAATATTCTTAAGCAGATGGGAAGGAATCAGTCAAAAAGGGGATCCTGTGGTAGGCTTAAGGGAATGAATTCACTCAATTGGTCAATTAGCATTTAAACCCCTATAGATGTCTGGTATTGTACTGTGCTTGGTTTTGGAGATACAAAAAAACAAAAACAAACAAAGAAACAAACCAATTCCTGTCCTCTGGGGGCTCATGTAGCAGTGAGGAAAACAACATGTACAAACATAGGAAGGTATGTACAAAGTACATACAAGATAATTTTAGGTTGGGATTAGAGATCCCAATATCAGGAAAGACCCTATCTAGCTAATGGCAAGGCAGTGAGGGATTCTAAGAAGTGGAAATGAGATGGGAATACATTCCAGGTATGGGTCACAGTTTATATGCAAAGATCAAATGATATTAAATGAGTGGAAGGCTGGAAACAAGTCCATAGAATGTATGGAAGACAGTAATGTATAATAAGTCTGAAAAGGTAGACTAGAATCAGGCTCTGGGGGACTTTCAATGCCAGACCTAGAAATTTGTGTTGGATTTTAAAAACAGTAGGAAGCCATCGTCATCTTTTGAGAAGGAGGGTAACATGGTCAGACCTGTGTTTTAGAAATACTACTTTGGCAGCTGTGTGGAAAATGGATTCAGGGGGATACAGCCTTAGGAATCACAGAATGTAGAGTTGGAAGGAACTTTAGAGAAATTTTAGTTCAACTTCCTCATTTTCCCCATGAGGGGCCAGAGAAGTTATGTAATTTACCCAAGGTTACATAGCTAGTTTGTGGTTGGGGGTACAAGGTTGTTTGTCTGAAGGAGCCCTAACCACTCCTCTTTGACCCCTTCCTTCCTGTGGGCAGAGTTATTCCTTCCCAGTTCCTTCCTTCAGGTGTCACTGTGGGTTGAAGTACTTTTAATCCCCTCTTAGATACATACACCATGAATGATACCTTGGAAAACTGATTTATTTTGACCCTCAGAAATTAAAGAAAAGACACTGACTCTCAAAGAAATGAGGAGCAGGATATAGATTCAGGCTTAGAGAGCCAGGGAGGTGTGAGACAGAGAGGTAGAAGTTTCATCTGTTTTATTCTTGGTATCAGAGATAACCAGAGTCATTCATTCTTGATTGGTTCTGGTAGCGCCACTGTATATTCAAATTCCATTCCCTGATATGCCCCTGGGAGGAGCAGTGCATTTGTACCTGTTTGGTTTCTTAGGAAACTTCAGTTTTTTACTCTCCTCCCAGACTGAGAAATAGCTATCTCATTACCCATTGACAACAGTGTCACAGACCCAGGAATAAGGAGACTTCAGCTATGAGTTTCTAAATAGGACATGGGAAACTTTAAACTTCACCTTCATCTCCAGTATCATGTTGTATTTTGGCAAATAGTAAGCACTTAATAAATGTTTTTTGATTAATTGATTAGAATTAGCTGAGTCAGTACTCAAATCTCAGGGATCTCTTTTCTTTGAACAAAAGGAAGGGGAAAAAAGCCTCTCTTGCTGAGAGATAGAGGCTGAGAGTTGAAATCTCATCAGCCTCACTGAAGCAGGAAGATAGGTCATCTGTTATAAATATGAGGGTAAGGAATGATGGTGCAGTTGGAGCTCAGAGGATTGGAAAAATTGAGGGGTAAGAAATAAGTTGATAAGTGTAGACTATTAAGATTGTTAAGCAGCACCAAGGGCCTCTCTGAGATTTGAAATATTATGATACATTATAAAGAGTTCTGGCTTTAGAGTCAACTTCTTGCTAGTATGTCCTTGAATAAGTCATTTGACTTCCCAAGGCCTTGGTTTGCTCATTTGTAAAAGAAGGGAATTAGATTAGATGGACTCAGGTTCCTTCCAGTTCTAAATCTATATGAATTTATAGAATTTGTAGTGGGTGTAGACTTTGTCACTTTATCATCCGACTTTCAGCAACTCTAGTGGAAGGGAAAAGTCAAATCAACAAGCATTTATTAAGCTCTTACTATGGTGCCACGCAATGAACTAAGAAAGGAAGCACACATACAAGCAGAAAGAAATACAGCCCCTAACCTCAAGGAGCTTATATTCCAATAGAAGCAAGACAAGACATAAAAGGTACCTGAAAGGGGTGAAGTGTACCCAAGTGGGTCATGGTAGAGAAACTCCAGAACCTCAGAAGTGAAGACATGGCTGACCTAGGCATCTTCTTAAAATGGAGGTTCTGGGAGGAATAAGCCAATTGAAGGAAGAGACTGAAGGGGCAGAGCTAGCTAGTTAGGTGGAGCAGAGGACAGAGAGATGGATGGATGGATAGAGTTATGTAGAGTACTGGGCCTGCAGTCTGGAAGACCTGAGTTCAGTTTCAACTTTAGATAATTAGCTTGTGACCTTGGGCAAATCACCTAACCTCTATTTGCTGCCATTTCCTCAGCTGTAAAATGGGGGTAATAAAATTGCACCTACCTTGGAGGGTGGTGGTATCAAATAATATAATATTGTTGAGGTCAGAGTTGGAAGAGCAGGTTCAGATGTGAAGGAATTCACTTAGACCTTCTCTGTAGCCATTGGGAGCTTTCTTTTACGTGAAAAACCAGCACGGATCTCCTAGCAAGAAAGCTAAGCGAGACACCACCATCTGGGGGTGTTATGCTTATGTAGAGTTTTCAGAATGGTGAGGTCGTTCTAGAGGTTGTTATGGAGGTTAAAGATCAAGGACAGGATGAGGAAGACATGACAAAATAGGAGACGTAAGAAAAGGAGGACTTGGGAAATTCCATGAACTAAGATGGAGGGGAGACAAGGCATTTTATGATCAAGGATAAGGGAAAGTTTTATGGTTTAAGGACTTAAAGACAAGGCAAGAGGATGCAGGTTAAAAATGAAAGGACCCGAGCAATATAGCATAAGGGAGACAATTTTGGTATAGGTTCAAGATGCGGGAAGAGGACTTTAGGGTACTTTCAGGTTATAGAATAAACTAAGAGCTTCACAAAGTACTGGAAAAGCATATTATTTTAACCCTTAGGGCACTGTATCCCCATCAATATTGTGTAATGCCTGGCACTTAGTCAACTCTATAGAAATGTTAACTATCACTATTACCTCCAGTGGGAGAAGTCCAGGGTTGAAGTGAACATCCAGGGATGGATAGGTTTCCGAGACATGGCAGAGAAAGTCCAGAGAGTCAGGAGTGCATAGTGGAGAGAAGTGAAGAAATAGGGTGATGGTGGTCAAGGATAAAGCTGGAGGAACAAGGCCTTCTGGTACCCTGGCATTTTGGTAGGTGCCTTCACACAAAATCTGCTTGATTGCTTCTCTTTTCGACTCTTACATTGGGAGAAGAGAGGAAAAGACCTCTCTTAGTATTTCTGGTATAGCCACTTTGAAAGAACACAGGATTTGGGAAATAAGTTCTTAAGTGGTTTGAGAAAGGAGATACTTGAACAGAACTTTTCTCTTTTTCTTTGGGGGGGCTTATTTTTTAGTGCATGATCAAAGTTGCTAATCCTTTGTGAACAAGGACTCATGCTTTCAGGGTCTGACACACTTCATTAAAGTGAAGGCTGGGGTTTGAGCCAAGCTATTTTTAAGAAGTCTTTGCCTCTGGGACTCATCCTCCAGAATCCAAGTTTTCTGGCCTTTAAGGCATGGAGCCAAATTCCCTTGGTTAGTCAGGAGTTTGCTTGATGGATGTGGGAGTACAGCATATGGAAAAGTTGGTTGGATATTCTGGAGGATAATTGAGTTAATTGTTTTTGGCTTGGCAAGCACACACAGAAGCTTTGTGTTGATGTCTACAAAGACAATAAAAACAATAAGATCTTCATCAACATGTGATTTAAAGGCTTTAAATAAATATATTTCCTTGGATTAACTATTTACACTGATTTTTGGTCCTTTAATTCTTTATATTTTTAAAAAGCACAATTTTAATTTATAGTAGAGGAGAAATCACTTTATTCACACTAGCCAAAAATTGTACATCAAATAAGTATTTATGAAGCTGACTGTGTTCCAGGCAACAAACTAGCACACAAAATCTGTCTTTAACTTCAAGAAGTTTACATTCGAGCAAGATAAAGGCAGTGTGCACCTATAGAGAATATACAAAATATACACAAAGCTGATACACAATAACCTTTGGGTCTCAGCCGGAAAGTAGTTGAGCTTAATCTTGTAGGAAGCTAATGATACAAAGAGATGGAGGTCAGGAGTGAAAATATTCCAGATATGGGGTATAATCAGTGGAAGGGCACAGAGACAGTATGCTTGATATGTTAGGGATGACAAAAAGGTCTGCAACAACCAGGGGAAGTCCTGCACATCTGGAGTCCTTGTTGCTGGAGAGGCTGAAGCCAGTGGATCTTGTGAGCTCTGGAGTTTTGAGCTTAAAGTCGATCATGTGTCTTCCTGAAGCCCAGCACCAATACAGGAAGCCCCTGACCCCCAAAGGATGTTAGGGAGCAGGCTGACTAAGGAGAGGCAAACCAGCCCAGGTAAGAAAAACTGAGCTGGGTGAACCTACCTACCTATACATACATACATACATATTTGCATGTATGTATATAAAAGGTATAAAATGGTGGTGGCAAACAAATAAAAAATAAGTAAATAAACAAGCAAATAAAAAGTAAATAAACAAATACACATATAAATAAGGGCTGCATCTCTGTACAATGCAAATCTTCTATCCTCAATAATTCAACAGGTAGGGGGCGGAGCCAAGATGGCGGAGTAGAAAGACTCACCTATGCTAGGTCCGAACCCACAGCCCATAGATTTCCTGTAAAAAGAACTCCTGACAAATTCTGGAGCAGTGGAAGCCGCGCAGCAACACAGTGAAGGAG
>CM053771.1:427015641-427043411 GCA_028658325.1 Potorous gilbertii
CCAAAATCTTGTGAAAATGAATGTAAAAAGTTAAATAAATGTATTTTAAAAAAAAAAAAAAAAATAATTCAACAGGTATTTATTACAGGGAACTATTTTTTTAAATCAAATATATGATTTTGTTAGGGTTGGGAGCTGTAGGTGAAGGATCTGCTTTACTAATGCAAATCAGTACCTGTTCTGCAATTTATGGTTTTGTAAAACTGCCTGGGGCACTGAACTGTTAAAAGTCTTCCATGGAAGATCACACAGAAGGTTTTACCAACACCAAGGCCATCTGTGGCCACTAGACTACACTGCCTATTAGAAACACAGAGCTTTGAAATAGGGAAGTAGCATTTTATTTCATGTGTATTTGCATGCAACTAACAAAGCCAATTTGGGGCTGGCAATATCAAGAAAATGTCTAAGGCAAAAGATATATTTTCCCACACATTAAACTTATCTAAGAAACAATACGCCTCTTATTAGCTTAGAGAAGAGTGTCTTGACTTCATTAGTAAAGATGAGAGGTTGCTGTCATTCCTTAGACTTCATTTACACCAAGATGTACAAACAGAGACAACACAAAGGAAAGTTATCAAGCTAGAGATTTTTATGTCCTTCTCTATTTACCAGTTGCTGTCTAGTTGATTTCCACCTGGATTATTGCAATAGCCTCTTAGCAGGTCTTCCCACCACCTCTCAGTCTCAGTCTCTGCCTGTCTTTGTCTCTGCCTTATCTATTTCTCAGGGTTTGATTTCTTTTCTCCCCATAAGATCCTCCAGGATCTTTCAATCAAAGAGCCATACTTGAGGACCCAGAGGGCCATGTTTGGCTTCCAGGCTGCAGGTTCCCCAGCCCTATGAGACTAATCCATATAACTTAGAGGAGTAGGCCTTCTAGGATACTCTTTCTCTGTCTCTTCTCTCTATGTGTGTCTCTCTCTTTCTTTCAACTATTTGCATTTTGACTCCTTATTATTGCAGTTAATGCCTCCTCTTCAATTAACAAATATTTATTGATCAGTGCTAATTGACAATCAAGGACAAATTGGTGCTTAAGAATGAAAACATTTGTAAAATACCATTTCTGTCTTCAGTGAGTTTATAGTTTGAGGGAGAGGAAACATAATTATGAGAAGACTTAAATAGTATAGAAATTATCAAATAACCATAGAAGACCATCACACAAGAATTATAGGTGTTTGTTATGTGGTATGTATTCAGTAAATAATGTTTGATTCTTTCCTGTATAGTAGTGACATATGGGGTAGCTATATGGTATAGTTGATATAGTGATGAACCTGGAGTCAGGAAGACTCCTCCTCCTCCTGAGTTAAAATTTGATCTTGGACACGTCCTAGCTGTGTGACCCTGGGTAAGTTACTTAACCCTGTTTGCCTCAGTTTCCTCATCTGTAAAATTAGCTGGAGAAGGAAATGGCAAACCACTCCAGTCTCTCTACCAAGGAAAACCCAAATGGAGAGTTGGACATCATTGAAAAAGACTTAACAAGAAATAACAGCTAGCATTTATACAGTGCTTTAGAGTTTGCAAAGTGTTACGTTATCTCACGAGTTATTGCCTCTAGAGATGGCAATCTAAACCTTACGATTCAGAAGGCTAAGAACTATGCTTAAACTAAGAAATTAGTCTGGTTCATTAGAAATTTTCTTTTAAGTTTCAGAATGAGTAGTTCATGGGATCATAGACTTAGAGTACGTCACTTAACTGAGTCGAAGTTTACTCATCTGCAAAAAAGGGTATGATGATGCCTTAGAGGGTTGTTGTGAGTTTCAAATGAGATGTAAAATGCTTTGTAAACTTACCACATAAAATGTCAATTATTATTTTGAGCTGAAGGAGTTCTAAAGCGTCATCTAGTCTAACTTTCATTTTACAAATGAGGTAGTTGAGGCTAATGGATGTTATGTAACTTTGCCCCAAGTGACATAGCTAGCAAAGGCAAGAATAAAATCTATGACATTTGCTTCCAAATCCAGACCTCTTTCATTCAGTATTATTAATTTCCATTCCACTCCATAAATAGTTATTGAGCATATTACTATACTTGGTAACTTTGAAGAAGGGGAGTTGGAATATTCCTTGGTTTGGGTTTTTTTTTTTTATCACTCTCAGGCTCTCCTGCTTCCATCACTCAGTAGTAACCTCTCCTTTTTTTGAGATTTACTAAATCCAAATATCTTTTTAAAAAAAATTTTATTGATGCTGTTTACCTTTTTACAATCACTTCATTTCTCCTTAGTATCTCTTTCCCCTCCCAGAGAGCTGTTTCATATGCCAAATAATACATTTTAGAGACAAAAAAGAAGGGGAAAAAATCACCATAACTGATGAAAGCATCAAAAAAGTTTTAAAATATATGTAATGTATCATACTTATGGGCCTCTCACCTCTTTGAAGGGATGAGCTGGGGAGGTCTTGGAGTCATGTTCGTTTTTTGTAATTTGCAACATTCATTTTAGATTTTTTTTGGTGGTTCTTTACATTGTGAAGTCATTGTATATATTGTTTACTTGGCTCTGCTTCCTTTTTTTCTGCATTAGTTCATGTAGATCTTTCCATGTTCCTCTGTATTCATCAAATTTGTCATTTCTTATGGTACAGTAACATTCCATTATATTCATATTTGCTATACATTCAAGATTCTGGTGATTGTTATTTCCTTTCCTCAATGAGAACAGTGCCTAGTCAGCCGTTTCCTCCTTAACTCTTGCCCTTATAGCAGGCAACTTCAACATCTCTACCCTCAAACACCATACCCTAAAGATTCTTCTACTTACTCATTTCCCATTACCTATTCTGAGAGCTCACCTTAACTATACATATATATTATATATATTGTGATTATATATGTATAATTACATATTGAGCTGATCATTGACCACAAGTCATACTTCTACATTAATAAATTCTAAAATTCGGTTTTCTGATTAATGTGGATCATTTTATATCTCCTCCTACCTTGCCATCCCAAACTCTATTTTTTATCTTCTCTATGGCCTCTGATCCATCCACGCTGAAGTTCTTCCTTGGCTACACTCTCCTCCCTTCAACTTCCTGACTGCTTATTGAACCAGTTTAACTTCACTGACTATGCTACCTCCCTATTCAGTAAGAAGTAAGCTGTAGTGGCTCCCTATTACCATAAGGATCAAATATATGTTTAAAGCCCTTCCTACTAACCTGACCTTTTCTACTTTTTCAGTCTTCTTACATCTTATTCTCACTTCCTTTAATATGAGATCCAGTGGCATTGGCCTCCTTGCTGTACCTGGGACAAAACACTACATCTCTGTATTTAGGGCACTTTCACTAACCCCATGCCTGGAATTCTTTACATCCTCAACTCCATCTCCTGGTTTTCCTGACTTCTTTCAAGTCAGCTCTAAAACAGTACTTTCTACATGAAGACTTTTCCAATCTCCCTTAATACTATTGCCTTCTCTATTTATTATCTTTAATTAATATCTTTAATTTATACTGTCTACATCTTTTTTGCACATAGCTCTTTGCATGTTGTCTCCTCCATTAGAGGAGCTCCTTGAGAACAGAGACTGACTGATCTTTTATCTTTCTTTGTACAACATCTCCTACGTACAAAGCCTGGCACATTAGTATTCTAGACACTTTATAAACGATTGTTGACTAATAGGCAGAGTTCAGAGAGAGAGAGCGCAAGATGGTAGATGGAAAGTGAATTTTCAACGGAGGCAGACCTAGCTAAGGGCTGCCTATGGGATCATAAGCAACTTTCTAAGACTTTGAGTTGCAGAGAAGGTTCTGACATAGACCTTATTCTTATCATTCACAAGGAGAAGTTTTGTTCATCAAGGAAATCACAGTCCCAGTCCAATCCCTGAGTTCAAATGCAACTGTATTGTTAAAGGGCTAACATTTGTGTATGCTTTTTTAAAAATGGTTGCAAAATTCTCTCCTATTCTGTCAATGGTGTCTCTTGTATTTAGTGACAACTTTTGGCTCCTGGGTTCTCAGTCACCAGTGTTATCAGGGTGGCATATATGATAATTGTGGCTTATTCTTATTCAAATTTGAATGAACCTCTACCTTACTTTTTTCAAGCTTTGGGATTTAGGTTAATCTGGATAGTGGAGTTTGGGGCAGTTAGGAAATTGTAGTGTTATTTTAAAGACATTTAAAGAATTATAGAATGTAAGCTATTGTTAAAGAAATACTTATTAAATTAATAAAAACTAAGTTTATAATAATAAATAATAACGGTAAGGGCATCTTCAAGCATTATAAAATTGTACATCGTATATGCATACAAATAATGCTGACAATTACGCTACAAGAGTTTTAGCACCACCTTCTTAGATTGTGAAGAATAAATACGGGAGTGTTGTCCTGAATCAAAAACTAGAAGTGTTCATTACAGAAACAAGGAAATGGGGTTAAAGGGTAATATATTGAGTAATTCAGGAGCACTTCCCGTACTTGCCGGAATAGCTCAGTTGGGAGAGCGTTAGACTGAAGATCTAAAGGTCCCTGGTTCAATCCCGGGTTTCGGCAATTTAAGTTTTCAATATATGAAAGTCTCTTCTCTTTGGGTGCAACTCTAAAAGACCTTTCTTAGTTGACTACCCCCGGAGTTTCCGACCCTAATTGCTTAGGGGAACCTAAGGATGTGCGGGATGAACTTACACTGGGAAGCTGAGGCGTTTTTGTCTCTCCCCACCCTTTCCCCCAGGTACTGTTGGTTCAGTACGATCGGGGCTTTTCCCCCTTGTCTCTTCTCCTTGCCTTAGGAGTAGGACATACATGCACTTAATTCTGCCAGCCTTTTCTTTTTTGCAGTGTGAGTCCTAGGGGCTGAATCCGACTGCACAATGTCTTTCCAAAGGATGACACTGCGGAATTTAAATCCAGACACAGACACTTCCTAGCTGTGACCCATGGGAAGTCACACAGCAAGGTCAATCTGCCTTGGTTTCCTCATCTGTAAAATGGGGATGATAATCGCACCTCCCTTCCAGAGTGTATCTCAGAAGGAAAAAACGAAGTAATACGTGTAAAGAGAGTTGCACATCTTAAAGCGTTATAGAAATGCTAGGTATTATTAGTAGTAGTATTAGCGACTGTACTGAGGGAAGGGGTGGGGCAAAAGGGAGGGGTAGCGAGTACATCTCCGAGAGCGGAGATAGAAAAAAGAAGAAATTGAAAGTCAGCACTGGTTCAACTTGTCCGCGTTTCTCCTCTGGCTTGTTACTGGAGGGAGGCAGGGAAGGATCTCAGGTATTTTAAGTAGCCTCAAGCCCAGCGCTGTCCAAACGTGCCTGAGACTGAATCAGGGCGCTTCGTAGCGGCGTGAGCTCAACTCCCTTTCTGAGTTTATGAGAACACAGATGTAGGTACAGAAGAAATAGAAACTCTGATCTCTGCCCTCATGTAGCTGTAAATGAGGAAGAGAGGACGAGACCTCGAAAAATATCAATTAGGTGGCGCAGTGGTTAGAGAGTGCGCAGCCTGAAGTCAGGGAAGATATCTTCCTGAGTTCACATCTGGCTTCAGGTACTTACTAGCCGGGTGATCCTGGGCAAGTACTTAACCCTGTTTGCCTCAGTTTCTTCATCTATCAAATGAAAAGGAAATGGCAAACCATTACAGTAGCTTTGCCAAGAAAAACCCACGTGGTGTCACGGAGAGTCGGATAGGGTTGAAATGACTGACAGCCACCACGGTCAAGGGTAAAGTCACATTATACACCAGGATAGCAGTAATTATAAGTAGGACCCAGATAGCTTGCTGGGTGAGATGGTTGCCAGTTGGTTAATTGAACTATCAGGGAGGGTAAGTGGATCTGCCTAGAATCTTTTATTGGGAAGTGGAGGGCATCCTGGTTTGGTAGAAAGAAATGAAAAGGGGACCTAAGGAGTAGTAACCTTCCACAGAGTTGAAATTTACTTGGTTGGGGAGAGTCTGTGAGGGGAACTGAACATACACCAACATGCATTCCATCAAGTGCAATCTACTACTATTCATACTATGGCATCTTTTTTGGTGGCTTCTCACTTGCCACATGGGACTTGCTCACTTTACTTTGACACCCAGACAGGATTAAAGGAGTTCTTGGGATGTCTTCAGTCATCTTTCAGTTTTGCCATATGCCTGTTCTATCTTCTTTTTATACATTTCCTGGATGACATCTTTTACACAACTCTTTGTTTGTAATTATTTTTTGTAATGGATTTCAGGCTTGCTCATGTCCACCATGCATATGTCCCTTCTCCTTTGGGGGATATTAAATTCTTCTCACGTTGTTGAGTTCATGACTCACTACCCCATATAACACCATCAAATGAATATTGGTATTAAAAGATGAGTGTGTTTCAGGGAGAAGCTTGGGGTTGTTAAAAGAACTACATGATTTTCCAAAAGCATCTCAGTTTTCTCTCTTCCTCTTTTTCAAATTTTAGTTTCTAGTTCATCTTCCATTTATAGTGGCTGTTCCTCAAAATTGGAACAGAAGAGGAGAGAATGGGGAATGATTTTGAGGGATTTTAAGGTGTAGTGCTGAAGAGATGAGGAAGCTGTGATAGAGCGTTATGAAGTAAAGTGCTTGTTTAAGAGCGAATAGGGAGCTCGAAGAAAGAGGTTTTTTAAAATTTGTTTTTTCCACTATTACATATTAAAACAAAATTTTTTAAACTTTAAAAAAAGTTTTGAATTTCAAATTCTATCCCTTTCTCCCTCCTCTCCCTGATTTCTGAAATGGTAAGGAATTTGATATAGGTTATACATGTGCAATCATGTAAAACATTTCCATATTAGTCATTTTTTACAAGAAGACATTTAAAAAATGAAAGGAAGAAAGAAAGAAAGAAAGAAGAAAGGAAGAAAGAAAGAAAAAGAAAAATAGCATACTTCAGTCTGTTTTCAGACAGTATCAGTTCTTCTCTGGGGGTGGATAGCATTCTTCATCATGAGTCCTTTAGGATTCCTTAGAATACTTAGATCACTATATTTCTGAGAATAGCTGTCAGAATTCACAGTTCTTCATTGTACAATACTGCTCTTACTGTGCACAATGTTCTCCTGGTTCTGCTCACTTCACTTTGCATCAGTTCATGTAAGTCTTCTTAGGTTTTTCTGAAATCACCATGTTTGTCATGTTTTGCCATTCCCCAATTGATGGGCATCCTAGAAAGAGAAGATTTGAAAGAGAAGCTGGGAGGAATATATAAAGGAGTAAGAGGATTGCTGCACAGCATTAATGACTGCACAGAAATTTATAGTGGAGACAGTTCACCACTGTTGTGTGATTTTTCTTGAATGGTGTTCAGCAGCACACAGGTTGGAGCTGAGAATATCTACTCATTAAAAAAATGAGAAAGGAGACAATGAGGATAATTTAAGTGAGATTTTTAAAAGGGATGAGTGACTATAGGAGAGAAGGGCAGGCAATTCCAGGACTGTAAGAAAGTATACTTTTGAATTTGTTAACTATAGCTTTGAATTATATTAGGTCATCAAAATTCAGTTATCTAGGATATGGAAAGGAATAAGTGGCACAGATTATTTGATAGGACAAATTAAAAAAAAAAGCCAAACCCATACATTTCTCCCCCCCCCCAATAAAGTTAGAAAAGTATGCTTCAATTTGTACTCAAACTCCATTAGTTCTTTCTCTGGAGATAGATAGCATTTTTATCATTAGTACTTCAGATTTGTCTTGGATCATTGTATGGCTGAGAATAACTAAGTCATTCACAATTCTTCATTGAAAAATATTGCTGTTACTGTATACAGTGATCTCCTGGTTCTGCTCATTTCACTTTGCATAACTTCATGTGTTTCCAGGTTTTTCTGAAAGCATCTTGCTTATCATTTCTTGTAGCACAACAACAATCTATCACAATCCTATGCCACAACTTGTTCAGCTATTCCCCAATTGATGGGCATCCCTCAATTTCCAATTTTTGCCATCACAAAACGAGGTGCTATGAATATTTTTTTTACACAAGCATTTGGGAAAGGGAACAAATATTTATTCAGTGCCTGATATGTGCCAAGAACTGTGTTAAGCCTTTTTCTTTTATCTCATGGGGTCATCTCAACAACCCTGGGAAATAGATATATTAGTATTTCCATTTCACAGATGAAAAAACTGAGGCAAACAGAGGTTAAGTGATTTGCCTAAGATAAATGACTGAAGCTAGTTGTGGACTCAGGTCTTTCTGACTTCAGGTCCAGCACTCTATCCCCTGTGCCTCTTATTTATGTACACACTAGGTGCTGTCAAAAATTACTTGGATATATGATCAACAGAGGAGAAAGTTGGTAAAGGATTGATTATTTGTTACTAATGATCCATAAAAAGATAAACCATTTATGAATAATCAAGATTTAACTATTCTAGAAGGATAATATTTTCATTTTTTATTTTCTGAAGAAATTTGAGAAAAAATAACAGTCATGATACCTTTTATTTACAGTTTTTGTCTTCTTTCTCTTTCTATATATAGCTTTTCTAGCAATTCTTGTTGTTCTTATGTCTAGTCTGCATTTTCCTTTGAGGTTCTGCTTGTCGATATTTTCCAAGTCATTGTCTTCTCAGTTTGTGTCTTAAGCTTTCCTTCAAAAAGGTCCTTTTTTGTTTGTTTTCTCATTTTCCAGCCTATTTCTTTACTTTGGACTCCATGTTAGAATTAGGCTGGTCTGAGCTTCTTTAGCTCAATTTGGGGGCCTAAAGGTTTTTTGTTGCTTCCAAGGTGGTGTGATCTGGGGAGAGGTTTGGTCACTGCCCTCCTGGTCTGCACTCTAGTTTTACCCAGGTAGGAGCTCTCTCCCTTGTGACTTCAATCCTTTCTCTCTACCCTGGAACTGGGTAATAGGCTTCAAAGCAGCCAAATGGTACCCAGTCTTGCTCCCAATGCTTAGCAAAGGGGTCCCTTGAAATCTCTTTCTGACTAGATGTTCAGTTCTCTTCCTGTCCCTGTGGATTGGACAAGCTCAGTGCTCCCACTGATGTTCCAACAGTTGTGGTCTCCAAGGCTCACAGCAAGTGCTGCTTCTGTGACACTTCAAGTCAATCCTTTCCCCCCAATCCCAAAATTCACAAACTTCCCTTTTGTCTTCTCAAAATGTCTTAGTCTCTAAAAATGACTCACTGTGACTTTAAAAAAAGTTTAACATTTTTATTTAAAGCTTTGAATTGCCTACTCTGACTTTTTGTTGACTTTTTTTCTCAGAATTCATTTTGGGGGGTCATTTAGAGATTTGGGAAGGAAGTTTGGCAGTTGTGACCCCTCACTCCACCATCTTTACTCCACTCTAACAGTGATACTTTTGAAAGATATTACGACCCACCATGGAACAGGAATTTGAGGATTCCTCTGGGGACTCTCTGTTGCCAATCTGCTGGATTTCCTACTTTTCCAGAAGGATTTGCCTTTGAAAAACTTTCATTTTTAGGGCCAGGGTTACAAATTTTCCTTTCCCTTTTCCTTTCCTAGGTCTAGACTTTATAGTTAATTAGAAGAGGTATGATTTAAAGAAAGGCTCCTGTCTATCCAAAAATAACCCATAACTGCCCAAAATTCCTTTGATTAGGGACTTATTTGCTTTAGCAAGCAATGATCCTTGAGAAAGTAAGGGGTCTAAGAGAGCTTAGTTCTACCTGACTGTGGATTAAATTTATCAGATGCCTTTTTTTTCCCCCTTCACACTAAAATATGCAGGAAGAATGCACTGGAGGAAAATTTTGATAGTGGAGATGAAAACGGAGAGGGATAAGGGTGATAAGGTATTGGAATAAGTTAAGATAATAGAAAAATTTCCAATCTGAGTAGTTTCATACATTCATTTGCATGGAAACTGAAGACTGAACCAGATGACAAAGACAGTCTATTGTGGAGGGTAGAGAGTATTGGAGTAGGAATAAGAAAACACTGGTTTAAATCTTGGCCCCTATACTTAGTAGCCATGTGACCTTGGCCTGGCTCATCTGTAAAATGACAGATTGACAGTTTGTATTCAACAGTCTCAGCTCCCTCTCAGCACTAAGATTCTACGGTTCTCTCAATGTTGCTTTTAGCTCTATGATTCTGTGCACAATGAATGAAGTACTTACTATGTATAAAATGCTGTGCTAAACAATGGGGGTGCAGATAGAAAAAGTCATGCTTTTAAGAAGCAAATGCAACCAACCTTTCACCTAAGTTAGACACATGGAGGAGACAGAGTTAGAGAGAGCCTTTGGTATCTGAACCCCACGACAAGCTGCTTCTTGTTATCTACAACGCCTCTAGGGTTGTTGTCTATGCTTTTCTGTCTGCCTTCCACTATAGGGAAGGCCACTTAGTTCCAGGAAGAATGCTAAAGGTGGTTGTATTCTTCTTTCCTCAACACTGAGTTCTTAGGGCAGCGAGAGAGGACCTGTTCTTTAACGGTTTCCCTCCTTGATCTCCTAGGTCATCTTCATTCAAATTCACCTTTCTTCCTATTCCTTACGTAAGCAACCCAGGGACCTTGGGTTTATGACAGTCTACTCCATAATTCTTAGGTGATTGTTGTTTGAGCATTTTAGTTGTATCCGTAGACACCACTGGGAATTTTTTTGGTAAAGATACTGGATTGGTTCATCATTTCCTTCTCAGCTCAATTTACAGATGGGGAAACTGAGACAAACAGGGTTAGGTGGCTAGAATGGAGCAATTTTTTTCATACCAAGAAAAAAAATCTAGTTAAAGATCCACATTACTTCTCCTGTTAATGTTTTTTGTACTGAATTTTTTAAAAAAGGTATAAATCTATGTTGTAATGTTTAAATCATAGTTGATTGTACACATAGCATATACATAGGCAGTTACACTATAGCAATACTAGTTACTTACTTTAACTGAGCAGAACTCCGTGAAATATTCTAAAATTGATATTATATTATGTCCATAACTTATCTAAGCCTCAAGTGTCATGTCTTATCCCAGAAGTAGTTATTAGTTAATTAATTGATTTATGTTTTATAGCATTTAAGGCTGGTTGGTCCTATCCTGTAGCTATTAAGTAGGTTTAATTTTGAACAGGCAAGAATGATGGTGCTGTATAGCAGGGCAGAAATAGTTCCTTTCTAAACACAGTGATACATATAGCCTTATAAATAAAGAGAAAATAGCTTATGGAGAGTATTACATAGTTGTACCTTTCATATTTTAATCATTTTGTGTGTAGCAAATCTCAAATCCTGCACGTCCTTCAATGCCTATGCCAAATGCTACCTTCTACCTTAGGCCTTTCTTTCCCACTGACTAACCTCTTCAAGAACTTTGTTCTTTCTACTTTATCATCTTGAATTATTCTTTTTCCTGGTTTCATGTATGCACTTTTTGGCAAAATACCTTCCTCCTCACAAATTACAGATTTTGGAGGAGACATTCCAAAGATAGAGTTGGAGATACTTGTGTTCCAAATAAATGTTAATATTGTCTTTCTAAAAGGTGTTGAATATCCATAGGAATTTCATTTAAACTGTACCATAGATATCTATGGGAAGAGGCTTTTGTAAAAGCACAGGGTGACATTGTTCCAACTGGGCTAGAGGGTAGACTAGTGATATCCAAGATCTTCACTTTGACATTTTGATGATGCATCTTAAATATCACTGGCATGAATAAGCTTCATTGATATAGAATATAGCTCCCCTATGACTTCTAGTCTTGTGCAATACTTTTCTGTGCCTTTCCATAAATTTGCCAAAGAGAATCCACCCAAGGAACTAGAAGACTTCCTGTCATTCTTTTAATATTTCCAGGTGTTGGTTTACTATCAATCTTCGGTGCCTAGACAAGATATCTATGTTTATGTTGATGGATTAATTTCATGGACTGCCTTGTTATAGCTGTATGTTATAGAAGATGCATTTTACATATTCTATTTTTTTCACTGTACCTCATTAGACTACTATTCTTTTTAAAAATTTTTGATTGATATCATTTGTGATTACATTCCATATTTTTACCACGGTATCATTCCTCCTACTTCTGAGGAGCCATCCCTCATTAAAACAAAACAAAATCAAAGGCAGTTGGGGGAAGTTCACAAAATTACAAAAGATATTGAAAAAATCTGATTTTATATTCAGTGTTTGACACTCGTGGTGTTACATCTTGCAAAAAGGCTGAGGGAGGTGCTTTTTCATTTTTTCTTTGGAGTCAAGTTTGATTAATATAATTGTGTAACATTTGGTTCTGATTTTTTTTTGTTGTTGTTTTTTCCATTTATACCATTGCAATAATAGTGTTGGTTCAGTTTCTGCTTACTTTACTTTGCATCAGTTCATGTGTCTTTCCATTCTTCTTTCTATCCTTGTAATATAATAGCATTTTGTTACATTGTTACATTGATGCATCATAACTTATTAACACATTTCCTATTGGATAAGCATCTGCTTTGTTTCCAGGTCTTTGCTACTACAAATAGTGCTATTATAAATGTTTTGTTGTGTTTGGGGCTATCCTTGGGGTAAATGACCAGTTGTGTAATCTCTGACTCATAGGTTATGCATATTTTAGCCATTTATTGGCATAATTCCAAGGATCTTTACAGAATGATGGGACTCTATTGGTTTTTTTGCATTTCTCTTAATATTGACTTGGAGCATTTTTTAACTGAAAGGAATCAGAACAACAATTTTTTTATGAAGTCTAACAAGTATAGATCAAAATGAAAATGGCTGTCATCTGTTGAAGGAGAAGGAAGATCCTGGCTTCCAAGCAGAATAGATTGAAGAATGTCCACAGTATCCCAAATTGAACACATTATCCCTCCCCACTCTTTTTCTCTAGCTCTTCACGCCTCCACGTTTTCCTGTTACTGTTAAAGGCTACACTATCTTGCTAGCTAACTAGACTAGCAACCTAGATGTCATCTTCAGCTTCTCACAATCTCTCACACCCCATATCCAATGTGTAGCCAAATCCTGTCAATTCAACCTTTATGACATCTCTCCTATATACCCCCTTCTCTCCTGTGATACTGCCATCACCTTGGTACAGCACCCCATTACCTCATGCCTGAACAATTACAATAGCTTCCTGGGTGGTCTCTCTGCTTCAAAATCTCTCTTCAGCCCAGTGCATTTTCCACTCAGCTGTCATATTGATCTTCCTAAAACTCAGATTTCACTATGTCACTCTCATATTCAATAAAATGCAATCGCTCCCTTCCAGGATCATATAGAAAATTCTCTGGTGTTTAAAGCCCTTTATAACATGACTCCTTCCTACCTCTCCAGTCTTTTCATACCTCATTTCCCCCACTTACTCTAGATTCCAGGGCCATTGGCCATTTTGCTGTTCCTCCCACACAACAGTGTCTCTTAACTCTGTCCATTTTTCACTGGCTATACTCTTGCAGTGAATTCTCTCTCTCCTCATCTCCATCTCTTGGCCTCCCTGGCTCCCTTTAATTCACAGATAAAATGCCACCTTTTGCAAAAATAGACTTAGTTGACACCCCTTAAGGATAGTGCCATCCTCTCAATTATTTCCAATTTATTCTGTAGTTATCTTGTTTGTACATACTTATTTACATGTTGTTCCTGTATTAGACTGTGAGCTCCTTCAGATCAGGATCTTGTTTTGTTTTGTTTTTTTTGGCCAGTCTTTGCGCTCCCAGTTCTTCGCACAATTTCTGGTTGCATTAGGGGTCACTTAATAAATGCTTTTTGACTTGATTTGATGGAGAAGAGAGTTGAAATCCTTTGGTGGCACTGCAAAAGGAAGGTTTTATGTAGTCCTCTGCCCAGAAAATCATTCATGCAGTAAAGAGAAAGACAGACTGAAGTATGTCAGGGGACAGGATCTGCCTGAGCACTAACAAAGGTTAATTCGGGTGAGAAGCCTGAAGGGGTCGAGTCTATGCATTCCATCGAGCATCTATTATAATGCTGACATCTTTGAAAAACTTTCTAACAACCACCAAAGCAACAGCAACAGCCCTCTCTCATTTTCAAATTGCTCAAGGTGTTTTCTTGCTGTTATTTTAAAATTTAAGGCTGAAGTAACTTGCCAGATATACAGATTTAGCAAAGCTTCCAGATGTAACTGAGAGATTAAGAACTGAGTTAAGTATCTGAGTTTGGAGAGCTAATAAGGTAAATCTGACAGCCTAACACAAATAGAAACATGTTGGAATAATGGAAACATTTCCCTTAATCCACCAATTATCAGTTCAGTCATCCTTGCTGTATTAATAGGCTGTGCAGGTAGAGTCTAGAATTGTTTGGTCTTCTGTATACATACTTGGGAGGTCTTCAGAGTAGAGTGATTTTTGGATCTTCTAGTGGCCCCCAGGGACTCCAGAGCTTTTTTGTTAAACAGTTTCATGCAGTGTTGAATCGTCTGGTCCAGACAACAGAGTGACTCATCAGTTCATGACAGGACATTATATGTGTGGCCAGGATGATCATTCATTTTAATCCAGTTCTATTTAATCATTAGTTATCAAGTACTTACTATGTGCAAGGCATTCTGCTATGTGTTAAGAGTGCAAAAAAGACAACAGGAAAAATAGTCACTATCCTTAGAGAGTTACATTCTGCTAGGGAGATATAATGGTTACCCATGTAATTTGAGAAGGGAGAAAGCCTAGACCATTAGAATAAGGAGGAAAGGCTAAAGAGAGCAGGAAGTATCTCCTGTGGGAGCAAGTGAAATGAATCTTATGAATTATAACAGACTCCTAACCTTGGCATTCACCTAAAACCCTTACCCAGTAGCATGATCATCATCTCTATACCAATGGCATGGGCAGCTAGATGGCTCAGTGGATAGAGCATTGGACCTGGAGTTAGGAAGACCTGTGTTCAAATGTGATCTCAGAAACTTACTAGCTATGGGACCCTGGGCAAGTCACTTAACCCTGTTTGCTTTAATCCACTGGAAAAGGAAATGGCACATCACTCTAGTATCTTTGCCAAGAAAACTCCATGGACAGTATGGTCCACAGAGTCACCAAAGAGTGACCAAATCTCATGTATCTAGCTCTAGTGTCTTCCTTCATTCCAGTTCAACATCACCAGTTGCCTTCTGGATATTTCACACTGGATGTCTTTGAATTTCAGACCTAACATGTGCAAAGCAGAACTTCTTATTATTCTTCCCAAACTTCTTTTTTTTTTATGCTGATGGTCCCAGCATCCTTTCAGCCTCTCACATTGGCAACCTCTGTCTTATTCTTCATTCTCCAGTCTCCTCCACCCCACATATGCCAATAAGTTGCCAATTCTTGCTTTCTCTACCTCCACAACATCTTTTGTATCTAACAAAATTCAAATATAAAATTTGTATTCTCTCTTCTCATACATTAACCACTTCAGTTCTGTCCCTTTCATTTCATACCTAGATTATTCATATAGTCACCAAAAAAATTCTCTGTTTTAAATCTTTCCCTACTCTAGTTCATTCTCTCAATGCTGCCCAAGTTATTTTTCTTAAAAATTTTGACCATGTCATTCCTCTACTCAGTAAACTCCAAAAGGCTTATTATTTTTGTCTTAAGCATAAAATATGCTTCTTCCTCCTTCCCCATTTAGCTTTTAAAGTCCTTGAAAGCCTGTCTTCCAAACTATCTTTTCAGTCTCATTGGACATTTGTAGTTGTTTAGTCGTTTTCAGTTGTGTCTGATTCTTCCTGACTCCATTTGGGGTTTTCTTAGCAAAGATACTGGAGTGGTTTGCCATTTTCTTCTCCTTCTCATTTTAGAAATAATGAATCTGAAGCAAACAGGGTTCAGTAAATTACTCCAGGTCTGAAGCCAGATTTGAACTCACAAAGATGAGTATTCTCAACTCTGGGCCCAGCACTCTATCCATCGAGCCATCCAGCTGCCCATCTCACCAGACAATTTATTCCTCCCTTATTCCTCCAGAATTCTGTAGAACTGTCAAACTTTCTCTCTGTTTCTCACATATGGTCCTCCACCTCCTCCAGTCTTGTGCATTTGTACTGTCTAACCTCCATGCCAGGGATGCTCTTTTCTCCTCACTTCTGCCTCAGAGAATCTCTCTTTTCCTTGGAGATGTTGCTTAAATACTACTTTCAACATGAAGACTTCGTAATCACCCCGATTTTGGTAGAGCCCTCCCTTCCTAGCTACCAAGTATTTTAGTACCTTGGGTTTTTTTTTTGTATTTATTCCTTTTATATTTATTTGATATATACTTACATATATATTGATCGTGTTTCCTATTAGAACACAATTTCCCTGAGAATAGCTATTATTTCATTCTTTGTATCTGTAATGTCTAGTACAATGTTCCAGGCACGAAGTAGATGTTTAATAAATGCATGTTTGATTAAATGGAAGAAGGATAAAGAAAAGGAAATAGGAAGAATGAGAATTGGGAGTTGTTCATAAAAAGGAAGGGGTAAGACACTGAGACTGACAATTACTAATAATACCTATTAGGCAGGTCCTGAAAGTATTTTATGATATGTTTGACAATTGAATATGAATATTTACAGATTACTGAACTCTAATGAATATCAAATCATTTTGGAAAGAGGACTGGATTTGGAGTCAGAGGATGTAAATGCTATCTTGATTTTGACTTAGACAAGTCAATTACTCCTCCCATAGAGGAGCTCCCAATACTTCAGAGAATTTATACATACGCACACACACACACACACACACACACACACACACACACACACACACATATTTTGTGAGTACCAGTTCTTTACTTTGTCTACTTATTCTTGCTCACACTTGTTACTCTTATGAACTAAGATTATATTAATCTTATTAAAATAAGTATGTTCCCTTTGATTACCAAAAGGAAGAATCTTTGAGCCACCATTTTAAAAAGATGTAAATCTAACAACTCCATGTAAGCTTTAGTACTAAAGAAAGATTTTGCTTCTCTTCTGATCCTACCAGGACAGAATCCATTTCCCATTCTTCTATTTCTGTGTCTGATTCACCTTATGTTTCTCTGACCTGATTTTAACCCTATGTACATTTCAGTTTTCTGAGAGGGGAAGAAAGGATCATAGGTAGATTAGTTCCCATGAATCATTTGACATTTTTATAAGATGTTTGGTGCCCAATATAGTTTTGTGATATAACTTGCCATGAATAAAAAAAGCCTACATGGAAATGATCCATAATTTCCGGACAATTTTAGGACTGCTCCTCTTCTTTGACGCCAGGTCTTATGCTATTTCCCAATTCCATTGTAGCCCTTGCCATGAGAATGGATTAACTTTGTCATTACCCTTTCTCAATTTCAGTCTTTGACCAGAAAAAAGAGGTTAATTGTGTGCCATTTCTCAGGAGAATGAGGTATCAGCATTTTAATTCCTGATATTCTATGAATTGTGGGTAGCTAATTAAAACTTAAAGATTAGAGAAGCTATTTTGGCCAAGAGGCCATTTGTAGGATTGTGAAACGAGGAGAACAAAGGTCTGTCTTTTCTTTTTATTCCTAACGGTTTAAATGAAACTTCATGCAAAAAAAAAAAGGACTGAAATTGTTTTACATATTGAGTACTCTTTGCATCGATTCTAATTTTAATTTTGCAGTGAGCATTTGTAGTGTCAGAAGGAGATAACTACCTGGGGTTAACTGTGAAGATTATTTGGAATGTTAAGTAGGAAGATTTAGATTTTTGAAACTCCATTTGCCTTCTCTTGACCTCGAAGAGAAATTATAAAAGTCAGATAGGAAGTTTTATAGATTCTAATAGAGGCTCCTAATTTCTTCTTCAGAACTTAACATTTAGATAATTCTTTTTTCCCTTTCTTTGCTAACTGAGTTTCTCAATAGTTAGATTAATGAGTTGGCTGCTTTTCTCATTCCTTCACTAATTGGATGATAGTTTTTCAGGTTGGGTCAACTTTTTGGTATACTAACAGACACATGAATACTAGGCTTCTCTATGCACTGGAATCACCCATCAATGACTGAATCCTTTGCATTAGTCTGGCGTTCACTCACATCAGTATAATTCTTTCTCTCACATTAACCTTTGAATTTGTCCTCTTTCCTAAAAGAGGACCTGCAGACCTAGTTAGTCAGCAACAAATATTTATGAAGTGCCTACTATGTGTCAGGCACTGTGATAAGTGCTGGGGATCTGGGATGACCAGTCCTATGCTCACTTTCTCCTTGTCTGTTGGTCAGTCAATAGCATTTACTAAGTGCTTATTACATGTGACCAGGCACTATGATAAATGTTGTGGATGCAAAGAAAGGTGAAAATGTGGTCAGCTATTTGTGCTGAGTCAGCGTGGGTGCCTCTGATGGGGTGATGGAACCTGGACCTCTAAAAGGAAAAGACTACGTCTTTGAAAGCAGCCCAGTCTCTGAATTTTCCCACACATTCCAGCAGCCCAGATCAAGTCAGGGACTGGGCTGCTTTCAAAGACATAGTCTTTTCCTTTTAGAGGTCCAGGTCTCATCACCCCATTAACTCCATTTCAAAATTTTGCTTAAAACTTTGAGTATGTGGCAACCAGCCTGCATAAGATGGCAGGGTGTACATGCTCTATAATCCCATCTTCTTAGGATTGCATGCTCCAGTCACTGAGGTGGGCCCACCCAATGCTTATTGCCTTGTCATGCTGATTTAAACTCCTTTTAACTTTCTCTTTCTGAGTTTGCTTATTAATCAGGGCATAGCCTGAACGAAGATTTTTTTTTGTTGTTTCTAACAGTCCTAACCCTCAAGGAGCTAACATCCTAATGAGTAAGAGGACATGCACAGAAAAAATTGTACATACAAGATAGATATAGTTTAAATGGAAGGTAATCTCACAGTTAAAATTGTTGGACCACTGGCACATCATAAGTACTTTTTTTACTCTTGATAGGCTGTTTATTGTTCTCTGAGATTCATTCTGTTAGTTGTATTTCTACATGTTGTTCAGAATTCTTGTAATGTGACTTTGCCAGTGTTTTCTCATATGACAAAAAACCTCCTCTGACTTTCTAAAGAACTCTTAATTTGTCATGAGGTCCTGCAGAGAGGTTCTGGACATCATACTTACACATGGGGTAATTGAAAGTTTCTATACATTATACTTTATTGGAGGTCTGTTTACATTTGCTCTTTTCCTGGTAATTTTGCATGACTTTTTTTTTTAAACCAGAAATCTTTTTTTCTTCTTCTCATTTTAGATAACGTTTTCTTTTCTTTTCCTTTTTTTTTTTTTAAGTGGTGGTGGTGGGAATGAAGATGTCCAGGATAATACTTGCAGAAATGATGTAATCATTCATCAGAGGAAGTGTGTTCAAATCTGGAGCTCTACTTGAGTGGCCTTTGGCATGTTTTACTTCCCCGACGATCAATTTCCTTACTTTTTTTAAAAATGAGAGGAGGAGGCCTGTACTAAATGAGCCCTGAGTCTCCGTTAGCTCTAAATTTGTGATCCACAAAGATCAAATACATGAAAAGTTTGCTAAATACATCTTCTCTGGGATGGTGGTTCTATGGAACTGAGTCCTTTTACAAAAAGATGATTGAGTTGAACAGATTCATCAATAAACCAGTCAACCAGAAGTATTTATCAAATACCTATCATGTGCCAAACATAGTGCTAGGTGCTATGAAGGAGATTAAAAAAAAGGCAGAATACTATCCTCTCCAAAAGTGTTTGAGGTCTAGTCAGGGAGAACAGATCAACATAGAAAAACAATTAGAAAACCATTGTACTAATATCATGGCACTAACAGGGAAGGCTTGTTCCTTGTAGGACACTGGACTTAAGTAGAGCCTTGAAGCCTTGAATATGACTTGGGTAGGAGAAAGAGAGTAGGTGTTGCAATTTAGGCAAAGGGCATCACTGGAAAAGATTACTTTGCTTATCATGAGTGGGGAGCTCCCTGGGGCAGAGACTGAATGTAGCTAACATTTTATCTCCTCTATCACAAAACAGTGCCTGGCACATAGTAGGCACTCAATAAATGCTTATTGACTGGTTTGCACATAGTAGGTATTTTATAAATGTTTGTTGAATGTTGAAGGAATGGAGGTGGGGACTTATGAACAAATACTGAGGATCCAGGACAGTTTGTTTTTTGTCCATAGTCCCTTACAGTAGCGATGGAAAATTTTAGAGTATTCGTGGCCTCTCTTCTTCTTAGATTCATTTTCTACTTTTGTATTACTCATGGAGGATGAAAGCATATGCCTTTAGGAAGGAGTTCTAGCTGCTCCCTGTGATTTTCCACTGTTTGTCTTCTCTATGAAGCTAATATAATAGTGATAATTGCCTGGGGCTGTGTGTGATGCATCTTCCCATGATCTCCATGACTGTTTTATACAGTTTACCAAGCAGCACAGGAGTCTAGCCACCGTGGCATCCATCTCAATAGGAAAGAAAAAAAGAAAGAATGGGAGAGAGGGGATGGAGAGAAAGGAGAAGGTTAGGTAGGGAGAAAGGAATGAAAAACCATTTATCAGTCATATTCTATGTGGCAAGCCCTATTCTAAGTCCTGGGGATATAAATAGAAAAAAATGAGACAGTCCTCGTGATGGGACCTGGATCCCTAAAAACAAAAGACCAAGTCTTTCAAAGCAGCTCAGTTCCTGAATTTTCCCACACATTTCAGCAGCCCAGATCACTGGCCTCCTCATCTGGTTGCTGAAATGTGTGGGAAAATTTTGGGACTGTGGTCTTTTCATTTCAGGGGTCCAGGTCCTACTACCCCATCATTTGCATTCAAGAAATCCACATTCAAATTGGGGGGATGATATGTTAAAGAATTCAACTACAGGGGCTGCTGAGAAAGCTCAGAAATTCTAAAGGCATATTAGTGGGTCAGATGACAATGCCCAAGAGGGAACTGGAGGACATAAAGGCAGTATTGATGATAAGGCCCAGTGAACCTTAGGATGAAATGGTAGGACTTGCTGTATGGCCTGGTGGTTCTCTACATGAATGGAAGAGTTAAAGATGATTCCTGTTTCATCCAAGAAAGCTTGTGCTGGAGCCAGCTGGCTAGAACCAGCTTGAGAGAACTGATTGTTAAACTTTTGATGTGAGCAATTTACACTTTGGAAGTTCAAATTGGGATCTGATTTGTAGCCTTGTTGATTTTCCAGATTTAAGAAAGTGAAAGAGTAAATGCTAATAATGCAGATTCATCAGTGTTGTGTGCATGCATTCTTGTCCTCTTGTAGAGGACTTTCTCCTGCTGATTGTCTTGATAGGGTTTAGGTGGTCTGAGGGCCTGGGTAAAGAGGAAGGCAGAGATCTTTTTGCTACAGTCTTTGCCAGTGATAGTGTTTTATTTTGCCTTTAGAAGGACTCAGTTGGTCAGACAGTGAGGTTCATGGAAGGTGGAGCAGTAGATTTAAAAAAATAGGTATTTCTTTCTTTAATTACATTTTAGTTTTTTCCTATTTTGAGTATTTTCTACCTCCTAACTCTCTTCCCCACTGCAAAAAAAAAAGAAAATCTTTTAACAAATGTAGAGTCATGCAAAAGCAAAAGTCCTTATAGACTACGTCTCCCAAATGTATGTATCATTCTGCATATTAGTTTATTCATCCATCACCTATTTTGTCAAGGGTGAGTAATATTCTTCATTATTAGTTCCTTAGAATCATGATTGATGACTGGAGTTCTCAAGGCTTTCAAAATAATTAGTTTTTAAAATGTTGATGTTATGTTTTCTTTATTTCTAGGGTTTTTTTAAAGTCTAAAGAATTCCAAAGATCCACTTCACCAATTAATCAGCTTCTCTTCCCAATAATCTATCTCATTTGCTGCCCTACATTGAACATCTAAGTTACTTGGATCTGCTGACTACCTGGGAACAAAAGAGAATTTTTCTGAATTCTGGCTGCTGTACTCCAACAACACAAATTCCATCTTCTCGATGACAAAGCAGGAAGTTGCGGACTTGAAATATGGCATTTGGTTGAAAGTTTTATTTTGAAACAAGCTTTCCATTTTTTCTACAAAATTTAAGGCATATTTATTTAAGCATGATTTACTTAATCATGAAAATATATAATGATGAATTTATTAGAGTGGATACTACAGAGCTCTACATAATTCCAGTATTTCCAAGGAGCTTTCCTTTCATTCTGTGGGGCTGTTCATCCTGTCCACATGGTCCCACCTCTTCCTGGGAGCCAGCTGTTACTGCTAAGAAAGCAAATAGATCTTACTACTTTGGGCTTTGAAAGATTGGAGAAATAGGATATACCTCCTATGGTAGGGATTCTTAACCTGAGGACTTTGAATTTGTTATCTTAATTATTTTGATAATAGATTCTCAATATAATCATTTTCCTTGGTAATTCTGTATATTTGATTTTATGAGTTTAAAAACATTATTTTGAGAAGGGATTTATAGACTTCACCAGACTGAAAGGCATCCACGACACAAAAAAGAAAAAAAAATCCTATTGTAAAAGACAATGCGTCTGCCATATGCCACCAGTAGGATACCATTTTGTCTTCAGATAACGATGGAAACAACACAAGGATCATCTGGATGCTCTAGACACATGTTTAATCAACTGGAGTTAGACTATGTTAGTCATGTAGAAAACGTGCGAAAACAGGTCCACAGATGTGTCCTTGATCTGTATGCATTTTCCATTACTAATGCTTCTGATGAACAAACTCTTCTCTCATTAACAGTATAAGGACCAGAGGGGAAAACCCGTAGGCTCTTGACTCTATAAAGGTAGAGAAGATTAATTAAAACTAAGCTAATATGTCCTGAAGTTTTAAGGGAGAATGGTCACCAAGAGAGGATTGGGAACTTCACCTGCTGTTCAAAAGCAGGGAGTCCTTTGAAATGGTTTGATAAGGATCTGCCCAAGGAGCAGCTCTTTTGTAGCCTGGATCAAAGGCCCTTCATCCTTTAGGGTGTGGTATGAGGCTGAATGAACCATCTGGATCCCAATTTTAGTAAACCAGTGGTGGTTTTAATCAACAAAATAAGGACGTGGGAGAAGAAAGTCTATGGCATTTATAGCTTGAGGTGCCATACCACAGTCAATGTGGGTCTTTGGGAGAAAGGTAGGAAGTACATTGTGATAGCATAAGTTTTTAAGAATGTTCATAGTGCCCTCTTTGGTTTTGGAGATGCATGGTAGAGATTTCTGTTAAAATCTGTATACCCAGAATGTCTCTGGTTGTTCCTCAAAAGCTCTCTGGATTTCCTCCTTCCTCCCCTGTTTATGATCCCTAAAAAATTACCTTCAAGTGAAGTATGAATTAATTTGTTTTAATTCTCTAAATTCCGCTATTATGCCCTTTTTGTTAATTTTTATCATGAATTCTTCTTCCTTTGCTTTGGATCTTTGTGATATCCATGATGCTTCTGTTAAGTTTTCTTCCACTCTATGACAAGTGCACCCTTATGACACCGACTTTAAAAATATGTGCCCTCCACACACAATTGGCAAGGCAAGCATACTTCCTGGGAAGCTGAGAGGGCACATTGAGCTGTCTTGGAGATGACATATTTCTGCTTTTAGAAATGTAGCTAAAACAAATGCATGCTAAGCAAATTGGGATTATAAAATTGTAATGGCTAGCTTCAGGGAGTGCTAAGATTAGACATGATTTTAGCAGAGGGCCAAGAAGTGGAGAGCGTGGGGTTTGTTCTGCTGCTGTGCCTTATACATGGCACTCCATCTCCTTACTTCCTAGTATTTTCACCATCTGTCCCCCTGCCTAGGATTCTCCCTTCTCCTCAACTTCGCCTCCTACGTTCTCTGGCATGCTTTAAGTCTCAGCTAAAATCCCATCTAGGAAAGAAGCCTTTCCTAGACCTCTTAAATTTTACTGACTTCTCTCATCACTCCTAATTTATTTTGTATATATCATGTGTGCAAAGCTGTTTTCATGTTGTCTCCTGCAGTAGACTGTGAACTTCTTGAGAGAAGGTATTTCACTTTGCCTATTTTTGTATTCCCACTACTTAACACAATGCTTGGCACATAGTAGGGACTTAGTGCTAGTGATTATCTGACTATGGTTTGACTCAGTAGTATTTTTTATGTGGGATTGATTTGCACTCCTTGGTGAACTATATTTGCCAAAGACTGTGTGTAGTCCTCATGGAATGATGTCTTCCCTCTCTACCACATACAACCTGCTAAGATAGTCCCAGGAACACCGACTAGTGAGAAACAGAAGTTTTGAAAGAATGATGGGCAAAGTGTGGTGGCACCTCTAATCCCTGCTATTGGAGAGGTCAAGGTTGGCAGATGGCTTGAACTCCAGAGTTCTTAGCTGCTGTGGGCTAAGCTGCTGAAGTGTCTGCTTTAAATCCAATCAGTATTGTGAGTCCTTGTGAGTGGGAGGCCATCAGGTTGACTAAGGAGAGAAAAGGAGATTATGGCCACCCTTGTAGGGTTGATATCCTGGCACACCCAAGGTCAAGCATTGCTATTTCTCTATGAGTAAGCGGGGTTATGAACCTGAGGTGAAGAAAAAGGGCTAATGATAATGTTCAACCCAGGATGTACCAGTATATTTAACCCATGCTCTATGCCTGCCTATGAATAAGGTGAACTCCAAAAGTGGCAGTGATTAAGGGTGGCAAAATGTAGGGTTAGGCTCTAAAAAGCTTTCCCTTCAGTTGTGTCCCAACTTTACCCGTTGAAATATCCATGATAAAAGTAGAAGCAAGAGACATTCTCTTCCAGCTGCAGGTCCCATCCAGAGAAGTCACGCCATCCCTTTTGTGCTTTAGAAGTTCTGGTGCTGAGAGTCTCAGTGGACCCCAAGAGTGACGATAAGGTCTCCTACCGGGAGTACCTGAGATGTCCCCTACGAAATAAAACCATCTGTAAATTGTCTGGATTTCCTATTAATATAAAGAGTGGAGAAGAACTGAACTCCCAACCTGTTGGGAATGAAAATAATTGCACTTATGTCTCATGGTTTTGAGGTTCAAATGAGGTAACTTTTGTAAATTCTTTGCAAACTTTAAGGAAAGGGAACAAGAGTTTATTAAAAACCTAACATGTAGCAGACACTTGCTAAGTACTTTACAAATATTTCTCATTTGATCCTCACAATAATCCTGGTAGATGCTTTCCCATTTTACAACTGAGGAAACTGAGGTAGACAGAGATTAAGTGACTTGCCCAGGGTCCTACAGGTAGTAAATGTCTGAGCCTGAATTTGAATTTAGATCTGCCTGCTTCCAGACCCAGCATACTATCCCCTCTACCACCTAGTTGTCTTTATAAAAATGCTAGGTATAAATATTGTAATAGTTATTGTACTTATGAATAATGTGATTAATTAATGTGCGATCATTAAAAATACATTTAGAGGGAATGGGGTTTATAGCACTTATTTCAGCAGACATAATTAAAAATGTGCTTCTGATAAACTGAAAGGAAGCAAGCGGAGATTCTTGGCAAATTCTGGTTCTTCACATTGAAACCTATTCTAAATATTTTAAAGCAATGAAAATAGTATCCAGATTTGAATACAGAGATTTGAGTTATAGACATATAATGTTAAGCAAGCATGATTGTTTGCTTATCTGTGAGTGGAATTAATTTTTTTTTAAACATTCATTTTGACTCTGTGGATTGGGCTGTGATTACTTTTGTTAGGGCTGTGCTGAAGCCTACTTTTGGCCCCTCTATAAAGAAACAGTTTTCCAAGGAAAGCAAAGAAGGTTGAGAGAGAAGCTTTTATTCATTCAAAAGAATACCTTGCTTTTCTTTTTAAGTTTTATTGATGTCTTTCATTTTTAAGTCACCCATGATCCTCCCTTATAAAATGAAAAAAATCCAACCAACACAGTAACCCATCTGACAGTACATGCAGCATTCTAATCTACACCCAGAGCTTCCCACTTCTCTTCTGAGAAGAGGGTAAATATGGTTTATTATTGGTTCTCTAGGGCCAAGGCTTGTCTTTATAGTTAATGCCAAGTTAGTGGTTTTTTCAATGTGGTTTGCCTCTACATGATTGTAACACACACACATACATATATATATATGTATATATATACATATATATATATATTTATATACGCCCATGCACATACATATATGTTCTGGTTCTGCTTCTTTTATAACAGTTTATACAAATATTATGCTTCTCTGAATTCCTGATTATTGCAATGTCTCAGGGTGTAACAATATTCCATTCCATTAGAGGCAGCTTAGTGGTGCAGTGGTTACAGAGGGTTGGATCTGGAGTCAGGAAAAACCTGAGTTCAAATCTAGTCTCAGAGAGTAGCTTTATGACTTTGGGTAAATCATTTAATCTCTGCCTCATTTTCCTTTTCTGTAAAATGGGGATCATAATTGCACTTATCTCTCAAGGTTTTGGTGAAGAACAAATGAGAGAGTAAATGTAAAGGGTTAACATAGTGTCTGGCGCATAGTAAGCACTATATAAGTGTTAACTATTGCTATTACTATAGTCACATCCTACAATTTGTTTAACTATTTCCCATTCAATGATACCCACTTTATTTCCAGTATTTTTGCCATAAATATGTAAGGCCTTTCTATCTTTGGCATGGTGGAATTACTGGGACAAAGTATAGGATCAGTTTAGTGACTTTTCCTCACTGAGTTCTAAATTAACCCACATACACACACGTACACACACACACACACACATCACTGCTTTTTATGCATGAATCTGAGCTGGCCTGAGAAAGTGTTCCCCTGGCAATATATTTTTTTTTAATTTAAAAAAAAATTTATTTATTTAATTTTTCAACATTCATTTCCACAAAATTTTGAGTTCCAAATTTTCTGCCCATTTCTCCCCTCCCCCCACCCCCAAATGCCAAGCATTCTAATTACCCCTATCACCAATTTGCCCTCCCTTCTAACATCCCTCCCTTCCCTTATCCCCATCTTCTCTTTTGTCCTGTAGGGCAAGATAAATTTCTATACTTCATGACCTGTATTTCTTATTTCCTAGTTGTATGCAAGAACAATACTCAACAACTGTTCCTAAAACTTTTGAGTTCCAACTTTTCTTCCTCCCTCCCCACCTATCCCCATTGGGAAGGCAAGCAATTCAATATAGGCCATATCTGTGTAGTTTTGCAAATGACTTCCATAATAGTTGTGTTGTGCAAGACTAACTATATTTCCCTCCATCCTATCCTGCCCCCCATTTCTGCTATTCTCTCTTTTGACCCTTTCTCTCCCCAAGAGTGTTGATTTCTAATTGCTGCCTCCTCCCGTTCCCCTCCTTTCCATTTTCCCCCTACCCTGCTTATCCCCTTCTCCCTCACTTTCCTGTATTGTAAGATAGGTTTTCATACCAATATGAGTGTGCATTTTATTCCTTCCTTTAGTCGAATGTGATGAGAGTAAGCTTCATGTTTTTTTCTCTCACCTCCCCCCTTTTTCCCTCCACTGAAGTCTTTAACTTGCCTCTTTTATGAGAGATAATTTGTTCCATTCCATTTCTCCTTTTCTCCTCCCAATATATTTCTCTCTCACTCTTAATTTCACTTTTTAAAGATATGATCCCATCCTATTCAACTCACTCTGTGCTCCCTGTCTGTCTGTGTGTGTATGTGTGTGTGTGTGTGTGTGTGTGTGTGTGTGTGTGTGTGTAATCCCACCAACCACCCAGGTACTGAAGAAAGTTTCAAGAGTTACAAATATTGTCTTTCTATGTAGGAATGTAAACAGTTCAACTTTAGTGAGTCCCTTACGATTTCTCTTTGCTGTTTACCTTTTCATGCTTCTCTTGATTCTTGTGTTTGAAAGTCAAATTTTCTTTTTCAGCTCTGGTCTTTTCATCAAGAATACTTGAAAGTCCTCTATTTCAT
>CM053771.1:427043911-427070547 GCA_028658325.1 Potorous gilbertii
CACCAAGAAAGTAACCTTCTTTGGTCTTATTTTTTTCCCCTTTTTTGGGCATTTTCCCAACCAGTTACTTGACTTTTGGGTCCTTTGTTAAGAGTAGGGTATACTCTGGGAATCTGTAAGATCTCAGTTCCTCCAAGGTAGCACAATCAAGCATGTACGGGTCTGGGAGTAGGTGAGATTTTTGTGCTCAGAATCTTAGCAGTTTCCTTTCCACAGTCACCTGGCCTCACTAAGCCAGCACTGGGGGCTGAGATTCAGAGAAGCTGCGGGGGCAGGGCTGGTAAAGATCAGCTGCCTCAGGGCCTCTACATAGGGCTGAGGTAAGAATGGGCTGCTCAGTGTCCCCAGGAGTTTTATGATCCAACAGTGGATATGGGCTGCTGTAGGGGCTGCTATGGGAACTATTGCCACCTGCCTGATGTGGCCTCTGTGGCCCCTGCCTATGGGAAGGCCCTTCTCTGAAAAACCCTGTCACTGACCTTTGGCGCCTGTGGGTTGAGGGAATCTGTGAACTGCTGCTACTGCAACTGGAGATTCCATCCCTGAGGGCTGTTCGCGAGCCATTCTCTGTGGGACCAAGGCTGGGCTGGCCTCTGCTCTGCGTCTGGTGCAACAGAAGTTTCCCACTGTCCTTTCAGGTGACCCTGGACTGGAAATCTCCTCCACTCTGTTGTTCTCCACTTCTGTGGCTCCAGAATTTATTGAGAGTCCCTCTCTACAGGTATTTTATGGACTGTATGGGGAGAGCCAGCATATGTGTGTCTTTCTACTCCGCCATCTTGACTCTGCTGGTGGCAATATTTCTTGTAAGCATTGACTCTGATTTATTCTCTGTCCTATAATTAGTTCTTTAAATACATTCTGTAAAATATTCTATGAGCATATAGTTCAAATGTATTCTGTAATTCAGACTTCTCACTTAATTCAAGTAAGCTGTCTCCCTGAATTACCTTAGAACTTAGAGCTGAAAGGAATATTACAGATCATCTGGTTTAACCTCATCTTACAAATGAGGAAACTGAGGAATTTCAGAGGGGTCACATAGATGGTAAATAGAAGACCTAGTGAGTATTTGATGAACTACTAGTCAGAAGAGAAGAACTGGTGGAATAGTGGACATTTTTGAGGTAGGAAGCAGGCAAGAGTCAGAGATCTAGTCAGAAACTATTGAGATCTGACACATCAGGGATGAATAAAACAGAGACTGAGATCCATCTTCCCTTTTCCTCTGGACCTTTCACTTGTGGTCAGGGTAGGTAACATGTGAACCCATCTTTAGCAGAAGAAAGAAGAGAGCAAGGGGACAAGAAAGATGATTGAGTCACAAGCAGTGCTCAGCAGGAAAGCAACATAATTATGTGCTTCCCCACCTCCTTTTAGTTACACTACAGTAACAAACCTCTTCTCTCTATTTCCACAGCTGACCCAATTTTCATCTTGTCCTCATGCCCATCATGACTACCCTGACCTTTTGGGTGAAATATTCAAGTCTTTCTAATACTCAGTCTCACAACTATCTTTTTTTCCTTTTTCTTTCCCTCAAGCAGGGGATTGTTATTCAGTTGTTTCAGTCATGCCCAACTCTGTGATCCTATTTGGACTTTGCTTGGCAATGATACTGGAGTGCCTTGCCATTTCCTGCTCCAGCTCATTTTATGGAAGAGGAATTGAGGCAAGCAGGGTTAGGTGATATTTACCTAGGGTCACACAGCTAGTAAGTGTCTGAAGCCCCATTTGAACTCAGTAAGAGGAGTGCCCTATCCATTGCACCACCTTGCTGCCCCAACCCCCAAATCCCTGACTTTTGAGCATAAGCCACAGACACCATTATTGGTGCTAGAATCCTTTGGATTGACTGCCTAGGATTGAACACAGCTTTTTCATTTGCTTGTGGGACATCTGCTACTTCTTCTCTCTCTCACATCCGACACTACCTGTGTAATCTTGGGTAAATCACTTAATTTCTCTGGGCCAAAGTTTGCTCAGTTGTAAAACGAGGGGGTTGAATTAATAAAGTCTCTGAAATCTCCTCTAACTAGACTAGCTTTTTCACTTTAGGGATGAATCGTACATTGCTGACTATTTCTAGCCCTAGTGAGATCAACATGCTACTTACTCGTGATACTTACAGGGCATAGGACAAGGACTCATAGGGAAAGAGAAATATATTCTACTCAGTTCACTGTTTACTATAGTTCTTGTGGTTAGAAGAGCCAACAGCTCCAATTCCTGCATAATTGTGGGCAGATTTCTTAACCTAATGAAATTTATCCATCTGTAAAATGAGGATCAGAGGTGGTACCATGTGGTTTAATTTAACTAAAACACCTTATGAAGCAAATTTTGCTTTCCACTTGCCCAAGAGAATGCTATCATTCTCTATTATACTGCCATCAACAGCCGGTGCCTCATGTTTCAGGGATAATTTCCTTCTATAGTTCTTGTGGCTTATGGAACAAGAGGAAAGCTATGCTAAAAGTTTTTACTTCCTTATGCTAAGCAGAGTTGCTGTGAGTAAAGTACTTTGGAAAACTTAAAGTGTTATGGAGATATAAATAGTTATTTATGATAATCGCAGTAAACTGAGGTGTAGAGTATGGAAAACCCTCTGGAAAAAAGCACTTTTTTTCTCTTGGCGTCATTTTCTTAGTTAATGTCAATACTTCAAAGGATGGGTCAGCTCATCAATCCATTTCTCTACTGTGCTGTTCACAACTCATTTGTATGTTCTCATTCTGTCCAATTATGTCCATGCCCTCTTCTAATTGCTCTAAGGAGGATCTCCTCAACGGTCTACATACCTTTTCCTGTATCTTAAAACATTTTTATGGGCATCAAGGAAGTACTTTGATTGTCTCTCTATTATCTCTTGCTTCTGGCTACAACTTTCTTTGTGGTCATGTATTTCCTGGGTAATCTCCTTTGAGCCATTTTCCCCACTTCAAATATGTGACTATTTAAACTACATTTGAGGCAGCAAGGTGTGCAGTGTATAGAGTGCTGGGCTTGGGGTTAGAAAGACTCATCTTCCTGAGTTCGAATCTGGCCTCAGATGCTTACTATGTGACTCTTGTCAAGTCACTTAACCCTGTTTGCCTCCGTTTCCTCATCTATAAAATGAGCTGGAAAAGGAAATGGCAAATCACTCCAGGATCTTTGCCAAGAAAATCCCAAATGGAGTCATGAAGAATTGGAAACGACTGAAAAATGACTAAATAATGAAACCACAGTTTGAGCAAAGACTGGAGGAGTTGAGATTCATAAGTGAAGGGTGTACCTGCCCTGATGAAATCACTTAGCTTTTGAAGCACAGGTATAAACTGTATATAGCTGGGCTAGGAGCATACACACTCAAGTTACTCAACCAGCTTGGCATAAGTTTAAAGTCTTAAAAAATCTCTCCCAGGTACTTGTTGTTTTCAATATTCTTTCTTGTTAATTCACCCTGCAGCACCTCCAGGCCCAGGCTAAGTTCCTAGGACCCTTGTAAGGCTAGCTCCTTTTTTGGTCTCTGTCTCAAATCCACCTCTTTGACTTCCAGCCCAAACTGGGCTCCTCACCTTAACTATTGACTTGGCTGGTATTCCTTGGGCTCTGCCCACAAATGTTATCTGATTATGTATTTCTTTGGTTTGGAGCCCTGTACTTTGTTTTCTGCTTCAGTGAGCTGAGCCTCCACCCTTCATTAGCATGTCCCAGTGTCTCCCTTCCCCCACTCCCATCCAGTTTTCTCTTTTCTTCTCTAATTCTCACTGGTCTTTCTATTCAATGCTTCTCTAGGGGATGAATTACCCCCTGGCTCCTCCACTTGTAATTTCTTCTTCCTGGGCTTTGCCAGCTATCCAAATTTTTCCTTTCACAGGGCATTTAAAAGCACCCACCCACCCACCAGGTTCCTTTCTTACTCTATCCCATTCTGTGGCCACTAGTGTCTCTTTCTTAATTGACAAACTAGATCCCTTTTAGTCTTTAAAGGAATCTAGCACCATGTCCGCCAGGTACCTAATTAACATCTTAAAGAAAGCCTTATGTAAACCATAAATCTTGCCCTGGGCTATCCTAGCATTGTACTTTCCCTTATAGCATTCTAATAGAACAATAGCACATCTGTACTTAATTATGGTTCAACAGAGAAAACCTAGTGATTATTGATATCAAGAGAGATATATAAAACAGGGAGATATATGCTTGCCAAAGGTGTAGGCCACTATGTGGAGAATGTCCAGCAGGAAGTCCAATTGAAGAGAGATTCCCTGTAGATGGTGAATCTTTCCAGATTCTCCTGTTTGCGGATGTCATTGTATTGGGTGCATCAAGTCCCAGAATATACAAATCCTTCTTTGTGAGATATATAATACTATAATGCCAAGTGCTGCAAAAGACACGGGGAATGCAAAGAAAAGGGGAAAAACAATCACTACCCTCAAGGAGCAAATAATCTAATGGAGGGGAGAAAATGATGTACACAGAGATGTACAAACAAAACACATATGCAGGATACATTGAATAAAACCTTAAAGGGAAATAGGAAGTAGATTTTTCATTTGCACTGTGGGGAATCAGGAAAAGTTTCTTGAAGAAAGTAGAATTTGTTGGGATTTGAAGGCAGTTATGGAACCCAGAAGCCAGATGAAGAGGAAGAGACTTACAGGTGTGGTGGATAACCAATGAAAATGCAGAGATGGGAGATGGAAAGTCTTGTTCAAGGATCAGCAAAGAGGTGGGAACAAAGATGGTGAAGTAAGCAGTAAGTTGCTCTCACTCTCCCTTACCAACCTTGAAAAATCCAGAAAATACTGCCCCAGGAAAAATCCTGGAACTGTGGAGCCAGGAGGAAGACAGAGTACAGCAGGGTTTTTTTTGGCTTGTGAGGCTGAAGAGATTAATAGGAAAAAGGTCCCTCTTGCTGTGGCTGAAGGGGACCAATACAGGACAGGAGGTGTCCCAGCACACCAGCAGGAGATCCTGAGTCCCAGGATAGTGGAGTGTGCAAGTGCCAATACCAGGACCCCTGTATGCCTTTGCATAGTCAGGAGAACCAGCAGACACCAACTCAGAGAACCACTACTTGCAGTGGATGGGGGGGGGCGAGGGGCACCAGTGACTGAGATTATAGTGCTCTAGTGCAGCCACTTGTGAGGAGAGGACCTCTAGCGGCCAGACCCCTCCACCCCCTCACCTCACCCTATGAGATATTCTTTTTAAGGAGTTTAGCCACAAAAAGTAGGACAAAGGAAAAAAATCCAGTTGTAGAGTTCATGGTGTTCATTTGAATGGACAACCATAGAGCTTGTCAGTTAGTACAAGTATCTTGAAAAAGATGAAGAATTGAGCTCAAAATTACATAGGAGGAAGAGAATGATGTTTGATAGTAGGTACTTAACAAGTTTTTCTTCCTTCCTTCCTTCCTTCTTTTTATTTGAAGGAGTTTCCACCCTGGAAATTTCCTGTACCAATGAAATCACAGTGTCATTTACACACACACACACGCACGCACACACGCATGCACACACACACACATACACACAAAACTGGATCAAATAATACCATACTCTCTGAAGAAGCAAAGTTAAGGGCTATTCAAAAGGCAATGAAAATTTTCATGGTGGGTATGAGTAAGCTGGAACACAAATGAAGAATTTTCATAAAGGACGTCATCAGAGAAACTAACAGCTAGGAAGAAAAGGAATAACTGATAACTTGCAGCCTGCAAGCTCCATGAATATATGTACAATATCAAGAGATTGAAAGGAAGTTCCTATCATGTTGGATGGGAATTCATAGGAGGACATGGGCAAGAGGCAACTAGGTTTTTCAGATCTCTCTGGAACAGAAATCTCCTCCACTCCGTTGTTCTGTGGCTTCTGCTACTTCAGAATTTGTTGGGAGTTCTTCTTTACAGATATTTTATGGGCTGTGGGTTAGGAGCTAGCATATGTGAATCTTTCTACTCTGCCATCTTGGCTCACAAGAGGCAATTAGGATGGAAAGGCATGTATGGGCTTGTGATTTGTATTATTAGAGCAAATGCCCACATTGATGAAATCTATTGGCACCTGGGTATCACAGTGGATAGAGCACTGGATGTGGAGTCAAGAAGACCTGATTTCAGGACCTGCCTCATACATTTAGTAGCTAGGTGACCTAGGCAAGTCTCTTAATCTTTCTCAGCCTTAGGTTTCTCATCTGTAAAATTAGGATATACTATTTAGCACCAGAGTTATTGTGAAGATCAAGTGAGATAGCATAAAATACATTGTAAGCCTTCAAGTGTTACGTAAATGCTATCTACTCTTATTATCATGAGATCAAAAATTCACTGAGAGCATCTGATTATCCATTCCCCCTTGCTTTGGTCTGTCTAGCCCCTAAATTCACCATAACTTTGGGGTAGGAAGTTCACTACCTCCTCACCGGTACCACTGATAGGAGCCTATATTATTTAAACAGGATGCCTTTTAAACTTACCTCCTATACAGACAGACTGTTTTTGGTTTGACTTGTGCAGAGGGTTTAGTGATCACCTTTCTCTAAGAAATAACCCCTGAAGCAAAATCAAAACCTTTCAGAAATGCTATCTAGCTTTGTGCTGTGCTTTTAGTATATCCTTTCAAATCTATTTTCCTTTTCTGTTTTGCTGAAGCACTTTTCAGCAATGAACAATTCATAACAGCAAAATTTACATTTGCCAGACAGCTGTCTGCTACAATTTGTAAGATCATATTTCTTTTCTACAGCTTATAAAATGAATTGGAAATTTAGGGTGCCACTTAAAGCTTTTGTTTGTGCATTTGGCCCATTAACAGCAACTGAATTAGAGTGAATGGGGACTAAATGAAGAGGAGCAATTTACAAAGTGTGTATCATACACCATGAGATTCTTTTTGACAGCAACTATGAAATAAAGAAGTTTGTGTAAAAAGCTTCTGATGGAAATAGAAATGTTTTTTGTGAAGTTTCTTCCTTCCTCCCTCCCTTTCTCCTGTCCTTCCTCCCTCTTTCCTTCCTTCCTTCTTTTTCTTTCTTTCCTCTCCCCTTCTCTCTTCCTTCCTTCCTTCCTTCTTCTCTCCTTCCCTCTCCCTTTCCTCCTAAATATGTTCTCAGCAATTCCTTCTGTGTCTGTCATCTGGGAACTTACCTAGCTAAGTACAGAGAAGCCACACATCAGAAAGTTAGCAAGAGCAATTCATTAAACATTCACTTATTAATAGCTGGGAATAATTCCATCAAGAAAATGAAAGATCTTTTGATAGATTTAAATAAAAAGAAGTGCCAACAAGTTTCCAGCAGGAAAAAAGATAAAGATGCCTATGGTATATCTGAAGGCAATGGTTAGGTGTATATCAATTAGTTATAAAGCTTAGAACATCTCACATATCAATACTTAAGGACCAACATGTCATGATCCTATATGGAACAACTCAGAGGGGAACCAATGCTTCACATTAAGCCTGAGTGTCATAAGAATTAATTAATTAATTAAAATGAATAAATAATAAATAAATAAAACTAAAAAGCATTTAGTCAGTGCTTACCACATGCCAAACATTGTGTTATGGGAATACAAATAGAAAAATGAAGACAGTCCCTGCTTTCAAGGACCTTCCTTTCTTATAAAGGGAGACATATATAAGTGACACATATATAGTGACCAGGCAAGTGTATCTTGGTGTAATTAGTAAAGAAACCCATTTATCCAAATCATACCAAAATAGAAATCAGAGAAGGTATCCATAGGCGAATATATACCATACAATATAGAGTGAAGGTGCTCTCCTATTAGGAGGGAGATAATTCAACGAGAGAAAGAGAGAGAGAGAGAGAGAGAGAGAGAGAGAGAGAGAGAGAGAGAGGAGAGAGAGAGAGAGAGAGAGAGAGAGAGAGAGAGAGAGAAGAGGAGAGGAGAGGAGAGAGGGAGAGAGAGAGGGAAAGGGAGAGGGAGAGGGAGAGGGAGAGAGAGAGAGGAGAGGGAGGGGGAGAGGGAGAGGAGAGGAGAGAGAGAGGGAGAGGGAGAGGGAGAGGGAGAGAGAGAGAGGAGAGGAGAGGAGAGGAGAGGAGAGGAGAGGAGAGGAGAGGGAGAGGAGAGGCAGAGGCCTGGACCACAACCAAAGGGAAACTTTGCAATCTCTTGTGTAGCAAACTAGAAATAGACATGATAGAGACCTCCAGCCCCTCTCATGCCTTCCTAGAGACTTCTCTTTCAGCACCTTGAAGTGGGGTTGGTCTCTTCCATCTTCTCTCTTGAAGCTGGGAGCCAGAAGTACCCAAAGCTGCTCCACTTGAAGCCCGATAAGTCCCAAAGGGACTGGTGCTTGAAGGAGACTAGTCCTATAAATAGCCCATCCTTGAAGAGTCCCCCAAAGAACTGTCTTTTAAGAGTCCCAAAGAGCACTGGTTGAGAACTGAAGGTCCCACTTCTCACCAGTCCCACCCCTTCAGTAAGCACAAGGTATTCATCTGCACCAATAAGGAAAGAATCCTATATCAATGGTCTTTAGCACAGGAGTTATATTCATTTGGGAAGCTGTAGGAATGGTGAGTGGAATTATAGAGGAATAACTTGGCATACCCTTTCTTGGTACAATGGCAGAATTGATTTAATTACGGTTTCAGTATGGGGAAAAGGAAAAAAAGGTATGTTTTTGGTAAGGCAGGTAGTAAGAAAATGGTAGGGGAATAAAGTGATGCATGACTGGGGCCTACCTGAAAGAGTGGGCCAGGTGAGGCACTTACGAATCAAGGTGAGAGTTTCAGATCTAAAAAGACTGATACTTCTAAGGCATGGTCTTTCATCATGGTGAAAAGTTGGGTCTAAGGGGTAGAAACTAGGAAACCAAATTTTACTAAGCTCCATCTTGAAAAAAAGTAGAAGCCTAGTTTATAGCAAGGAATATCCAGGAAATATGACTGGGAAATGGAAGTCAAGGTCAGTCACAGAGGTCAATCCTGCAGAACTATGTATGGAGCTGGCATGGCTAATCAGTTTAATTTACATGATCAGGGTTCTAAGACCCATGGGCTGTTCTTATGCATCAGTACTCTTCCTACCCATCTGTGCCTATTTGAATGCCTTACATCCACACTGATGGTTGTAGGGCATAGAAAAGAATGATGATCCATATAGCGATCTACATGGGTGAGCACAAATGGACTTACTCTTAAAATGTGAAAAAGCAGAGTCCAGGAGGGAGAGTTATCTACAATAAAGCTGAGAAAGACAGGTTGAGGCCAAGTTCTGAAGGGATTTATTTATAAGCTGCACAGAGGAGTTTATCTTTGAACCTAGAGGCAACAGGAAACATCTGAGTTTATGGAGTAAGGGAGTGATATTGTCAGATCTTCACTTAAAGAAAATAATTTTGGAAACTATGGAGAGAATGGATTAGAGTGGGGAAAGACTTAAGGAAGGAAGAATAGTTAAAAGTCTATTTCAGTAGTCCAGAAACTGGTGATCAATGCATGAAGATGGCTTTATGAGAAGAGAGAAGGGGTTGAATGTGAGAGATATGGTGGCAGAAGGCACAAGATCTGACATCTGAATAGATGTGTGGCCATTTCCAGACTCTAGGGAAAAGCCTCTTGGAAAGACAGGTCAAGGAAAAAGAGTCTTTTTTTGGGAGGGGGAATGGTACCCAATATTTTAAGGAGAACAATTATATTTTACACCATTGTCTTCCTCATTTCATCCTGAATTTACCCATCTAAGAACTGTGTTCTCTTTGCTCAACCTCTTGAGGACCCACCTCTCTCCATGGAGAAAGGATTAAGATAGTGGTGAAAGGGACAAAGTCCCTATGTTTTCTCCAGGAGTGAGGGAGTGCCAGGTGACTATATTGCTCCACCATCTAGAATGTTAAACTAAACTGCACTTTTATATATTTTTATCTATTTCTTGTTAAAGATTTCTATAAATGTCGCCAGATACCTCATCCCATCTCATCTCATCTCATCTCATCTCATCTCATCTCTCAATTTCTCTCTTTTTCTCTTTCTTCTATTTGCTAGAAATGGCTTGGATATAAATGAATGTTAAATTTAATCAAATTGTTTCTGGCAGGCCATCCAAAAAATCAGAGTATACTATTTGCATTAACATATTTTCTTTGATGACTGATCTACTTATAATTCATAGACAGAATACTCCATTTCCTATCTCTGTGCCTTTGTATTAACTATTTCTCCTGCCCAGAATGCTGGACCTTCTCACTTCATTTCCTTTAGAACTCAGACTAAATCTTATCTCTTGTAGGAGACCTATCAAGGTCTCCCCACCTGCTAGTGCCTTGCCTTTTCAGATTGCTTTCCATTTATTCAGTACATTTCTTGTATCTACCTAGTTATTTACTATGTTGTATCTCTCATTAGCTTCTTCAGGTCAAGGACTGTTAAATAGCAATAAAAATCTGTTTAAAATATTTGTCGCATGATATTTGTTGCTTGGTACCTAACAACTTAAAATTTCATTCACGCTCAGAAAAAATAATTCCATCAGAAAGTAAGATGATGACTGAACTCCTAAGTCTATAAGAAATAAAACAGTGGTGACACTGAGGAAATAGTTCAAAGCTGTCATTAGAAAGAAATAGTTTTCATGGAAAGGAATAAAGCACATGATGGAAAAGGAAATAAAAGTAATTTAATAAGAATTGTTAAGTAGAGAAAGTCAATAGGATGAAAAACAAGCAAAAACCTTTCTGAAACCACCTTTTATTTTACTAGAATATAAGTTTCTGGAGGGTAATGACTATTCCATTCTTTGTTTAAGCATCTCCAGCACCTGCTGAAGTGCCTGGAACTTAGTAGATGCTTAGAAAATGCTTATTGATTGATTACTGTGTTACATTTTATACTTCCATATATACAAGGGTAAACAAAGGATTAAAAAAACAAACCGGCAAACAATACAAAAAGCAAAAGATTTGCACAACTGAAAAAAATGCCATGCTTAGTTTATACCCTTGAAGGTGATCGCTGTGGTTGTTGCTGCTCAGATGTGTCTGACTCTTCATGATGCTATGGACCCTACGGTCCATAGGGTTTTCTTGGCAACCCTGAAGGTCATAGGGTTAAATAAATAGCATCATTAAAATGGGATTGCCTGTGAAGCAATTTCTTAGACATAGAGCAGGGGTTCTTAACCTTTTTTTGTGCTATGGACTCCTTTGGAAGTGTAGTGAAACCTATGCATCCCTTCTCAGAACAATGTTTTTAAATAACTGAAGGAAATGTTAAATTATGGTTAGTGGTTAGAGAAAATGAAAATGCAATTTCTTCTCCCTCCAAGTTCACAGATCCCTTGTTGTTCTGTGGACCCCAGGTAAAGAACCCCTGGCACACCCCTAAGAGAGATCTAGTCACACTGATTTGAACTAAAATTTAAAAAGTTGTGAAGAACAAAGGAAAAATTCTGTATACTTATATATGGCAGAAAATAGAATAAACAGAAAACCAAAATCAACTCTTCTTTATGACAGGTCCGTGTCAAAAAAAATTCGAGGATGGCATGGAGAAAATACTTTCTCTGTCCTTTCTTTATTCAGACTTAATCTGGGAGAATCAACTCTGATTGATGGGTTTCTATGAAACAACAGAAATGGAAACTCCTGATTGTCACATGTGATCTTGTAGAACCTCAGCTGTGGAGCAGAGAAGCATCCTGACTTTCACTTAAGATATGACTCAGTCATAACTCCTTTCAAGTCTTCTTTCCCACAGATGCCCACAAGTACAGCAACCCCTGAAGAATTGCAGGAAAAAAAAACCCAACATATAAGTGTTCTTATGGGTCAGCACAGTGATCTGTTCAGGAAAGCACAATAAGCTGAGTCTGATGTTGGCAACAAGGTGTGTTTGTTTGTTTAAAGAAAAGAGGACGGTTGCGTTATAGAACATTCACTTCATAAATTGGAAAGTGTACTCTGAACATCACCAGTACCCCTTTTTTAATCCCCTATGACCTTTCAGCCACCAATTTGTTTTCCTTCTTATTAAGAAAGGGACTGGACCTGGGATTTCATTGACATAGGGAATTCTCTGAATGAAAAAATTCCTTGATTCCTTAGCAGACTACTCTTTGGATTTCCTCTACCAAGCCCCAGACATTTTTTAATTGGGATGCTCCTTCCAGGCTTACTATCGTGTAGCCTCTTCCTCTGATTGCATGGTGTCTCCAAGAACTTCCATTTGTTTTTAAAAATTAATTTGTTTTCAGTTTTCAACAATCACTTCCATAAGTCTTAAATTTTCTCCCCCTCCTTCCCTCCTTCCTTTCTGAGAAGGTATGTAATCTTATATGGGTTCTACAATACATAATTATTAAACAAAATTTCACATTAGTCATGTTGGATAGAAGAATTTAAAACAAATGAGAGAAATCATGAGAAAAAACAAAACATAACACAAGAAAAAATAGTCCGCTTCACTCCACAGTCCGATTCCATAGTTCTTTCTCTGGTATGGATGGCATTTTGCATCAGGAGTCCTTGGGAATGTTTGATGTCCTGGCACTGCTGTGAAAGACTAAGTCCATCAGAAACAGTCCTCACACACTGTGGCTGTTACTGTGTATAATGTTCTCCTGGTTCTGCTCATTTCACTCAGCATCAGTTCATATATATTTTTCTAGGTTTTTCTGAAGTCTGCCTGTTCATCATTTCTTATAGCACAATAGTATTTCATTACATTCATATACCACAACTTGTTTAGTCATTCCCCAATTGATTTCCAGTTCTTGGCCACCACAAAAAGAGCTGCTATAAATATTTTTGGACATCTGGGACCTTTTCCCATTTTAATGATCTCTTTGGGATACAGCCATAGCAGAGGAGTTGCTGGGTTAAAAGGTAAGAACATTTTTATAACCCTTTGGGCATAGTTCCAAATTGCTCTCCAGAATGGTTGGATAAGCTCACAACACCACCAACAATGAATTAGTGCTTCATCTCTCCACATCTTCTCCAACTTTTATCATCTTCCTGTTTTGTCATGTTAGTCAATCTGATAGGTGTGATGTGATATCTCAGAGTTTTGATTTGCATCTCTAATCAGTAATGTTTTAGAACATTTTTTCATATGACTATAGTTAACTTTGATTTCTTCCTCTAAGAGCTTCCTGTTCATATCTTTTGACCGTTTTTCAACTGGAGACCTTCCATTTAAAAAGGACAAGAAGCCAGCCAGATCTCATTCCTTTCAGATTTCTTCTAAGTGTTGTCTTCCTCTATCAGAGTATAATTACGTTCCTTGAAAGCAGGGACTGTCTTCCTTTATGCTTGCATTTGTAGTTCTTGCACATAGTTCTTAATAAATGCTTGTTGCTTGACTATCTCTATTAGCATCTTCACTGCAATTTATAGTCTTAGAGAATTTCCCTAGAGCACTGACTTGCCCATGGTCACACAATCAGTATGTATTACTGGGAAAACTTCAGCCCATTTCTCCTTGGTTCCAAGGCCAGCTCTCTTTCCAGTAAGTCACACTGACTATCATATCTTTCTTAAAAATGTTAAAAATAGGCAACTTCTTTCAGTTGTATTTGCTTCTTTGGTTCATGAATGAACAGCAAGAAAATTAATTCCCTTTCTTCCACTTAATGCTGTGTTGCAATACCATGTGTATGGAAGGGGAAGTATAATGTATTAGAAAGAGTACTGCATTTGAATTTGGAGAGCCTGGGTTCAAATCCTTGCACTGTGACTTACTAACTATATAATCTTCAACAATTGATTTGATTTATCTGGGACTTAGTTTCCTTATCTATAAAATAAGGGTATGGATTAGGAGACTGTTAAGGTCTCATTTAGCTCTTATAATATTCCATTATCCTACTCAGGTCATGTCTCTTCCTTTCAAGGTAGCGGGGAGGGGAGAGGTTACGTATCCTGCATATGCCTATCAATTATTGTAGAACTTTTGAAAAGTCTATAAGACTCAACTGAATTTGCCAGCATGATGAAAATGAGAGACTGAAAATTAGAACCAGAAGGCATAGCAGCAACATAACTGGCCTAAACTACTCACCCACAAAACAGAGATAATGAGGATAAAAGTGACATGAATCTGAAATTTTGAAAAATGTGTTTGATGTTTATCTGGTTGAATAAGAAGGCTTAAAGATGGACTGTCAAAAATCCATGCCAAAGGAAAGTAAAAAATCACACAATTGAAATAATTGAAGTCACACAGCACATTACCAACACTAGATTCCTCTGAAGAACAATTTACACCACCAAGGAAATAAATGCTCTTAGATGTTGAAAGCAAAATCCTTATCAGGTTAGATGCTGAGCGTTTGGAAAACAATTTGTGGATGTGGAAAAAAATAATCTCCTTTTCCCATGATGTGGTAGCAGGGAATAGATCAAAGAACATCAGTCAGAGAAGTCCAGCAGGGGGCAAATCAAAGAGGAGGATTTTCATATTAAGGAATGGTGGAAAAGGAATAAGGTAAGTTGCTGAATAGCAAAATAAAGACGTATACATATTCTCTGGGTTGACAATCACTAAGTGATTTATCACATTTTCAAAGGCCTAATTTAGTTCCCTGCTTCTCTTTTTCCTCCAAATATCAGCCCTATTTCCATTTCCCTATGAAAGTAAGGCTGCATGAAGGTGAGTGCCCCATTTTAATTTTTATGGTTATAATCTATGATTTCACTGGTGAAGAGAATTTAATTGTGTGGGGAAACTCCTTGGACTGATACAAAGTAGCCAAGCCTGAGGCATCCAGCCACCCTGAAGGAGAGACAGGAGGCAGCTTATACTACAGAAATCAAGCCAGTACTACCACCTTGACAATAACTTCCCCTCAGACCATCTTGGAGATCACTCAGGAACAAAACCCAAGAGTCATAGCTACAGAGTCCTCCAAATTACGAGACACGCTTTCAGCCTAGATCCCACAATCATCGTTAAACAGAGAGGCATCGTTGTGGAGAAGAAGCCCACCTTCCTCGTCACCACCAGTAACAATTGATGACCAGTTGCTATCAACAAGCAAATAAGTATATAAGCCCTAGGAGTGGCAGCGCCCAACAGACCATAGGTCCTGCTTCTAGCTCTGCCATTATCCAAGGAAGTAACCTTTGTGGATAAGTGCCAGTCATCCACACCATTTGCCAACCAATCGCCTCCCACAAGATAATTAATCCAGTCTAAATGAAGTAGGAAGGTAACCTGAGGGAGTGAAGGGAGGGATAATATACCAGGAAAGTCAAACCACCATTACCCCCTTGACCACTCTGTCCCCTCAGACCCTGAAGGAGTTAGCTAAGGACTCTCAACCCAAGGACATTAGGATAGCAATACTTGCAGTGCCCTTAACCATCAACCTGGTAGCAACCTCTTTGGAGAAATATTTGCTCTTGCAGGTGCTACAGTTACATTTATTGAAGCCTAAATAAAGAAAGTTCTTGTTCCGGAAGTCCTTGGCACTGTCAAATTAAGAAACTCAAGAAACTGATATCCTTTTGTCAGTGGAAATGCCATTAAAGAATAGGCATTGCCATCTGTTTTGCTACTGAACCCTAAGGACCATGAGACCTTTCTATCTGATTTGCAATTGGAATCCATATATGTTGTCCCCTCATTAGAATATGGGCTCCTTGAGTTCAGGGACTATCTAACTTTTCTATTTGCATCCCCAGTGCTTGGCACATGGTAAGTACTTAATAAATGCTTCATTCATTCATTCCTTTATAATTTATGTTCTTGAAGTAGTCTGAGGACTGGGGAGGTTAAATGACTTATCTGCAGTTGCCTGGCTACAGTGTATTAAAGGCAGAACCAGGGCCTGGGTCTTCCTGACTCCAAGCACATCTGGCACGCAATACAGTATTGCTTATTTTTCTCTTTTTAACGAAGTTGGCACATGATTACAGGCATGTTTTCTGACTTAGATGTCCTTGGCTCAGTTCACTCATCCTAGGTTTTTTTTTCTGACTTTCCTGCTCTTCTTCTGTGATTTCCCTTTAAGTTGATTAAATTGGAAATGGTTCCTTGGGGTGATTTTGGCCACCTATTTGCAGCTTCCATGTAAATCTCCTCTCTTATGAAAGAATTTTAGAATTCTATAGCTGGAAGAGACCAAAGAAATCATCCTACAGAAGAATACAAGCTTCTTGGCTTTTTGTCTTCGTATCCCCACTACCTAGCACATTGTCTAACACATAGTATATACCACAATGTTTATTAAATTGAATTGCTTGAATTGATCTCAATCTTTTTCTGAAATATCAATTTCTACTATGATATAACTGACATATGGTCCAGCTTCTGCAAAAAAATTTCTGATTAGTTAGGAAATTTCTTCTTACACTAAGTTGGAATTCTACCATTTGTCATAGTTCTACCCTTTGTAGTCCTATAATAACAATATTTTATATTCCATACTGAAAACCTTTTAATAAAATTCTGAGTATGCCAAGCAAAGTATTCAAAGTCCAATAGCCTTCATTTGAAAATTTTCAGGAGAGGGTGATCTCACCAAATCTCAGGGTGATCCATTTCAGTTTGGGCCAGCTTTAACTGTCAGGAAGGTTTATCTGACATCAAGCCTCAAGATGGTAAGTTAATTGATGGATCACAGGGACAAGATAAGAGAAATGCCCCCCAAATCTCCTATCACCATAAACCCACTACTCTGCTGCATACCAGAGACTTGTCTGGTTCTGTTCCTTTTTCCCCTGGTTTCTTACTCTACACCTTCAGTGTCATGAAAGACCAATTTCACACATGCTGGAAAGCCTCAATTTGCCTTTTTTTCTTAAATATACAGGCAGAAATCAGAAGGCAACCTTTCCAGAGGTTTGAATAGAGTCATAAAATATTAATGTTTTAAAGGGACCTCACAGATTATCTAATCCAACTAATTTTATTTGTAACAAGTGTATCAGCACGAGTGGTAGCATTTTAATGTGGGCCTTTACCAATGGCCAGGACCATGGACAGCGATGGAAGTCAATCAAACTTACCCTTCCTTGGCCACACTTCTTCCATTTCCAGACTTTTCAGGTACTTAATAGTTATAGTTTATAGCTATGGTTAAACAACAGTTTAGTTACATTAGTTATAAGTACAACAAAATGCAAAACAAAAAATGGGGACCAACATCCTTGTCACATTGCTGGTTCAAATTCTTCAAATCAGGAAAAACAGGGTTGGAATCCATTTCTCTCTAAGTCATAGTTTCTTTAGCCCAGTTTTTAATTATGGGAATAGGAGAAATTGATAGCTGTTCACAAGTGTCCTGTTGCCCAGCTGCAGCCAAGGTGAAATGGTTCAAGCTCACATTTGTAACTTCTACCTGTGTGGAGGTAGTAATATCATCTTATTGGGGTCCTCTGCTACTTCCTTCTTCATCCATGAAAAAGATTTTCTTCATTCTCACTGAAGTCTGTTGGGTTTCTAATCTCTGAGTCAGTAGCACTTTGATGTACTATCTCTTTAAAGACCTTTTCATATAGAGCACGTTAGGGCTGAAAAACAAAAGCAGAAAAGTACTGTTGTGTAAAGAAAAATAAATGAACTGTTAAAAGATGTTAGATATTGACATTATTATGAATGAAAATGCTGATACCAGAAAGAAGTAGGAGAAAAAAACTTCGTTCAAAAAAACCTGCTAAATTATGTGTGTGAAGGAACATTGCTTTCAGATGGCATTTGATCAGTTTCAGATGGAAGATGAGCTTTGGAATAAATATAAAGACTTAAATCACTCCATGAAAGAAGACTCATAATGTCTAGTTGTATGTAAACAGTTTGAAGTGTTAAAAGAACAGAGAAAGATTTTATTTGTAAAAAATCAGAAATAATAATAAAGAAACAATTTTTAAGGACACAAAATGAGATGGAGAGGCATGTTGAAAACTTAAAAGCTATAGAATATATTATGTTTCTTCAGGTCAGTTGCATATGGTCATTTCATTACTAAAAATGATAAAACTAAAAAAAGTTTAATCATATCACTATGAAAACTGAGGTGTAATTAAATAAAATGTATTGATTTTTATGGGAAAAATTGGAAGGGAGAAGGGTTGATACCTTTAGAATGAAAGGTAACTGAGAGACATTAAGGTATGAAGAAGACAGGAGAGGAGATCGAGCGGAAGAACATGACAGAAAAGCAAAGAAACATTAGAAGAGCCAAAAGCAGTTTGTTAGAGCTATTTGAAGAAAACTCTAGTAAGAGAATTGAGTTGGAATGGATACTTTGGCTGCTAGTTTCTTCTTAATGAAGACAGAAAGTCCAAGTATTGTCCTTCAGCACTATTTAAAGCTGAAGTTCTCAGAAGAACATGATCCTTTTCTGGCCCTTTTGGTTTGAGAGGAAACAACAGAAAGGGTAAAGACAGGAAGAGCTGCTACTTTACTTCATAAGAAGACATAGCTAAGCTGGTTTGCCTTGCTAGTGTAAGAACAAAACTTTGTTCTAATTGGACAAAGCAGAATCCTGCTAAGTACCTGACTGAACTGATTGGTGTAGCCCAGGGGTGGGGAACCTGTGACCTCGAGGCCACATGCAGCCTAGGTCCTTGGGTGCATCTTTTTGACCGAGTCCAAGTTTAAATGTTCTGTAAAACTCAGGACACCAAGTCCTAGACAAATGAAGTGACCTTGCTTAATTATGGAAAGGAAGTTAATCACTGAGCCAGAAGTCCAATCCAACCTATATTTTTAGTTCTCCACTCTTCATCCAATACCATTACCAAAGTATGAGTAAGTGTCCACATCTGTTTCCTTTCTCTATTTTAGTTGCCTTCATTTCTGGGCCAAAAGAGTAGTGGGGATATCTTCTTTTACTCAGCCTGTGTTACCTTCTTACTGGGCTACCATGATATATACAGAGAGAAGTCAGAAGAAAGCACTAGGTAAGGTCTAAGGAAGGGTCATTTCTGGTTTGGTGTATGTGTGTGTGTGTGTGTGTGTGTGTGTGTAAGGAGGGTGGATCAGAATCAAAGAAAGCCTTGTAGATGACAACTTTTGAGTTGATACTTAAAGAGTGGCCAGGTGTCAGTTAAAGATGGGAGAGGGGGAAGACATCTTTGGCAAAGGGAACGGTTGAGGTAAAGTGGGTGGAAGGTCAGAGATTCCTGAAAATACTGGAGCCGTGGGAGACTATACATCAGCTACTACAGGGACATATGAGGAGGTACGCTGAATTGCTACCAATTCTCTGGCAAGTGGAACATTCTAGTTGCAGATTATCAGCTTTTTCAATAGTCTGAAGATGTCCCAGAAGCACAGAGAGGCCATTATGAGTCTTGACAGATGCTTGATAATATTTGATTGCTTATTTAAATGAAAGTATCAAAAGTGTATTTCAATATCTGTCACTCTCAGTCTCTCACTGACTTCATTATAACTTTGGAAAAGACAATTTTGAGTTGCCGATGATGGATTAAGATATTCTATTTTACATGAAAGAGAAAGGAGGTGTGCCAATCAGGGGAATAGCATGCTATTATTCTCTCGGGAAAAGGATCCCTAATCACTGAACAAAGCAGTGCTTTGTACAGCTGTCCTAAATAAATGTTGCTTTATTTCTGAAGCTGCCTGACCCCCTGTAGTGGTCTTTGGAGCCTGTCAGAGAGCAGTCATAAGGACAAGTTATAGTTGACTTGCATGCTTGCCCTTAAGCATCCTTTGACGTGGAGCTCACTGCATCTATTGACTCCTCAGGAAGTTGGAGGTCACAGCCTGGCTGAGACACATGAGTTGCAGATAAAGAAGATGTTTTTATCCCTTGAGCCAGGGCCAGCAACTTTACCAACTTCGCTGTGCTCTTTAAGTCATGTGCTCCTGAAGAAGATTTCTCTAACTCTAATCCTGCTAATGAGGGCTTCTCCCAGCCCTTACATAATCCCCACAAGTCCGAATGGCTTGGCAAGGCACCCTAGTAAAGAGAGCGCGCTTTTTGCCTTTTGAACTGAGTTCAAGATAATTAAAGTCAAGGGCTAGAAAAAGGGAGGGGGATGGTGGTAGAAATACCAGCCTAATAAGTAGTATGACTGTAGCGCTTTGTAAATTAACTCAATTAAACAAAGCTTGCTTTTTAACAGGGTTAACATGGTGAGAAGCGAAGCCCTCATTAAACTGAACTGCTAGAGGAATTTCTAATTAGGTCAAAATTGTTTCGGTTGTTTCACACTTAAAGCCACATAAAACAGTGCGTGTGCATATGTGTATGAACATGTGCACACGTGCATGTCTTATGATTTTGCATGTGCTCTTCAAAAAGAAGGGAGGCAAAAAGAAAAAAAAACAAGGGGAAATATGAGAACTGGAAAGAACATAGGGAGAAAGTAATAGAAGGAGGACAGCTAAAAGAAGAGGAATTGAGGGTTTTAGATTCTGTGAGAGAAACAGATTTTTCCCTGGTTTGGAACAATGACCAAACAGCCGCAGGCTGGCCTGCCATGGTGGGTCACACTCGTTTGCCTGGGCTCCTGTCTCCTCCCTGTGTCCTGGACTCAGTTTCCTCGGACCTGTATGACTGTGGAAAGTCTAGTTTCCAAAGAGTGCTGTCCCCCACTGGGTGTGGAACCTGCCAATGCCTGTGGTGTATTAGAGGGCCGTGGACAATGTGCAGCAGTGCAGGCAGATACCAGGCCCTGGAGTGGTCCCTATGTGCTTCGGAACCAGGATGACCGTGAGCAGTGGCCTAGGAAATTCTTCAACCGGACATGCCAGTGTACAGGTGAGAGGCCGTAATGGTTACACCTTCCCTCATTATTGTCTATTGAACTCCTCCATTCTCCCAGATAGTATACACTCAGGTAGGAGGGGAGAATCTTCGCCTAGGAAAAGTAACTTCTTACTAGGGAGAGATCTTGTTATCAGAGAACATGGGCTTCAATTTTAAGGTACTAGGCCTATTTAATTTTTGGTGGTGAACTCATTGGACCAGGCTCTTTAGAATGTTTAACAAATAGGTTTTAAGAAGGGAGCATGGTGGAATAGACTTAGCTTTTCTGATTCTCAGTTTCCTCCTCTGCAAAATGGGGATAATACGGTGGGATATACTTCACAGAATTGTTGTGGGGCTCCAAGGGGATACATGTAAAATTTTTTCCAAACTTTAAAAAGAGATGTCAATTTGAGCTATTACCAAATAAATGTCAAATGGGGCAAATTGGGCGCTCTGACCTCTTGCCAAGCAATCAGTGGTTTGTGTGTAAGAAGGTGTGAAAGACAAAGCATAAACAAGCTGAGTACAAGTCTTCTCAAGATTTCCAGGATTCTTTCCTTAGGAAATATGTTTGTACTTGTTTAGTAGGGAGTGGAGTTCAGTTATTAGGGCAAATGACTAGAATCCAAACATTCTGAATCCCATCTTCAGCTTTCCTATGCGCTTCTAAAAATATTTTTTAAAATTATGTGAAAACACTAAGTAAAAACTTTACTACGTGTGATGGCTCAGTTTATTTTACATTTAATTTGTAGGTTGCCTGTACTCTAGAGAAAAGGACTAAGTACTGGGAAGGTTTTGGGGCTTTACTCTGAATTTTTTAGGACCACCTTACTAAAATGTCCATTTCTCCATTGACTTACAAAAGTTTTTTCATGTGATTTCCTTGCTAATAGAGTTGCTTCCCTTTTAGATATCCCTTGGTACTTGCTCAATGTGGGGAACAAGATAGTAGTTGTGATGGCACTGACCCCATCCCATTAATGTTGATGAGGATGCAGCTAACACAGTACTTTGCAGTATTTAAGGGGCTTTATGTATATTATCTCTCTTGATCCTCACAAGACTTCCAGGTAGGCATTGTGACTATCCATATTTTATAGATGAGGAAACTGAGGCAGGGTCACACAGCTAGTAAATGTCTGAGGCAGGACTTCCTAACTCCAAGTCCAGCACTCTATGCACTATAACACCTGACTGTGAGTAGAACTCTGTTTAATGGTCACATAACTGTTTAATTTTTCTAGGGGAGTAACAGCCCCACATGCATTGCCCACATATTTGGGATACACAGGGCCCTCTAAGGTATGACTTCTTCAACCCTAGATTTGAAATTGACATTCCTATTGAATTTGACATTTATTTGAAATTGACATGCCCATTGTCCTTGCTTTTCCTCTGCTTTGTCTCCTTGAATATGAAAGCCAGCTTTGCCCTAGTATTAAAAAAAATCCCTATGACTTTTCCAAGTTTTCTCAAGTTCCCTTCAATAGAGCTCCCCTCCAGTTTTCATCCCCTATGTACAACAGTGATAAACACACAAAAGCTGGAATCATGTTTGAAATACATAAAACACAAGAGCTAACTTCAGAAAAGCACTTGGATGGCATTCTTAGGGCAATTGGCTTCTTTTGAGTGTAGGAGGATTACCAGAAGATTGTCGTGAGTACTGTGCAGTTGGCTCATGAATGTGATTAATTTTATGTTTTCACCAAGTGAATGTTTATTTTCTCCTTTGTACTCTGTCTGTATAATAGTCATTTCCCTGAGCTTTCCAGTTTCTAATGCTCAGTCTCAAATTACCTTATATTCAATTACCTGTGTACATGGAGCTCCCAGTGGGATATGAGCCCCTTGAGAGCAAGGACTCTTTAGTGTTTGTTCTCAGTGCCTAACATAGTGCCTTACATGTGGCAGATGCTTATTGAATGTTTGTTTATATGAATTGAATCTCAGGCATATTGCTAATTTTCTGATAAAATAAAAACATTGAAGTCTTTAATATGCTTCTAGATGTTTAGTTGTATTATTTATGTTAATAAAGGATGTTGAATGTTTATTTCTATTTCCTGAAAAGTTTATATATTTTACATAGTAAACATTGTATTCTCACAGCACTTCATTACATTAGTAATAGAATTATAGATCCTGTGATACAGATGAAACATGCAAACACAAATAATGGTATCATTTGACTAAATCCTAAGCATTTTCAACTAAAAAACATTTAAAGTCATGATTTCTAAATAAAAAAATGGTCCTGCAAAGGTTAAGAATTTTTGTTATAAACGATATGATTAACATATAGCTTTGCCAAAGTTGGAGGTGAGAGGTAGCTATAAGTATCTCTGTGGGAGAAAGAGTCACAACTCAGGAGTCTATGGGAAATTCCTAATTAGCAATTGCCTTATCCTTCTGCTGTGGCTTATGAGGAACACGTTTCTCAGATGGTCAAGAATGGGTAGGGTGGGAAGGTGCAGAGTAGCATAATGTAGAACAAATAGTTTTAACTACTGGGTGGTATTATTGGCTTACCAGCCTAATCAGACTAGCCTTCCACTTTTGCCCTCTCATTTCTGACCATTTATTCAAATTTCCAGAGGTCAAGAGTTATGCCACTTCTCTAGACTCTTCTAATTGCCATCTCAGCTTGGTTGCTTTCTACAGAGGAGTTGAAAAGTAGAAGAGACAATCAATTACCTTAGCTGGTACTTCTCTTTTTAAATATATTTTAATTTATTTTGTTAAATATTTCCCAATTTCATTAAAAGTTTTTTAAACATTCATTTAAAAATTTTTTTGAGTTACAAATTCTTTTCCTCCCTCTCACCTCTCTCTGCCATCCTTTGAAAAGGCAAGCATTATGATATATATTATACATGTCGTACATGATGTCATTCAAAATTGATTTCCACATTACCCATGTTGCAAAAGAAAGCATGCACACAAAAACCAAGAAAAATAAGGAAAATGAAAAAAATCTGTTTCAATTTGCTCTGAGTTCTTTGGCTCTCTCTTAGGAAGTGGAAAGCATTTTTCATTGGGTGGATCCTTTGTTATTGTCTTGGATTGTTTTCTTGATCAGAGTTTAGCTGCTACTTTTCAAAAATGACCTCTGACTCACTGAGGGCCTCATTGAAAGCTTACATCATATCCAGATACTTTCCCAAGAGATACTGTATGAAGGAACAAGTAAGAGTAGGGATGGACCCAGGAGTATAAAACTATAAATTGCTCAAGCTGGAAGAAATCGAGATATTAGGGATCATTGATCCAATGCCTTATTTTACAGATTAGGAAACTTGGACTTCAATGATTTACCCAAGGTCACAGTTTATTCAGTGGCACACCTGGGATTAGAATAGAGGACTTCTATTCTAGGCAATTAGGTGGTACAATGGATAGATCACTGAGCTTGGAATCAGGAAGATTCTGAGTTCAAATCTGACCTCAGACACTAGCTGTGTGACCCTGGGCAAGTCACTTAACTCCATTTGCCTCAATGTCCCCATCTGTAAAATGAGCTGCAGAAAGAAATGGCAAATTATTCTAGTATCTTTGCCAAGAAAACAACATGGAATGCCCAACAGTCAAACAACTGAACAACAAAATTCCAGACTTCATTAGGGCAAACAATGAACTGAAAGAGTTTTGTGTTTCAGTGGCAGGAGAAACAAGAATTGGAGGAAAGGATACCTTCTGATTACTTAACATGTGCCTCTCACTATTCACCTTTTCAGAGATGGCAGGATTTAGAGCTGGAAGGCACCATAGACATAGAATCCAGGAGAGTAATAGAGAGGGGAAATGATTTATTTGGGGATGTAATGCTAGTTTTCTTTTAGGAAAAATGAGTTATTTTAGCGCAGATCATCACTAGATCACTCAGATATATGAACAGATATAATTAGATGATGCTAAGGCACTGGACTTGAAAATGAAAATAGTTCTTCATCTTGCACTTGCCATTCAGCTGTGGATGTTTCACAATTTTTTAAATGAGTGCTCTATAAAATTAAATACAATTCTTGAACTAGTTGAATTTTAATTTCAGGAAAGTTTGCTGAAATGTTTAACCATGATCATGTTTCCAGTGACTTTTTCTGTTAGCCAAAATTTATTTAGGAAAAATAAGCACCCTAATGTCACATAATTGATTTCCGTGGTCTTTATATGTGAGTTACCTTCTTCATCATTTAAACGAGGATGTCTATTAAAGGTATGCCAGAGCCAGCTCTTACTGGCTTTCAAGTATATTGTTATATTTTTAGTTTGAGAATTTATGCCTCAGTAATCAGCAAACACTACAAGGCAGAATTTAATTTAGTGTTTTACTGAATATCTAGACTTGAGAAAATGGTGGAGAAAATGTTAATAACACAGATAAAATTTGAAAGTGTGTTTTATGTACTTTTTTTTCCCTCAAAGAGATGGTTTTCCCAGCATACACTTGCCAGCACACCTTTATCTACAAGCTATGTTTTTAAACAGTTAGGAGACACAAGAATGGCCCTGGGCTCTTAAAATTAAAATCTGATCCTCAAATGGATGTGTGACTTTGGGTAAGTTACTTAATCTCTGTTTACCTCAGTTTCCTCAACTGTAAAATGAGGATAGTAAAGCACCTATTTCCCAGGGATTAATGTGACTTGGGCAAGTCACTTAACCTCTATTTATCTCCATTTCCTCATCTGAAAATGGGGAATAGGAATAATGCCCATCTACCAGGGTTGTTTTGAGGATCAAATGAGATAATATTTGTAAAGTATTTTCTTTGTAATGGACTATACAAATGCTTATTATTATAATTCAAAAATCTTACAGCCATTCTAATGCTTCAGGCAGAGAAATAGGTAGGATATAATACTAGCAATCTAAAGTCCTAGATTCTATGATGCTGTTTGTTTACCAGCTTCCTTAGGGTCGAGTTGAAGAAATGATACTATATTATGACTTTCATTGCCAGTCAGGGCTGAGTTTTAGGAGAATTAAGAGTTCATATTTAAAAACTCACCAGGAGGCTGGAAATCATGGGAACATTTCAATTACACCTGTATCTTTGGACTTAAAAAAAAAGGTGACTGCTACATGATTTTGAATGTTTTGTGTCAGACTTCTTGTTTGTGCAAGTGTCTAAGTGCCTCAGTTTTCCAATCTCTAAAATGGGGATAATGATGAAAATGTCCTAGTAAAATCCTTTTGAGCCATGTAGATGAAAGGTTCCATATAAGTGTAAAGTATTGTTATTATAATAATAGAATCTTTAATTAAAAGGAATAGACCATTTAGAGGGGCTTGTAAAAGCACTAATCGACTGGTCTTTAAAACCACTTAGTCTAATAGTCTTCTGAGCTTGAGCTGTGCCTGGCATGTAAGAACACATGCTCTGTTAGGTAATTCTCACTCTCTTTCCATCTTCATCCCAGCCCTAAAAGGTAACAGACTGTAAATCCTCTATGCTGAAGGACATTGTAGATGGTGGGGAGATCCATGATCTAACAACTGCCCCCACCCCCTTCACTACTAGAACCACAAAATCTTTTCTCAAAAAATGCTCATTATGAATATCTCTTCCTATAGGATATTTTCAAAAGTTTGTGATACCCATAGGTGCAGAACAAGTCACCTCTTCACAAATGGAATTAAAATACTCATGTTATAATAAGTCCAAATTAAAGAAATGACAGTTGTTAGGCTTTTGTGTTGCTTTTGTGGATAGGTTCACTTGTTTGTCAGATTTCTTGTATATTTAGTTTGGTAAGATCTGAAATGAAAAGGACTAATTTCTTTTCTTTTTCTTTTTCTTTTTTTTTTTAAATAAATTTATTTAACTTTTTACATTCATTTTCACAAGATTTTGGGTTCCAAAATTTTCTCCCCATTTGTCCCCTCCCCTTCCCCAATACACTGGATATTCTAATTACCCATATCACCAATCTGCCCTCTCTTC
>CM053771.1:427071047-427385127 GCA_028658325.1 Potorous gilbertii
TTCCCTCCATCCTATCCTGCCCCCCATTGTTTCTATTCTCTCTTTTGATCCTGTCCCTCCCCGAGTGTTGACTTCAAGTTGCTCCCTCCTTCCATTGCCCTCCCTTCCATCATCCCCCCCCACCCTGCTTATCTCCTTCTCCCCCATAAATGACAGAGATTAACAAAAACTTTAGATTAAAAAAATTAGTATTTTCATGTATGATATTTCTTGAATTGCTTACTACAACATTTGGGGAAGAAAGTTTCTTAGTGTATTAAAAAGGAAGAATTTCTCTTTGCATTAGGAAAACTAACACACTGCAGACTTAGCCAAATGACAATAAATTTAATCATATCACACACACAGAGAAAGAGATGAAGGGAGGGAGGGAGAAGGAAAGGAAAAAGGAGAGGGTCATGAGACACAGAGAGACAAAAAGACTAAGAAAGAAAGAAAAAGAGAGAGAAAGAGAGAGAATTATTTTGCTAATCTTATTGAAGATAATTTGGTTTTAATGAGAGATACTACTTCAGCAGCTAATTATAGAAATGTAATAGGATATATATGTATATATATGTATGTATGTATATACATACATGTATACATATACACGTATGTATATACATACATATATACATATACATGTATATATATATGTATGTATTAGGGAGCTTTGTGCACTTGAGAGAACCTCGACCTTAGAATAAGAAAATTCTGTGTTTGAGTTGTGGCTCTACTACTTATTAGCTATGTGGTTCTAAAACTCTCTAAGCTTCATTTTTCTCAACTATAATACTTAAATAGGAAGAAAGGAAGGGAAGAAGGAGGAAAGACAGAAAGAAAAAGAAGGAAAGAAGGAAGGAAGGAATGGAGTATTTATTATGCCCCTGCTATGTGCCAGACACTACTGCAAAGCACTTTACAAATATTATCTCATTTGATACAGACCTGTGATCTCATTAATGTAGATGTTCCCTTCAATGAAACAGAAGGCAGTTCATCAATGCCTGTCCTTTTCATATTGTGACAATCTTGTTAGTAGCCACACATCACAATGGAGGCCTTCCTCCTTTTCTTTTGCCATCATGAATGTACTAGTGAGCTGTTCAGGAATCATCTTTTGCTCCTCCTACATGACCATCATGTGTTCTTTTTCCATCTTTTTCCATCATGCATTTCCTTGATGACTGCCATTACTATGTTTTTTCTTTGTAGTTCCTCATTTGTTTATGGCAGATGAGTCACACCCACCATATACCTCTCCTCTACCCTCTGAGTGATCTTACTTTAACTTTTTTGAAGACTGTAGTGCTCTTTGACAGGGGCTAATAATGCCCTACTGATCTATTTCAGGACCAAATTAGTAATGTGTATAAAGAGCTATAGAAACGCTCATCATTGTTGTTAGGTGGGCAGAAGAAAAGAGATGGCATGAATTTGAATAACTTTGTCCCTATAATAAAGGTGGTGATGGTCATTTGGACAAGATTAGTCAGTGACATGGTTGTCAGTCTCAGGACTCATTAAATAAAGATTCCTTTTCTTATTAGTCATTTATCATTCTCCGGAGGCATTCAAGATTATGGCAAAGTAAGGTTATTGAGCTACATAAGGGTTGGCTTACACAACATAGCAAGAATGTGATCCTGAAATGCTTAGCACCATGGATCTTTTTATCAACTTGTCCTCCTTTCAAGTCTCCCCACTGAGCTCCTTGGTGCTGAACCTCTTTCTTTCACTATAAACACAAAAGAATGCACAGAGAATAAAGGGTTAATGCCAAATGAAGTCTGTACTTCTCTTCCCCACCTCCCCCTGTGGTTTTTGGTCTTCTGAAGCTATAATCCTTTTTCTTTGGCTACACAGAGAGCAGCTTTGCATCTTTCTCTCCCCTATGCTCTGTATTATGTAAAACATCATTCAACTTTTCACCTGACTATAACTGAGTTCTAAGAAGCTTTCTGATAGCACCTTAATTTCAGATTAGATTAGTTTGCATTTGATTTCCCCCTTCCTTGGCCTTTCTAGTTATTGCCTGCGTTGTTACGAGTACCTCATTGCCCTGAGCACTGATAAAGTAGAGACCTTCCAGTAGCTGACAGGAAAACCGAAGGTGAATTGCACCTCCTGACAATATAGCAGCTAATTCACCTTTACAACCTGCCAGCTTCCATTGATTTTATCTTAATTCTGCCTCCTTTGTGAAATAAAGTAGACTTTCTTGACTTGTATTAGATTTCATTCAAATTCGGGTAAATCAGCTTTTTTTTCTTTTGGTTTCACTTTTTGATAATTGTATATAGTCCTGTTCCCAAAGAAAGATAAACTAGCAGAAAGGACAAACTTCACTGAAGAGATCTCTTGTTGGTTTCAACCTAATTTGACAAAAAATTACAAAAGTAGATTCTTAGGTTAGCTTTTTTCCCTGAAAGACAACAAATTTGACCTTCCCACCCTGCAATTAATTGGCCCAGAGGATTAATCTTGCTGGTGACTTCTAGCCACATGGATGTGACTTCTTGGTTACTTTAGGGCACAAAAATCCCACCCACATGGGACTGAGACCCTTTAGATTTGATTGAAATCCCAAATCCTTTTGAGTCACCATGCTGACCAGATTGAGTCACCTGTTGACCAGATTCAGTTTCATATGAAAGAAACTACATGCTGGAATATTCTTGTTAAATAACCTTTCTATGCTATGACTAAGTAAGTAATCTTTTATTGACTGTCTAGTGACATATGAGTGTCTCATTTTGTTCCAATATTCAACATAAATTAACAGTGACTGGTCTGTTTAGATCCATCTGTTACACCCCTTCCTAATCAATGAGTCGAGGAAAGAAGAGTTAGTAGCAGAATCCTGTGCCATTTCATATTTTGTTTGCTGACCGAGACCTCTTCCATGATTTAACAGTGGAAGGTGATTGATGTCTCTCTAAGTCTATGCCAGTTGAGTGCAAGTTCTACTTGGTTCTTCCAAGCTAGAAAGAGTTTGAAGATGTTCAATGATGGACATGGACGGATAAATGTTTATGAACTGACTGACTTGCTGTCATTGGTGAGCCATTCTAGGGAGTTGAGTGGTGTAGTGGATATAGAGAAGGATTTGGGATTAAAAAACAAGCAAATCTTTGTTCAGATCCTGGCTCAGACATGTAATAGTGACACTGGGCAAGCCACTTAACCTCTATCTGCTTTAGTTTCCTCACCTATAAAATAGGGATATTAATACCATCTACATAACAGAATTGTGAGGATCAAATGAATTAGCACATATAAAGTGCTTCACAAACCTTAAATGTATATATACATACATATAAACATATATATATATATATATGCATAATATAAATACTAGCTATTCTTTTTAACCACATCTCAGATCTTCAACCTCTCCCTGTCTACTGGGGGCTTCCTCACCACCTATAAATATGCCTCTATCTCCCCCATCCTCAAAAGACTCTCACTTGATCCTTTCTCAATCCCTTTTTAATTCTGGTACCTTTTCTCTGTTGATTGCTTATTATTTATCCTGTATGTAGCTTGCTTGCATGGAACTGTTTGCAGTTCATTAGATTGTGAGTTCATAGAGGGAAGGGACTGCCTTTTACCTTTCTTTTCTTTGTATCTCTCACACTTAGCACAATGCCTGGCACAGAGTAGGCCTACTATGCTTATCTACCGACTGACTGACTGCATTGGACATAAGGCAATTTTAGCTACAGAAACTAGCAAAAACCACTGATAGGTCCTAAAGAGGTGGTAATCTATTTGGTGGGCAGAATAATCACACCAAAAAAAAATTTAGCACTTTTTATAGGACTGAATGAAAAAGTATCTATTAAGTGAAAAGCACTTTATCTCTAGAGATACAAAGATAAAAAAGTCAGACTGTACCTGCCCTGTAAGAGTTTACATTTGACTAGGGTTAGACCACACATTGAGAGGAGTGATGGCCAGAGTGGAATATCACCAGGGTCCTTTGCAGGAATGGTGGTGTTGATTTGATTACTGGTAGAAAGGGAGTGCGGCAGGGGTGACTTGAAGATTTTAAGAGAGCAGTGAGTGAGTCAGGGTCTGGGGCTTCAAATAGGAAACTCTCACTAGTCAGATGCTCAGGACCCCAGAGCAGGAGTGAGAACTGGTCTGGTCTGAGGCAGAACACTTAAAAATAGTTTAAGAAATGAGCTAGACATCAATCCACTTGACTTCTAGAAAGGGTTGAAATCTCAGGAGAGGGCAAGAAAAGAGGGTTAGATTCTTTTGTTCTGTGTAGCAAATATCCTTCCCTGGGGTGGTGGTGGGGAAGGGCTAACTGTGGTATGGTGGAAATTGCACTACCTCCAGAATTAGAAAACTTGATTTCAAATTCTAATTATTTAGACATATTGCTTAACAACAATTGTTGCTTAACTGGACTTCAGTTCCTAAAATTATGGTTATAGTCATATATGTACATATGACTGTATAAATAAAACATACTATGCATTATATTAGCATGTAATGAAGCATAAATATAGAAATAAGCATATTGTACATTATATTTCAATATAAATTTATGACATGAATTTGTATGACACACATATATGCATATATAAAATTTCTCTTTCATTTGAAGGATTATATTGATATATTGATCATCAACTAGATTAGGGAAACTCTCTGGAAATCTGACTATGTTTTTGTTCAAAATTTTCTTGTTTTCTGAATCTAGACAACTTTGCTGGCTACAACTGTGGAGAATGCAAGTTTGGCTGGACAGGTCCCAACTGCAATCAAAAGAAACCGCCAGTTGTTCGGAAAAATATCCATTCCTTGACTCCTCCAGAGAGAGAGCAATTCCTGGACGCCTTGGACCTTGCAAAGAACACCATCCACCCAGACTACGTGATTACTACTCAGCATTGGCTGGGCTTGTTGGGACCTAATGGAACCCAACCACAAATTGCCAACTGTAGCATTTATAACTTCTTTGTGTGGCTACATTATTACTCTGTCAGAGATACACTATTAGGTTGGTTTCCCTCCTTTGTTCAAAGTATATCACTAAGAGGAGAGCAAAAGGGGAATGAATTATTTCAGTAAATGGGTTTATAAGAGATGAGAGCAAATTGCAGGGAAAGACAGGTTTATGAATGTGTCATAGCTTATCCCCAAATGCCTATAGTTAGGTTGAGTTTATGATACAACGAGTAATAGTAGCTAGCTCTTAAATTTTTCCAAGTACTTTACATATCTTATTTCACTTGAGCTTCACAATAATCCTGAAAATATAGAATTAAAGTATTATAGGAGCATAGATTTGGAAGCTTCTAGGAATCTCAAGGGTCTAGTCCAACCTCTTGAATTTACAGAAGAAGAAACTGAGGCAGGGAGAGGTTTTATGATTTGGCCAGGTTCACATAGATTCACACAGATGCTGTTAGATGTTTAACAAATAGTCCTCCAGAAAAAAAGTACCCACAACATACTTTTAACATACATTATTTCATACTTTCTCTATTATTTTCTTAAATCTAGAGTAGAGGTGAGCAAACTGGAAGCTAGAGACCAAATCTAGCCTGTCACCTGTTTTTGTGTGGCCCAAAAAATGGTTTTTACATTTTAAAATGCAATACAACTTTATTTAAAAATGTAAAAACCATTTCTAGCTGAGGGTTCTGCTGAGGTCTGTGATTTGTTGACACCTAGCCTATAGAATGAACAAAAAAATACATCAAGGCCTGATTTGTTGCAAGTCAGTAAGAGATGACTAGAGCAGCAGAATTGAGTTTGAACCTAGAGGCTCCTGACTCTGACCCTTTTTACCTGCGCAACTCCTTCTTTCCCCTTCTCTCAGATAAGGAAATTGAGATTCAGAAAGGGTGAGTTACCCATGCTCACAAAGCCTCTCTGTATTAGAAGGAGGGTTTTGAACTCAGGTCATTCCGACTCCAAGTCTAGGCTGGAAGACTACACCAGTTATTTCCTTCATTTACTTTTGCTTGTCTCCTTTCTCCTTGGTTATGTAGTTCATACTCTCAACTTTCCAGCATGGCGCCACTAATCCTCAAAGCCAAGAACTGATGAAGTGAAAACTAATTTAGTTTGGCTCAAGCAAAAGAAAAAAGGAAAAAACCCCACACATTCTTAAATGTGTGCCCAGAATAGCTCTGGGAACTTTTCTTCAAATTAGGGGACTTAATTAAAAATATGCCTATACAAGTAAAATCCCTTATGCAAAGTTAGGACTTTCATGTTAACAACTATATTGGAGTTCACATCTTTATGAACACCTTTCCTATAATCACCAAAGTCACCAGATACCCATAGGGTTAGAGAGTACCTTTTCTTGTACTGCTAAAAATCTGGGTGATGCTTTTGGCAAAGCCAAATGGCATCATAGTGGATTTGGCCCTTCCTATCCTTGTGAACTCCTTTAGGGTAGAACTCTGGGAAAATGCCCAAGAATAGTGGGCCCTGTTCTTCCTTCCAGCCTCATTATTTAACTTAGCCTGAGACCAGACCTTGAGGTCAGGGCCTGAGTGGAATTTGAAGGATGGAAGGATGTGTTCTCTGATCTGCTGCATCAAGACAGGTTAGTTTTATTTGAAGTTCATCTCTGTAGAATGACATGAAGACTATTCTCAGCTTGCTTAGGGTTTGAATATATTCCTGAACCAATGTCAGGGTAAACTGAATCCTTTGACTGTTTCTGAAATGGCCTCTGTTAAAATGATATAATGACATAATGGAAAGAACACTGGATTCAGAGTCTGAGGTTCTAAATTCCAACTTTAGATTTGGCACTAAATTGCTACTTTGTGGCAGCTGAGTGACGTAATGGATAGAGCACCAGGCCTGGAGTCAGAAAGACCTGAGTTCAAATCCAGCCTCAGATACTTATTAGCTGTGTGACCCTGGGCAAGTCTCTTAACTCTGCTTGCCTCAGTTTCCTCATCTGTAAAATGAGCTGGAGAAGCAAATGGCAAACCAGTTAGTATATTTGCCAAGAAAACTTCAAATGGGGTCATGGAGAATCAAATATGACTGAAACTTTCGAATAACTACTACTACTAACACTAATATCTGAGTTCCAAAGAGTTGGTCAACAGTCTTTGCCCTCAAGGAGCTTATATTCTACTGGGTGAGATACAATAGGTAAACAACAGATTGACCAATTCTTATAAATTAATTTCCCCATCTATAAAATAAAGGGCTTCTAAGTCCCTTCCAACTCTAAATATGTGATTATAGGACCCTCTGAATTATTATAAGCCCCCCTCAAAAGCAGAGAATGATAGCTCTAGAATGGGAAGAGAGCTCAGAGGACACAACGAGGATTTAGCTAAGCCATCTATTCCAACTCCATTTTACTAATGAAGAAACTGAGGCCAAATGACTTGCCCAAGGTCACATAGCCAATAAGTATCACAAAAGCCTCCATCTACCACACCCAGGATGACACAGAATCTGATGCTGGCTTCTAAAAGTGAGGTACTTGTATTACCTCTTCTCATTCCCTATATTCTCATGAGGTTTCTGTTTAGTCTTTTCCTCTGAGACTTACTGCTTTAGTTCTGATTAAGCACCATGAAACCAAACCTTAGAGACAATAGGAGTTCTTGCAATGCATGCAAGGTGTGTGTGTGTGTGTGTGTGTGTGTGTGTGTGTGTATGTGTGTGTGTGTGTAAATAAACCTTCATAGTTTTTATATCATATTACAAGACATTTGAAGGAAACTTAATAAGAGGAAAAGGAAAACAGTTTCTAGCTGTCTCCAAGGAATCAGTTTATACTTTGAACATTCCGTGTTCATCTTTTGGAAGCTTTTACAGGCATTTCATCAACTCCCTTTCCTTTCAGCAAATAATAAGCATCTGCAATGGATAAAGTATTAGGGATATAGATGAAAAAAAATCTATACTTTCCTTGCTCCTTGGACAATTAATACCAAAGATGTTAAAATAAGAACGAATATAAAGGAAAATGTGAAGTGCTATGAAAATTCTGAAGAAAGACTGACTACTTGTTGTCATTTTTCAGTTGTGTCTCACTGTTTGTGACTCCATTTAGAGTTTTCTTGGCAAAGATACTAGAATGCTTTGCCATTTCCTTCTCCAGCTTATTTTACAGAGAAGTTGAGGAAAAAGGGCTAAATGACTTGCTCAGGTCACCCAGCTAGTGAATATCAGAGATCAGATTTGAATTCACAAAGAAGAGTCTTCCTGACTATCCACCATACCCCTGAGCTGCCAGGCTATATCTAGCTGTGAGATTAGAAGCTTCATGGGGGAGCAGTCCTTGAATTGGGCCTTGGTGGAAGGGAAAGTCTTAATAGGTAGAGTAGGTAAGAGTTCATTTTAGGCATGGGGTATGGGTTGAACAAAAGTCCAAGGGAGAACACAGGTTAAAAATAGGAATTATAGATCATCCTAGGACTGTAGATCTATAACTGAGGGGGAAATCAAACATCCTTAGTCTCATCATTTAACAAGTACATGAATACTTGGACTTAGAAAGCTTAAGGGACTTGACCAACATGCAATCATACAGATTGTAACATGGAGTCTGGATCTGAATCTAGTTCTATAACTGACTAGTACTCCTCCCACTTCTCTAGAATGGTAAATCATCTAGCATAATTGGCATGTAGAGTAAGCAACCTTGATGGCTGTGATAGAACAGACACATTCTGAAAGAGGAAAAGTAAATGTGGAGCTGATGATTTGGTTGTGGTCAAGCAACCTCAAATATCCTCACTTTATGTGAAATGTTGTGTGTGTGTACATATACATATATATGAAAATAATCAAATTAGTTTGAATTTCTTTATCTTATCCTCATCGCAATAGTACTCTCTCTCCTCAAATTATCATGTATCTATTTTTCTGTTTATATACCGTATCTCACCCAGTAGATTATAAGCTCCTTGAGGCCAAAGACTGTTTCATTTGCTTGGTGTACAAAGTAGGGGCCTTAATAAATGTTTGTTGGATTTGTGTTGGATTGTGTGATCTTGGGCACACATATACACTAAATAATATTTGAGGTCCTTCCCTGCTCTCATTAATATGGCCTTAGATTAGGGGTTGGCAAACTATTGTCCATGGGTCAAATCCAGCCTTTTGCCTGTTTTTGTATTTTCCATGAGCTTGTAATGGTTGTTGTGGATTTGGCTTGTGATCTGCAGTTTGCTGACCCCTGCCTTAGAAAAATGCCAGATAAATAAGTTCCCCTGACTCCCTCACTATTCTGCACTACAATTTCAGGGAGTCAGTGGCTCCTTCATGTTATATTTCTTAATGTCTTCCTTATTGAATTCCTAATTGTTTCAGGACCAGGGCGACCATTCAAAGCCATCGATTTCTCCCACCAAGGACCTGCCTTCCTTACCTGGCATAGGTATCATTTATTGTTGCTGGAAAGAGATCTCCAGGTAAGTCAAAATTCTTTTATTCCATGATAACAAGATGCTTGCTTGTTAATTCTGGTTGTTTGAACTTCGCTATAGATGTGGTAGGTGTTAGTACCAACTTTTTTGGAGGACAGCATGATTGGCAGCTTGAAATGGTGACCAGATTTTTTCCTTCTTCTTGATTTTAGAGACTCACTGGCAATGAGTCCTTTGCATTACCTTACTGGGACTTTGCCACAGGGAAGAATGAATGTGATGTCTGTACAGATGACTTGTTTGGTGCATCAAGACTGGAAGACTCAACCTTGATTAGTCAGAATTCAAGATTTTCCCGCTGGGAAATTGTATGTGACAGGTAATGAAGCATATAGATGGAATGAAAATGTAGATTTTTTTTCCCCCTTATGCCTTGATGAGCCATATGTTAAAAGTCCTTTTCAATGTCTATTTTGAATGCCTTTTAAGGTGTATTTAAAGGGTAACATGGAAGAATTACCATGGGACCCAAAGGCCTGGAGTCCTGTGTCCTTTAGGCACAGACAAAGAGTTGGACTTGGGTCAATCCTAGTGGAGTCTGGCCTTAGGATCTGGGTTCACTTTTCTTATAGTCTTCATTTTATTAAGTTCTACCTTGGAGCTATGAAGAATGATTTATTATACTTAGGTTTAGGCTTACATCTCTCTTTCCTTGAAAGGGGTGAGGAGAAAGGTTGTGCCATACAAATCAGGTAGGAAAAAAGTTATTCACCTATGATAGAAATGGAAATATGAAGCAGAAGAGACAATCAGGGGCCCAGGAACAAAACTTTTTTTTCATTTAATTTTTTTCAATTACATGTAAACAAAAGCTTTTAACATTTGGTTTTTAAAATTGAGTTTTAAAATCCCTCCCTCCTTTGCACCCTTACCTCTTTCTTGAGAAGGCAATAAATTTGATATAGATTATACATGTGCAGTCATGTAAAACATTTCCATATTAGCCATGTTGCAAAAGAAAGAGAGCAAACTACCAAGACTAATACAGAAGGCTTTGAAAAAGTATACTTCAATCTGCATTCAGACTCTATCAGTTCTTTCTTGGGAGGTGAGTAACATTGTTTTAATCCTAAGTCCTTTGGAATTGCTTTGGATCATTGTATTACTGAGTAACTTGCTGTAAAACTTTCCTCCCAGTTTCCTGCCTCCCTTCTAATCTTGGTTGCATTGGTTTTGTTTGTGCAAAACCTTTAAATTTGATGTAGTCAAAAGTATCCATTTTACATCCCATAATACTTTTTGTCTCTTGTTTGTTCATAAATCCTTCCCTTATCTATAAATCTGACAGGTAAAATATTCCATGCTCTCTTTATTTGCTTATGATATCATCCTAAATCATATACTCATTTTGACCTTATCTTGGTATACAGTGTGAGATATACCTATTTTCTGCCTAACTTCTTTCTAGTTTTCCCAGCAATTTTTGTCAAATAGTGATTTCTTGTTCCAAAATCTTGGCTTTAAACATTAGATTACTTTGCCATTTACTACTGTGTATTGTGCACCTAATTTATTTCACTTATCTACCACTCTATTCCTTAGCCAGTACCAGACTGGTTACATAAAATTAAAAAAAAAAACATTTGAGCATACAAAACCAATGAAGCTAAAGTCAGAAAGGAATCACTTAACTGGAGAAAAACATCTTTGCAGCAATTTTCTCCATTCAAGATCTAATTTCCTTAGATTCAAGTTTATAAGACTGAGTGATTTTCTAAACAATAAACAGTCAAAAGATATGAAAAGCAGTTTTCAAAGGAAGAAATCCAAGCTATCAACAGCCATATGAAAAAATATTTCATGTAGTTAATAATTAGAGATAAAGATCCACTTCATACCTATTAGATTGGCAAAGAAAAGAAAAATAACAAATGTTGGAGGCTGTGGAAGAACATGCATGTTAGTGGAGTGTTAATAGTAATTGTGAATCAGTATAGCATCCTGGAAAGCAATTTAGAACTATATCTATGTATGTATGTATGCTGCACATACCCCTTGATGTAGTAATATCACTATTAGACCTATGCCCCAAGAAGATCAAAGAAAGTGGAAAAATTAAAATATTTTTAAAAATAATATGTATACATCTTTGTATGTGTGTGTATATCTATGTGTGTGTATATCTATATGTGTGTATATCTATGTGTGTGTATATGTGTGTATGTGAGTGTATATATACGCATACCTCTTTTTTGAGGTGGCAAAACCTGAAAAACTGATGGGGATGCCTATCAATTGGAAATAGCTAATTATCTGAATATGATGGAGTATTAAACTCTAAGAAATTATGAAAGACAGTTTCAGCAAAACCTGGTAATATTTGTATGGATGGAGGAAAAGGAAAAGGAATCAAACCAAGAGAACAGTTCATAGAACAACATCATAAAGACAAACACTTTTGTCAGACTAAAGAACTCTGATAAATGCAATGATCAGCTATGATTCCAGAGGGCGAGTGACAAACTATATTGTCCATCTCTTGACAGAGGAAAGATGAACTCAAGGTGTAGAATAAGACACACATTTTTGGACATGGTCAACGTGGGATTTTGTTTTACTTGACTTTTCAGATTTGTTCTATAAGGGTTTTTTCTTTTTTCTTTTGGTTGGGGTTGAAGGAGAGGTAGGAATGTGGAAGTGAGAGGAAAGGGACATAAATTCTTGTTAATTAAAAAAGTTATACATGCAAAAAAAATTGAAAGGTTAGTCCTAATCCTCTAAGTTTGTATAGCAACAAATATATTGCAGAGGGGATTCCTACTTCTTTCTTGGTTGGACGCGAGTTGACTTTCAAGGTCTTTTCCATCTTCGATGTTTTGTGAGTCTATGATTTTAAAATACTTGAATTCCACGTTGACATTTTAGCCCATCTGAGAAGCTGTGGGGTGTGGTGATAATGCATGGGACTGGTCCTCAGGAGATGCTTGTGTTCAAATCCAGCCTCTGAGAAATACTGTGTGACCATGGGCAAGTCACAAATTTTTTCAGTCTCTGTTTTCCCATTTATAAAATGGAGTTAATAAAAATACCTCTTTTGTTGCGGTGAAGACCACATGAAGCAACGCACTTTACAAACCCTTAAGTACAGTTTTAATAGCAACAATGATCTAGCTCTGCCTCCAAAGGTCATTCCTGAATCCCAAAATGCTTTGGGGTGGGGGGAGATGGGGTTGCTTTTGCAATAGAAGGGGATGGTTGCTCTGCATAGGCATCAAGATCACAGGTAATAAACTTTTATTGTGAGAAGAGCACACAAGTATTCCCCTCCTCCTGACCCCTCCAGCTCCATCTAATTCATGGTCTTTTCTATAACTTAACATTTTTATGACTTTTAACCTATTTTTAAAAACATCATAGCTTGGATGACTACAACCGCCTGGTCACCCTGTGTAATGGGACAAATGAAGGTCTGCTGAGAAGGAATCAACTTGGAAGGACGAGGTTGCCCACCCTAGAAGATGTCCAGGCCTGCCTTTCGCTTGAGAAGTTTGACAATCCTCCTTTCTTCCAGAATTCTAGCTTCAGTTTTAGGTTTGTGCTCTGACCTTGGCTAGAATGGTGTTTTATGCCATCTGGAGATGTTCATTCCTGCGGTTGTTAGGAATAGCACCTAAGGGGTTAAAGCTAAACCAAGGTTAGAAAGAGATCTAGTGTTGGAGTGCCTGAGGATGTCTAACGGGCTCGTTGGCAGCGCTGAGTGAGAAGAGGGAGTGATGGAGACCTTTGATCAGTGATATAGAAGTACACTGATGTCCTCTCCTTGGTATTAGAGTTTGAAGTGCTTTCTGGACAGGCTACCTCCTCTGAGTGTGTTCGTCCTTCGTTGCCCAAGAAGACCAAGCTAACAGACAAATGATGACATGACTCGCGCTTGACTTTGTTTTGAGTGAGGGAGGGCTGTGCAGGTCACCAGCATCACTTGTCCTCCAGAGCCATCTGAATCCAGTGACCAGATATTCATCGGGATGACTGGAGATGACCCAGGATGAGGCAGTTGTGGTTAAGTGACTTGCCCAGGTCCCACAGCTAGTGAGTGTCAAGTGTGAGGTGAGATTTGAACTCAGGTCCTCCTGACTCCTACACTGGCGCTCTATCCACTGCACCACCTAGCTGCTCCTACCAACTAACTGCCTCCTAAGTGATAGGAGAAGGTCTTTGTTAGAAGTCCTTTTACCAGCACAGTCTCATGGATCCTGTTTCCTGCCTAGGCTTATTGTAAGCCCTGACACTAGGCTGAAGATGACACTAGCAGGTCATTATTCTCTGTTAGTCTCAGCCTTATTTGATACTGAAGTGTTATTATTATTTTGTTAATTCATGGGTTCAGAGAATGGAAAAATTCTAGAAAAAAATAACTATGTGCCAAGGATCCGGCATATGGTGACAACCAGGAAAAGAAAAATGTGATCCAGATGAGAGATCAGAGAATCAACATAAGGAGAAGCTGGGGGAGTAAGAATATAGAGAAGTCAGAAGACATTTCTTTGTAGGAAAACTCTTGGGTTAAGCCCTAAGGAAATGGAACCTACCTATGAAAAGAAACGTAAGGCCACCTAGATGACAAAATGTCACTTGATGACAAAATGGAGGTTTGGCAGATGTTCTATTAATATTAACCTTACCATAGCCTTGCATACCGTGGGAGTGGACAAGGTGCCAACGGGAAGCTAAAAGGGAGAAAAGAGGGTTAAAGATGGAGTCAGGGGACTCTTGGGCAGCTAGGTGGTGCAGTGGGTAGAGCACCAGTGCAGCAGTCAGGAGGATCTGAGTCTAAATCTCACCTCAGACACTTGACATTTACTAGCTGTGTGACCTTGGGCAAGTCACTTAGCTCCAGTTGCCTCATTCTGAATCATCACCAGTCATCCTGAGGAATATCTGGTCCCTGGACACAGATGGCTCTGGAGGAGAAGTGAGGCTGGTGACCTGCACAGCCCTCCCGCACTCAAAACAAAGTCAAGTGCAAGTCATGTCATCATTTCTCTGATAGCATGGTCTTCTTTGGCAATGAAGGACAAACACACACACACACACACACACACACACACACACACACAGGACTCTTACACTTGGAGGGAGGAATGGAAGATAGGATAAAATATCTAAGAAAATTATGGGCATTCATACACATAGAAGGAAAGCTAAGAGAGCACAGTATCACTGAATTCAAGGTAGGAAAGAGGATAGTAAACAATACTCAATATTACAGAAAGGTGAAAGAGAATAAAGACTTAGAAAAGGTCATGGATTTGTTGCTCAAGAGAATATGGAGATTTTGGAGGGAACAGTTTTGGGAGAAGGTCAGACTTAGAAGCAAGACTTGAAAAATTGAGAAATTGTGTCCGCTGTATTATGATCCAATGGAGACACTTAATTTTTATGGTAACATAAAGACTTTGAATTTCCATAAAATAGATACGTGTTGCTAATAGCAAAATTTCCTGCAATTAAATATATGTAAAATATTAAAAGTAATATTAAAAAAAATGCCCCTTATTGTGACCTGCCAACTTTTCCCTCTAGCCTCAGCAGGTAGTGGTATTTGGAGAGAAGAAGATCTGAATTCAGAGCCTCACTCAACTGTGTGTTCCTGGACAAGTCATTTAAACTCAGCCTCAGTTTCTTATTTGTAAAACATATGAGTTGGATTTGTAAAATATGAGTTGGATTTAGTGGCTTTCTAAAATCCCTTCTAGCTCTAACTCTCTGGTTCTATGTTTCATCCTAGTCAACTGCTTGCCTTGCCTAGCCCTAATCAAATCCTCAGAATAGGGAAGTGGGTTTTATTTTTTAAATATTAGGTTTTGGGTACAATGCTTCCATACTTCAAGGGTTCTGTGATCTCATTGATACAACTACTTTCTCTGGTGGCAGAGATAACAACTCATCCATGCCTTCTATCTTGTAGAATTCTCAACTGTTTCCTTCCACAAATTCTCTGGAGCAAATTTGTGCACTGAGAATTCATTGCACTGAAGCCCCTTTTCTGATATTTTAAAAGAGCCTTTTGTGGATACCAGTGCATGACAGCAAATGGGCTGGATTGGGTTGTTTTTTCCCTGCTGAATATAGATCCTCATAGTAGGATTTCTGTTTAACTGAGTAGTGCAGAATTGAGCGATGACCAGGAAGGAGGAGTGAAAGATAACTGAAATTTTAGATCTAGGCGACTGGGAGGATGGTGATTATAGAAGTTGGGAGAAAGAGGACAGTTTGGTAAGGTGGGGAAGATGTTTTTGAGATTCATGTTTCTCATCTGTGATCTCCTCCTCCTTCCTTTTTAAAGGAATTCACCTTTTTAAAAAATGGGGGTTAATGCCAAGCCTATTAAATATGCTCATTACATATGACCCCTTTAGTCTCTAATTTAGTAGAATATCACTATTTGGGGAGAACAAAAAAGATGTTTTGAAAAATCTGTGAATATCGTGCGGGAGGTAGTGGGGTAGTAGATAGAACGCTGGGCCTGGACTCAGGCTCAGACTTACATCTTCCTGAGTTCAAATTTGGCCTCAGATACTTATGTGACTCTGGGCAAGTCACTTAATCTGTTTGCCTCAGTTTCCTCATGTGTAAAATGAACTGGAGAAAGTAATGCAAACCACTCCAGCATCTTTTCCAAGGAAATCCCAAATAAGGTCATGAAGAGTCAGACATGACTGTAATTGAACAACAAACAACAACATGGATATCTTATTTCATATTTCTCTTGTGCAGGAATGCCCTGGAAGGATTTGAGAAAGCAGATGGAACCTTTGATTCGACAACAACGAGTCTTCATAACCTGGTTCATGCTTTCCTGAATGGCACTAATGCTTTGCCACATTCTGCTGCGAATGACCCCATTTTTGTGGTATGTCCTTTTTAAAGACTTACAGTAGATAAAGATGCCTCAAAGGCAAGTTTCTGTTTTGCTTGAGAATTAAAAAAATTAAATCAAGATTTGGTTGGCAAGTGTTGTTTAATCTAAGAGCTACTATTTGGTTCATGTCAACATGCAGAAGTGTTAAACATCATTTCAAAGCAGAGGCTGCTCTAAATAAATATCTCAGACTTTGTCTCAGTAGCGAGCGTTTTGACAGTTATACTGTCAATTTTAGGTTACAAAATTTCACCCTTATTTGGAGATTTATTTGGTTTTGAAAATGTGCTCAGTGGGACAATGTCCTGAGACAAAGTAGTAAGTTGGCCAAAGGTCTCATAACCATGATATTCCAATGCTCCTTAGTCCAATGGCTAATCAATACAAAATATGTTGAGAAGCATTAGAGGACATAAAAACCACTGTTTCAGCAGTGACCCTTGACTATATCTCCGCTTTATAGATAGTTACTTAACTCACCATAAATTATTTTCAGACTATCTGTCTTCATGGTCACACATCTTTGGTATATGGTTTCAAAGCAATAATGAAAATAAATTTCATCCCTGATCTTTTCTTAGACTGCCCCAATTGTAAGATTATTTTCTTATACCAATATGTCCAGGCATATTGCAGCAATAACTGTCCAATTTCCCCGCTTTGGTATGTCACCAGTTATAGTGTTTGTGTTGAAACACAGCATAGGGATGTAGTAGAGTCAGACTCAGAGTCACAAGGTTCAAGTTCTTTGACACATACACTCTCTGTGACCCTAGCAAGCTGCTTCACTTCTTAGTGTCTCAGGAGATTCTTTATGGCTTTAGGTGAAAGAACTGTTGCCAACCTCTATTAGTAGAGTGGGTTTCCTCACTAAGAACCCATGATAAAATTTAAATTAAAGGTTCTCTCTCTCTCTCTCTCTCTCTCGGTATGTGTGTGTGAGGAATGTCCTTCTTAGGGACCTACATTGTCTTCAGAATTTTCAGTGCTTCTATGGAGGTTGGGGGGCCACCACCACAATGGTAAAGTATCAGGAGTCACTAAGGAGTGAATACCTTTTCCCCCAGATCTGTACAATTCATACAGCTCACAGTACAAGTGAAGGGCAGAGTCCAGTTCCCACTTGCTTCACTAATGCTTTCACTTGGTCTGGGTACATGGGGTGATCTAGGAACTCCTCCTTTTGGTCAAGAAACTTTTGCAGTCCCCTTTGTCCCTGAATCATATGGTTCCCTGGAAGAACTAAAACTTAGGGCAGGAAGGCTTTTACCTAGGCTTTAACCCAGGTCACTAAAAATAGAGAACATTGGTAGTATAATCCAACAACTTAGAAACCTCATGCATTTAGCACATAGTTAATCAGAATAATTAGTTAAAAGTCGATACCACCAGAATACGTGATTCCCTATCCACACCTTGGTAGTCACATCCCAGGTGAATTCCTTTCTAAATCAGTTCTGGACTCCCTAACTCCACAGTGACCTCCCCAGTAATGACCTCATGGTATTTCAGGGTTTCTGGAATTGCTAGTTGTGCAATGTTGTCCATGTTGCCATAGAGAGGTCATATGGATGCTCAGGTCAATTTCTAAGTTTAGAATCCTAATGTATCCAAATGGTTTCTTTCTGTTCCACCTTCCAGTTCTTGTTTTCTTGTCTATCTATACCTAAGACCTTTAAAAAGCAAAGTCCAAATGTATAGGCAAGGTAAATGAACTGATCATGAAGAATTGCATTGAATAGACAGGGCTTTGGAATTGGAATTAGATAGATCTGGGCTCAAAACTCCCCTCCTCAACTTACTAGCTATTTGACCCATGGCAAGTCCTTTAACATTTCTCATCCTCATTTTCCTCATCTGTCAAATGAAAGGGTTGGATTCAATGACTTCTATGGTCCCTTCCAGCTCAAACTCTATAATTCTATGAATCAATGTCAATATCCTATTTAAGAGACAAGGAGGATTCAGAACCAGGCCAGTTTAAACCTTTTAAAAGAGTTAAATTGTGAAGGTGATTTAGCAATTAGTTAAGGAGACTACCAATGTCCCAACAAATGCATTCTCAGTGGAAGCCAGGAGGACTCTGCCCAATCCTTGGAAAGTCCCACTCTACTCAGAAATGCTCTCTTTCTGGTGGAGAGGAATTAAGCTGCAAACCATTGTGTTTATCCAAACTTTAATATCTAGTGGCTGTGACAATTCAATCTACCTCCTATTTATCTGCTTTGTTAGAGACACTAATTGCTAGTATATAAGCCAAACTCTTGATTTAATTTCATTCAATTTGCTCCCAGTGGTAGCTTTCTCTTTAGCAATTAGTGAGCCACTCACTTTAGATACTGTGGGATGCTTGTGTAAAGGACTGGAGATTGCATAGAGGACTGATAGTCTACTAAGATACCATTTACCTCAGTTAACAATCAATTACAGTTAACTTCTATGTAGGCAATCAAGGTGTAGTAGGACTAATATGCATAATAGAAATAACTTCATATTGGTTATATTGCAAAATTCTTACCTAGCACTCTTTCTAGAAGCCAAGTTTATCTAGGTAGAAAAGTCACTTCTATAATTTTAAAATACGGAATTGATCAGAGTTGTATTTGAAACCAGAAGTCTTGGGTTCAAATCCCTACTCCAACACTGACTAGCAAATAGAAAGGATATTACAAATGTAGATGTCCTTGATTTTCTGACCGAGAATCTCTATTGCTTAGTCTTTGGTGTTGTCTGTACCTAAGACTTCAAGCATTTGGCAACACAACTCAAAATAAAAGACTTCCTCTGGAATACGTGTAATGCAGGGAAACATAAATACAAAAACGAAGGGAAAAGTACCCGGGATACCACATCATACAGCATGTACGCTAATCAACTTCCTGATTTATCTTCCTAAAGCATAGGTCTGATCATGCCATCCCCACCTCCATTTAATAAATTTCAGTAGCTCCCTATTACCTCCAGAGTTAACTATAAAATCCTGTTGTGAAAACCCTTCACAACTTGATTCCTTCCTGTTTTTCCAGTATTCTTATACCTTATTCCCTTTTGTATACTCTGTGATCCAACAACATTAGTCTCCTTGCTGTTTCTAGAACAAGACACTCTCTCAACTCTAGGCATTTTTGTTGACTGAAACCCATGACTGGAACTCTCTCCATCTTCAGTTCCACCTTCCAGCTTCCCTAGTTTCCTTCCTGGTGTCAAGTAAAGTCCCATCTTCTTCAAGAAGATCTCAATCCTTCTTAATCTCATGCCTTCCTTCTGAGATCATCTCCAATTTATCTTGTATGCATCTTGCTTGTACATAGTTATTTACATGTCATGTGTCCTATTAGACTATGAACTCCTTGAGAGCAGGGGCTGATTTTTGCCTTTTTTTTTGTATCTCCAGTGTTTTGCACAGTGGTTGAAACATAGTAACAACCGGATAAATGTTTATTTACTCATTAAGAAGTCTCACTCACTCTGCCTCCTTCCATACCAGTAATAGTGCCTGGCATTTATAAAGTACTTTAAGATTTAAAAAAGTTGTTTACAAATATTATTTCATTTTATCCTCACAATAACCCTGGGAGGTAGGTCCCCATTTTACATAAGAGGAAACTGAGGTACTCAGTGATTAATTAACTTGCCTAGGGTCACATAACTATTAAGTGTCTGGGGCAGGATTCAGGTTTTCCAGATTTTAAGTCCTATATTCTATGCACCCAGCTGCCTGAAATTAAAAAATGGATCATTCTCTAACTTCTACATAATGGACCAGCCAGGACACCAGCCCCGATATTATAGCTCTACTAGCTTTGTTATACTGCCTGCAGGTGTCCTCAGAATGGGAGAAAAAAATGAGCACCTTCATCAGAGTCATTGGCTTTGGTTGCAGCTTTCCTGCTGTCACAGATTGCAAGATCATGGGATGTAGTGAATATAAGATTTAAAGTCAGAAGACCTGGATTTGAACCCTGACTCTGTGACTTACCCTTTGGGTGACATTGGGAATTTCATTTAACCTCTCCTCCACATCTGCAAACTGAAGGGTTAAATTAGCCCTGACTCTGAATCTATAATTCTTTAATCAACAATTATTTGATCTACCTTACTGGATGTGATACACAGGAATGAATTATTTTTGGACTTTTCTTGGCTAGAGGATTACAAAAGATTTTGAATTTGTGTCATAAAAGTTAACTGTTTCAGATAAGAAAAGGTGAAAAAGTCATGGTAAAGAATGTTTTGCACATCCTTCAACATTAGTGCTATTGGTATGATAATTTTAAATGGTTTACGAGAATTTTTAAAAAGAACAGTCCCACACTAACTTTCTATCTACTCTGTATTTATTCTCCGAATATTTATTTATGTATGTTTTCTTGCTCACGAAAAGATAAACACTTTGAGGATAGTGACTGCTTTTTCTTTCTCTTTGCATCCTCAATACTTAGCACAGTGCCTGGGATGTGGCAAGTACTTAATAAGTGCTTATTGATTGCTTGATTTCATATAACAAAGCTTAGAGATAGGTTTGAAAGAGGCTAGTACTGAACGTTGTGTTCAATTTCATTGCAGGTCCTTCATTCCTTTACAGATGCCATTTTTGATGAGTGGATGAAACGCTTCAATCCAACTATTAATGACTGGCCTCTAGAGCTGGCACCCATTGGTCACAATCAGATGTATAATATGGTTCCTTTCTTCCCTCCTGTGACAAATGAGGAGTTCTTTTTACCTGTGGATCAACTTGGCTATGATTACGCTATTGACTTGCCAGGTAACCATCGTAACTCATTCATTGTCTGAAGCAACTTGCTTTCTTCCTTGCCTCTCAATCTGTCTTTCAAATTAACAGAGGACTATAAATCAAGCATTCAGTCCTGATTTAGATTATTGGCTATTCTACTGATTACATTTGCAAGTATTTTGAAATTAAACTCTAAGATCTTGAATGACCGGTGTTACCATACATTGTGACTATACTTAAAGTTATGTCTGTCCATACAACTGATTTCACTATTGTGACTAAATTAACTGTATAGATTTTCAGTTTCAAAGGGGAAAAAAGAGTCAAGCTGGCTGCTTCTATTGACCAACCAATTAAATGAATATGGTTAATGGGCTGGCACAATGTAGACATGGCCCTAGAGTGTCTTAGAGATAAAATTCATAGAACTTCTAACCAGTCCACCACTTAGTAAAGGAAAGGGAAAGTAAAACAGTATAAATAGTCAAGAATAATAGAGTAAATGTTTAAAGACAATATATTTATTTGCAGGTGGCTTTTCACTAATCTAACTCATTTACTTTTTCTTGTTCTTAACCTAATAGAAAGACAAAGAGTCAATTTATACTTTACCCTCTGCTACTCTGGCTCAGTGACAACAGGAGCCATCAGCTCCTGCTTCTTGTTCTACTTTACTACAGCTTATGAATTCCACATTAAACCCTCACCACTTTCTCATGGTATATGTCTCCTAAAACAGTAAAGAACTCTATTTTATGTTTTATTTTATGTATCTTCTCTCCTGTGTTAAAACTAAGGGAGCTACAGTGGGCAGGTAGGTGGAGCAGTGGAAAGAGCACCAGGCCTGGCTAGAGTCAGGAAGACGAGTTCAAATCCTGTCTCAGGCACTAACTGCATGACCCTGAGAAAGTCACTTAACCTTATTTACTCCAGTTTCCTCATCTGTAAAATGAATTAGAAATGGCAAACCACTCCAGCATCTACACCAAGAAAACCCCAGATGGAGTCATAAAGATTTGGACATGACCGAAGCATCAGAAAAACAACATGAGAGGGCAGATACACTCAGTTCATGTTAGTGTCCAATCTGTAGATTATTTAAAGTGAGGCACAGAATTGAGCTTTGGAGGATCCAATAATGTGTCATTAAGGAATTTATAGTTTGAGCTGAGGAGATAAAACATAAATGCACAAAAAATGAAATAACAGCATTAAATAACATGTGATTATATATCACCTAATATAATGCTACATGAATTCAAAGAGGGGAGTTATGAAGTAATTCAGGAAGGTTTCACAGAGTAAATGAACTTTGGGGATTAGGTAGAATTTGGAAAAGTTGAAGAGAGAAGAAAAAACATTTTAACTTGGAAAAACAGTATAAGTACAGGTGGAAGAAAGTTTAATTTTAAAGATTCATCCTGAAGATTAATGACAGTTAGCACTGGATAATCAAGAGGAGTCCAAGTATTAAGGGATTAGAGAACTAGAGTATGAGGGTTATGTGGTAGACAATGGAGTATCACACTAGGTTCTTGAAGAGCATGATGGATTATGCTAGTATTTTCGAAAGATCCATTTATCAGTAGGATGTAGAATCAGGTACTCTACCAAGTACTGGTCTGGGAATCAGGGGACCTGAGTTCAAGTTTCGGCTTTGACATCAGATTTGTCATTCTGGATGAGCTGTTGATCAGCTATGAGTCTCAGTTTTCTTATTTGTAAAGTGGTTATGATACACTATCTCATAGGATGGTTGTGAAGATCCTATAATCATCAAATGAGATGATGATGATGATGATGATGGTGTGTGTGTGTGTAATCTATGAAAGTGCTTTGTAAATCTTAAAACACTATACATATGTATGGAAACACACACATAAGTCAGTATTTATAGAAATAATTATATTGGTGTTATAGTAGGGAGAGACCAGAGAGAGGAACATTAATTTAGTGTTAAAGAGCCGGTATGGCGTAGCAAAAAGAAAACTAAACCTGGAGTTAGAATAACCAGGTTCAAACCCTAGCTCAGCCTCTTATTACCGATGTGATTTTGGACAAGTACCTTAACATTTCTGTGTGTCAGTTTCCTTAACCATAAAATGAAAGAGTTGAATTATGTGGCCTCAAAGATCTTTTCCAGTTCTAAACCTAGATTCTTAGGCAGTAGTCCCATTCAAGAAAGTCCTGAATTAGGTTGTTGTTGTGGGGAATAGAAAGGAATGGGACTACATGACCTGGAGCTGGAAGAGACCTTGGAGGTCATCTGGCTGGAGACTCTTATTTGAGGAAATTAAGACCCAGAGAGTTTTTGTGACATTTGTGACATTAGGGGAAAGATAATGAATTCTGTTTCAGAGTTCAAACTGAGATGTCCAATTTCCACTTAATGATTAAGTACTAAGACTCGGGACAGAGGTGAATGTTTGATTTTGTAAAAATGTTTTCAGTTAACATAATAAACATTATGTGAAAGAATAGAATATTGCTATCTACCTTCTTCTAGAAAAGTAAGTAGATTTTGACCAATAGTTGTACTGGAATAAGTGTGGCATAATGGCTAGAGTCTTGACCTTGGGATCCATGAGGCTCTGGGTTCTAATTCTTCCTCAGACATTTACCGGCTGTGTGATAACCTGGGCAAGTCATTCTGCTCACTAGTTAATGAGAACCTCAATTTTCTTCATTTATAAGATTGGGATAATGATAGCCCCCTACTTGTTGTGAGAGTCAAATGAGATAAGTTACATAAAGCACTTTGTAACCCTCTATGAATATAAGCTATTATCATTAATTGTGACCTTGGGTAAGTCACTTGATCTCTGAACCTGAATTTTTTCATCTGTAAAATGAAGGAGTTGGACTTGACCTCTAAAGTTCTGTCTCTAGATCTGTGCCAGTAGGCTAGTCAATTTTATTCAAACAAGCTATACATAATTGATTGGCAGTTTGATGTGCAATCATCTTTTTGATTATTCTATGTTATAGAAATGCTTGTTTTATTCTAGAAAGTAAAGGAAAAAAATGAAACGTAAAAATACCAGATTCAATCTTTTTGGTCTTCTAATTTACCATGTAACATATTAAATACATTAAAGGTGACTTTTAGCTCTCCAAAAATAAAAAAGAAAGAAAGAAAAAAAAAGAAATATAATACTTTGGTACTACTCTGTCTCAGAGCTACCAAAGAAGCATGTCAAAAATGGTTTGTTTCTTTTCTTTCTTGGGGTGTTTAACTGCTATGTCTTTGACCTAACCCGGACTCTGATCTTCTGTTTCAGCTTCATCTACAGTGAAAGCTCCTCCCAGCCAGACTATAATCCTGTCCATTATTGGGGCAGGCCTAGTGGTTTTAATGGCCTTTTTTGGGCTACTAGTGCTGTTTCAGTATAGAAGACAGCGGAAAGGATTTGCGCCCCTGATGAACACCACATTCAGCAACAGGAAATACACAGAGGAAGCCTAGCGCTAAAGAAGACTTGCTTTTCAACTAAGCCTCAGAAGAAAGAGCCTGGTCAGATTGTCAGGACTTAGCTTAGTTACTGGCTCTGCTCTAACTTGAATATTGACAAGATCATTTCCCAGGGAGCTCATTGAATTGCTCTTTCTTTCACTGAGCCTGTTGTTGGCATAAGTCTTCTTAGTGTGGCAATGTTCCAAAACATAGGCAATACTTAGCTTTTCTTTGAATAAACTCATAGCTAGAATACTTGGGAAGTTTCTGTTGCTAAATTGAGATAGAGCTCATGATTTTATCTCAAGACAATCACTCAAGCTTCATCATCATCTGAGAGCACCAAGATACAAAGAGAAGAGATATATTTAGAAATTGAAGACCATAGAATTTTAGAGATAGAAGTTATGTTAGCGATTATGTCCACTTATAAATGGGCTTTTGTTCAACACAAATAACTTGGAAGACCTTTCTTCAAGTTGATTCTTCTCCAGAGGAATTGCATTGTATTTTATGTGCAAATTAAAATAAAAATTTCAACTCATTTTCAAATTGTGTAACTCATTTTGTTTCTTAGAGTGATGACAAAGAAGGAAAGAGAAGTTATAACCTCAAACATACAAAGTCACACACAAAAGCACTTATAGATATACGTACATAAAATATTTAGGCTGGCAGTTAGGTTTTCCCCAATTAATTACTTTTATATTTGACTTATTTACATCAAAATAATTTCCTGATTTACTGCCTACAATCTTGAATCCTCCAATGTAACAAAGAAAAATTTAATCTAATTGACAAAACTGTCACATGCAACAGATGATGCCTAATGATCTCCCACCTTTCTAACACCAGTTTTAAAGAAACTGGGGCTGAGATTGGTCATTTCAATGAAGCTGAATTGAACAGGATTTTCACATTGTTTTTGTTTGCATTAATACAGTTGTTGTTTTTGTTTTCCTAATTGATCTTTCTTTGCTCTTTGTTATTTCATGTCTTCTAGGGTTTCTCTGAATTCTTTACACTCATTGCTTCTTATTGCAAAATAATTTTCTATTACATTCATACATCACAGGTTTGTGCTGCCATTCCTCTTTTGATGGGTGCCTATTTTATTTGGGAAAGGAACATATTCAACATAGACTCCATTTCTTCTCTGTGGTGCTTCTTCTGACCCCCTTCTCTTTTCCTGTCTCTCCTGAATAACCTTCCTACAAAGGATATATAGATTGAAAGGCTGAAAAATTCAGCACTCTATTGTAAATAAGACTTTCATAACTCATATGTGTAGGATACATGCATGTATATTACATTATGTAATTTCTAAATAGTTCACTTTCTAGAATTAATGGCAGATAGCAATATTCAGTATTTTGATTCCATGGTGATAAATGCTCCACAAATAAATACATGATGAAAATCAATGGGTGTGCCAGTCAGTCAAGGGGATTAGAATTGTGTTATAGGACAAATAAAGTTTCAATATTTTCAAGTGAAAAAACTAACCTGTTCAATAGCTAGTTAGAATAAGAGCTTTGAACACAAACCATTTGAATCCCAGCGTTCTGATATCTCACTGGGAAAACTGACCAATTGTTTTATCTTTTGGCCTTAGATTTTAAAATAATCACAGATAATGCAAAAGGAAAATTGCTTAAATTTGTAAGTTAACAGTAGTTTTCTGAAAGTTGAAAAGTAATATGAGAGACAATAGTTATAAATCCATGACTTACTTCAAGGCTTAGTTCAGGAGCTAGTTCTTAAGAGGGAAGGCTTTCTTGAACATTTCTCTCCCTCCTTAAATTATTTTATACTTACTTATTTACATATGGTGTCCCATCATGGATGTAATCTTCTTAAAGAAAGATTTTTCCTTCCTTCCTTCCTTCCATCCTTCCTTCTTTCCTTTCTTCCTCTGTCTCTTCCTTCCTTCCTTTTTTTCTTTTTTCCTAGTGCCAAGCACAGTACATAGTAGACACAATAAATTATTGTTGAATCAAATTGAATAGACAAATGACAAGTGCATTTTCTCTCAGTCTAGCTTAAATAATTTCATATAACATGTGATCCTGTCGGTAAAGCAGCTTACTTGCATGACCAGGTTATTTAGTAATTAACATGCCAAGAAGACTAAGGATAAAGGGGGGGAAAGACTATCAGATTTATCACAATTGTCTCTATCTTTGACAAGCTACTTAATGAAAAAGTCAGTCCCAGACTCATAGATGTATAGCAGGTAGGGACCTCAGAGACTATGTAGCACATCCCCTGGTTGTAGTGCATCCTCTGGTTGTAGTGGTTCTTATTGTTCATCTTTCATTTTCAAAGAGAACTAATGACATCAGGAGGGAGATGTCTTGACTTACAAGTGAACTGGATTTCAGTAAGGCAGAGCTGCATAGAATTATCAGCTGCATTCTTTCCTCTAGAATATATCAGAATCTAGTGGCAAGATATAGGTCAAGATAACTGCCGATGGCCCTGGATGTAGTGGGAGACCTTGACCTTTTTAAGTTAAGATCTTTCCCAAGCCTCACTTTGTCGGAGGCAATGCCCATTCAGTAGAAAAAGGCTAGGTAAGAATGGAGGCAAAACTAGTCCTATTTGCCTTAAAAGTCATAATAATAAATCCATCTAGGAGGTGAAGACCCTCAGAGTTTCTGGCCAGAACAAAAACAGTTGTTATTTATACTCACTCTGAGCCACCAGAACTCAAACAATGAACAAGTGAGTCTTGGACTGGGCTCTATTATCAATCATTGAAAGCCAGAGTGATTTGGGTTTAATGGCATTGTCAGGTAGTTCCATTTGAATCTCAATGGGCTTTATCAAAATCTGGTTTTTCAGAGCTATGTTTTAAGAAATCATAAATGAAAACTACATGAGACAAAAAAGAAAACAAAAAATACTGATGATAGAATAAATGGAAAAGGGAAAAATATACCCATTCCCCCCCTCAAACCTTGTGAAGTATATGTGATCAAAATTTATATTTCTTCAGACAGAGCACCCACATGTAATGGTATGATTCCCCATTTGGACAGAGGGAGAAGTAAAGGAGGAGACAGAGGAGGAAGAGAAGGAGGAAGGGGAGGAAAAGAAAAAAGGGGAGGAGGAGAAGGAACCCAATCCCCAGGGGAGCCTCAGTGACTTGCTTAAGGTCAAGCAATTCTCCCTCTCAGAAGGGAGAATTGAATGTAGGTACTCTGACTCCTGAGTTAGCATTTATTCTAGTGGCCATTGTCACTGGTTGAGGAACATAACTTGATTCTAGGAGATCTGTACTATCAAAAACAACTTGCTATTTATACTCACTGAGAGTAAAACATCAACATGCAGTCATTAAAACATTTTACCCTTCTAGCTAGAGAAAGGGACAAATCCCTAAGGCTTGTGTATAAGAATTGATCCTATGTTCATCATGACTCCACTCTAGTAGGCTAGTCATGGATAAAAAGTATTTGGTCCGTTGATAGCTGAGCAGTTAGTGTTAGACATAGGTTAGAGGGGAAAAATGACTTAAAGAAGGGTCCTTAACTCTTATTGTATCATAGACCCCTTTGGAAGACTTGTGAAGGACTATGAACTCAGAGTAATTTTTAAAAAATAATTAAATTTCAGAAGTTAGTGAACATAAGTATATGATGTTTTTTATCCCATCCAAACAGATGCCCTAAACTCTGTCCAAATCCCAAATTATGAACCCTGGTTAAGAATTCACTGATATCTCACCTCATCTAGTGGGACAGGGCTAGGACTCTCTAGGAAGCCCTAGAGGTTGGCAAGTTCATCTAGTATGCAAGACTAAAGAATGGATTTTTTTGAACAAGAAATTTGAATGCTAGGTTAAGAGGCAAGGTGTCAAAAAAAAAAAAGAGATCCTGGGAGGTAGAGCCAAGATGATGGAGTAGAAAGACCCACATACTCTAACTCTTCCCCCACAGCCCATAAAATACTTGTAAAAAAGTGACTCTCAACAAATTCTGGAGCAGAAGAAACTACAGAACTACAGAGTGAAATAGATTTTCAGTCAAAAGTAACCTGGAAGGCTGACAGGAAAGGTCCACGGGCACTGGGAGGAATGGGACCTCAACAAACCTCCAGTACAGAATCTTCAGCAAGGAGGGTCTCAGATTCCTCAACCCACAAGCACCAAAGAAAGCTTCAAAGCTCAGTGAGAGGGCTTTCTCAACTGAGTGAGAGGGGATCCAGGTCCTTCCCAGCACTGGTCCCAGGCAGAGGTAGAGGTAGCAGTGGTGGAGGTAGCAGTGGCACCAGTGGCAGCAGTGATGGTGGCAGCTGCAGCATCGATTTGTGAAGTGCTCGGCCTAAAGCCCCTGGGAGAATCAAGCAGCTGATCTGAATCTCAGCCCTGTGCATGGTCCTGGGGTGAAGAGGAACACTAGGACCTTCCTCTTGATAAAGGATTCAGAAGTCAAGTAGCTGGCTGGGAAAATGCCCCCAAAACAGGAAAATAAATAAGACCATAGAAGGTTACTTTCCTGAAGAATAGGTATTTCCTTCCACCCTTTCAGATGAGGAAGAACAATGCATACTGTCAGAGGAAGGCAAGGCTTCTGCATTCAGTACCTCCAAAATGAATATGCAATGGGCTCAGGCCATGGAAGAGCTTGAAAAGCAAGTCAACAGTTGGCTAAAGGAGACTCGAAAAATGCTGAAGAAAATAACATTTTAAAAAATAGGCTAATTCTATTGGAAGAAGAGGTTCAAAAAGCCAATGAGGAGAAGAAGACTTTAAAAGGCAGAATTAACCAAATGGAACAGGAGGTTCAAAAGTTCACTGCAGAAAGTGAGAGTGGAGCTAAGGGAAGCTAATGACTTTATGATAAACCAAGAAATTACAAAACAAAACCAAAACAATGAAAAAATAGAAGTTAATGTGGAATATCTCATTGGAAAAACAACTGACCTGGAAAATAGATCCAGGAGAGACAATTTCAAAATTCTGGAACTACCTGAAAGCCATGATCAAAAACAGAGCCTAGACATTATCTTTCATGAAATTATCAAGGAAAACTGCCCTGATATTCTAGAACCAGAGGGCAAAATGAATATTGGAAGAGACCTGAAAAGACAAACTCCTAGAAATATTGTGACCAAATTTCAGAGTTCCCAGGTCAAGGAGAAAATATTGCAAGCAACTGGAAAGAAACAATTAGAGTACTGTGGAAATACAATCAGGATAACATAGGATCTGGCAGCTTCCACATTAAGGGATCGAAGTGCCTGGAATAGTATATTCCTGAAGTCAGAGGAAGTGGGATTAAAACCAAGAATCACTTACCCAGCAAAACTGAGTATAAAAAAATGGTCATTCAGTAATATGGAGGACTTTAAAGCATTCTTGATGAAAAGACCAGAATTGAAGAGAAAATTTAACTTTGAAACAGAAAAATCAAGAGAAGTATGTAAAGGTAAACAGGAAAGAGAAATCATAAAGAACTTTCTAAAGCAGAACTGTTTACATTCCTACATGGAAAGATAATATTTGTAACTCTTGAGACTTTTCTCAGTATTTGGGTAGGAAGAGGGATTATACACACACACACACACACACACACACACACACACACACACACTCATGCACACACATAGACAGAGAGCAAAGGTTGAGTGGAATCAGAAGGAAAGATAGCTATAAAAAACAAAATTAAAGGGTGAGAGAGGAATATATTGGGAGGAAAAAGGGAGAAATGGAAAGGGGGAAATTATCATTCATAAAAGAGATAAGAAAAATCTTTTTCAATGGAGGAGAAAAGTTAGGAGGTGAGAGGGGAAAAGTGAAGCTTACTCTCATCACATATGGCTTAAGGAGGGAATAACATGCTCACTAAATTTGGTATGAAAATCTATCTTACACTACAGGAAAGTAGAGGAGAAGGGGACCAGTGGGGTAAGGGGGATGAGAGAAGGGAGGGCAAATGGGAGAAGGGAATAATTAGAAGAAAACACTTTTGGGAAGGGACAAGGTCAAATGAGAGAAGAGAATTAAGGGGGGACAGGGTAGGATGGAGGGAAATATAGTTAGTCTTACACAACATGACTGTTATGGAAGTCTTTTGAAAAACTACACATATATAGCCTGTATTGAATTGCTTGCCTTCTAAGTGGGGATGGGTGGGGAGAGAGGAAGGGAGAGAAGTTGGAATTCAAAGTATTATAAATGAATGTTGAGAATTGTTATTGCATATAACTGAGAAATAAGAAGTACAAGTAATGTGGTGTAGAAATCTAGCTTGCCCTGTAAGAAAAGAGAGAAGATGGGGATAAGGGAAGGGTGGGGTATGATAGAAGGGAGGGAAGATTAGGGGAAGGGGTATGCAGAATGCAAGGTGTTATGGGGTGGGGGAAGGGGAGAGATGGGGAGAAAAATTGGAACTCAAAATTTTGTGAAAATGAATGTCATAATCTAAAATTAAATAAATAAGTAAATAAAGGAACAGCTCTTTGAGATAAGGGGGCTTAGTGGGAAGGCCCTGAAATGACTGTTTCAGTTCTGCTAGGACACACACACACATACCTTGTAACCTCAATGGCAGAATCTTTGGTGCCGGTCAGCATTGCATACTAGATATAAGAGTTGTACTTTGGTCACAAGGTGGTTCAGGTACATAACTTTTTAATATCATTAAATGAGAGAAATACATTAAACTAAATGTTTATAGTAGATGTTTCCTAAACTAATTCCTAAACTAATAAACTAAGTCACACTTGAAATGTAGCAAAGGGGTTGGCTTTTTAAAAAATATACTGCATATTATTTTGAAAAGCAGATTTATCTTTTGGTTGAGTCTGAATTTTCATATTGTAGGTCCTTCATGAATATAGACTATATATTGTAAAAATGATGTCTAAAATGGCATCCTTTTGAAAGAAAATAAAATTATCAAGTATACACTGAAAACTCATTACACAAAATTATTCTATGTAAAGAACTAGACTTTTGAGGACAAATCCATTTCTTTTCTTAAAGTAAAGAAATACATGCCAGACGCACCAAAATCTGAAGGCTTCACAGCAAGTCTACCCCGAGGTGATTGGTTGCTAAGGGTGGCACCATTCTGAGGATGTTGAAATACCTATTGATTTTAAAGATATTTGGAAGAGGACAAGACACCAAATGCTTAGAATAAGCCACAGACTTCATTAAGTCTGACTAAAAAAAAGAAGATATCAATAACTATTGATCCATCTACCTATTTTCCCATCTCTTCAAAATCTTTGTGAGATCATCTACAAATGCATTCAGACACAGGCAGGCAAGCTGCTAAGTGGTTTTAGTGTTGTACCTAGAGTCAGGAAGGCCTGACTTCAAATCCTGCCTCACATCGGAGAAGTACTAGCTGTATGACCCTGGGCAAGTCACTTAATACCTGTTTCCTTTTTTGTAAAAAAAAAAAAGGATAGTGATGGGGATCTATTTTGCAAGATTATTGGGATGATCAATTAGATATGTAAAGAACTTTGCAGACCTTAAAGTGAAATATGAATGTTGGCTATTATTATGGTTCTAGCCAACCATATTTTTAGTCCTACAATTCAAGATCTCACTTCAAAATAATTTTTTTTGTAATTGATGTTAAGCGTATTGTTGACTGTACCAGGTAATTTAGTGGATAGAATACTGGACCTGAAGTCAGGAAGTCTCATGTTCTTGAATTCAAATCTGGCCTCAGACAGTTACTAGCTTGTGACCCTGGGTAAATCACTCAACCCTGTTTTCCAGTTTCCTCATCTGTAAAATGATCTGGAGAAGAAAATGATAAACACTCCAGTATCTTTGCATAAAAAAACCCAAATGGGGCCACAAAGAGTTGGACACAATTGAAAATAACTGAACAACAATCACAATACTGTTGGCTATTCAAAGAGTATTTGATTGGGTAGCCTTAGAGGCTGTTATCCAACAAAATAACTCCCACCCATCTATCAAAATTAGGCAATATTTCTTGAAAGAAAGCTGAAATAATAGAAATAAATTTGTTTGACCATCCTGTGCTTATTCAACCAAGTGAGCCATAACATAGGGATGCCATGAAGCCACTGTCATGGAGGATGTCCACTGTAGTGTGGGATTCCCTATAGATGGTGAGTTGCTCCTGTTTAAAGTTGACATTGTTCTGGCTGCAACAAGTTCCAGAACATTGCAGAGTTTTCTTAATAAAATCTGTAGTCACTCAAAAGAGTGCAATCAAACTGTTCAAAAAGGAAAGCTCCTGAAGGTGATGAAACTATTATGCAGATGATGTTTGCGACAGAGCTGAGTCATCAGCACTTGAGTCTTGGACAGAACCTATGAATGGATAAAGAACTGAGTAAGAGAAAAAGAGAAGGCTGACCTGCTTTTTGAAAATTATCTTTTATAATTATCTCAAGCTTTGCATACTCCAGGCTCCAAGGATCTAAAGTTGTAGATCACCCAAGTGAATGCTCGGTATGAATAAACTACAATGAATTGACATAACTTGTGTAGATAGCTAGTATCATTTGATTCTCACAATGTCCCTGGGAAATGTTTGGTCATTTCAGTCATGTCCAAATCTTCATGACCCCATCTGGGGTTTTCTTGACACAGATATAGGAGTGATTTGCCGTTTTCTCCTCCATCTTATTTTACAGATGACAAATTGAGGCAAACAAGTTTAAGTGACTTGCCCAGGGTTGCACTGCTGGTAAGTGTTGGAGGTTGAATTAGAACTCAGGTCTTTCTGATTCCAGGCCTGGCACTCTATCCATTGAATCCTGGCTGCTCCAGGAAGAATTTTTTGGAAGAATAAACGGAGGCAATTAGAGTGGCTTGCCTTGCATCACACAAGTTCCAAGTGTCAGAGGCGAGGTTAAAACTTAAAACTTTACCTATCAGAATCTCAGTTTCCTTAACCGGAAAATGAGACCATTGGACTAGAGATACATTTCAGCTCTAAACTTATGACCTCTGATCTTCGAGGGACTCAAACAGGGATGTATACTGGCGTCCCAAGTGTTCAGGATGTAATGATTTGTCTCTCCTTTCAGTATCATCTGTAGGGACACTGCATGCACACCTCCAGTGTTGGCTGGTGGTTGGTTAGCTGTCCTTCGTTCTAGGAGAGGACCAAAATGACATCACCACGATAAAGTGAAATTTCAGTGTGCCCCACTGTGGCTGATCAGACCAATATGAGCTTGGAATGCTCTACCACAGGTTAGGCACAAATAATCCGTGTGAATATTTGAGGTGGATACTCCAAATTTGCACATCCTATGTTTACTTTGTGCTGTCTCATTTCTGCTTTGCTTATCGAGTATAGTACCCATTCTTATGTGGGCACGCCATGCTGAGCAACTCCTGTGCCAGTGTCTCCCATGTTGCACAGTCAAATCCAAAGCTCTTGAGAGAAACCTCGAGAGTGTCCTTCTATCTCTTCTTCTGACCACCATGTGATTGCCTGCCCCATGTGAGTTTTCCATAAAATAGTCTTTTTGGCAAGCATACATTTTGCATTTGGAACAATGTGGCCAGACCATCAGAGTTGCCTCTCTGAAGCATAGTTTGAATTCTTGGCAGTTCAGCTCAAGCAAGGACTTCAGTGTCTGGTACTTTGTCCTGCCAGGTGATCCTCAGAATCTTTCTAAGACAGTTCAAATGGAAGCGATTCAGTTTCCTGGCATGGCATTGGTAGATTGTCCATGTTTCACAAGCAGATAACAATGAGGTCAGCACAACAGTTCTGTAGACCTTCAGTTTGGGAGTCAGTCTAACACCTCTTCTCTCCCCAACTTTTCTTCAGAGCCTTCTAAATGCTGACCTAGCTCTGGCAATGCGTGCATCAACCTCATTGTCCCTGTGGGCATCCCTGGAAAGTGCACCATCAAGGTAAGTGAACATATCCACAGCGTTCAAAACTTCTCCATTTGTTGTAACCGATGGTTCCACGTATGGATGGTGTAGTGGTGACCTGTTTTCTTGGTGTTAATTATTAGGCCAAAATTAGCCCAGGCAGTAGAGAATTGATGGATACTTTGTTGCATCTTAGCTTCAGAGGCTGCATTGAGTGCACAATCATCTGCAAACATTAAGTCATGAACCAACACTCCCTCCACTTTGGCCTTGGCTTGAAGCCTTTTCAAATTGAAGAACTTGCCATCCGTAGGGTAGTTGACCTTGAAGCTGTGTTCATCCTCATTGAAAGCATTTGACAACATGGCTGAAAACATCATGCTAAAAAGCACGTGAGCGAGCACTCAGCCCTTTTTCACTCCATTGGGGACTGGGAAGGTACAAGAGCATTGTCCACTATCCAGAACCTGGGGAAACATGCCATTGTGAAATTGACGTACAGTTGGTATCAATGAACTTCTCTAGGCAACCAGATTTTGACATAATTTCAGGGTATACATACTGACATCCCAAGTGTTCAGGGTATAATGATATGTCTCTCTTTCCTTGCAGTACCATCTGTAGGAACATTGTGTGCACACCTCCAGTGTACACTGTAACAAAATGAAGGACATAAATGACTGGTCATTCTTTCCTAAGTCCAAGTTATGCATAGGTCAGGAAGTCTTTTCCTTCATGTAACTTCATCTATAGATCAGATGCTTTGGTCCTATTTCTTTTTTTTCCAAGTCCCTTCCTCTTCGAACTTGTATGTGTATCGCGTATGTAGGAAAATTTGGTCCTATTCACCAGGATAAAGTTAAGGCTCTGACTCCATTGGATTTCAAGTCATCACATGCATCTCTAGTGTCCCCTAGTGGTTGGAAGTAGGGGAAAAGTTGTGTGCAGAACATTGAATCCTTTCATCTAGAGGCCTCCCTCATTCTCTTGGTGTGCTTGTGCATTGTTTCAGTGGTGAGTTAATTGAGTTAATAATAGCTAGAATTAACATAATGGTTTTTTTTAAAGATTTACAAAACCCTTTATAGTTACATCATTTTTATTCTCACAGCTGCTAGGAGAGGTAGGGGCCATTATAATAACCATTTTATAGATGAGGAAATGAAGTAAACAGATTAAGTGACTTGCCCAGGGTCACACAGATAGTAAACATCTGAGACCACATTTGAACTCAAGACTTTTTGAGTTCTCTATCTGTTCTCTCCATTTACTGTATCACTTAATTTATCATTAGCTATTCCAGCTGCTTAAAAAAAAAAACTTATGGAATTGGATTATTTGCTGTGAAAAGGCAGAGAAATGTGGAAACCAGGAATAATAAAAAGTAAAAATTTTTGAAAAAGATCCTAAAGGAAGGTATGTCTAGCATAGTAGGAATTTAGGGTCGTGAAACATAACCTAGAGGGCATTTAGTGGAGAGGGAGCAGGAATAAATAGGACCTCAAGATTCCACAAGAAAATCATTTAAAGGAACTGGGGATGTTCAGCTGAGAAGAATCAGGAGGAGCTAGGATATCTGTCTTGGAATGGCTTTTGAGTAGAAGAGCTCTCAAAATTATTCTGTTTGGTCCCAGAGGACAGAACAAGGAACAAGGTAGAGGAAGCTATAGAGGCAGATTTTGGCTCAGCGTAAGGAGAAACTTTCTAACAACAGGAGCTGACTAAAAATGGGGTGGACTGCTTCCAGGAATCAGGAGCTCCCTCTTACTAAAGAGGGATAGGTGGCCACCCATGGTGACATCATTGATTGGACTCTTGTTCAGATACAGTTTGGAAAAGATGACTTCTGCAGTCTTTTCAAACCGTGCAATGAGCCCTGCCCAGGGTTATTCTCTGGTTGTTCAGTTGCATGAAAACACTTATAAAAATTATCACAAAGTTTTCTAAGTGTTTTGTGGCATGTCACTATGAGCCAAGTGGAAACGTCATGCCCCTTTACGTATTTTCACTTATTAATACAATGTAAATTTTTCACTGAAGTTTAATGCTACTGGCTATGAGTGAAATTACTCACATTAAGGCAAAACCTGCCCTCTTGTGGCTAGTGGGAAAATTGCATACAATATGGGAAAGTTCACTAAACTGGTTTGACTGTGGCTCTAATTGTCTTGGTCAAAGACCAAGTAAATAATATGTCCAGAAAACTCAGAAGTCAGAGCAGATAAAATATCCACCATGCTATTTAAAATGCAACCATTTCCTGACCTGTCAAAGAAATAACACAGCAAAGGATATCTCCGAATTTCCATTTTAAACCATATTTGAAAATTTTTGCCAGAAAACTATAAAGGTTTTTTGGAACATTTTAAGCTGCAGGGCAAAAATCTTTTACATTTTCTTGGCAAATACATACAGGGTATAATTTAGTTAAATATTATGTATATAATTACACTGCAGCTGGAGGTTGGTGGAACTTCCTTTTCAATAAAATTTTTATAGTGGAGTTGGCAGTTCTTGGAAAAGTTTGTGAAAAAAAATTAAATCGCTGAGTTGAAACTAGATATAACCACCTTCAGCCTAGATACAGAATTGAGTTTGAATCTAAGAAGCCTCAGAAAAAGTCACTTTCAAGATTAGACAGGTGAATTAGCTATTATGAACAAATGTTTATTGAGTATCCATTACAAACAATGCCAGAGTCAGTGGGAGAAAGAAACAGATATTAATCAATAGAAAATCATAGATTTAGAGGTGGAAGGGACTTTATTGGTCTTCTGGTACAACTTCTCAATTTTACCTGGGGCATCTACATTTATATGTGGTATGGATCCACTAAAAACTATTGCTAATGCGCTCCCACAGATGCATTTACTTTTGCTAATCTGTTCCAGTATACACAGTTCAAAGCTAAGACAATTAAATAATACAGTAAGACAAGTAACACTAAAAACATTTCCCCTATAAACTTTGGGCACATTCATCCACAAAGAGTGTATGATATAGATAGAAGGGTGTGCATGGAAGGAGCAACATGACCAGGGCAATACATGGGGGAATATGTGACCAGGACAAATATGTGGAGAGACACACATGTAGAAGGGAATACCTGTGGCCAGGGCATATATATGGAGGAGATCTCAAGCCTCTGATGCTATAGGGTCACCAATAATTTCTGGTGATGTTATTGAACTACTTTTCGCTGGGCATGCTCTCTGTTGGACATTCCTTTACTCTAGGCTTACTTCTGGTTGGATATCATATCTCATTGAAACTGAATTGCTCTCTGGCTTCTCCGCTGGGATGATCTCACTGCCGCCATTTTATTGGATGCGAGTTGGAGTCTTCAGCTGAGGCACTATCACTTCTCCCAAAGAGGAATGGGCTCAACCGTCTTTCTTTTTGCTTAGCATCGATAGCGTGAAGTTCAGAACTTTTAGTGGAAAAGGCAGGCCTTTAACAACCTAGCCATCAAAAATTCTTGATGCCTTTTCTTTTCATTAGGAGAGGGAGGTTGATCAGCTCCCAGAGTCTTCTCCTTCTTCCCTCCCTCAAGCTCTTTTAGAGCACAGACTAGTCATCCGGCTTATTAGAGTCCTCAAGCATTGAGTATGTCTTTGAATATTTTCTCTTCCTAGCAGGATTAATGTCTCTATCCTAAACTTCTCTCTTAGGGTTATAAAATCCTTTTTAACTCCTCTCAATTCCTGATTGTCAAGCTCCGCTCCCCTCAGATCTGTGCAGGGTCTGCTTTCCAAAAGCCTCAAAGGTTTCTGGATCTGAGGCACCATTACTTTCCTCAGGTGCTCCAGTTCCTTTGGATCTTACCTTGCAAAGGAATCTGAACAAGCACAAAAACAGCTAAGATGACAGGTCATTATCTGGCCCATCCATTTCTGCATTTTTTATTTATCTATAAACAGCCACAAGTCTCCAAAGGCTTTGAGTCATCCTTCTTACAGGTGAAGTGCTGAAGCCCAGAGAATTAAGTGACTTGTCCAGTGTCACACTGATTAAAAATAGCAGAGCCAGAATTTGAACCCAGGTTGACTGATTTCAACCATCACTCTTTCCATTATATCATCCCTTTAATTTCTTAAGGAATTTCTATAATATAAAAGATCAGACCAATTTAAGAGATAAGGCAAAGGAAAAAGTAGAGAAGGAGAGAATATAGGAACTTCAATGGTCTGAACTTTGTTGGTATGTCAGGACCAGGATCCCCTTGTTTCCCTGCAACAAGGATTAATTTTCCTTAAAAGGCAACAAAACTGTTTCTGGAAGCTGATTGGTTTCTGTCACCCTTGATTCAGCTTCTTGGTCACCAAAAGGCCTATATGTTTTACCCACTTGGAATCAGTGGTCCCTCTGATTCGGTGAATATCTGAGGACCACTCAAGTCATCCTGCCCTTGTCTGCTGACCAGATGCATTTCCTTTTAGAGACAAAGTGAGAGAGGTTGTATCTATAAAAGCTGAGCAATACTGGATTCTTGTTATATATCTTTACTATGTTAAGGCAAAGTAATTTGCATTTTGTTAACTGCTCAACGTTACAAGTACTTCATTTCATCCCAAAATGGAAATTGAATTAACAAGATACTAGTGTTAGGCCCTTCCCTTGACACTTGTGTGGATGTGTAAAAGAGTGAGATTGTACCAACACCTTCTAACTGGTTATTCTTGTTCCGTACTGGGCTTTTCAGAATATGGGCACCGACTATGATTGATGCCCGTCAGTATGCTGGTATTTGGTTTTGGTAAGGAGAATGGGCACCCAGAAGAAAGAAAAGGAAGGAAGTGAGCAGACATGCCTAACTAATGGGACTATTTTTGCTCTGGGAGAGAAATTAGCAATCTCCTTTTGAGTAGCACATATTTCAACATAGTTAAAGACCTAATGTCAAAAGAGGGAAGGAACAATTAGTGACTTCATTGTGTTCCTGTTTAAATGGCTATTTCCAAAGGTAATTGCTTGCTTTTTTAAATGGAAAATCCTGTCTTAATTATGACCTTTAGTAAATAATCTTTCTTTTCTATTTCCAAAGAATGTTCATATTTCACAAGTATCAAAATGCATATGTGGAAATCATGTTCTGCCAACACTTTAATATACTGACACTCAAATAAAAGCCTTAGACCTACTTATGTTCGCAAATGATCGGCCTTGACATGAAAAGGTAATTATGAATGCTCGTAATTCACAAGTTTACTTATTCTGTACTTCTATCTACATAAGCCACCTTTTAGTTTTCTTTAGTTATATGACTTTATCTATAATTTTTGTCCTTTCTCTGGGTGTATAACTTTTTGTTCTTATTCCATGTTCACATTTGATTTTAACCTCATATTGTTAACAGGCTAGAAACAGTCTAGTACTCATGTTTGTTCCCCCCCCCCCTCCCGTTTTCCTTCCCCCAGGTCTCTTCCTTTCACTGGCACATTTTTACTTCATTGATGTCCCCTTATCATGATACATCCATCTCTGTGTTTTCAACATTTTTCCTTGGGATATTCCCAACTGTTTGATCCTGCTGTTTGACATGGAATTGTTTGCTGTCAGCTCGACAAAACAAACTGTCTGGAGGTTCTCTGGTGCCTCACAGCCTGCCAGTCATTTGACAGCAATATCAGTTCTTTTAGATAATCAAAGGACCCTACTGGCAACACAGTAGCAAGTAAATTTGTTCTTTTTTTCTTCTGAAGTCTGTCTCAGCCCCTATTTCCTAGCTTCGTCTGCACAAAAACAGAGTTTTACAAGGTCTTTGTGAAGGTGCCTTTTTGCTGTAATGGATGCAAATGTATTGCTCTTAAACAATAGCTACTCCAGATTCTTGCTTATTGAATTACTGTAATTCACCTTGCAGCTAGATGGCTGCCTCAGACCTAGATTTTCCTGTCTGAAAAGAGGCTGCAGTAGAGAAGTCTTTTATCATTAGACACATCTTGCTGGCTTTTGCTAGCAGACAGTCAGGACCCTGGCCAGCTGCAAGGGGGTTTCACAGACAAATTGGGATGAGGGAGAGGAAATAATTATTTCTGCGGCCTCTGAATTTCATTTCCAGTTTCTACCCATTCATTTCTTCCTCTTGGAACTCAATTCCCTCCTCTGAAGATTAAAAATGGGTCTAGGAAATCCCAGGTAAAAGCTCCACTCTCACTTTCTGGAATTGGTAAGGGAGCTGATTTACATTGTCTCTTGTGGAATGCTGAGATGAGGACTACCTCTCTTGAAGAGAGTCCAGTTGTGAGTCAGGGCTTGATGATAATCTTGGAATGCTTCTCTTTTGCCATTTGGTAGGTTCCCTTTCATCCCCATTAGCCCTGGGATAATTTCAGTGGGTAAGGATAGCTGCCAAGGGCTACTTTCAATGACTTATGCTTTCACATAAGAAATACATTTTTGTTATTTCATAGCTGTTCTTCATTTTTGCTCCCTTTCCCAATAATCTTTAATTTGTCTAGGATTGAATCAAAATCATTTGACTACATAATAGATTTTTTTCTTTCCAAAGTCAGGACAATGGAGTAGCACTCTGCTCTCTAATACTACTGTCAAAGTTATTTTGCCAAGTAGTACCTGAGAAACATGTTGCATTTGTCTTATCCATAATCTAATGGCATCTTTGATTTCTTCCCGATCCAGTGTTGTTTCATTCCCTGAAGCCTCAAGGTGATGGATAAACATTTCAACATCATCATCATCACATATTGATATGAAATAGCAGAAAACCATACATATATATCTGTCTATCATCTATCTATACTCTGACAGATAAGAAATAGTGAATAACTGACTCTTTTTTATCTTTTCCAGATACCAGAACTTCATAAAAGGAATGTTTCTCCTTCATACAGTTTCCCAAGCTGTAAGTGGGAAGTCAGACAGCTCAAGTGTTTATTCTATTTGCCTCCCATCTCCTGCCACCATCATGGATGTGTTGGAGTGGAGTTCTCTACATACCTTTCTGGATTCAGCCAAAGCAAGAATTTGTTTCGCTTAGCTATCAATATTTGTTACATTGGTTTGATTTATCTTTTTGTTTTTTTCTTTTTAAGCTGGGGGCAAGATAGTGGAAGGTAGAGAAAATAAACTTTTTCCAGCAGTGGATTAAGTAGTAGGTTGGTTACTGGAATTCCTTACCAAGGTTGATGCTATTTCTATAGATGCTAGGAGATAAGGATCGCCAGCTCCAGAGATTCCCCCAATACTTTGTTATGGCATGTACCACTGTATGTCCTCAAATCTTCTCTTCATTGTCCCCCTTACTTGAAAGATAAAATGCTTAAAACTTCTTTAGGAACAAAGCCCCCCAGAGCACATCTGACACAGAAGAACTTGTGTGATCATTCTGTTATCTCTAGAGGAATTTATAAAGGTTCTGAAAATATTTTGGAAAGTCTAGCCTAACTCATGTTGGTGGGAGAGAAGAGGAAGAACCCTGGTAGAGGTACTAGATTTTTGCCCTGAGGCTTTAAAATTTTGAGAATCCTAACACCACCTTTCCTCTTTCTGCAGTAGAAACAACTGAGCTTAGCAGCAAGTTATTATTTTTTGTCCCAACCTACGAGTTATGATTTTATTATTGCAGAAAACTTTTACTGTGGAAAATTCTTATATTTGTGCAGAATAACAGCTTTCAATTATTTGTGGTTATAGGTTTAGAGAGTTGCCTGGGGACATTGAGAGGTTATGTGACTTGCCTTTGGTCACATGGCTGATATGCATCAGAAGAAGATCCTCTTGACTCTAAGAATGGCTCTCCATCCACCTTGTGTGTCTATTTTTCAAAATAATTAGTTAAAATAAGAAGCTACCAGATGGGATGCTTCTTCCCCCATTATGGTTTTATCCTCAGTGAATTTTTCCATGGCCTGTTTTGTTCTGCTTCCTGCTCTCTACCATGGTTTCTGGGGACTTTATGTCGGGGTCTATGATAGTTCTTAATAGTTACCTGATAGACCATTTCATAGATGCAAGATAGCCCTCTATATGAACTACTGATCAAGAAAACTTCATTGAAACCCTGGTTACCTCACCTCCAGACTATTTAAATAACCTACTGGTGTGCTAGCCCCAAGTCTCTCCCCACTCCAATCCAATTCTCTATTTGGACTCCAAAGTGATTTTCTTAAAGCACAGGTCCAAACATGTCACTCCCTACCAAAATCCTATTGCCTAAAAGATCAAATCCAAAACACTCTGGTGTTCAAAGACCTTCAGAACCATGCTCCTTCCTGCTTTTCCAGTTTTCTAATACCTTACTTCCCACTATGTACTCTTTAATCCCTTGACACTGTCCTGGTTGTTCCACAAATAAAATACTCCGTCTCTCAGCTCTGGCATTTTATTTGGCTGTCCCATGTCTAGGATATTCTCTCCCCTCATCTCTGCCTTAGGACTTCCATTCCTTTAACTTCCATCTAAAATCTATTTTTTACAGAAAAACCTTTCTAGCCCCTCTTAATTTTAGTGCCTTCCCTTTCTTAATCATTTTCTATTTATTTATCCAATCCAGATGACTCAGGAGGAGAAAGTAAGGCTGGTGACCTGACACAGCCCTCACTCACTCAAAACAAAGTGAAGTGCAAGTCATGTCATCATTTCTCTGAGATCATGGTCTTCTTTGAAAACAAAGGACAAACCCACAGCCTATTTATCCTGTCTGTAGTTGGTTTGTACATATTTGTTTGCATGTTGTCTCTCCAATTAGATTCCGAGCTCCTTGGGAGCAGGGACTGTCTTTTGCCTTTTTCTATATCCCTAGCACCAAACATAGTAGGTATTTAATAAATGTTTATTGATTGACTGACTGGTTTGCTGTAACTATACTATGTTTCATTGCAGGGGGTTCTTGACCTTTTTTTTTATCATGAACCCCTTTGTTAGTCTAGTGAAACTTATGGAGCCCTTCTCAGAATGATTTTTTTTAAATGTATAAAACAAAATAGATAGGATTACAAAGAAAATCAATTATGTTGAAATACAATCATCATAATATATACATGTGTGTATATACATATACACACGTACATATGCTGCGTGTTGGACCACAAATTAAGGACTCCTGACTAAGAATTCAGAGTCAAAAATTCTATCTTTGAACAGACTTAGTGACATTTTTATATATTGTTTTTCTAGGAAGCCACTTATGAGCTAATGACTATCTGTGGGAAGGGATGAGCCCCTGGACTTGGGGAAATTTAAGATAAATGTTTCACACATTCTAGCCTAGGCCACAAAACCAGCTCCCCCCTACCTTTATGTGTACAGGCCCACTGAATCTGTCAGCCATGGGGAGACTCAGATTCTTTTCCTATCTCATTTTTCTGCTGCTATCCCCTCAATCGATTATAATGCTCAAAAATCCCAAAGTGTATATCTGTTAGTAAAAGTAACAAATAACAGTTGATGTAATGGTAACACTTTCCTAATATCTCATTCCCATTCAAATTGGTCTAGATTTTCCTTAAAAGGCAGTAAAATGGCCTTGAAATTTAATGAACTCAAAGAACTAAAGGGTCAGGTGTTGGCATTCCATAATGGTTGTCCAAGTTAAAAACCAGCAACAGTGGGGAGCTATAAGCACTCTCTGATGCTTGGCTGGTGGAACCCAAATGGCAACTCAAAGACAAAGAGACTTCGTTGAGCAGGATCAATTTATGGTATATATTCTTGTTGATATCTTTCTCCTGTTATGGCTAAATAAATCTCCTTTAATTAACTTTTGAATGGCCTTACCAGAATCTCGTTTCATTCCAGTACCTAAACTAATCTACTAGGGGTCTGACTTGAGCCAGTCCCAGATCAGGCTACCTTGTCTACCTTCAGAGAAAAGGAAATCTAGTAAAACATTACTGAAACATTGGAAAAGGGACCTTTACTATTAAAAAAGTAAAGGCTTGGAAGCCATCCATATTTGAGAATTTGTAGCATCACCCATTGACGGTTCATCCGAGACCTCAGTAAATTATAAAGAATATCATCTAACAAATCACATTAAGATTTATTAAACATCTAAGTGGCAGAATAGATAGAATGTTGGACTCGGAATCTAGAAAATCTAAGTCTAAGGTAGATGATTCAGCATTGAAAGACCGATCTTTTAAAAATATCGTTTTCATCCTATCAAGTACCTACGACGGCCCCCTATAGTTTGTTACAGCAGGTCCCCAAGCCTTCTGCTATTTACAACCACCACCAATTTTGTTCCATTTAACATGTTCCTCCCATCTCCTTTTCCTTTCTGACATGCGCCCTTCTCACCGTTCAGGCAGTACTTTTTACCATTTTCCGTAAGTGCTTATTCTTGTCTCAGTGTCTTTGTGTACGCTGACTTCCTTACCTGGAACTCCCTTCAGCATGAGTCATATCCCGCTCCGTCTGAAACGTGCTCGTTCTTACAACCTAGTTGGAGGCTCCTTTTCCATAAATAGCCTTCTCTGAATACACAAGCTCACACTGAATTTCCATAAAGTCCTGCTGTATTTTTGGTCAATGCTGTAGCCCTTGGCACGTGATTTAATTTGGATGCACAGGGCTGAGTGTTATAATCAAGTGATATCTACAGTAAAATTAATCCAATATACTTAACGACGTCCATTATCATTATTTTCTGTATGATAATTAGCTGTAAATGGCAAGGAAAATGAGAAAACCTGATGACAAATGAATATTTTTCATGGTTTTGCCCAGGGTCAGTTCTGATGAGAGCCTTGACAGTTTGGCTGATTCTGGACACTAAGAGACAGTGTCTAGATTCTGGTGGAGATTCCTGTCAGCGTAAAAGGAACAGGGATTCATATATATATATATGTATATATATATATATATATATACATATATATATATGTGTGTGTGTGTGTGTGTGTATTTTAAATCTCTGTCCTCGGGTGTGTTGGATTAAGTTGTGTAGTACGGTTTAAATGAAAGGATCTCTGCTCCAAAACAGCTCCTTCCAATTGCTCGACGTTTTATTAGTTAAGGAGATGCAGTGTGCTGCAGTGACAAGGGCATGATGGTTGAGAGACATATTTGAATTCCAAATCAGCTACTTACATAGGTGGCCTTGCTCAAGTAAGCTTACATCTCTGACTCTTACTATTCCAATTTCTAAAATGAGGGAGTTGAATTAAATATTTCCTATGGTCCCATCTACCTTGAAGTACAGTGGCCCATTGGGTTAATAAGAGCTCCCTAACCCCCATTAGGGTGGGAAGCCAAGGTTTGGTATCCCATCAAAATCCGTAGGAGAATAGCTGCTACCAGGCACTGGGATGAACTAATTATTGCAATTGTATCGGCATTTAACTCACTGTTCTTCTAGGAAGCCAATGACTATCTGTGGGGAGAGATGAGCCCCTGAACTCTGGGAATTTCAAAATAAATGTTTCATAGATTCTAGTCAGGGTCATGGAAGCAGCTCCCGATCCCTATGTTTACAGGCTGAATAAATCTGCCAAGTCAGTCATGGAGAAAGTCAGACTTTCTTCCTGTTTCATTTTCTTCTTCCACTCCCTTAATCAATTCCAATGCCCAAAGTGTTTATCTGGGAGTAGATTTATGGATAACTGAAATAAGAATCAAAGATGATCTAGAATTGGAAGAGTTATCAATGCTCATCTAATCTAAATTCCTCATCTTGAATGTTATAGAGATAGTATGAGTAAATATCCTAACCCCTTCATGTAGTTTGTTACATAGTTCTTAGTGCCTGACAAAAGAAAGCACATGAGGAAATCGGTGCAGATGTTTCTTTGGACATTGGCTTCAAAATGGAATTTATCACATGGCTGCCTAGTTAAGAAGCATTGTATATTGAAAGGGAAGTGTCTTAACTTCGATTTTGTGAACGGGATCATTCTAAAGGGCAAGAAAAAGGAAGATTTATTTTATTAAATTTTGATCTAACAGAAAAATAACAAGGTCCTAGAAGTATTATAATAACTAAATACCACTACTTTTGAGGCGTGATGACAAAGGAATGTTAGATGTTAAAGTGATAAAATTTCTATCTTTATTTTTTTTTGTAAATGATACATTCCTAGTTAGTGCTATCCTCGCATAAGAATCACGGCAGTCTTCTGTATTAATAGTAATGGATAAATTCTCATTCTTTGTCTGACATGGCAGAAGATATTTCAGTTTGCAGAGATGAGATCAGGAGAAAAATCTCATTTTTTTTCCTTTGCCATATAAAAACTCCCAAACATACTTAATTTTCTTCAGTTAACACTACCCCAGTTGCTGGCATCACTCAGCATCAGTGATAAGTGAAATAAGTATCAAATAAGAGAATAAGAATAGAAATTATTAACTCTGGAAATCATGACAGATGCATGTTTTATACTTTCAACTAGGTTTCCTTTTAATGTCTAACACTGGTTAGATCCAACTCTCTCTCCATTTCAATTTTTTTTCCTAGGGTTCAGATAATGGCTAATAACAAACCCTGAAGAATATTAGCCGTTATGATGGTGAGACATTAAAGAAAAGTGCAGATGATGAATCCATCCATGACTGCATAGTTGTTTTGAGCCTTATTTGAACTTTGTAATGAAACCAAAGCATGTTGTGTGAGAAAGTTGATGAAATTCAGAAGCTTTGCAAGTGACTTATTTTTTTTTATCTATCCAAACCTTATAAGGCTCTCTCTGTAGGGCTGTGTGGTATAATCAATTTAAAATAAAAATGTAAAGTTGATTTTAGAATGACAGTCAAATTCGCAATGCCAGATAGTCAATGGGAAATAATTTCTGGCCTCCTTGCATTTTGGCTCATCTCTTTTGGCTCACTTGAATGTTCTGTCAAGCTTATTTTCCCTTTCTGACACTTTCATCACATTGCCTTGTCGTACAATTGCCTTCTCTCATTTTCTGTCCCTCATCTTTAAGGTTACTAATAAGCACACTTCCTATTTAATATTTTATCCTACTGCATTCAATAAACTACTAAAAATCCTGCCTGCACCCATGTGCAGTGCTCTTTTAAAAAATACTGCCCCTACTTCAATCCTCTTGTTTAGATACATTTTCTACTTCATGTGCCAAAATACATTTTCTTTCTTCTAGTTTTTCCCCCTAAATCATATATCTTTTCTGAAACCTGCCAATGTCCATCTTTCATAAAGATAGCTTACATGTTGTGCAGAACTTAAACTGATATGAACAGCTTTGAGCCTGGACTTCAGGAAAAGTAATAAAATTTAACTCAAATGAAAATGTTTTCTCCCTCTCTTAACCCTCCCTCCCTCTCTCCCCACCTCTCTCTGTCTCTCTCCCATTCTTCTTTCTCCCTCCCTCCCTTTCTTCTTTCTTTCCTTCCTAAAAGAAAATTTTTCTAGTGCCTTTCAAGTGATTTCCTCCAATTATCTGGTTCTGCTGGATAAATACTGCATCTTTCTTTTGTGTAGCCTACCTGCAGTCAAAATTTTAGCCGTATCTCACCATTTAAATATTCATTCTTCACAGGATTCCAGGCTTATATTTTTTAAAGTGTTCTCTTCTTAATTAGGATAGTCAATGACTATTAGCAGAAGCTGAATATGGGTTTCAAAAAGTATAGCCTTTTAGAAAGATCATTGAGGCAATCCTTTTAACACAATAATCAAGAACAGTGCCTAACATATAGAGTAGGTACATGGTAAATGCTTGTCGAAATAAATCAAATCAAGATAGGACTATGATTCCTTTTATTTCATAAAGGGATCTAAAACCAGCCTGTGAAAGTCTCAGACCAGCAGAAAGCTAGAAGATGGGTCACAAAGAATCAATGTGATTAATGAGGCAATGAATCTGAGAGTTAGAAGGCACCTCAACAGCTATATGATCCAATACATTCTTTAAAGGAGTCTCTGATGTGATATACCCAAGTGATTGTCTAGCCTCAGATTGAATACCTCCACGTAGGAGTCATTCCAGGGAATGCTACCATTGAGTTCAAAGATCCTAAGGACTGAAAAGCCAACTAAGTAACACAGGAGAGGAAGTGTGAGTCAGAGGATATAGAATCAGAGGGCTAAGGTCATACTTGATGTATGACTGAGCTTTAACTGCCTCAGTCATTGGATACTGATCCTGCCTACCTTAAAAGGTCATTGTGATGACAATGCCATAAAAATAGGAGCAATAATTCTTATTCTTATCCATTCTCCAGCCATGGTGTATGGTGTGTGTGAGACTGGATCACAGAATGAGCTTGCTCCAAGAAGAGAAGTCTGTTTTTGTCCAAATCAATACAGTTGGTTACTGAACTCCAACAGTGAGCAAAATGCAAGGATAAAGTATTGAATTGAGGCCTGGGGAAATCTGGGTTCACCTCCTTCTGGTACTTACTGTATCTATAGCCATGGTTCTAGCTTTTAACCTCTTAAAACTTTCATTTCCTCATTTATAAAATGAGAAATAATGATACCCGTAATATTTTCCCCTCTGGTTATTGTGAAAATCAAATTAGATAATGTACATTAAGTCCAATGTAAAGGTCACTTATTAGAATCATACTTTTAAGAGATACCTAGAAAAGATTGTTGAATTGAATTGATTTTAGAGAAAATACAGAAGAAACTGGGTGAGAGAATCTTCCTTACCAACGAGTATATTTGGCTTACTTTGATGCCACCCCTAGTAGAGGCTAGGCCCATTTGAAGAACTGAAGGAGTACCAGAGAAGAGACCATTCTGAAAGAACTGAGGAAAAACCACAAGGACACAAAATATGTACTTAATCGCAGTATTTATTGTTGTCCATCAGAGGGTTCCAAATCCTTTTTTTTCAAACCACTGGAATACTTTCCCTTCATGGAGTACAAGTCAAATGAGGATGAAAGGATAAAAATTAGGTGAGTTGGTGACATGATTAGAATGTTATAACACGGTTCTTCAAAGAACAAATTGGATGGTTTGTATGGCAGAGCAGATAGAGTTTGTTTGTAATGATGAAGCAATCTAACACAGCTTGTATTATTAAGTCATCACATTGTAAAAAAGTAACTAGGACAAATAAGGCATGTTAAAGTCTTCATCACTGAGGTGTCAAGTCTCTACATACAGTACTGAATATCATAGCAACAGTACCAAGCAATGCCCCTTACTCCAGTCATCTTTACTGGCTAAACAACTACTGTCTGGGGAGTGGGGTGGGGTGGGGAAAGTAGGGCTAGAATAGCACTCGTAGTAACATTATTAGTTCCAATAAGTGGCGAGCTCCAGTGATTTGTTAACAAAGTTTTTAAGAAAAGTGTATTAATTTTTTAATAGCCAGAATAGGTTGCCTAGACCACCATTAGAAAGCAGATTTCAGGATTAAATATTATTCATACTGCTATGCACAGTAGGTGGGGATGACCTGGGGGTTTACACAAACTTTTGACTTATTCACTGGCACACTAATCAAAACAAAAAAATGTAGTATAACCTGACCACTTCCCTCTCACTGTGCCCAGATGATGATGGGGGATGGGAAGAGGGAAAGTAACAGCTTTTGCCACATTAGTTTCCAGAACAAGACATCCCTTCCAACCGAGTCTTTGCCTATTTGGAAGGTCCTACTTAGAAATATGAAAAGACTTTTTATAACAGCAATAAGGCACATTTGGCGGAGAATCAGATACCTAAGGATTTAGAGGTACTTAAATGTGTATTCAACTTTTTAATGCTTTAGATGTATGATATCACAGCATTACAACCCCCTCCGCCGTATCTTATTGCTTAATTAAGAAAAGTCCCAGGATTTCTCCTTACAACTTTCAGGCATGTTGGGGGAAAACTATTTCAACAGATGCTAAAGTCTTTCCAAAGATTTGTTGATAAGGAGAATTTTTTTCTTATAGAGTCCCCAAAGTGTTTTTGTATTCTTTTGCCAGAGTTGAGAATGATTTAGTTACGTGGTGTTTTAATAAAACCAAAGACTCTGAAAATGAACTCCCAGGTAATTACTTATTTAGCTTCAAAGAATTACTGCAAATTAAAATTTTTTTGTCCTTGATGACCCACATCAGATAAATCAGTGTAACCTAATTGAAATATTTTTTTGTCTAATACCATTGTTCATGGAAAGCTCATATTCACCAATATATGTATCACACAACATGAAGAAAAAAACCCAAATATCTGGTAAATTTGGATCAAATTTGATCCAATTTGTATTTGCAACCAAAGGCAGGCAGAATAATACGATTTGGGTTTGGGGATATACTAATTATTGTCTTCTCCATTTATTTACATATCTTCAATCTGATTGCAAGTCTATGTGTTTTAAGCACTTACGGGACATCTAGTTAGGCAACCTCAGAAAGTATGACTTTTCAAATTTTACCTCAAAAGTCTTTGAGGACCCCCTTTGTCTAATAACCCAATATCACATCTGGTCTGATAGCCCCAGCTGTCAATTGCAATTCTTTTAATGGCATCTATGTAGTCCTTTTGGAAGAGGCAGAATCACCAGCATGAGTCTGTGTTAGTAGAATGTCATTAGTTCTTTCTGTCTCCAATATTTGTGGAGAAAAGCAGGCTCAGCTAGAAACTCATAATGAACGTAAAGCAAATACAAAACATCCCTACAGTCAGACTCCGTTCCCTGATGGATGGGAGCATGGCCTCTCATGGTCTAGCTGCTTCGTGTTATCTAAACACTGTCTGTAAAGTATTTGGCATGAAATATCATGAGCAAAATAAGTATGAAAAACATAGCGGCAAAAGCAAGTCTTATAGGGACGAACGGTATTTACATGAATGATTGTGGCTTCTGGAACTGCCATATTCCATACTGGGTTAATGATGACTTGGAGATAAATGAAGAGGTAAATGGGCAGCGGGTCCAACTGAGAGCATTCAGAAAATGTTAAGCACCATTTTCCTATTGTCATTGGGAAATCAGGATGCTTTTCCAGTCCCCCTCCCCCAACTTTATCCCAGCTCTTCCCCTCCATTCAAACTCTCTGAAGCTATGCTAGCTAAGAAAAGAATTATGATTAAGAAAACTCAGTAGCTGGAGAGGGGATTTATAGTAGAGATCGAGATAATAAAATTTAGGCTCTCATATACTGGATAATAGATAGGGAGAGTATGATTATAAAGCAGTCAAGGGATCAGATGATATCATAAATAGTCAGAGCAAAGCTCCTATGGTTTATGTTTGGATAGCGTCAAGGTTTCAAAATTGAACAAGGGTTTTGGTAATCGATATTTTGCTCTGTTAGATTTTTTAGAGCATGTGGAGTTGGGAAAAAATGACCTCATTTGATCAATTGTCCTAGCATGAACCCAGAACTATACATAGATTTGAGAAGCTACATGAGCATTTTTTTCCCTTGAGTTAGTCACTTTTTAAAGTCATGGTAGAGTCAATGCATATATGAAAACAGATGGTCACTAGGTGTTTTTATGTATTTTGTTCACAGTATACCAAACATTTTATTATTTCCAAGAGAAAAGTGACCTTACTCATCTCTCATTTCATGCTGAAGAACTTCTCTGAATACTTTGCCTAGTGTCTAGCATAGTACTGTACATGTAGTAAGCACCTGATAACTACTTCTTAGGTTGAATTGAATTTATGAGCATCCAGAGTACTGAATTTTTTTCTAGCAACATATTCTAGCCCTGTTTATTCAGTTATTTCTAGACTAAAACAAACCCACGCTTTTCCAGGAGGAGCAGGCATCATAGCAATTGAAGCATCTATTGGATTTTCTGATGAACTGAAAGTCTTGGCGTTGTGACCTTCATGTTCCCAGCAGCCTGAATATCACTCACCCACCCCTTCCTTACCCCCTTGGTTCTTTCATCTATTGGGGTCTAAATAAGAACTACCTTTTACTTCAAGTCTTGACATCTTTGGATTAGTTGAGTCCAGCTATGCTAGGAAAGGGTCATATACTTAGCACAGTATCAGAAAGTAAGAAACATGAGGTTTTCTTACAGAATGGGACCATTTTGTTCCAAAGCCAAAATGGAGAAGATCATAGTTATTAAAGGACACTGAGATCAACAAGGTGAAGAAGACATAATTAAATGAATCTGAAGCACATCTATTCAGTGGTAGCAGAAGAGATAAATTTAGCAACTAACTGTTTAGGGTTTGGTAGTTATCATGTATGCGCCTGTCCATTGGGAGAGCCTAGCAAAATTACAAAAGGTGGGTACTAGAATAAAAATGGGTAGTTGATACATTTGAAGTCACAGAGTCCTGATATACAGAGCAAGAAATTTGTGGCTTAGGATTATGCACTTAACAAGGTCAGAGTTGTCTCTCAAGTTTCTGATTCCTCTTGTTCCTTGAATTACAGTAGGTAGGCAGAGAAGAGTTAAACAGGCATGCTTGTTACAGAGTGCATGGCACAGGGCTGGGTATAAGTGGGCATATAGAATAATTATAGCTGGAACTCTTCTGTCCCCTTATATAACATAGCAAATACATTTATCTGGGTGCAAACTGATTGTGGAAACAGTTGGAGTTTACTCTTGGTGAATGAAGAGCTTTGAAAATTTTAGCCTTTTTATTACCAATTATTACATTTCTAGAAGGATGATGGAACAATAACTCTGTGTGAGATAATACTCCAAAAATCGTGTCATTTCCTACAAAGTTGGTAGTAATGGTGGGTGGAGTGTGTGGCTTCTGGAATTTCATCGATGCTTTATTGAACAAGTTCTCAAGGACTTTCATGGTGTGGAGGGATTTTGAAAAACCTGGCTCTTTGTTTTAGAGGTCAGAGAAAAAGAAGGCTAGGAAATACATCTTTTGCTGGCATAGGAGTAGAAGGAGGTGTTATCTATTTTTAATTATTTAAGCCCTAATGTTATAATCAAAGAACTTCAAAACTGTGTCTATACAGTATAAAGTGAAATGCATTAGCTACTTCATTGGCAGTAGTCTTCTATTGACTGATCTGTCTACACAGATCATTGAACAAAATAACTTGTCAGTATCAAAAAATGGACTCTGTAGACATACACATAATGATGAATTGCTGCTGCATTCTTCTAGTTTACCAAACTCAAAAGGTTTTAATACCATTTAAAAACTCTCATCCAATTCATAAATATATTAAAGTGTGTGTAATCAATGTTGTATAGTGAAAGCAAGGGGAGTCACAAGATCTGGGTTCTAATGCTATTTCTGTCCCTAACTAGCTGTGTCATCTTGGGCAAATCATTTAAACGCCTTTGGATCTCAATGTCTTCATATGTAAAATATGTGAGAATTTATTCTATTTCTCTCTAATTTTTCATTGATTACTATTGTACTATGTTAAATATAAATAGGACTTTTTTGCCTATAAGTTTCAAGAATTTTCCAATTTAAGAATGCAATGCAGAAAAACAAATATGAATCTTATAATAATACTTAACTTAACCTTAGTATCAGTGAAATTCCCCATGACATGAAACAATGTCCCAGAGAAAGGTATGGAGAATCTGAAAGGGGCATGTGAGAGTATATATGTATATGTGTGTATTTGGGGGTGTGAAGAGGTCATCTTACTTCCTTTTTTTTGGATTGAATATTGCTAAATCCATAGATTTAGAATCTTTATAATTAATATCAGCTACTTATTTTGAAGCTTCATTTTCTACTTTTGCAAAGAAAAAAATCATGCTTTTTAGAGGTTAATATGTCACTACCCATAAATTTTGACATACTAACTAGAACAAATAAATGAAGCAGTGAGATAAGAATGCTGGCTAATAGCCAGTGGCTAGATATTTTTGCATCAGCAAAAACAGCCTTCTGTTGCTAATTGATATGAAATAACTTGTACAAATAAAGATAATATTCAATTCTGTGTTATTAAAAGTTTTAACAAAGTTGTTTAGATGTAACTTCTTTGGCTTAATATAATTTGGGCACTTCTAATTTTTCACACTCGTGGAAAAAAAATGTTCCCCTCAGTGTGTGCAGTTAAGTGACAGAGATCTGTGTTCAAGTTCAGCTTCTGATAAATGCTGTCTATGTGACCCTGGGCAAATCACACAATTAACTTTTCAGTGCCTCAGGCAATTCTTTAAGACTGTAAGTTGTTGAACACTTGTCAAATTGTATTCAAAGAGGGAATATCTTCATCTAGAATGAAAAGGTACCCCAGTGAAATTATGAGACCAGACTGAAAAAAACAAAAAAATCCCAAAACAACAGACCAGAAGGTAAATCAGATGACTTTCAGATTATCAACCTACCATCAGAGACATAAGGGAATTCATTCTTACAGAGTTTCTTTAGTTGTAGCTATTAGTCTGATGTTCTTTAGCTCAGAACTAGGAAGCTGATAGATTGGTTTATGCCAAAGTCTCTATGGCTTTGAGGGCCACTTTAAAGAGACAACAGTTTTAAATGGCACTTGAAGTTTCTTCTACAGAAAAGAAAAGTGAATAAAAATTTTGCTTGTATTCTTTTTTGTGAATTTGTTGAGGACAATTTTTTTTTTAAGAGGACTATCTTGCCAGCAAGTATCCTGACTTCTTGGTTGCTTTAACATGGTTGTATAGTCACCTGTGTGTGGTGAAACTCAACAATAGATGTGGTGAGGTTTAAATCAATCAATCAACAAGCATTTATTAAGTGCCTACTCTCTGTGCTAAGCTCTGTGCAATACAAAGATATTTTTGGAGTAGGTGAGCCCAGCTATGCTAAGAAAGTTGTCACAAGGCCAATGATATCAGGAAGTAAGAAACATGGAGTTTTCTCATGGGACTGACCAGTTAGCCTCAAAGCCAAAATGGAGCTTGGGTAAGTCAGTTAATTTATCTGGACCTTAGTTTCTTCTTCTGTAAAAAAAAAAAAAAAAAAAAAAAAAAGAGTTGGACCACATAGTTTCCAAGTGCCCTTCCATCTGTAAGTCTATGAACCAGGAACTAAACTGTCCATACCCTGATCTTTATTTTAATTTGGATTTTAATTTAAATTTTAAATTTATATTTAAATTATTAATAATAATACATTTAATTTAATTTTAATCTTGAAGCTGTTTCTTTGTATGACTGGATCCATTTTATGTTGGTCATTGCCATAAGAACAATGACAGCCAAACTAGTTCTTTGGGTGCACTGGCTAGTTGTTGAACAGGCTTTATCTAACATTTTTGCCTCTTAAATGAGTTACAGACATAACGTATGGAAGAGAATGTTGTCATGAAGAGGTGAGTGGAAAGAGAGTGATCTTTCCTGAGTTAAAAAAAACCCAACCAAAACTCTCCTCCATGCCTTTAATTTAATAACAACAAACTCCATAAAATTAAAGAAAACTCAATAATTCTCATTTCAAATAAGAAGACATCTTTCATGTTACAGGATGGTTTAGTGGGAAGAGCAATGGAGCATACTGGATTTGTAATTAGAGAAGCTGGGTTCAAATGCCAGATTCTTGGGCAATATTTCACTCCTTTAGATCTTATTGCCCTTATCTATAAAACTGATTGGAGACAGGTTAGACCAGATGACCTCTTAAAGTCCTATTACTTCCGAATTCTATGACCTATGAATGCAATTTGAGATGACTTTCCCACATGAACAGCCCATTAGTAACATTCTGTATCAATGATTCAGGTTTCCAAATTCCTCCTCATAAAGATTACATAAAATTGGCCCAGTGACCTAACTTCCTGTTGGTTCCCAGCTGCTGGAAAATTAAAGCAAGGCACTCCACTGACTTAGGGGCTACATAGATTCAGATACTCACGGCTACTAGGACATTATATCCAATTATACAAGTCTTTCATTTTCAAGTGCTTTACAAACATCAACCATTTAAGTGGCATTTCAAGCTCTAGATGCAGTTTTCCTGGGCATCCTTGTTTTAAGCAATACAGTCAAACTGCTGGAGTCTGTTCCTTCATTAATCACTGATTTCCTAAAGACCAGACTTGATGGAAAATGAAAATCTTACCCTCTAGTACCTCAGTTGCTTCCCCACCTTGTTCTATTTCTTCCAAAGGGTAACTGGAGTTCAAAGGTATTTGAGTTCTCTATATGTTACAGGAGTGAGAGGAAATGTGTAAAAGACTGGAATTTTTGCTAGGTTCTGGCTTAATTCCTCTTCCAAAACATGGAATGGGTTGTTATAAAGGCATAGGGTGGCAGAGCCAGGCAAGTGATTGAATACATAACCCATGACTTTTATCGAGAGATATTGATACTCATTAAAGGAAAGATGGCTTAAGAGAAATATTTCCTTTATGATTTCTGTTGTTTTTCTCTATGTGGCATGTGATATCCTCCTCAAAACAAGTCTCCTTGCTTTTTTCCTTTATATGCCTCAGCTCCTAGTATAGTATCCTTCCTAGAGTAGATCTTCAATAAATGCTTGTTGGATTGGGCTGGATTTCCAAGAAGTTGAGTTTGAATCTCATTTCTATTTCCTCTTAATCTGGGACACTTGTGGGCACCCTCATGCTCTGTCATGTTTCAACATGGGCTGAAGAAGGTAAGGAGAGCGATAACATTAGAAATGTAAAGGCAGAGCCTATATAGATTTCTGTGGTGTCTACTAATTGCCCAGTGTCCACGTGATGAGAGCTCTTCGACAGAAATGACGTTTGAATGGAAATTTGTTCTCCCTTAGTAAATCGTTGCATTGGAGTGGAATGCTTGATACTCTGTTTTGATATCCCTTTCCCTTCTGTACATTTATCAATCATTGTCTGATTAACATCAGTCTGGAAACAGTGTCAAACAGAGGACTTTCATTGTGTGAGTGTGTGCTATGTTGTGTTACTCCCTTTTAATCCTTCAGAAAAATCAAAGTGCTTATTTAGTTTTATGGTTTTTAAAATTGGGAATTACTGGGAATAACTACCACATGGATCATTTTTCCTTCCTGGGCAATTAGTTTCCTTTCCCTGAAAGAAGTTTGTATCCTGATTTCTCAGTTGGAGTTATTTTAAAGTTGTTTTAATTTGTTTTTCAATGATTATCTTTCTGGATAAACCAAAGAGATTAATGTTGTGAGTTTACATTACAGTGTTGCTTACAGGTGAATGCTATACTTTGGGGGGCTTTTATAATTTTTTACTAAAACATTTTTGAAGTGGTACTATATTTTTAGTAAAGAAATCATTGTTAACTGTGTTAAAGAGTGGGTTATTTGAAATTGATTGCTTGTAATCTATTTAACAGGTCATTTAAACCCGCCTACGAGCATGGTCATATCATTTTAGAGATCTAAAAATCAATGCTATTTTCTTATTTTGGAAAATTTTTGCCCATCACTCACTGCTCCTCCCACCTGTGTGTTATTTTCCCATTTCTGACCTCACTTAAATAATATGATATTTTTTCTCAGGGCTCTACATTTTATCTGGAAGAAGAAAAGAATTCAGAAGTAAGAGAGAAAGAATTTTCCATTTCATTGTTTAACATTTGGAGATACTAAGGATTCTAGGGGTAAAGATAAAAGTTTCCAAAACTAAATAACATTCAAATCGTTGCAGTAATGGGACAATTGATTGCCCCATTTGTTTATGCTTCTAAAGGCCCTTAATCTTAAACCATGAAGGTAATTAAGGAAAATACATAAAGGGTACTGGAAACAACTACTAGATGATCTTTTTTTTTTTTTTTACAGTTTTCATACAGACTTCATGGAAACTTTCTGTCCAAATTAGAAATGCAAAATCTTAACCCTCATAGTAATCGACAGTCACACAACAAGTTGGGAGAGGACCTGTGTACATACACATAATGCATATATTTTATGTATACATACACTGAAGCCTCACTATAATGCCAATTGTGGGGACCATGCCGTTAAAATACATTGTTACAAGGTCCTTTAAGTACTTCTAGTAAGAAACATCCCCTCTTCTTCCCACCTTGGACAAGGTCAAAGATGGCACTGTTAGAATGAATTGTGTACTATAGCATGCCATGTTATATAGCAAGGCTCCAGTGTACATGCAACTTTATATCACATATATATGTCTCAGTCTAAAGCTAAACACTGACTAATATCTATAACAGGGAAGAACAATTAGCAAATCAATGGAGTATTAGTTAATGCTTTTCTTGCCAAAGGAAAAAGCATTGTTTAAGTAGCAGGAAAATTTGGATGAACTATTACTAATTTCTATTTTACAACAAGAAATCAAGCTAAGCTACCCTCTTACTTTTTAAAAAAAACTATAAATGATTAATTTTGAAAATATAAATGTAAACAGATTCACAGTTCAAAAATTAGCTAATAGTTCTTCCTCATAATGGACCTTAGCTAATGTTTAGTCTGCAGTCAAGATAGAGTTACTTGTAGTGGGTAAAGATCAAATGTGGGCCAATGTTCACAATAGGAAATGTCAATTAAAAATCACTAATTGGGGTTATTTTAACATTGACATCATCAAAATAAATCACATTTTTGTTCAGATGAAGGAGTTTTGTTTTCATCACATTTGTTAATTTGTCAGTGAATGATCGATAGTGTCTGAGTGTTCACAAATACATTAGAACTTCACATCCCTTATATTTCAAAGCAGGCTTTACTGATCCTGTATTCAAAGTATAGAATATTAAGTAAAAGAACAAATAGTTATCCTTCAAAACAGAATCATAAACAGAATTCTAATTTATGAATTTGCTAACTGTTCCTCTCTGCTAAAGACAAAGCTCCATGTAGTCTTTAGCTAGTACACAGACATAGTTTAATATACACCTATTATATATGTATATTACTGTTAGAAAAATACATATTATAACTAAAGAACATGTAAAATAGAGGCACTTTAAATAATCTAAATGTTTGCATTTATGAGCACCACTCATTATTTCCAAGTTCCAGATTTCAGTGAGCCCAGTGGAACTGATTCTTCCCTATTTAGAACAGAGGTTATGAAGTGAAGACAAATGGACAACATTTAGGGAACATCAGATTGACAAATTATGGAAAATCATGGAGTTTCTTCCTGTACTCCACTATATTATACTACTTTCTGAAACTAGAGAACTCAAGTTGCAGACAGACTTTCCAAAGATTTCCTAAAATAGGGTTAGCAATCCATATTAAACCGATATCATGTCCACAGTGGAATAAATGCCTCACTGCTCGAATGAACACATAAGAGGATGGCTGGGAGAAGTCAAGAAGTACAACTTGACTGATGTTGTGACCATGTCTACCCAAGGTGATCTGTATTTATGGTATGGTGACCTGATCATTTCAACTCAACTCTTGATTTACTGTTGCTAGTCAATGTCATCACCAGATATGAATGGATCAGGTTTTAAAATACACATATATTCATATACATATGCATGTATATGTATATATATATCTACACACACATACATATAAATATATAACTTTAGTATTGGGAAAAATGAGGAAAAAGGCATCTCCTTGATACACTTCATAGAAGGAAAAGGAGGAAATACTGTAAAAGAAAAGAATTTGAGTTCAGAGCTGCCTAAACCAGCTCTTACTCAAATATTCTGATAAAGCAGGTGGTGTCATTTTCTTTATACCTTCATTATTGGAGCAACAAAATACTGATTTTTAAGCAGAAAATGGAGTCAGTAATTTAAGGTATTGGTCGCTGCAGAGAGCTCTCTATGCATAATTGGTGATACAAAGCCGAAGTTTGGCAGTTAGATTGGTGATTTTTCCAAAAGTAGGCAATAGGAAATTTCTGTTGGAGTTTTAGAAAAATTTCAATTAGGAGGGTGGTAGACAGTCTCTTAAAAACCTATATTTCTTATTTCATTAGGCATAATATATCAATAGCTTGTAAATACCTTAATTTTTTGTAAAAGTGCTTAAGTATACATAATATTATTGTGCTGTGAGTATTCTACTTAAATGCGGTGACTAAATCCATAACTAATTATAATTTTGATGAGAAAATGAGATTGAAAATGCCATTTACATGTCATTATTGTAAATTTTAATGTGACTGAAATACTTTATAGTCTCTGAAACTAGCTTTACCAACTCCAGATTCATCACAAAAACCAAGGAACACTTGGAAAACCAATTATTTTTATGAAACTCCACCCCACCTCCAACTGCCCCTTGGATATTTTTCTTCATTTTTATTTTTGTTTTTCTCATGTTTTCCTTTGAAGGGTTGCTAGCATCTGATTTGGACCTACATGATGGAGCTGGTAGGCCAGGGTTTTGAACTCCCTTCCCTCACTCCCAATTAAGGTAATGGGTAAATCACACCAGGAATTCTAGACCAAAGACCTTGTTCCTAAAAACAATAATTTTCAATGAATGACATTCTTTATGCACACGTATGCCATCACCAGTCAAGTCCTGCAGTGCCCTGGATCTCCCCATATGCCCTGTCTGATCTGGAACACCCCAAAGTCAAATCACATTCATGCGAAAGAGGGTGTCCTCTGGTGAACTTTTAATAAAATGACAGTTAGATACATAAAAAGTTCTCTTTCTTGATTCTCAGTGCTCATAGGTCATTTAAAAAAATCACTTCTCTGAGCAGTACAAGACAAGAAGAGCTGGTTGACAAAACATTTTTGTTACAAAGGTGTGTCAACCCTGAGCTTGTAGTTAAGAAGTTAAAATCTGTGATTTATATATATAATATATATATAAAAATAGATGATCATACTAAGACTAAAAAAGTGAAAGAAATCTCCATGTCAATACTATCACTGTTTTTTTTTTTATCTTATCCTTTTGTTTTGTAATCGAATGCCCTTGTGATACAGAAACCAACTGACACAAAGGAAGTCATTATATATGAAAACTTGCATATGGATCTAGTTGCTTAGCAGTCCATTGAAAGAACTGTCCACTTTGGGAGGGTAGTAAGCACAGGAGAAGAAAAGCTGAATGAATGTTGGATTGGGGGCAAAAGTGAAGAAATTCTACTACTGGAGATTATTTTTCAGTCCAAATCTTAGAGGGGAAATTAGTCAAGGGTGGTGCAAAGGAGAGAAGACTCCTGTGCCAAGTGATTAAAAAGCAAAAGATTAAATAGCTTAGGAAAAATGGTGCCACTATTGAAATGTATACTGGGCAGGTAGATGTGAGTCTTTAATGGCAAATAATAGGAAATACTGAACTCTTTGTAGTGTTTGTATGCTACTAAAGATTATTTTCTAATTGTCAGTTTCAGTGCTTTCCAACCAATTAGTGTTGGTGGCCAAGAGTGCAAGACATTCACCACTGAGACATACTGTATTTTCCTTACTTTTTTTCTTAGAAAAAAATTCCAAATTTTCTTCCAATGACTATTAGATAGACCTGAATTGCCACAAAGAGGTCCATGTTATAAGAATATCAATAAAGAAATGATTTTGTTTAGGGCCTTTTTTTTTCTATCTTCCTTTGCCTGTTTGTTGAAAATGCAGCAGCCTTGGGGTTTGGCCTAATTTTTGAAGAAAACTTATTTTCTTTCTATCTTGCTCTCCCCTACCACTCCCTCCCTGCCCTTTTTTTGAAAGGAAATAAAAACCCCACAATGTGAGATCCCTTTACTTCTGCAGCATAGAAGCAAATGAAGGTAAGAAAGTCCCTTGATAAGAAAGATTTGAGTAAGAATTCACTCAAGAATAGACATGGTCTCCACAGATAGCTGAAGGAAATAGGAAGCGGTTCAGTCTGGCACCCGGTACTCTTTGGGAAAACAAAAAGGGAAGCAGATTGCGTACTGCTCTCTTCTCATAGAAAACTTTAAGTATTGTGTCATGGTCCATTGTCCAATAGTGTAAGAAAAAGAAGAAGTTGGCTGTTCATATAGCTAAAACTCAGTTTATCTGACCAAAATCCAGGATTATCTCCACTGTCTCTGCAGTGAGAGTACAATGAAGAGGATAGACCACGTGAGGAGTGAGTGGCTGAGCTTGTCTACTGAGGAGTTCACTTCTCTCCTATCTGAATCGACAGGGGGAGCTTCCGTAGTGACGAAATCAAACTCGGTTGGGCAGATGTCATCCATGCAGCCACTGCCACTGCCCGAGCCACTGGTTTCATCACCTATTACAAAGAGAAAGAGAAAATGTCAAGATGCAAAAACAGAAGAAACAAAATAGAACTTGAAAAACCAAAGCCCAAATGAATTCCCTGAATCCTTTCCTCAAATTTGTGTACTGTTAACAAATATTTTCGTTTGCTCGACTATTTGTACATTACAAGGCTACTGAGGTGTAATATTAACTGCCTCCCAGAGTGTCGTACTACTGCTGTGCATTGTAATGGCTCACTGTGTGTGAATGTGTACGTGTGTGTGAGTGTCACTACTGCTCCAAATCATACAAACTAACTTTTATTAAATCAGCATTTGTTAAGTATTGACTATGAGGCAGCTAGATGGCATGAGCTCTGGTCCTGGGAGACCTAAGGTCACTTTTTACTGAGTTCACACTTCCTAGCTATGTAATCCTGGACAAGTCCCTTTGCCTCAGTTTCCTCATCTGTAAAATGGGAATAATAAGAACATTTACCTTGCAAGGTATCATGAGGATCCAAGGATGTGATGTAAAACATTAGCAGAGTGGCTCCCATAGTGTTCTAAATGTGAGTTTTCATTAATATCATTTATTGTTAGGTGGAAGGCAGTGTGCTCAGTGATGAGATAAAAAAACGAAACCATCTCCTTCTTCTTTCTCCTCCCTGTTCTCTTCTCATACTCTCTTTTTTTCTTTCTCCTTTCCTTGCTTTGCTGGCATATACTTACTTTTTGGCACAAAGTCCTTAGTATTGAAGAGGTTGCTGCTCTCTGTTCAAATCTCTTTCCCTGAATCATAGATTCTGTGTAACCTACCAAGTTGGATTTGACTTTTTAATTTATTTTTTAAGGCCATCTAATGCTGAATGGTTAGTAAGTGGTTTTCATTGTCCTGAAGTCTAGGTAGGAAAGTACCCTTTCTCTAGAAGACAGTGGCAATGGGGATTATCTCTCCCCATAGCCTATGGCACCAAGCTGAAGAGCACTCTTTGATCCCCTAGCCTGTAGTGTCATGGAGACAGGAGCTAGACTTTTGTACAGACAGAGGAAGTTGGACACAAGAGGAGATGTGGACCACTGGAAAAGAAAGAAGCTTGAAGCATCTGAATTGTGGTGACCAAAACCTGCTGCCTTGATCAATAAGAGAGAAAAGACTTATTGCAGCACGTGTTCATGAATTTTGAGTCAATGACTTGTGACTCCTACTTTGTCCTTGGGAGAAGTGGGAATCTTCCTTCCTTCCTTCCTTCCTCCCTCCCTTTCTTTCTTCCTTCCTTCCTTATTTTTCTCTCTCTCTGTCTCTCTCTTCTGCAAATTAATTTTCTACATTCTTTCTCTTACAGCTTGGGAGATTGAAGAGAAGTTTTTTTTTTAGGAGTGAAAATAGAACTGGGAGTTTGCTTTGGGAGTTGGAGCTGGGAAAAGTCTGGAATTACATTCAAAAAAATTTATGATACAATCAGTTTCTTAATTTTGCTATGTTTTTACTAATTTAATTCAACTTTTTAAAAGCCATGACTTTTAATTTTAAGTGCTGGAAAGAATAGGTAGGATTTTGAAGGCAGAAGAGTAGTCAGTGGGTGGGAACTGAGCCAATGATTGACAAGTTAAGACTGACAGTTACAATTAGATAGAAGATCAGGGATATAGCTGTTAGGGACAAAGTGCTGGTGATTGACAGTCACTTGTCCCAATTCTTCTTACAGACAGGGGCAAAGCTGGTCCCTGTAGAATGACTATATAGCATACCTGTTACGTTAACACATACAACACACACGCACACACACACACACATACACACACCCTCTTCCTTTTGAAAAGGTCATTACTTACTAACATTCTTAATAGATCCTTTCATGAAGGAATGGTATGAGAAGGCATTTAAAGAGAACATGGCAAGGAAAAACAGACATTAAGCAAACCCATCATATCTCTGGTCCAAAAGAAACAATTGGGTAAAGAAGCAAATATTTCCTGGAATGGGGATAACTTTTCTTTCAGTTCAGTAAACCCCATCTGTTTCTATCTTTGAAGCTCTAGTCTCATCCTTTATCTTAGATGATCTCTTTGCCATTTCCCTAGTGTACGTTCATTGCCTTGTTATTTATAACCCACCCTTTCCAATTCCATACCCCCCGCCCCCGTGAGCAACACCTTCATCCAACATCTCTACTTAGTCAGTTTCTTATTAACTTTCTTTACATGTACCATCCAGTTTCTCATTATCCACCAACCTGATAGACCCTGCCTTCTTTCTTTGATTGCATGCCCAATGGACAGAATGAACTTCTGTCCTCTCTCTGCCTCATCTGATGATGTTAACTCTGTGAGCTGTTTTTGAGATAATGTCACCATCTCCTTAACTGGCAGTTGCTAACAACTACACTCAAGCATAGAATATTGGTTACGATCATAGGGCCATCATTTGGGGCCTCCCAGGTAAACTACTTCAACTCTTACACTTTACAGCTGAGGAAATTGAACTTTCTTTTCCTGACCCTAATATGTTTCAAATGGTCTATTGGGAGAGAGTCCTGTTTCTTTGAAATGAACGTTTAAATATTAGATCAGATCATTTGAAAACATGGTCCTGTGTCCTTAACATTTACTCTGGTTTATCTTTACTGATCCATGTGAGGGTTAAAAGAGCACATTAATTAAATTTAGAGATACTAAATTGATAGGGGAATTGTTTTGAAGATTAGTAGGGGCATGAAGTATTATAACCTTTACATAGCTATTATTAAAAGAGATTCAGAATATGAAAAATTTTTAGTAGCAAATAATGAAAAGAGATTCTAGTTGGAAAGAAAAATGGTCACATCTTTGAGAAAACTAATCATGGATACAGGTATTCGAGGGGGCAAGGATAAGTGATAAAGCAGAAATGTCAAAAGCAACAAGGGTTGTAATAGCTATAAAACGTGATAATGGTTTTGAGCTTGAGATAGAAGCCAAAACAGGGAATGCTATTTAGAGCTGTGCATCTAAGTGCATCAGGTCATATCCTTTTTGCAAACAGGTCTCAAGAGATAAAAGCAAGACCATGGCAATCTTGTCTCAGCTCGTAAATACCAGAAAGAAGTAGCAAGCACACTTACAATGAGTTAAGATAAGTCATATAAATGCAACAGTCCTTAAGTGACTGATGTTCAGTGAAAGCTGTTATCTAGAACTTTGTCCTTTGGGAGGGGGAAAACCCAGGATCTAGAAACCAGGATTTCCAACACATGCCTTTACAAATCTCCCAACTAGCATCTGGCATTCTGCAAGAGCTAAACCAGATTAATAGGGCAGAATTTGATAGAGATTTGTTATTTACTATTCTTGCTTGGTGGTGGTCAGGAAAGACAGGGCTAGAGCTTTGCCTTTTAAGATTTCACCAAAATAGCAATTTATAGATATAAATTGCTACCCCTTGATTTGTGGGAGAATAAGGGAAAAATTAGTTATGGCCCCTAACATGAAAGAAAATTTAGTTAACTGGAATTTTTATGTGACATTTCCCATTTCTTTAAAATACTGGACAATGTAACTTTGGGGTTCAGATTCTGACTCTACTAATTGCTATTTTGGGGAAGTCAATCACTTGTCGGACCACTTTTGGGAAGCCAATTAGCCTTCCTAAAACTCAATTTCTTTATTGTTGTTTAACTCATCTATATAACTAATCAAAACTTCAGTGTTCAGATGTAGAGACAGAGAGTATTTGTGATTAATTCATTTCACTTTTAATACCTTGTTAGCCATGAGTGTTAGTGCTTTCACTGTGAAATTAACTACAATTCGCCATGTGCTTTTGTTGTATGTATGTAGTTATTTGCATGTTATTTCCCCCACTAAAAGATGAGTTCCTTGATGGCAGAGATTTTTTTCTTTTGCCTTTCTCTGTATTCCTGGCACTCAGTACAGTGCCTGGCACATAGTCAAACCTTAAAGAGAAATTTCTTTTTCAAAAAGTGGTAGGATGATCTTGAGAAGAGTGAAATTCAGGTTTAATACAGCAGAACCTCCCCACCCCCACCCCCCCCCAGCCTCCATCGTGGTTACAAATTCTGTCAGATGGCAGAATATCCTGTCTATAAAAATATAATTGTTGGAATTATGTAAAACTATACTGAATAAAGCACTAAAAATATATTGTAATGAAAATGGTTCACATAATTGTATATATATAACCTATATCTGATTGCTTACTGTCTCAGGGAGAGGAGAGAAGAAGGAGGGAGGGATAGAATTTGGAACTCAAAATTTTAAATAAAAATGTTAAAAATTTGAAAAAAAAATATGTTGCAGGGGACAATGCTGTAGGATGATAGCTAAGAGAGAGATGACTTAATATCTTCTATTTGTAATTTGTTTCTTTCTATCTCATTAATTCACACATGCAAGCATAATCTTTTGCTTCAGGGACCAAATTACAGTCACTGCTAACAAGAGTACATGAAGAGACAGTTACATGATTACTTACTCTTTGTTAGTGGCCCAAAAATTTTCAAAAGCTATTTTCTCTGTACCTCTGTACATATTCTGTACATATTATCTCTGATAACATCTTGAAACTACCTGGTGTCAGTCTGAAGGTGTTTCTAGCCAAGATATGTCCAAACATTTTGAACATTTCTGATGCAGGAAAAGCTAGGTGGCACACCAGCCTTGGAGTCAGGAGGACCTGAATTCAAATCTGGTTTCAGACACTTACTAACTTGTGATGCTGGGCAAATCACTTAATTCTAATTGCCAGCACCCCCCCACCCCAAACAGCAACAAGATGCTGATTTTCTGACGCAAAATTTCCAATCTTAAACCATAAAGTTGATATGTGACTCTTTTTAAAGCTCTAAGGCTACTTCTCAGATCAGAGAAGTGAAATATGTGGGCAATGGTATATATTTCTAGTCAAGAAAAATTATGTAGCAATTTTGAAATAAGATCCCATATTAATCATAAGATTTTCATGAGGGTCACCAAATTGAATTTTTAATTAAGCTGACTGCTTACTTGTATCTTGGAAATTCACATCATTTCCATTGTATGCATTTTTTAACTTGTTCGTCATCACCCGCAGGGCCATGATCTGTTGTCTTATGAAAGTGTCTGGTCTAGTGATGTCTACATCGACTTCTGGATTATTGATCTGATTGGTTAGTCCATCATTCATGATCTCAGGCAAGTATCTGAAAGGTTGAAAGAAGATAAAAAATTATGAGAAAAAAATTCACTTCAAAATAGGATTCCGTATTGTTTTCCTCTATCACGATAACTAAAACAAAGCAAATGAGCTCATTGGGCCCAGGTCCCAGAAAAACCATTCAGCAACACACATGCTTAAGATAGTAGGTAAATAAAATTTTTAAAAGAAGAAATTGTAGTTAAAACAATGACTCCATCATACCAGTACTTACACTTCATGATTGTGCTATTAATATCTATGAATGAAGGATGAAATGGAGAATTAGGGAATTTAGATAGCCCCTACATATTTGACTTATTGATTGGATAGTTCTGGTGAATGGATTTTAGTTGCCTGGATCACATAATTCGACTTGGAAAACAGCCTGAATTCTCCTCTTGCTTTTGAATTTGCTGGTTGGGCCTTCAAAATGGCAGTGCTATAACCTTGAAGCCTTCTTTGAATTAGAACCAATTTCAGGGAAGAAAGACTTTTAGAAGTCCTAGAACTGGGGTTCTTAACCATTTTTCTGTCATGGGTCTCTTTAACTGTTGAAGCCTATGAACCTCTTTTCAGAATAATATTCTTAAATGCATGAAAGGTAAGGATAAAACATAAACCCAATTATATTGAAATGTAGTTTTAAAAGTAAAAAAAAACAACCCAACAACACAAGAAGTTCATGGATCCCAGGTTAAGAATCCTTGATCAAAAAGGAATTTTAATCTTTAAAAGACTAAAGTTGATGTTACAAGGGAGATCAGTGGGATAAATTGTATTGCTTTCAACTCAATGAAATTCAAATAGCATTTGTTAAACAGGTACTAAAGGTACTTAGGATACAAACACAATGAGAAAAGTGTTTGTCTTCTTTTTCTTTCCTTAAAAACAATCTTTGTTATAGATATAGCTCTCTAGGAATGCAAGGCAAAGGCTACTGGGGAAAATCTAGGTAATGTAAATATATATAGATATAGTAATTAATCACATTTATTATTCTAATTACCTAATAACACATATAATATGCAATCATATCATTCTATCAATATACAGGACTGATAATTTTTAGAAGTAGAACACATGCAATATATGGTATTTCGAACAAGTTTTTCAAAGGAGTGTTTAGCCAATCAGGCTTAGGAGGTCCAATCAGTTTTCAAAGTCTAATCCAACTTCGCTGCAAACTCTTCGGTGTACCATTAGTAGATGAAATTTAGTGATTTACCTTTTCAATTTTTCTAGATTGCCTGTATATACTTCCTTGATCAAAACCAATACTCTAAAAAAATTGATTTGTGAAGTTTTTGTTTCCTCTTTTTCCCTCTGACCTCTACTTCCACTAATTCAATCTTTAAAATTTATCTTTCAAAATAGCTTGTAGAAAAGATTTTATAATAATACTAATTAGCATTTACAGAATGCTTTGACACTTACAAAGTGATTTATATATATATTATTTCATTTGAGCATCATAACAACTGTGGGAGGTAGGCGCTATTATTACTCCATTTTATAGATGAGGAAACTGAGACTAAGGGAGGTGAAGTGACTTGCACAGGGTCACATAGCTAAGTAAGTAACAGGCAGGATTTGAACTAAGGTCTTCCTGACTCCAATTCTAGGAATGTAGAAATCACCTAAATGGCTTCTTTACAATCCTTCAAGCTAACGATTGTCTCAGGTCTTCTCATTTTAAGAACCCTCCACTGCTCTGGTTTTTTTGTTTCTGATATCTTTCTACTCTAGTGTACTCCATTTGTAGCTCTTTTTGCCACCTTGCTACCTTGTTCTCTGACAGCGATGCCAGTTCTCTCCTCTTCAAGTCTCATATTCAGGTCGTAAGTCTTACAGATATTTATAGAGTTATTTTTATGATAGTTTTTTAAACCTTCACCCCTCATTTGTCACTCTGATTTACAAGATCTTTTCTACAGTGTACTTATGTTGGAAATTATTCTTTTTAGCATGGGCTACCCAATGTCATCTTTCTGATTCCTCCAGGAAACCTTCTCCTTTTTTGAAACCTTTCAGTGATACTAATACATCCTATCTATCAACTTCCAAACTAAGAGATGGAAAAACATGCAAGGAATCTTGCAGCATATTTTTAAGTCCCTTCTTGGGGTGTTGGATTATGTGAATGAAATGTTTGTGTCTGAATTGTTTCCTCTGAGTTTGCTCCATGTATGCATTTATATCCTGAACAATCCCAGCCACAATCAGCGTTCACAAAATTATAAATCAAGAAACACAGCGTATAATGTAAATTTTTCCCCCAAGAAGTTTGCCTTTAAAAAATGTCTCCATAAAAAAGTCACATGAGCATATCTTTCTGTTTTTGCAATAAGGCACTAACTTCTGTCTTATGTTTCAGTCCATAATTTAATTTGCAGATAAGATCCCATGGGACCTCAAATAGCTGATTTGAAAGCAAAACCTTGTTGGGATGCATCCAAAAGATGGAAATGGTGTTTGTGAGATCTCCAATTCTAGGACTTCAGGATCTGTACCCACTTTGGATCCAGAGATAACAGCCCTGAAGGAATCAGTGAATACTGTAGAAATATGCTTTTGTTAGAATTTGAACTCCTTTTATGTAACATAAAGAAGATGGCATCTGATTATCTGTTAGTGGAAGTAATATAATGTGTCAAGCTTCCTGCAATCTGCCTTCACACAATAGCGACTATTAGAAAATAGTGGCACAAAAGCCAGCCAAGGACATGAAACTTCACCCTTTGCTGAAACAACAGTTTCTCGAAGGATGGAAGGTGACAGTTGGTTGGGGTGCTGCTCCTTGATGTTCCAGCAAAGGATTGCTGCAGATGTACCTGTGTTGAGTCAGAGCAGGACTTGGTTTTTTGTTTTCTTTTTGTGCACTGCACTCACTGCCCTGCCAGCTAAGACTCATTTATCAGAAGCTGGCTACAATAGCTTACATGGGAATTCTTCCCTTGGGAGCCTGAACATCCAGAAACAGTAAAAGACTGCCAAGAATGCCTTGCCTCTAGCTGTGCCTACTGAAGCTTCCCTAAGTTACAATGAAAACAGAGAACAATGCTTCAGTGTCCTCAAAAATCTTCCTCCTCCCTGTGTATTTAAAGGTAACTTTGAAGACAATATAGAACTTTCAATCTGAAAAAGAAAGGAAATGACCACTTTGTCAATTATCAGAGGTAAGAACTGAGAATAAATCCACAGAGGTGTCTAAGAGTGGGAGACGGAGCCCGTAGGGTCTCTGAAAGCCCTTGACAGAACCAGGATTTCACATATGAATTTTGTTTTTTGATCTGCAAGGCTCAAGAGACCCTTCACATCTCTACTACTCATCCACAAGGAGAAAGTCATTTTTGAACTTGCAACTTCGATACTTTTAGTTGGTTTCATGCAAGTCACCAGTGGGGACTTTGTCCCATCTGTGCAGCATCACCTGACTTGGAGAAGAAGTAGGCTTGAGGTGGCAAGGGAGAAAGAATTGGCTGATTTTGATACTTAGGGGGTTACTTCTGAAGCCATTTCTGCCTAGAGCAGAGAGACACTCAAAAGATATGACAAACTGGAATGCTAAAACTGAGAGAAGTCACCGTCTCCCTTTCCTTTTAGACTTCCTGCTTCTTAATGAGCTTTCATTATATATGATTTGTGGAGAGGAAGTACCAAAAGATTTGGAAACATGGTTGGCATTTTTTATAAAGGACCTTCTGCTTTGTAAAGAGCATGTTGGGGGTGAGTGGGTTATATCTTCATCTGTGCCTTGCATATCTTTTGCTTTTTCTTATCTAGTTTTAATTATAGCCTTTGCCCCTTCCTTCATCATGGAGAAATGTTGTTGCTGAATACTAAGGTAGAGGGGGTGAGTGGGAGTATAGGAAAAGCTAATATCTGGATCTTTATGGAATAATACTGTTTGTCAGGGTCAGCCCTATGGATGGTGTGACCTGCAAGAGCATAAGAAAGCATGCCTGGGCTCCAAACATTTACTTCATTGGCATCTTTCTAACTGAATTTTTGCACCTAGTAAGTAAGTAGCACATAGCAAAGATTCAGCAGAGGTAGTCAGGACAGCTCACTGAGGGAAAGACAAAAAAAGGCACCAAACTGATGTAGGTGAGGGTTCCATGGAGGTGAGGCAGTGAGGAGAGAGAAGAGATGCTCTAGCTTGACATCTAGTAATTCTCCATATTGACTATTTATGCTAACTAGATGTCACGTTGTTGTTATTTCAGTTATATTTGACTCTTTGTGACCTCATTTGAGGTTTTCTTGGCAAAGATAAAGGTTAACCATTTCCTTCTCTAGCTCATTTTACAGATGAGGAAACTGAGATTAACAGGGTTAAGAGACTTGCCCAGGGTTACACAGTTATTGAGTGTCTGAGGTCAAATTTGAACTCAGGAAAATGAGTTTTCTGGATTCCAGTTCTGGCTGCTCTTTCCACTGATCCAACTAACTGCCCTTAACTAGGTGCTAAGTGTTGCTTTTTCCTGTGCTGCTAAAGGACTATAATTTCTGCTAGCTACTTTTAAATTTAAGATAAGGGGACAAGGTCTTAATTTTTCCATCCTAGCTACAGCTCTGCCCACTAACCTAATACAGTACCTAAAATTCCTACCATCAGAATTAAATCATTGTTTCCAGAAAGCCCCTAATGAAATGCAACTATGTTACTTGGGAGTCCTAGCATGCTAAATGAGTACTGATCTCTTATGAAGGTATTAATACCAAGTAATCATAAAAACAGAGTCAAATCTTAAGGAAATAAGATGTGAGATACTCACATTTTAATGGCTATTGATAATTGGTTAAGGTTTGGAACCAGACCAGGCCAAGCTAGGTGGCATGTTATTGTGTCTCATGAGAATTGGTTAAAGGAACTAAAGATGATTGGTTTGGAGAAGTCCTGGGGGTGGGGAGTAGGGCGTAGAGGGACATGAGGGCTATCTTTTGGTACTAAAATGACTTAAGTGGAAGAAGAATTATACTTGCTCTATTTGCCTTCAGAGGTTGGAAATAGGAAGAACAGGTGAAAATTATCTAGAAGAAAACTGATGCTTGATGTCATGAAAATATTCTTGCCAATTAGAGTTATGCCAAAGGAGAATGGGCTGCCCTGAAGAGGGAATGGGTCCTTACCAAGTATGGGTGGTTAACTGAAGGCCTGCTGGTCACTTATAGGGTATGCTTTAGTCAGGATTCTTTTCAGCTTGTGTGTCGGACTACACAACTGCACAGGTACCATTTAACTAAGTTCTGTGATTCTCCCTTCCCTGTTGCCTACAAATATGTCATACACCACTGTCCTAATATATCTCTTCTGCCCTTTGTGGCTAAACTGCTTGAGAAGGCCATTTATAATAAATGCCTTTACCTTTCCTCCTCTCACTTCTTATCTCCTTACAACCCGACTTCTGACCTCATCATTCCGCTAAAACTATTCTCTCCAAAGTTACCAGTGATCTCTTACCTGTCAAATCCAATGGCCTTTTCTCAATTACTATATTTTTTGATCTCTCCGTAACCTTTGGCAGGATTGATTACCCTCTTTTCCTTGATACTGTCTTCTCAGCTTTTTCAGGACACTACTTTCTCCAGTTCTCCTACTAACTACCTTCGATCCCCTTTTCTGGTCCTTATCCACAACACCCTTTAACTGCAGGTATCCCCCAGGGCTCTATCCAGAGTCCTTCTCTCCCTTTATGATTGTTCACTTGGAGACTTCATCAGCTCCCATGGATTTAATGATCATGTCTACGCAGGTAATTCTCAAATCTACTTATCTTGTACTAACCTCTCCGTGGACCTCCGAGGATGGTCAATAAATACCTTAAACTCAATATGTACCAAACTGAACTCATTCTCTTTCCACCTAAACTCTCCTGACATCTAAACTTTCTTTTTACTATTACAGGGACCACCATCCTACCAATCTCCCAGGTTCACAATCTAGGTGTCATCCTCAACTCCTTACTATCTCTCACTCCTTATCTTATTCCAATACAATCATCCCCATCCAAATGAAGGCCTGACATCTCAGTCTTGCAATGTGTCTCAAACATATCTCCTCCTCTCCCCTGACAATGCTACAACTCTGGTACAGGCCCTCATTACCTCCTGCTTGAACTATTTCCATAGCCTGCTGGTGGGTCTGCCTGCCTCAAGACTCTTTCCACTCCAATCCATCCTCCATTTAGCCACTCAAGTGATTTTCCTAAAGCGCAGTCTGCTCATGTCACTTCCTTACTCAATAATTAACTCCAGGGACTCTCTACAACTATGAAAGCATCTGTTTGTCATTCAAAGTTCCTCAAAACCGAGGCCCTTCTTATACTTTACTTCCTACCATGTACTCTTCAATCCAGAGGCTCTTGCCTCCTGGCACAAACAAGACTCTCCATCTCTGGGCTCCAGGTATTTTCTCTGGTTGTCCCCCATACTTAGAATGTTCTTCCTCCTCATCTCTGCCTCAGGACTTTCCTAACTTCTTTAAGTACCAAATAAAATGTCATCTTTTACAGAAAACCTTCTTAATTCTACTGCTTTCACTGTCTTAATTCCTATTTATCCTTTATGTAGTTTTTTTGTATATATTTATTTGCATATTGTCTCCCCATTAGATTGTAAGCTCTTTGAAGGCAAGGACTGTTTTTTGTCTTTTTTTCCCTGATATCCCAGCACTTAGCTCAGTGTTTGGTACATAGTAAATGCTTATTGAATGACTGGATCATGAGACAAGAATGAATCCAAAGTAGATCATAGGCTGCACTGAGTAGTGAAAGATAGAATTATGCTGGCCCTAAACTAACTGTTTTACAGATGCTACATGCATTCTCAGTCAACTTGTAGATTGTGCAGTATGGTCTGAGAACTATTTCCATCCTATTTGTTGTATAGCTTCATTTCACTGTAGCTGTCTAATGCACTCAGTATGGCTTGTCTAAATGGCAAGTTATGCTTTCACAGCTCTAAAGCAGTTAAAAATAAAAATCTTGCTTAGACAAGCAGAAATAATGTTTATCCAAACTGTCACCCTTTCAGAAATTCCTCAACTAATATTTGAACAGGTCTAAAAATTGAATCTAAATCTTTCTTTATATTTTATAAACTTAGAATAGACATTGTTTCCTTTTATTGTTAAATAATCAAAATTTTGTTCTACATTTTTCTCCCAATAGCATAAAATACTACCCAAGAAGGAAGTGGGTCTCTCTTCAATGGTCTTTCCATCATCTTGAAATTGATGTCCTGTAGACATCTTAAACTCTGCATGTCCAAAACTGAACTCATTATTTTTTCCCCTAAACTCTCCCTACCTCCAAACTTTCCTATTACTGTTGAGTCAATATTCTAAATATTTGTCAAACTGAATGAATTGAAGCATGTATGTATGTATATATGCATATATGTATGTATGCATGTATATATGTATCTATCACTGAACTGGGTACTTAGTATTCCTGGCTTTGGGGGAGTTATCTCACAATCTGGTAGGAAGTTCATAAAACAGTAAACATCTATAATAAAAAGTCATACATAATAAGTTCACAAGAGGAGTTACAAACTAAGGTATCAGGAAAAACTTCTTGGTAGAAGTGGCATTTGCTCCATGGAAGGAGGGCATTTCAGTACCTGAATTAACTTGCTAGAAGACAGAGAGGTAGGAAAGGACAGGATATGTTTGAGGGATATTAAGTAGTTCAGTTTGGCTGAAGCACAGTGTGAAGGGGGATGGAATAAATGTAGGTGATAGGAGGGTAAAGCCAAGATAGTGCAGTAAAGGCAGGGACTTTCCTGAGTTCTTCCCAAACCCCCTCTAAACAACATCAAAGAAATGCCTTAAAATGAATTCTAAAGTGGCAGAACCAACAAAAGGATGGAATGAAACAATTTTCCAGCTCAAGACAACTTAGAAATTTGGCATGAAAGATTTATCTCACTAGGGTAAGAGTGGAGTGCAGTCCAGTACAGGCCCTGGGGCAGCTGATTCAGCAGCAACAGCAGTGACTTCTGGAGCTCTCAATCCACAGATAGTGAGGGTCAAACAACTGGTCAGAAGGAGATTACAGGGGATTCTTTGATGACACTAGTAGCAAGACTCTATTGTGTTGTCCATAGACTGTTCTAGGTCATAGTCCCAGGGTGAGAAGGAACACTGGCAGGAGCAGGTTAAAACTGGTCACGGTTCTAACATGAAACAAAGGGCTTGTAGTAGCTCACAGACCAGTACACAGGCCAGGAGAGCAGTGATCATACCTCTATTTAGATCATACCACCTTGAAAGAACTGAAAGCTTACAGACTTCCAGGACTAGCTCTGAAAACAGTAGCACAAAAAACCTGAAGCTTGAGGCAGCATCTTCTCCACTTTGGGAGCAGAGCCCAGCTTCAACATAAAGTTAAAAGTCAAGGAAAAAAATGAGCAAAAAACAATACAAGAACCTGACCAAAAGTTGCTATGGTGACAGAAAATTCAGAAGAAGACAACAAAGTCAAAGCAGTGACATCTAAAGTGTCAAAGAAAAATGTGAACTGGTTTCAGGCCAAAAAAGAAAAAAATTCATGGAAGAGCTCAAGAAAGGATTTCTGAAAATCAAATAAGAGAGACAGAGGGAATGTTGGGAAAAGAAATGAGAGAGATGCAAAATAATATTAATAATAATAAAAGAATCAACACCTTGGTAAAGTAGATGCAAAAAATACTGAAGAAAACGTCACTTTGAAAAGCAGAATAGGCCAAATGGTTGAGGGGGCACAAAAATCCACTGAAGAAAACTTTTTAAAAAGCAGAATTGACCAAAAGGAAAAAGAGTCACAAATGATCACTAAAGAAAGTAATTCCTTAAAAATTAGAATTGGGTAAGTGAAAACTAATGACTCCATGGGATGTCAGGAACCATTAAAACCAAATCAAAAGATTGAAAAAATGGAAGACAATGTGAAATATCTCATTGAACAAACAATTCACCTTGAAAATTTTGGATTTACCTGAAAGCCATGATCAAAAAAAGAGCCTAGACATGATCTTTCAAAAAATTATTAAGGAAAACTTCCCTGACCTCCTAGAAACAGAGGGCAAAATAGAAATTGAAGGAATCCACTGATCACTTCTTGGCAGAGATCCCAAAATGAAAACTCCCAGAAGAGTCAAATTCCCAAGCTCTCATGTTCAGGAGAAAATACAGCAGCCAGAAAGAAACAATTCAAATATTGTGGAAGCACAGTAAGGACAGCATAAAATTTATCAGCCTCCACTTTAAAAGAGCAGAGGGCTTGGAACATGATATTTCAGAGGCAAAGGAGCTAGGATTACAGTCAAGGATCACCTACCCAGCAAATCTGAGTGTAATCCTTCAGAGGAAAAAAAATGGATGTTTAATGAAGTAAAGGACTTTCATACATTCCTGATGAAAAGATCAGAGCTGAAAAGAAAATTAGACTTTCAAATATAAGCCTCAAGAGAAGCATAAAAATGTAGACAGGAAAGAGAATTCAAGAGGATTCAATAAGGTAAAACTGTTTTATATATGGGAAGATGATACTTATAACTCTTAAGAATTTTATCATTATTAGGGTGGTTACTGGGAATATGCATAGATAAAGGGTATGAGTGTGAGTGTACTATGATGGGATGGTACTTAAAAAAATGAAGGTGTGAGAAAGAGGGATGTATTGAGATAAGGGGGAAGGGCAAGGTAGAATAAGGTACATTATCTTTCATAAAATAGGTACAAAAGAATTTTTACAATAGAGGGGAAGATAGGAGTTGATAGACAATGCTTGAATTTTACTCTTATTGGAATTGGCTCAAAGAGGGAATAACATGGTCAACTGAGTATAAAAATCTATCTATACTACAAGGAATTAGAAAGGAAAGGAGATAAGAGAGAAGAGAGGTGGGGCTCAGATTGAGAGATGTGATGGTCAGATGCAAACCACTTTTAAGGAGGGACAGGATAAAAGGAGAGAGAGAGAGAGAGAGAGAGAGAGAGAGGATTAACAGGGAGAAAATAGGATGGAAGGAAATACATAGTAATCATAACTATGAATAAAATTTTACACCAAATTTCTCTGACAAAGGTCCCATTTCTCAAATATATAGAGAAATGAATCAAATTTATAAAAATACATGCTATTCCCTAATTGATAAATGATTAGAAGATGTTAATAGGTAGTTTTCAGAAATTGAATATAGTCACATGAAAAAATGATCTAAATCACTATTGATTAAAGAAATGTGAATTAAAACAATTGTGAAGTACCAATTATCAGACTGGCATCAAGACGGAAAAGGAAAATGATAAATGTTGGAGTGCATATTGGAAAACTGTGACATTAAAGCACTGTTAGTTGAGTTGTAAACTGATCCAACAATTTTGGAGAGCAATTTGGAACTATGCCCAAAGGCTATAAACTATTCAAACACTTTGATCCAGTGATACAACTACAAGGTCTGTATCCCAAAGATATTAAAAGAAAGAAAACAATCTTATGTTGACAAAATATTTATTGGAATTCTTTTTGTGGTAGCAAAGAATTGAACATTGAGGGTATACCCATCAATTGAGGAATGACTAAACAAGTTTTGGTATATGATTGTAATAGATTACTATTGTGTTGTAAGAAATGATGAGTAAGATGATTTCAGAAAAACCTGGAAACACTTAGATGAACTGATTCAGAGTGAAGCAAGCAGAACCAGAACAGTGTGTGCAGGAACAACAATATTATACGATGATCAACCGTGAATAACTTAGATCTTCTCAGCCATCGATGATCTAAGACCATTTTGAAGTATTTACGATGAAAAATGCTATCCACCTCCCGAGAAAGAACTGATAGAGTCTGAATGCAGACTGAAACATACTTTTTTTTACTTTCTTTTTTTCTTGCTTTGTGTTTTCCTCTCATGGAACATGAAAGGAAAGAGTTTATAACATGACTAGTGTTTTGCATGATTGTGCATGCATAATTTATATAAAATTATTTGGTTCCTCAATTAAGGGGGAAAAGACGGAGGAAAGGAGAGAATTTGGAACTCAAAATTTAAAAAATGAATGTGAAAAATTGTTTTTACATATCATTGGAAAAATAAAATACTGAAAGTTCTCTTTAAAACATAGGTGATGTTAGATTATGATTTGCAAGGGCCTGAAAGCCTGGTAAATGAATTCAAACTTTACTTGGCAGGCCATAAGGATCCAATGGCAATTTTTAAGCAGAGGCATGACATGGACAAATCTATGGATGATTTGTTTGGCAGAAGTATAACTCATAATTATAATAGTTCATATTTATAAAGCCCTTTGAGATTCATGGTTCCTGTCTTGATAACAGCCTTGTGAGGTAGGTAATGTGAATATTACTATCTTCATTTATAGATGAGGAAATTAAGGCTAGGAGAGTGAGTGACTTATCTAGGGTCACGGAGCAATATTGATTGTGTCACAGCTAATACTTGAACCCAGGACCTCCGACTCCAAACTCAGAGAAGATAATTTGAGTGTCACTTTTGAAAAGTTGCCAATCCTTAGCCTAGAAGGATAACCCTTCTTCCATAGGTTTGCTGGGTGTGGCAAATCCCTTATGGTATATGGTTCAAGAGAACTCTGAATATTTTTCAGTAACTTGGGATCAAGTTAGCAATTAAAACAGTGGGGATCTTAATTCAAATACACAGACTTTGTAAATAGTTGCAACCCTTCACAGCTTTGTTATCATAATTCATTACATGACTCATCTAAATGGAAGAAACTTAGTGAAGCATGACTGAGTTTATTGTTGTTTTTGGTTGTTTTTAGTTACTAAATCAATAATTTATTTTCCAGATTTTTCCATTTTTCCATTCTATTTCTTCCAACTTAACAGTATTTACTTTCAGCAGAGGGCAGATTGATTCTAGTGATGTCATTGTTTCTAGAAAGGATGAAACAATATGGAAATATCATGGAGAGACTTGGAGAAAAGAAAGTTTATTTCCAATTGGTCTGATGGATCTTGGTTTCAAGCTCACTCTTCCAATAGTTTTTTTTCGAAACAGCATTCAAGAAAACGCCTAACAAATGCTAAACTAAACACTTGCATTGGTTGGCTGCTTTAGAGATGAGTGAACAAGGCAGAAAAGTAGAAAATTGTTTTGTATCTTTCATAGTAGTAATGGGTCCAGAAATTCTTGACTTAGGAAACTGTGTCTTTCTCCATGAAATCATTTCTGCTTTATTATGTGAGGTGCAAAATGATGGAAATCAGCCCTAAAAATGTTTTTCTTTTCAGTCCTTCTCATGGCCCCTTCCCTTTCAGATCTTTTGAGTTCAGAACAAACCTTTCTGTGATGAGGAGGAAAAAAGAAATCTCTTAAGAAAAACAGATAATAGAACTTAAAATGGTCACAATTCTCAAAAAGAGCAGAGAAGCCTTTGGATGTGTAGAAAGATAAAGGCTTAACAAAATGCCACTATTACTTTTTCCCCCTTAAATGGATTAACAAAGGTTCTAACCCTCATATGCTAACCATATAAAGTTTTATTTCTGTCTATGCCTATGCTTTTCTGCTTTAAATCTAATCATTCTTCCCTGACTTTCTTACAGACAACTTATTCCTGCCATTGGACTGTAGAAAATACCTTTCCTTTAGATGATGAATGACTGAAAATGTACTCCTCAGGTCTCTAGGTTCACCCCAGAAGTCTTAGATTTGTAACATGCACCACAAGTCTTTAATTTTTTTCCTTTGGCTTTCTAGATTATTATTGATTTTCCCACCATTACTTACTAGCTTCCTTTCAATTCCCATTTGTCTGAGCTGAGTCAGAGTGTTGCATCGTCTTTCTCCCATTTTCTCTTAGGAAGTTATTTAGGTAAGTGAAAAATGGGAGTTACAGAAGTGGCATTTCAAATCGCTTTTCTGTTGGTTGCCGAAAATGTACTCCCTCTGCTACTTTCTTGTGAGGAATCTGATAGACAAGGGAAGTTAATTCTAAGGAAATTCTTCCCTTTAGTTACGCTGTCACCCTCTGGTGGTGGGCCACAGGTGAGACAGTCATCAGCTGTGTGAAAAGTTCTCGTTCACCTGACCTTTGCCTATTTGAGGGCAGAAGTTGGTATGGAATTTATCCATTACATTTGATGGCTATGTGGTCTTATTTCCCATGTCAGATTTCTTCTTGAAATAAGACTTAAGTCAGATTTGTTCATTATTGGGACAACGTGCGACGCATTATCTGTACTCACAGTCATCTTGAGGGAGGTATGAGGCCTGAAGTAAACTGTATGGAGTGTACTGACCTTGCTAAAGTATTCATTTAGGTGAAATCAGATTAAAATTACAGTTTGAAGGTAGAGAAAGGACTAAAAAGGACATATGAAGCTTGATGGGGCACATTTAAGGGGTGGGGGGAAGGAACAATCCTTACTACTTTTTCTCAGTGACAGTGGAGTGAACAGGATTTATAAGTTAATCCTGTTCATAGACAGGAAGCAGAGTGTAGTGACCTAGACTTGTAGTCAGGGAAACTTGGGTTGGGATTCCACTTCAGATGCATATAAATTGTATAACTGTGGACAAGTCTCCTAACCTCTTTGAGACTTGGTTTCTTCATCTATAAGAGCAGTTAGATGGTGCAATGGATAGAGCACCAGTGCAGGAATCAGGAAGACCTGAGTTCAAATCTCACCTCAGACACTTGACACTCACTAGCTATGTGACCTTGGGCAAGTCACTTAACTCAATTGCCTCATCCTGGGTCATCTCCAGTCATCCTGATAAATATCTGGTCACTGGATTCAGATGGCTCTGGAGGAGAAGCGAGGCTGGTGACCTGCACAGCCCTACCTCACTTAAAACAAAGTCAAGTACAAGTCACGTCATTATTTCTCTGATGGCATGGTCTTCTTCAGCAACGAAGGATGAACACACACGAATCCTCATCTATAAAATCAATATAATAACTACCTACCTCACAGGACTGTTGTCAGGATCAAATCAGATAATGGGTGTATAGTGCTTTGCAAACCTTAGTGTCCTATATAAATGTTCGATATTACCCTTACCAGTGTTTCTATTTTCTCTCTCTCTCCCCCTCCCTCTTCCTCCCTCCTTCCCTCCCTCCCTCCCTCTCTCTCTCCTTCTCTCTCTCCCTCTCTCTCTCCCTCTCTCTCTCTCTCTCTCTTTCTCTCTCTCGTTTTGGTACCAGCTGGTAGAGCACCTACTGTCTCTCATGCCTTTCACCAACTTGTGTCATCACCTAGTCACATAGCCACATGACCTCTAAAGCAACATGAGATACCCCCAAAACATAGCACATAGGGACCCCCTATTTCAGGGAAAACCACACCTATATTTTCTTGACTGTGACTTAGTAAGCAAAGGTGGAGGGTGTAGATTGTACCTATTTTTTAAAAAAACATATTATTTGCAAATTTTCTATTTACCAGAATTATCTAGCTGTGTATATTTTCTTTCCTCAGTTGATTATAAACTACTTGAGAGAAGAGATTCTGTTTTTTTAGTCTTTGTATGAATAAATAAATGAATGAAAAAGCATTTATAAGCATTTAGTACTGTAAGTTGGGCACTATATGAAACACGGAGGCTATTCCTGTCTTCAAGCCTTTCATACTGGCTGTCCCCTCATGTCTGGAGTTCTCTGCCCCCTTTCCCCTGGTTTCCTTTAAGACTTTGCTCAAATCTCACCTCATGTAAGAGGCTTTTCTTTCTTTTTTTTAAAGTTAATTTTGTCTTTCTTTTTTTCAATTAAAAAGCATTTACTTTTTCTTTCTCATCCTGAGAAGAACGAAAAGGAAAACAAAACTCTTGTAAAAATATCCATACTTATTCCAACAAACTCCCACATTGGCAGGGTCAAAAAAAAATGTAGAGCTTGTGCTGTACATTGAGTCTGTCATCTGTCTGTCAGAAGTGGGGCAGCATGAGGCATGTCTGGTCCCTCTGCAGAAATCATGATGGGTCATTCCATTGATCAGTTACCAAGTGTTTCAAAATTGCTTGTCTTGACAATGTCATGGTTGGAATTGTTCTCTTGTGTCTTGCTCACTTTCCTCTGCATCAGTTCATGTAAGCCTTTCCAGGTTTCTTTGAAACTATCCACTTCATTTCTTATCACATTATATATGTGTACATATTATATATATGTATTATATATATATGTGTGTATGCATATATATACATGTATATGTATATATGCATACACACATATATACACATATATATATATTGTTCTATAACATTCATATAGCATAATTCGTTCAACCTCAACTGATGGGCACCACTTTAGTTTCTAGCTCTTTGCTACTAGAAAAATAGCTAGTATAAGATATGCAAGTATATGCAATATATAAATATATACATACATAGACATATACACATACAAAAACATATGTATGTATATGTGTATATATATATGTATAAAGTTCTTTGATTAAAATTTGAATAAAGTTTTCACACACACATCGAGTTCTTTGTATAGGGTATTTTATATTAATGGGGTACTGTGCTCCTTATTAGTGAGAGTTAACCATATCTTGGTACCCCCAGACTTGCAAGGATGCTGTCTGACCATCTTTACGTTTTGCTACCTTGCACCTCCCTCCAGCTATGGAGCATTCTAGCTCCCATGCTAGGATCCTTATTGTGATCCCTATTGGTGAGAGTTACTAAGAGTTGGCACCCTCAGGCATACCACAGTGGGGTATACACCACCTATCTACATGTACTCTAGCCATCCCCTGTCTGGCTACTGGTATAACCCATACCAGACACTGAATATTAATATTCCTGGGTAAGCTCTCTCTTCTCTCATTGTCTTAATCTCAAAACCTCTTGGCATCATCTCCTACTGGCACTTAGTAGTGGCATCACTGGTTCAAAAGAATGCAGTTTAGTAGTTTTTCTTATAGAATTATAGCCTTATTTCTAGATTATTTGTACCAATCCATAGCTCTACCATATAGTAGTCTGCTTTAATTCCTTTTGACATTTACCATCTCCATACTTTGTTATCTCTGGCAATTTAATAGATCGTTTTAATATGTATGTCTTATTGTCCTGCTGCCTCAAGGCTACAGGTGGCCCTCTAGGTCCTCAAGTGCAGCCTTCTGACTGAATCCAAATTTCACAGAACAAATTCTTTTATGAAGAGGATTATACAAGGTTTTGTTCTGTGAAGTTTGGATTCAGTTTCTTTAGTAGGTTGCATCTTCATTTTACAAACTCTTCCCAACTCTGGTTTTCTTCCAAAGAATGCTTACAAGTCATCAATTCTGTTAAAAAGTCGCTTTTCCCTATAGGATAATTTTCTAGGATATTTTATTGCTAGGTACAAGTCATGTACATTTACTTTTTGTCTGATAATATCCTAACCTTTCTTTTAATTTTTATAGTATTGATGATTCATGATAGATAATTCAGATGGAAATTCCTTGGTATATGAGTTGTTTCTTTCTGGCTACTTACAATATCTTCTCTTTGTCTGGGAAGCTCTGCAGCTTGATGACAATCTTACTGGATAACTTATATCTAGGGTTCCTTTCTGTGTCAGTCTAAGAATTTTGTTGGCCCCTGTTTTCAATGCTTTCTGGCAATATCCTTTTATGATTTATTGATGTATGAAATATGAATTGTTTCTTCATGTTTTTCTGAGAGCTATATTTCCGGTCACTTGTCTTTGTTAGTAGCAACCTTATGTCTTCTTCCAGTTTTCTCCTCTTTCAACTTTGTTAAAAAATTCTTATTTTATTGTTACATTTTTGAATACTGCCTTCTCCATTCTCCTTCTGAGACAGCCACTGCTTTGTTAACATTTCCCAACTTCTATCCTAAACCATTAATTTTTCTTTTCAGGTTTCACCACAAGCTTTAAATTTGTTCCTTATTTCTTCCTATACCAAATATAGGAATGCACAATCTATATAGAATGTATAACAGTTATAATAACGTAATTAGAATTTATTCAGTACTTCATAGTTTACAAAGCACTTCACACATATTAACTCATCTGATGGTTACAGTGACCTTCTGGGATAATTGCTGCTATTATCCCTCCTTTATAGATGAGGAAACCGGAGCTGACAGAAGCTAAGAAGAGACTTAGCTTCTTAGATCACATAGTTAGTTAGATGTTTGAGGCTCGATTTGAACGTAGGTCTTCTGGATTACAAGTCCAGTATCCTGCCCACCATATTATTTGTCTGCCAATAATTACATTTAATACACAATTATTTATGTAATTTATATGTGCATATATGCTTCTATGTTATATGGTTTATGCATGTATTTTTATATACATAGGTATTTGTATAGAGACATATACATTTATAGATACCTATATAACTTTCTATAGCAACAGATGTATATATGTACATATAATATAGCAGGAGTATGCTAGAAAATGTTTAACAACTGGCTCTCTGAAAACATACAATCTATTTTTAAGTTTAATCTTCATCATTAACATTTTACCTATCACCTTCTTAGCCTAAACAATCAACAAAATGACTTACATCCTGATTTGTAGTGTTTTTAGATTTATGAGACAACGCATCAATGGAAAATTTAATAATCAGCTCTCATCAGCTGGTACGAACTGGCTCCAGCATATGCCCTGGTAGGTATACTTTAGATAAAAGAATCTCTAATACATATGTCTCTGAAATGGACATGTTAGATTCAATGAAATATCAACCAGGTTTCCTGTATCTCTACTATCATGGTTTTTTTTTTTAATTTCTTCTTGAGTCTTCCTTATTCATTTATCAGATGCAATATAGTTTTTGAAATATTTTGGTATTTTCCTTATATAAGAACTTGCACATGCTCTAAAACCCAGGAATACAGTGCACAACACACCCCTAAGTTTACCAAAGGCTGCTAGGTAAACACAGATGGGCAACTGTAGCAGCCGGAGAAATTAACATCTTTATTCATTAAGCCATCTGGAAACCCAGTTGCACTTTCTTTCTGAACAATCATTAAGAAAAGACACCTTAGAAGTTGTTAATGCATTCAGATTTGCTGACCTCAGCCAACAAAGGTCAGCTTGATAACAGGTAGATAGTTAGGTAAACAATTACGGGGTGTTTTAGGGAGACTCGCCAACACTAAGATGAAGATTTAGTATAGAAGCTTTCAATATCTAGAGAACCTGAGAAGATCCCAGTTGTCTCCACAGTTGTCTGGTTTTCACTTTACTAAGTTCTTCCTCATATTGTTTACAAGATCATTAACACAGAAGTCTTGAAAATACAACTCAGTAACACCAGAAAAAAAATCTGAATCAGGACTTGAGTCTCTCCCTCCCCCCAATCCCTCCTACCTCTCAACTAATCTGTTGCAGCTGCTTCTGAAGTCAACCTTGGCCTCCTTCGCTTGCTCCTCTTGGAGCACATCTGCTCCACACATCTGCAGCTAGCCCATCAAAGACTCAGAACAGCCTCCCTGTCTAACTTCTCCACCTACTGACAAATCCCACCCACTTCCAACTCCTACTAAGCCCATCCTACCAGCTGCTCAACCCACCTGCAGCCTTACCTCTCAAGTGACCAGCCTAGACAACACTTGTAGTCTTGCCCCACTTGCCAGCTCCTAAGCTCCTGTCCCAATCAGTTGTTCTGCTCAGTGGAGAACAATCCAAACATTTCAAGAGCTGAACTGAGCAGACCCTTGTCAAATAGCATCTGTGGCATTAATTGCATAAAGTAGATCAGAATCAAAGTCTGGTATCAGGTGATTCAGATAGGCCTTCCTAGGGAACAGTAGCTGTCAGAACACTGTGCCTGTGATGTCCCCTGCTCATTGACATCACACCCCCAATGAACAACTCAGTTATCTTGCAAAGAGGAAAAAAATTAAAGTTGAATTTTCATTTTCTCCTCCACTTGAGGATAAAAATATGACATGTAAATTTAACCAGGAATAAAAATAGTTTTCCCATCAAAGAGTCATTGAAAGGACATGAAGGGGCTTCTTTGAGATCTCAGAATGTCTGTAATCTGTCATCTGTCATCACCCATTCTCATCCTGAGATTTTAACATTCAGAACAAGGATTCCAAGTTTAATGGCACCTTGAGACTAAGTGCTCCCAGGTCCCCATCAAACCTGTCAATGCTAACAGCTGTCACTGATTGACAACTTGTTCCTCCACCCACAATTACTTTTTCTGAAATGGCCCTGTAAACAAGTCTCAAAAATAGTGCCAGGTAAGCGTTCCAAGGCTGCATGGGAAATTCCCATGTTGGTGCTAATGGCGAAGTGGCCCTCACCTGGATTTGCTGTGCCCATTCCAACATTCCTCTTCATTTGACGTGCCAGCTGTCACTCTCTCATCTTTGCAGATGGTGTAGGGTAAAGCAGACCAGAACTTTTTAGACAACTTCAGCTTCTCCTTTATGTCTGTAACCTGATCAAGAGACCGAGAGAGGGGATTCGGTGAAAAGCGTTTTGTCATAAATGCTTTTCTCAGAATCTACATTGGAGCACAAAGCAGGTGAACGTTAAAAGACTCTGGGGGTATGACAAGTGACAATCCTTTACAAGTTCTATTAGAAAACATTGCGCTTTTAGGTCTAATTATAGTGACAAGGGCTTCTTGCCTAGGATGTTTAGTCTTCCTCTCACTTTGAACAGAGAGTTCTCGGGTACTGTAATTGGTTTGTTGTATTTGTTAGGTTCCAACATCCTTTGCATTAAATGGTTATAAAGTAAGTAAATTGATTTCAATTCTTTCCTCCTGTGGGATTCACCTTTCTCAAACATCCAGATCTATTCCTTAGAATTCACCTCCCTTGCAGTCTGGTAAATGCAGCTAGACAGTGTGTCCTGAGATAAGATGCCAGCTCCAATGGTCTACTTGTTTCTGCAAGAAATAAATATGGTAACTAATTCAGTTGCTGGCAGCCTCCCTTGCTCCTGAGTAGTTGATAGAACGGTGCAGCACACATTTGCACTGGGAACAGTGAAACAAATCCAGTTTAGGATTCCTAGTACCAAAATGAGAAAAGAAATTGAATTCAAGTTCATGACCCATTTGGAAGGCTAGACAGGAGAGGTTTAGCAGACTTCTGTAGAGACAACTTTCACCCAAACAAAAGGCCCTTCTGGCCAGCAGGAAAAAGGAAAAATCAATGATGGGAAGCCCTGGCTTGATGAATACGTTTGCTAATGAAATAGCAGGTTTTGTTTTACATTTAGTCTGTAAGAAACTCAGGAAAAAATCAATGGAAGCAGATGAAATGCACAATATGAGGGAAAACTACTGCTAATTACAGGTATTACATCTGAGATTAATATGGCCTTTGGGAAATAGATGCGTTTCTCTATTCACTGTAGATAGGATGGGTTTTCAGGGAACTTTATGAATTACTTTTGAGGAAGGACAATGAGGTTGACGACAGAGCTCTGAGAAATCAAGGGCCATTGTTGTATTCTTAACATATCTGTAGTTCTAGGACAATGAATGACCCTTTGGACTCCTTTCTTAACCTTGATTTGAAAGATTGTAGGATCATAGAACTGGAGCTGGAAGTTACCTTAGGAGCTATTTAGCCCAAGTCCTTCATTTTACATATGAAGAAATTGAAGATGAAGGTTAACTGAATGGCCCAAGGTCTTGTGGGTATGAGGGACAGGATTTGATCACGGATACTTCTGTTCCTTGTGTCGTTTCTGAATAATGAACTACACGGAATGCTCTTTAGACTCTAAGCTGTACTTACTGGAAGAAACATCCAAGATACAATAGCAGAAAGTCCTACATATACTTTTTTTTTTTTTTTGGCCAAACCTGTGATTTCACTGGGCTAGAGAATTCTGATGAGGAAACTCCCTTCCCCAATAGAGACTGGTAACTGTTCTGCAATTTATATTGCAGCTCTCTATCCTCTATACTCTCACCTTCTATACAAATACCATCTGCTTAAGCGTGTGGAAAAAGTACAGGCATAATGATATTGCAGGGATTAATTTTAAAGGAGAAAATAGATGTCACCCTCAAGCTGGAAAATACCTAGTTCCCACTATGGTTATTGTGATTGATCCAATTGTAGGCACAAATTTTTAATGAAAACTCCATTCCTTTCCCTATAATATACAAACAATTGATAAACACCCTTCCTTTATAACCCCAGTCAATCAATAACTAGGTGAGAGAGGTCTATTGTTGAAATTATCTCTCTATTAGAACTCCTTCCCTACAGTCTTTAACCTTCCCTTTGGTGAATATTGGACACTGTATATAGTCCTTCTAAAGAAGGGATTTGTGGCTGTCTGAGATTGCTAGTGAGAATCCCTATTTTAATCAAAACACAGCCTTACTTATTTCCAATAGCCTTGTGTGGCGTTCCCTTCTCAGTCTCTAAAAGGAAAGGTGACCTCATAGACTGCTTTCTGGGGGTAGTCAGACATTCCCTCTGTAAATACCAAGAGGAAACCAGACGAGGCAAACTCTAGACATATGCACCTTGAGTTTGAAAAGAAACTACAGTCTTTGGGCCCCTAATGTCAGTTTGGATCCATATTGCTTCAACGTACCATATTATAAAGATGCAACCTTTCGCTCTTGTTTTTTTTTTCTCTTGTGCTTATTTTTACCCATGCACCAAAGAATAAAACTGAATGCAATGTCACTTTTTCAATCATGTCAAAGGTCTGTAATTCCATTTATTTGTGCCCTCTTCCCACCAATGAAGATTCGTGACCTTGCTAAAGTTTACAAGATTTTCTCTTGGGTCTGCTGTGGGAGACAAATCCATCAGACTTCAGTCAACCTATTGCTTATCCTGTTGATCCAGGACCATCAATGTATATTATCCCAATGATTGCAAAATATTAGCAGGTCATGGTGAGATGAGGCCACCGTTATCGGCTTGTGACATTATCGAACCAGCTCACTTCCCTCTGTTCCGAGAGAAGAGACTATATCATTAATACGAGCTAATTGTATTATTCTCACTAGCTAACTGTGTGATGGTCCCAATACTTGGACATGAAAGGGATTGGGTGACAGTTTGGGGGTATATTTCTGCAGATCTCTCCTCTATACCTGCCCTTGGGAAAATAAATGAGAGTTGACTACTGATGGTAGGTGGGTAACAGCATCTTTGTATATGAAGTATAGCATTTTAAAAAAAGGAAGGGGAAGGTAGCAAACATTTATTGGAAGCCTAATGTTCCTGGGCCAGGAACTGTGCTAAATGCTTTACAGATATTATCTCATTTGACAATAACACAGCATAATACACCAGGATTTTACATTATTTTCTCTGTGCTACCTAAGTCATGATTATTTTCTGCATGGAAACAATGGGAAAATATATTGCCAGATTGTAATGACAGTGCAGATGGCAATAAAAAATGGAAGAGATTAAGAATGAGAGATGAACATTTCTTTGACTCAGATGTTTGTCAGAAAGATTTTACCTTAGTTTTCAGTGTCTAGGGAATGGCTTAATCTCAACACCTGTTATATACTTTTCCGTTTTCTTCCTTTCTAAACAACATATACAACTCTAGTTTAATTATACACTCATGACCTTATTTTTTGTCAAAAAGCCAAGCAAGAGGAGGAAAATCAATTGTATGGACTCATAAACAAGCCTGTATTATTGCTTGCCTCTCAGTGCAAAATATGATGGCAAGAATGTGGCCCTCAAATCATTAAAACTCCAGGCCTAAGGAAAAAACAGTCCTGGAATCAAATTCAGCATCATTTGTTTCTTTCTCTTTTTTTCTGCTCCAAGGTTGTATGATCTAATTTTGAGATAGATCTATGATAGAGAAATTTGTAATGGGAACTGGTTCGCATGATCCTTCACTGAGCATTTCTGATGTGTTTTCCCATATAAAGAAGCTGGGGACTCAGGAGATTCTCAATAAAATGTAATGGGAGTACCGTGGAGATTTTGGAGCGTATGTGGATCTATAACTGGTTTAGGGCTGCTAAGTCTATGCTGAAGGATTGCACACTTGAAATTGATTATGCCTGCAGAGTGAGGTCCGAGGAAGGGGGCGCTAAAAAGGCATTAGTCTAGCTTGGTCTCTTTCTCTTGGTTTAACTTCTCTTTGGCTGACTTTTTCCTGCTCTGTGTCATTGGGGGAGAGAGAATATAGTAAGGGCAGAGGCCTGGGCCTTTGTCTTATCTGAGGCTGACAAATAAGACTTGTATTCACAGATCTTAGTTCTTCAGCTGTCCCAGGGTCTCCTCTTTTGTTTTAGGTGAAGGAAGTTGGAGATAATCTGTGAATTTTGAAAGGTCAAGAGAGTAAGTCTTCCAGGAGTCTGGGAACCTGAGAGTTTGGGAGTTGAGTACTCATCAAGTTTTATAGCCAGAGAAGAATCAATGCCCCACGGAACCAAGAATGACTCAGGCTAGTGCCAGCTTAGATCTCATCCAGCATGGATGCTTCATTTGGGTGTGAATTTGATGGGACTGTAGAAACTCTAAGTCTGAGCTTTCTCCTCCTAGAGATGGAGGTGGTATAGGTGTTGAGGAGGAATGTTTGTTTTTCAGCTTCTCCAGTAGCTTCAAAGTAAACATCCCTTTGTAAATGCTAATTGATATTAAGTGGCAAAAGAGAACTGAGAAACCAGTCATTAGTGGCTAACAGTGAGGGGTGGGGAACATACCCAGAATAGGTACAAAACTAAACAAAACAGGTACCAAAAAAACAAAAAAAAAACCCAACTCCAAAATAAAACTCTCAAATTTGGTATGCATATATTTGTTAGGAGAGTTTTATTTTTGTTTTCCAATTTTTCCCAGTAGGGGTGTAGGGAGCAGAGAGAATAAATGCTTGTTAATTGAAAAAAAATTTAAAAAGATTTTACAAAGAAAAAACGAAAGGTGATATATTGAAAACAAAACAAAATCTACCTGATGTTCTTCACATATTTGCCCTCTTTTACTCTTTGCCCTTACCTGTCCTTTTTACAGAGGCACAGTGGGATAAAAGGGAAAGCAGTCACTTTCTTCTTCCCCTCTGATGGCTAAGAAGAGTGAAGCACTCCTTCAGAACTAGGAAACTCAAAGCAAAGCATTTCTACATTATGGTGGATTTGTAAATCCACGTTGGATTTGTCAGAGCAATCTGGCTGCAAGCTAGTCAACCACAAGTTTAACTGAGATGATTGTGCATAAGAGGGAGAGAGAGAGAAAAAAAAATTTAAGGATCAGACTGAACGAGACAGAAGTCAGTTTAAAAAACAAAAAAAAGTACCCTTGGGATTTCCTTATATCCCTGAAAGCCTAGGGTTGAAAAAAAAAATCCATACCTTTAAGAACAAGATGTGTGTGAGTGGCTTAAAAGGGAAGCTGTGATTCTGAGAAAAAGTAAACTAGTAGGGAGGCTGTAACCAGGTGACTTTATCCCAGGCCCTTCATATGGGTGGAGTTCAGCCTGATTCCTAAAACTATTTTCTCTCTCCCCTTCAGGCTGTCCACAGGTAGACTCAAAGTAGGTCAGAGACTGGTGTTTTTATTGGAACTATTGACTGTTCTACTGTTTCACTTCTACAATTCAATTGTCTTGTTTTACTTGTAGTAATAACTATGTTTATAGCCCATCACTTTCCATGTTAAGAAACAGGTTCATTCTTACTGCTTTTTGGTCAATTTTCCTAATTTCTTTCTTGAAATTTTGGGGTTTTTATCTTTTTTCCCCTCCTTTATCCACTTCCTCTGTCTTCTCTCTGTGACTCTCTCTTGTTTCCTCTCCCAGCGGAAAGAGTTGTGGAAAGAGTCTTGGAGTTAGGTTGACCTTGATTCATATCTCACTTTTGACATCTACTTAATTTTTCAGTGCTCTAGGCCACTTTTAAAAACTCTAAGTTGCAGAATAAGTTGCCAAATTACATGGGTAGAGAGTGTTTCCTCATTAGGAAAACTCCCTACACTGAAGATATCACAGGTGTAGACAAAAACAAAATAGATACAGTGATGTGTGTGCGTGCACACATGTGTATGCATGCGTCCTTGTAGATATCTGATATTTTTGGGACTTTTTTGTTCCTAGATCCAGAACTACATTTTTTTCAAGATCATTTTTGCTGTCCTTCCTTGTGCTCATTTGCACACCAAAGTCACAAGTAATCAAAGTATAAGCTAACTTAATGTGGAGATTATTGTCTAAGTTCTTCAAGCTTCTTTATCCTCTATGATGGATGATGGTTGATCATCAAGGTACATTCACAGTGGTGTGATTATTTATATTTATCATGAAAACTGGAAAACAAAATGATCAATTGTTTTTTATGTTAATGGATTTTATTTGTTTGGGTTAAGGTTAGTTGTTCTAGGAACAAATTAAAGAGTAAAAAATGATTCTTTCAGTTTACTAACTCTTATTCTTTTTTTATTAAATTATTTTATTTGTTTTCAGTGTTCTACAATCACTTCCAAGTATCTTAGATTTTTTCCCTCTCCTTCCCCGAACAATTGTTTTAAGAAATGTCTTTTAGGTTCTTTCTTTTTTAGGTCCTTTATTTGCCTTTCTCTGGTGAAGTGATCTTATTCCACTTATCCTTTCTAATATTAACTGGAGCTTCTTTATGTCTTCTTGTATTTTTCACTCATTACTATAAAGAACACCAGCTTGGATAAAGTTCTACTCTTCTGGTAGTGTATCCATGGGAAGCTAGGTGGTGTGGCAGATAGAGCACTGGGCTTGGAAGACTCATCTTCCTGAGTTTGGATCCAGCCTCAAACACTTATTAGGTGTGTGACCCTGGGCAAGTTACTTAACCCTGTTTTCCTCAGTTTCCTTATCTGTAAAATGAGCTGGAAAAGGAAATGTCAAAGCATCCCAGTACCTTTGATAAGAAAACCACAAATGGAGTCACGAAGAGTCAGACACCACTGAAATGACACAACATCCACAAAAAATATGCGCTAATGTTGGCCATTACATAGAGAGCATCAACAGTTACACTGTTACTAGATGACTTTAACACTGTATCATCGTTATCACTTTCTTCTTATTTTCTCCTATTGCCACTGTAAAAACAGAAAGGGACTGCACTGGACTAAGGGGCATACTGTATTTTCATTGATACCACGGTCAGATCACGAAATGGATAGTAGAAGCAGAACAGGTATTTCTTCATGACATAGGAGCTACTTCCAGTAATTAAAATTGGCTGATGTCATTTGTGGGAATTATGTTAATGAATAATTTATAGGATTTGAGAACAATATAAATCTTTTGGAACCTTGAGACTAATAATTTTCTGCGATGGATTTGTCTTCAGACAAAAGGTAATACCTGATTTGTCCAGAGCTCACAAATGCGGAATTCTAAACAATTTATATAAAAGAGGCTCAAATATAATAATAAGGAAAAAAAAGCCTTAGCTTAAGCAAAATCCCTTTCAAAAAGTCCACATACTTTACTTTGTTGAAGTCAGTGAAGTCATCCTTAGGCCAGCTGACTTAGAATCATGGAGCAATTTAGAAAAAGAGATATGACAGTAGCAAGATGTGACAGCTGACACAGAGGGAGGAGAGAGGAGAACTATAAAACATGGAGGGAAGAACTATAAAACATAGCAGTTTGGCAACATTTAGCACACGGATAAACAGTCTTACATGTCTCTGTAGTGTTTGAGCACATCACTTTACAGCAAAACAGTAAAATAAATGATGGCAGTACCTAGCATGGTGTCTCACACATAATAGATATTTAAGAATGCTTTGCTCTATGACTTACTGAATAAATACATGGAGTCACTGTGAGATAAGTAAAATGTGTTAGCATATTATGCTTTAAATGGTAGTTATTGAGAAAATTTTCTTCGATGGAACACTTCCCTAGCATTGGAAAAATGGAAGATTATTGTATATTGGATCTTTCCAATGTTATGGATACTGAGTTCTGTGGTATGGAAAATGTTATGAAATATAGTATCTACTACCATATCAAGTCCAAAATCTTTAGAATGTCATTTAATGGTCTCTATAATCTGATTCAAATGCTTCTCTTTAGCTTGATAGTATAATAGATAGGATGTTAATCTTGGACACTTAATAAGACCCGAAGTAAGGCATTTAACTTCTATGAACCTCAGATTCCTTGTCACAAAAATGGGGATAGCAGTAGCACCCACACCACATGGTTATTGAGAGGATCAAGTGAGATAATATGTATAAATTGTATTGTAAATCATAAAGTGCACATAAATCACCATTATTTATTTTGTCAGACTCCACTATGTCAATGGAACATTTGAACCAGTTTGGAGAGAAATGCTATTCCCTAAACCCAAACTGCATTTTCTTTCTTCTGTTCACTGCTAATACTGTTCCCCTTACCAGGAATACCTTTCCTCCCTTCTTTGCTGATTTAAATCTGATACTACCCATCTTTCTTCCTCTGCACTTAGTTTATGGCTTTTCTATGGCAATTAACCTCTACTGCTTTGAATCACAGATAATTTGTTTCTGTGTTTTATTTTGCCTGTTGAGTTGTAAACATTTTGGGGGATGTGATTGTGTTTTGTGTCTTGCCCAACAAGTGCTTGCCTTACATTTAATGGCACCCAATTAATACTACTTATGAATGAATGAATGTACAGATGAGTCACTAAAATAGTTGGTTATCTCTTTAGAAAATTTGTTTCCCTATCAAAGACAATAATCTCAGAATTTTGAGTTCTCTGTTGTACGATGCCTTCTGTCTCTCTTTTGGAGAAGAAGGGAGCATAGGTGTAATCTTCAGGATTAGACTATATCCTGAAAAAAAAAGAGTTCAGGGACCGGTGTTTTGGTATAACATCCCTAACATTCTCGTTAGGATTCTGTTTCCCTGTAGGCTCAAGTAACATGCTATGTGATGGGACCACTGAACTTGGGAGCCAAAAGATCTGGCTATAGGTCCCAGTTCTACTATTAAGCAAATCATTTATTCTTTCCTGGCTTGAATTTTCCTTATATGTAAGATAGGGATAGTATCACTTGTACTACCTACCTCATAGGTTCATTATAAGCAAAATGCTTTGCAAATCTGACACACACATATGTGTATATACATACATACATACATATACATACACACCACAACTATATATGTATATATGTATATGTATGTGTATATGCATATGTAGTGTGTGTGTATGTATAAGAGTGTGTATAGTGCCCCAAAAGTTTACTGCAATTTTAAGTTACTAAAGCTTATAACTGCACTAAGACTTTGGGGACATCTTATATATGTCTATATGTATATAAACATATATGTATAGATAGTGTATATACATATGCATATATAATATAGTATTAAGGTCATATTACATCAACAGCCAGTTTTTATGGATATTTCTGGAAGGTTAATCAAATCAAAATTGCCAGTGCTACTGGAAAGATGGTGTCAAATATATTCCCCTGTGATTCCACAGTATCCCTATAATTTTCCAAATCAAAATGCCCCTTCCTGACTATTTCTCCTATGTGCATTTTCTCCCCCATTAGAATATAAGTACCTTGAGGGAAAGGATTGTCTTTATTTTTGTCTTTGTATACCCAGAACTTAGCACAATGCTTGGCACATAGTAAACTCTTAATGCTTGTTTAGTCATCCATTTAAGATACTTGGTCTTTTGGATAACCCAGAAACAGTAAGAAAAATGCCACCACCAACAAATCATAGTGTGACCATTTGAAAATGGAAGCATATTGTCTAGCAGCTTTCCTTTGTTTTCCCAAAGGTTGTGCTTTTGAATTCTGATTTCCAGACTTTACTTGGTTATTGCCATTGTAAAGAAGGGAGATTCTTTGATAGTTCATGTTAGAATTTTTTCTCTAAAAGATTCAGCTCATGTTTGCACATCAGCTTATCTGTGATCCAAAGCCTATCTGAATCTCTCACTTCCTCTGCATTGTCACTTTCATGTCTTTCCCTGTCCTGCCATTACTAGGTGGTCACATTCAGATCTAAGAACAACCTGAACCACTTTCTGAACAATAATACACACTCTCTTGAACATGTATGTTCTGGAGATCTAGGTCTGATGGCCTGTTTGCTTATGATTTCATACGAACTAAAACAAGGCTATTATACCTGTCTGAAAAATAATGGAATGAAATGTAAATTATATATATGTATATTTATATATATATGCATATATATACACCATCTTTAGAAAAATGATTCTAAATATTTTATGAGCTTTACAGTAAATAATATATTGAAAAAGAAACAATGTGAATATTTTATGAGGTGGCAGGTCTTTGTTAGTTTTGGAAAGAAATCTGTTTATAGAAATAAAGATCTTAAATCTTCCTTGTGGATTCTTTTGCTATATTTAATTGAGTTATAGGTTAACTTTCATTCTGTTAAATATTCTTTATGCCTTGAGATTACTAGGATCTAGCTCCTGAGATGCTAATCCCTCTCTAATTCAGAAAGCTCTCTACTCATGTAGCATCAATTTATTCAATTCAATTCAGTTCTCTGAATTCTATCAGTAACCAAGGCTTCCCAAGCTTGGAAAAATCAAATCAAAGATTATTAATGTGTCTATTTTGCATTTTAAAAATTTGTTTCAGATTGTCAGGAGTAGAACACTCAAAGTTGAACAACATATGAAGTGCTGCTGTTTTTCTGAATCAATCAATAAATATTTATTTTGGTATCTGCTATGTTGCAGGTAATGTCTTAGGCGTGGGCATTGTAAAGACAAAAATTAAATAATGCCTGTGCTCAAAGAACTTAACGTTCTATTGGGGGCAACATGTACATACGTAACTACATAGAGAAGAAGTTAAAAATCAATATAAGGCAATTAAAATCCGCTGCCCTCAAAATTTTTTAAAATTTTTATCAGGGTATCAACACATACACATGGGTAAGCAAAATATATACATAATAAATATAAGTAACTGAGGTAGAGGTACTAGCAGCAAGGTGGGATATGGGGGATCCAGAAAAGGCTGATGTAGGAGGTGGCATTTGAGCTGACCTTTGAAGAAAGCCAGAGACTTTAGGAGGTAGAGGGGAAGAGAGAGTATAGTACAAGATGGGAGACAGCTGAGGGAAAAGCTTGCCTATTAAGGGCTAAGTCTTTTACACTGAAGACAAAGGAACATGTCCAGTTCCTATACTAGGTTGTTGCTCAATCTAGACTCAAATTCAGGCCTCTCACAAAGCTCATTGAACACTTTTTTTACATTAGATTTTCTGAAATCTAAGGCCTCAGTTTTATTTTACCGTATTATGCGGAGTTCTAAAGGGGTCTGGAGCTGATATAAATACGTTTAGCAGAACTATATTTTCTTTTAGGGAATTCCTCATTATGACTTGGGAGAGAGTTCTAGGAAACATCGCCAGTTTCAAAATGATACTTTTAGCACACATAATACTCACAACACTGTACAAGGGACCTGAGCTAAGCTAAAGGTGACATTATCCCCACATTCTAGCATAGTAATGTACATCATCAGGACGCTAGTTCATAGAGAGTCAGTCTATTTGGCATAGATGATCTATCTCTGCCTGACTGCATTTGTCTATTGTTACATAGGGATGGTTAGCATTACTCCCAGAGGAAAAGCACATGTGTGTTTTATAGGAAAAACAAGAAATTCATCATTCATTCTTAACTTTCTCCAGGGAGGAAAAAATGGAATGGAAAAATTTCAAATGGAAAGTCATTTCAGTTTCCAGACAAGATGATTCCATTAAGGGTATGACTTAGAAAGAGTTCTTTTATAGCAAGACATTGTTCGTCAAAGGAGGGGCCATGAGAAACAGATCTCTTATACTGTTTGGGTTAGTTTTTGGCAGAAGAGTAAAAAAATCTTGGATCAGTCCTTCAATTTGATACTCATTAAGGCAGCATGGTGAAGTTCAAAGGTCACAGAATTTGCTTTCAAGTTCCAACAGTATTGCTTACTAGTATGACCTTGGGCAAATATCTCCTTTCTTTAGACCTCAGTTTCCTGCACATGTATAACCTGTATCACATTGCTTACCATTTCAGGGAGGGGAGAAGGGAGAGAATTTGTAACTCAAAACTTAAAAAGAACCAAGACAAATGTTAAAAAATTCTTTTACCATATAATTGGGAGAAAAAAGAAAATATTATTTCAAAAAAGTGAAAGGGTTGAACTAGATTACTTCTAAGATCTTTTTCAATTCTAAATCTATGACCCTGTGAATATTACACTGAGAATACTCAATAAAATTTTATTATCTGATTCTAGGTTGGTAATTGTATTAAAAGGTCCATTGTATTACCAGATTTATAATAAGAGTAAGAAGATAGTCTCCTAATCCTGACCACCTCTAAGAGGTCTTTCCTGACTCCCCCAGTTGCAATTCCCTCAAGTCTCCTTCCCCAATCACTTCATGTTTCTTTGTATATATCCTTTATTTATTTACCTGTGAAGCTGTTGTATTTTCACTCTCTCCCCCTAAAGTATAATCTTTCTGAGGGCAGGGATTACCTCACTTTTGTATTTGTATCTTCAGGGCTTGCACAGCACGTAATAGTGCTTATTGACTAATCCTAGAACAATACTACTTTGGAGTTGCTATATTTATAGAATTATTTACTTCAAGCAGTTGAGAATGAGCAAATTCAAGCTGGATTTAGACAACAGGATCATGGAATCACAGATCTATAACTGGAAGGGACCTTAGAATCCATCTACTGCAACATCTTCTTTTTACAAATGATGAAACTAAAGCCAAGAGAGGTTAAATGACATGTCCAGGGTCATGCAGGTAGGTAAGTATATGAATTATGGTTCATAAGGGATTTTCATATCTCTAACATTCAGAAACAGATATCACAGAGGAATATAAGGTTCTATCACAAAGTCTTCCATAGAATTGCCCATGATGAACCATTGTTCTGATCTGAAATGTTATTTGTTATGTTTTCATGGTATTAACTGATATATTCATTCAGCAAACACTTGTACCTTTGGGTCCTAGGTAGTTTCATCATTTGTAAAATGGGGGTAATTATAGCACCCACATCTCAAAACCATTGTCAGGATTAAATGAGATAATATTGCAAAGTGTTTAGCACAAGGCCTGGCCCATGATAGGTGCGATATAAATGTTGGATATTACAATTACTAGGCACTAAGAAAGATGTAAAGATCAATTGTCTGGTGCCTGTTTTCAGGGAACTAATAAACAAGCAGGGAGATAAAATCCCCAATATGCATTGGTTGTGACAGAACCTCTATCCAGACCTAAATTAGGCAGATGTTTCCAAACATATCTGTATTATTTGCCTTAAATATTTTATTTCCTCCCTGTTACTCCTGTACCAAGGGAATGTGTCAAAGGCAAATGAAGGCAGGAACTTGGCTTGTTGACACCAAGTCCTGGGAGTCTGGGAGTTATTCATAGAAACTCCAGATTTTTTTTTTACCTGGAAAATTCCCCTCATACTAATGACCTACTGTTCAGTATATTTTAAGATCTTTTTTTAAAAAGACTTCTGCAGTTCTCAACATTTGTTAATTACTTCTTCCTGCTACACTCTCCTGACTTCGTTTCTACAACATTACACTCTCTTGATTTTTCTCTTTTCTAGACTACTCTTCTTCTTTCTCCTCCTTTAATATAATTGTCTGCCAAGGTTTTGTCCTCAACTCTCTCTTCCTCTCTCCCTACACTCTGTCTTTTGGCAACTTTATTGTTGGCAGCTAGGTGACACAATAGATACAGCACTGGATTTGGAGGCAAGAAAACTTGAGTCTGAATCCTGCTTCTGACCATTAATAGCTGTTACTTTAGGTACCTCTTCCACCTTCATTTTTCTCCTCTGTAAAATGGGATTAATAATAGCACCTACCTTACAAGTGTGTTGTGAGGGTCAGATATAGCCCATGTAAAGTCCTCTGTAACCCTTAAAACGTGACATAAAACCTAGCAATTAGTACCATTATTCTATATGGCATCCAATATCAATCGCAGATATGGATTTGCCTCTGCAAATGCCTTCCAAATCTGTATATCCCCCTTCCTGATTTCTCTCTGAAGTCCTTGACTCATACCATTATCTGTTCATATCATCTTCTATCTACTAGACACCTCTAACTGGATATCCAACCAACATCTCAAGCTCAATATATCCAAAACTGAACTTATAACCTTCCCTCCAAATCTGCTTCTCATAAACTTGAAGCAGCTGCCATGTTCCCCCTATCTTCCCTTTTCCATGTTCCTTGGTTCTTTTTTACTCCGTTATTTCTATCAGAGGCATTACCATTCAAAACCTAGATCACCCCAAACTAAAAAACTTGGTGTTTGATTGCTTTTTCATTTCTCTCTTATACCAGTCATAATTAGAAAAACCAACATATATAAAGGACTTGGCATTAGTAATGCATGACTTATCCTCACAACAACTTAATAATGCAAAATACTACAGCTATTTTATATATGAGGAAAATGAGATACTAAGAGATTTGTCCACAGTCATCATATAACTAACTATTAGATGTCAGTGGAAAGACTTTAATACATCTCTGCTGACTCCAAGGTCAATGATCTTTCTATTATACCTTGTGGTTTTTCACATTCAATCAACTAAAAAATATTACTATTTTTCTCTCCTCAGTCTTTTGTGCATCTTTTCTTCCTCTCTAGTCCTACTGCTACTTCCTTAGTACTGGCCTCTATTATTACCCACCAAGACTTTGTAAAAAGCTAACCAGTCTTAGTGTCTCTTAATGTTCCTCCTTTCCCTGTCCCCAAGTTCATCTTTCATATAGTTGCTAGAGTAATAAAGATTTTATTTATGCATACGTATGAAACATACTATTCTAAAACCCTTTGGAAGCTCCCTAATATCTTCCAAATAAAGTTCAAATTTCTTAGCTTAGTAGTCAAGTCTCTCAATGTTGCTGTTCAGCTGTTTCAGTCATGTCCAACTCTTGATGATCTCATTTAATATTTTCTTGGCTTACTATTTACTTCTCCAGCTTATTTTACAGATGAGGAACCGAGGAAAGTAGGTTTAAATGATTTGCCCAGAGTCACACAGCTAGTAAGTGAGGGCCAGATTTGAACTCAGGAAGTTAAGTCTTCCTAACTTCAAGCCCAGCAATCTAGCTTCTCTGCCATAGGTATGATATCAGCTCCATTTTCCTGGTCTTATCTCATATCATTCCTCTCCACAGGCATCAGCTCCAGCTGATGGACTGTTCTCCATCCAAACTGGACTGTTCTCTGTCATCAGCTATGTATTTGGTCATGCTGTCCCTTTTTCCTGGGATAGTCTCCTCTTTCACCTCTGCCTGCCTGTTTATCCATCAAGATAGACTCAAATGCTGTCCCGAATCTGAAAATAATCCCCTCCAGAACATATCCAACAAAAAATCAACCAGACTCTGAGGACTTCCACTGGGGAGGAAGTTGAGATAATTCACTCCGCTTTGGGATAGTTTTACTATAAGGAAAATTTTGTTGACATCATCTAAATTTCCTTTTTTGACACTTTTACCTATTGCTCTTAACTCTATCCTTGGGGGCCAAACAGAACAACCTACTTCCTCTTCTATAGGACATCGTCTCAAATTCTAGAAAATAGCTCTCTTCTCTCTCCTAGGCCTCCAAACTAAATATCCCCAGTTCCTTCAAATAATATATCATAGACTCAAAGAACTTTGCCATTTCTGCTCCCATGTACTCTCTCCAGCTTATCTGAATCCTTCTTAAGTGGTGGTACCCAGAATTTAATATGACTAGCCAGATGTGGTCTGATCAGGATTCTCCCAGAAGCACCCTATCCTTATTCCTTAAAGTTTTGAATTTCTTAATGCAGTCCAAGATCACATTTGACTCTTTTTTTTGGCTGCCAAATCACATGAAATACTTAGGTATTTTTTTCTTTAACCTAATTAACAAATATTTCCACCATATTTGGAAAGTCACCACTAGTTAGTGAGTGGAAAAAAATTATTAGGCACTCATCTTACCAAGGCGATTGTTTCAGTAAAACCGAAACCAAAATATCAAGAAGAGACAGTCCTTGTCCTCAAAAAGCTGGAGGTCCAGTTAGTGTGAGTGAATGTATAAGGCAGACAAGGCAGCAGAATAGTAAAAATTCATTTACATAGTGCACATAGTAGTGCCAAGCACATAGTGGGCACTTATTAAATGTTTATCGCCTGATGATTAGCTCTATTTTATTTTTTAATTATAGTATTTGTTTTCAGTGTTCTGCAATAACTTTCATATATCTTAGATTTTTTTCCACTCCCTCCTCCTCTTTTTCCCTCCCTCCCCATTCCCTTCCTTGAGACGGCATGCCGTCTATAGGTTCTACACGTATTGTTTCTATTAAACACATTTTCACCTTGGTCATGTTGAATAGAAGAATTAAAACGAATTGGAGAAACCATAAAACAAAACAAAGCAAAGCATGATACAAAAGTAAATGATCTGCTTCATTCTGCGATCCAATTCCATAGTTCCTTCTCTGGATATGGAAGGTGTTTTGCCTCAAAAGTCCATTGGGAATTTTTTAGGTCCTTGCTTTGCTATGAAGCAGTGAGTCTACCAGAAAAGTCCCTTGGATGATTACCTCTATTTTTAAAGCTCATAGGATTGTAGATTTAAATTTGGAAAGGAACTCAGAGGTCACCTGGTCCAACATCCTCATCTTGCAATTGAAGGAAACGACTCAGCAAGGTTAAGTCCCTTGACCAACGTTCTGCAGGTGGTGTCAGAGGTTGGATTTGAACCCATGTCCTGTGGCACAGTAGATAAAGAATTGGGCTTGGAGTCAGAAATACCTGACTTCAAATCTGGCCTCAGATACTTAATAGCTGTGTCACCTTGGGCAAGTCATTTAACCCTGCTTGCCTCAATTTCCTCATCTGTAAAATGAACTGGAGCAGGAAATGGCAAACGTTCAAGTATCTTCTCCAAGAAAATCTCAGATGGGGTCATGGAGAGTTGGACATGACTGAAACAACTGATCAACAACAAAAACATGAAGAGTTGTCCTGGTTCTACTCATGTCCCATCCTTGTTAAGACAAACAATACTGCACGATTTTTGAACTTAATGCAATGATAAACCGTGTTTCTAGGGGACATGTTTCCCACCTCTGGACAGAGAGGTGATGAATTCAAGATATAGAATGATATATACATTTTTGTCCATGGCTAAAATGGGAATTTGTAGTGCTAGATTATACATGTTTGTGATAAGGGTTTTCTTTTTCTTTTTTTAATGGTGGTATGGGGAGAAAATGAATGTTCATGAATTGAAAAAAGTTAAAATTAAAAAGGAAATAACTGGTGTTAATGAGGAAGGGCTTCCTGGAGAAGGTTAATTTTCATCTGAATCTTTAAGAAGAAGAGGGAGACAGTAGCAGTCACAGGGGGAGAGTAATCTACCTAGGGAATAACACTAAACACACAGAAGTAGGAATCAGCAACCTTAATGTCTTGCCTGCTGTGAATTGTCATTCTAGTTTGCAAATACTGGCTCTAAATTAGGTCACGACAATGCCACCTCTGTAATTATTAATAGGAAAACCGTAGGAGCTGCTTCAAGGAAAAGAGGGAATTTCGTTCTGATCTTTTAATAAGGTACGTTGAAATAGTTCAGATATTTTTATAAAAGGACCTCAATTACAAACCCATTTTCATCCTCATCACTCAAATTTCTAAAGTGCTTTAAAGGCTTAAAGTAGTTTTGTCATACAAGTTCTTTCAGAATTACTGTGTGATCCGGAGAGAAGTTTTCTCTCCTCAACAACTTCTAGCTATGGCTAATAGTACACTATGGGAGTAACCTTGCAGTATCATCTCTAACCTGGACCCCCAAGTGCTCGAAAATGCCCGAGGTAGCTTATAAAGTTAATAGCTCAATTTTGCCAGTGTCAAAAAAACTTGCTCTTCCAAATTTTCACATCGTTGGAATAACATTCCAAATCTTTATCCACCACTCTGAAAAGAATCCCTCTACGGAAACTTTGACAGTAATCAGGAAGTCCATACATCTTCTCTGTATCTGTGATTGGCAGACACAATGCAGGTGTTTTGCCAAGCACTTAAACATCTGAAGTCATGCCTAAAATATTGAAATTTCATCTGTGGGGAATGAAACCTAGGACATCACAAGTATACTGTTAATTAAAAAACAAAAGAATGAAATGCCAGGGTAGAGCTTTATATTATAAATGAAGTCTTCTTGAATATTTTAGATATTCATGGACATTTTAATACCAGTGTTCAGGGCTTTACCTTTAGATATAAGAAGATGAAAACAGATTAGCTGGAAAAATGAACTCTGCTCTCCACCCCCTGTCCCTAGATAACTTTTCTCTACTGATATAACCTGATCTGCTCTACAGTCACTATAGACATCTTATGATTCAAATTTAAAAGAATGGTCAGGGCCCTTTTGTAATCCCAGAGAGAGGTGTGACTGGGATGAATTAGTGTTTCTAAGTAAAGTACTGGAAACAACATCCTATACAACATCTGAAGTACCCACAGGAACACACACACACACACATACACACATGAAAATTATCAGATGCAGTTTGAAAAGACATTCAGTGATTAGAGATCAAATTTATCCGAATTCTGAAGCCATTTAGGACAGAGATAGGTTGCCCTAAATCTTTTATGTAACAAGCAACAAAGAGTAAATGAATCTCTCAGACACATATGATTTGATTTATTTTTTGCAGTGTGTATTGTGCATAACAAATGATATTATGTGTGTCTATCAGATTATATTTATTGCAAAATATAATATTCTTTTCTTTTGTGAGTTTAACTGGCTATTGGTTAAATTTTAATTGTCAGTGATGCAGCCCTGGGAAAAATTGAGGACACTGTAAAGTATCAAACTAGAAAACCTAAATTGAAGGAACTTCTATTGAAGGATTTTTTAAAAAAATGAATGAACATGCATTCACTTTCTAGCTCTTTAAACACATGGCTTATGAACTATGAAAAAAAGGTGAGGGCAGTCTAAGGGGTAATGTCATAGACTAAGAAAAAGTGTAATTTAAAATTTTGCATAATTTCAGAAAAAAATTTGACCTCTTGTGGTTAAGTGTTCCCATGCAGATTATAAATGCCTTAAATGAAGCAGATGCTTGTGGAGTGGGCTATTCCTGTATGTGTGAGTGAGCTTTAGAATACTCATGTTAGGCTTACTTCTACCACTGCCTATTAGGACTTTGGGAAACTGAACTGACCTCTCTGCAACTCAGTTTCTCTACTTGTAAAACTTGGATAATGGTTTTTTTTACTTAAACAGCATCTTCTCAGGGGTTTAGTAAGAATTAGTAAGTTAATATGTTGTTAAGGCACTCTGAGGTGAATATTCGTAAGAAGTACCAACATCACCACAGGGACAGATGGCTTAGAGAAAATAAAATACACTCTTTCTTGGATAGAAAGTTCTTACCCTTATGAGGTAAATTACCTTTTCCAGGGAGACCATCTGGTTACCTTGAAGAGCTTAATTTACCTCATGGGGGGCACCAATGAGGGAGATCAATCTACTCCTCCTACTTCACCACACTACTGGGTCCAACTGACATACTAGTGGGAAGTTCTTTAAAGCTATGTGTTTGAGAATCAAAATGGTTCCCACAAGCAATGGAGCCATTATAAGAGGCAGGGGTGTTAAACCATTTGCCTTTAGTGAGGACAGGGCAATAAAAATATTTTTAGAAGTGGTAGAAAAGAGATCAGGGCTGTCAGGCCAGACCTACCCAGCTTAGGGGAGTCATCCTGCCTCATGGAGTTCAGTGGTAATCCTAAGGTCATTATGAGAACACAGGATTTAGAGCTGGAAGGAACCTTAGAGGTCACTTAATCCTTCATTTTATAGCTGAGGAAACTGAAGTCCAGAGAAATGATTTGTCTAAAATAAAAAAAAGATACTAAGTGGTAGAACTGAGATTTAAACCCAGATCCTGCGAATCCAAATTTAACATGCTTTCCCTTATATCACACTACCTCCTTTGTATATAGATAAGGTTCTAGAGGACACCTTGCCCTACTCCTTCATTTTACAGTTGTGGAAACTGAGTCCTAAAGAAGGTAAGTAACTTGTCCAAGTTCTCCAAGATGCAAAATTGAAGACCTGGAATTCAAAGCCAAGTCCAGTACTCTTTGAACTACATCACAATGCTGATTCTTTTCTAATAATGCTTTCCTGAATGAGTGAGTCATTGAGTCATGTAGTCCTTTTAGACTGACTTTTAGAATTCTGGGAAGAAGAGTCTAAAATAAGTCAGAAGATGGTGCATCTTTGACCCTTTTGTCATAATGAAACTTGAAAGAATAGATGTCAGATCAAATGCAAGATATCCCCAAAAGTCAGTCATATGGAAGAGAGTCACTGCTCCAGTTAAAAAGCAAAACTACACTGGGCCAACTACAACCGGCTTTATGGCATCTGAAGTTGTGTTGTCTATACTAAAGGTTAAATACTACCTCCACACCCCTTCTTTGACAGCAGTTTGTTTTTACCGTGATATTTTTCTGCACTTTGTAAAAGAAAATGGACCAAGTCATTTACCCAGAGATTACAGAGTGCAGAATAGCCAGCAGTTTGCTTATTGATTTATAGTACTTTGGAGATTTATAAATTGCACCTATCATGTACTCTGGATGTGTGCATGCCTTTTAAAAACAATGAAACCTACAAAGAAGTGTCAAGGACCCTTTAGATACAAATGCATGTAACCACAACCCTGCTCTGCACCATCCAACCTTTTAGTGCACCTTTTCCTCACAAAGGCCCAGGGAAACCATGAGGGGTGTGATGCTTTTCCTTAAACACCTGGTAGCCATGGTTGGAGTGGATAGACTTCTTTGGTGTGTTTCAAGTGACATGACTTAGCACTGGGCTCCAGATGGCAGCATTGACCAATCTTTCTATGATTGCCCTGACTCCTGTGCAAAATGTTTCACCAAGAATAAAATTTTAGATTGTTCCACTGCATATAAAACTGACAACCCTGTTATTTTAAACTTGAAACTGACAGGCTGTTATTTTAATGAGGTCTGCTAGAGCCAAGGTTAACCAAAGCTTTATTTCCCTACAAAATGTTAAGGCCATGGTCCTAAAAGGGGGCTGTGAAATGTTATGGTTATTGATAGTTTCTCTGACTGTATAAGTCCAGAGATTAAAAAAAAAACTTGAAAAGAAATGCTACATGATAAACATAGATACGTATTTACTCATAGCAAAAATTTCCGTGAATAAGTGAATCAATTTTCATCCAAAAAGACTCTTTACTTCTGTTAGATCACATTCTTGCAATTTTTTTTCTTTCCTAAAGCAAACTGTACATATCTACATAAATTATTTTTTTTAAAACACCTTATTTCACTGGTATGGTTTTATAAATTAATGAGCTACAGGATATGCTAAAGCTCAATTTCTCTTCTGTGGATTCTTTTTCACCATGAAAGAAACTTGGATTCAAGAACAAGTAAGACATGAAAAGATTTTCTTCTGTAATAGGTAGAATATGTACAATGTGTGATGTCAAAGAGTGTTACATTAGATTTATTTTCTCTCAAATGCCTTTTATGTTGACCAGAACTGAGATTTTTAAGCCATTTGCTAATGGCAAACATTTGTTCCAATATTCAAGACAATCCAAACTCTCATTTACCAGTGATTGTACTTACTTTTAAAAATTTTCATTTTCCAGCTGGAAATGATTTCTTGTCAAATATTGATTTTTAACATTAAAAACTAATCTTCCTCTTGGAATTTGTGAAGCAGAGTTTTCTCTCTACAAGTCCATGATTCCTTATCTCAGAATATTGGAATTTGTTTTCAGCCAGCATTATCAAGGACCATTTCAATCAATGGTTGTGCAACATCCTTGACAAGAGACTCATAAGAAAGGTTATAAGGAGATTTGAGCCGAGCCTCGACTCGAAAGAGTTGGTCTGATATAAACAAAATAAATTTTTCTCCTTTTTCTTCATATTTGGTTGGCTTTCATCAATGCATCTTTGAGGAAAAAGAAAGCAATCAAAAGCCTTTTGTGATGTACCTACTGTGTAGTGAGAACTGCACTATTTATGATATCTCTGATCATATGTAGGGACAGTAGTACCTCTGGATGGAGTAGGTAAATATGGATGAGATCACTGTGGTGGTGGGCTTGTAAAAATAATTGCACATTGTGTCTTGGAACAAACCCTTGTTAACTTGAATCCCTCAACCCCCATGGCAGTTACAGCAGTCATTCAAAAAAATATAGCCCTTGAACATTTGTCATCCCATAAGTTAAAACCAACAATAGTCCGAGCAACAGTAACGACAGCCTGCCATCCCCTAGGAGGTCTACAGATGGTAAAATAAATTAAATCCAATGTTTTTGCCCAAGACAAGTTGTCCTGTTCCCTAGGAGAGTGGCTGTTTGCAGCTCTCTGGGTTATAGGTAATTTGGATGCGTTGGACTTGACCCAGAGAACTGATAAGCGGCTTCAAAGACATTCTCTTTTCACCATCATTTACAGAAACAGTCATCCTCACAACAATTCTGCCAACAATTCAATTCCATCATCATTTACCGAGCATCTATTATGTGCGAGCAATCGTAGTTAGACACTAGGGGAGATGCAGATTAAGAAGATATGATACTTGTTCTCAAGCTGTCTACAATCTAGTGAGGGAGATTGCACAATGAATAAATGATTTTTAAGCAAGCATTTATTAAATGCTTACCATGTACAAAACACCAGGGACATAAATAGAAAAGTAAGACAGCTCTGCTGTCAAATTGCTCACATTAAAGTAGAGGGAGACTACAAAACACACACACACACACACACACACACACACACACACACACTCGCACGGACACACACACAGAGTTTGGGTTACAAATGTCCAGAATACAGAGCACTGCTGGTTGTTCAATGTCATGAGATATAGGACGCTTTTCAAATATGCTTGTCTTAAAATGGGAAAAATTTGCCTTTCCAGTTTTTAAAATTATTATTTTGATTATGAACACAGAAGAGTCATCTCTCTATGTCTTTCATGACAAAAGGGAGAATGCCTTTGGAGAACAATGTACATAGGTGGAGAAGCTAGCCCTACATATTTAATGGACTATATCTAACAAAATTGCATTATAAATCCTCTTCTTGAGACTATTTCTCTCATGAAATGGAAAATAGTAAAGAAAACAAAATTTTCAACACCCTGACAAGAGAATCCAAAGGGACCCAAAAGAGCTTTTCTTTTTCCTATTACACTGTACTTGGGAATTCAGTTAAGAAACCAGGCTGTAAATCTGATTTAACCAAATCCCCAACACTCTGCAGAATCACCTTTTTTTCCCCTTTTATTGCAGATAAGTATAAAAACAGTACTGGAAACACACTAGAATTTTAAAGATAAAAAAATGCCAGGAGTTTTCTGTGAATAGATTTGGTACTTAAGCAGTGGTACTTGGAGAACAAGGCTTCATCTTGTCAATAAGAGATCCAAGGGAAAACAGTATTAAATGTAAAAAAAAATTAGAAAGCTGATTCTGTTAGACTTGCCTACATTTTATATTATATTTCAGTTCCTTCACTAACACATAGCTAAGTATGGTTCTTTGTTTTCCCACCACACACATACTTTGAAAACTTAGGGGTAGGTATTTGATGCATGGGGAGTTACGTTTATAATTACCATTTAGACTGCTGGGAGTTGTGAATAAATCTGTGTTAATAGAGTTGAGACTATAACCTATCAGCTACCTCTCTCCCCTCCCCATCAAATAAGCAACATATTTGAATGTAGAATATATGCATTATAAGTTATTCTTAAAAGTATTTTTCTTTAAAAAATGAAACAGATCCATACAACAGTTTCACATGTTTTCCCTCATTTTTTCCACTGTATCAAGTGAATAATAATTATTCTTTTGAATATAGTTTCCCTTTCCCATCTCAAATTATTTTTAGTTTTGAAAACCACATTAACAACCAACCGTCCACAACTCTCCAAAGTTTTTCAGCCAACATTCAGTGATTCATTCACTTTGTGGATATTCAGTTTGAGGATGTGCCAGGACATTCCCTTCCGATAATTTGGGAGCAGTCTGTTGTGTGTCAGAGACCAACGGAGGCTCTGTCATTTGAATTGCAATATAATAATCTTTTCTTCATTTTGCATGCATAGGAAAATCCAAATGTTGCCAAAAGGAATCATCAGGTCTTCATGTTTTTAAGTTTTGGGCTGAGTTGGTGATCTTTTCATAACAGGAAAAGTTTTTGAAGCTTATAACATTTTACTGGATAATTTCTGATTCCAGTGAAGACAAATCAGGGGAGAAGAGTTCAACTACCTCACAAATAACTTCCTTGAAATGAAGGCTGTTGGGTAATGAAATTAGAGTTATTTAGAAAATTCTAGAGTCCCTTTAGCGGTCTTTAAAAAGACAGAGGCTTTTTATTAGTCAAGGATGGTTGGGTATCCTCCTGCCTTCTCAGTAGCAGGGATTGGTCTCTATGATCTCTCAAGGTTCCTTTTATTTTAATGACTTTATTCTCGTGCTTCTGGTAATCTTTTTATTTTCATATTAATCCCAGCCTTTACAAAAATTCATTTATTATTTCTCTTTTCCTAAGTCTACAAAATAGTCAGCATTCAAGTCAGGTACAGATGACCAATGAATCTTTCTGTAGTAATTTAACTCAAACTGCATCACATTATAGGAAAAGGACACAGCTATAGTGATGTATCTAATGACAACATGGTTGACTAGGAGATACTTTCAGCTAGGGTTTCAACATGTACTATTTTTAGATACTTTCTGATCACTATACTTTGTTTCCCATTTCCTATTTTTTCCCCAGCTTTCTTCTTTCAAAATATGGTGGTTCTGGAATTTATCTAGAGTTCTGATCAGAGACCACTATAGAATAACACAAACTGACTTCTTATAAAATAGAGCAATCCCATAACTTATTCAAGTGCTTGGTAATGTTATACTTCTTTTCAGACTATGGTGTGACTTCGGACCTTTTCTTTCCAATTTCTGAATTTACTCTAAATTGCAAAATCAATACTTGAATAACTTTTGCTAGAAGCATAGAGATCCCTCTGGCGATTTATTGTAATTTCTCATGTTTTCTTTCCTTTCTCATTGTTACTCTTTTCTTCTAGTCCCTAATCACTTCACACCTAGATTACTGTAATTACCTCTAAATGGTCTCCACACAAATCATCAACCTTAGTCAATTTGGCTTATTTACCGCCTCCATTCTATATGCCCCCCCAAAACATCCTGTCTACAATGCTTAGGTCTATCTCCATGCCTTCTCTCATGTTACTTCCTTCCCAAACTTTGAATGTCCCCCCTCTCAACTCTACTGACCCATATTTTAAGATGTAGCCCAAGGTCCTCCTCCTATGTAAATACTGCTTTGATGATGTTAGTTTCCACTATCAGAGAATCACAGGGATGGAAGAGATTTTAGAGATCAATTAATCTAGTCCCTTGATAGATGCCAGGGACCTTTTAGATGATCCCAGGACCATTGATCATCAAGCCTTTACTGAAAACCTCCAATTCACTTATTCTTATGCTAACTTTGAATCCCTTTACCATATTAATTTCCTTCATCTGGATGTGCTCAGTTTGTCGGGATCTCTTTCAAAATGTAGCAAACCAAATGGAACACAGAAATACAGATATGCTCTAACCAGTTCTGTGAAGCTTTGCATGTTTACTAATTCAGCCAAAGATAACAGTAGCTTTTGGGTAATCATATTCTACTATATTGATTTAATTAAGCTTGTAGTCGACTAAAGACAGTGGATTTTCCCCTTAAAATGAATAATTTGCTTTTTTATAAGACATTCATTTATGAACATATCCCTTCTGCCCTGTCCTGCTCAGAGAGGCTTCCTTTTTAGTAAAGATTTTTTTAAGAAGAAAAACAGTCCATCAAACCATCCAACACCTCTCCCACATATGACAGTACACAAAGTATTATACACCTCTAGTCTCCCATATATGCAATAAAGGGGAGGAGGTACATTTTTCAAGTCTTCTCTGGGGCTATGTGTTCATTATAATTTTGTATCATCTTGTTTGATTTTATAATTCTTTCTATACTCATTGTTTAAGTTATTGTGTGCATGTGTTTCCCAGTTCTTCTTACTTTACTTGGCATCATTTCATTTTCAAATCCTCCTGTTCCTCTGAATTCTTCATACTGGCAGTTTCTTATGACACAATACTATTATTCTGTTACATTCAGTTACCTTATTTGGTTTAATCATCCTTTAACTGATGGATACCTATCATTCAGATAGTATTCCTCTCACATTTGATAAGGATATTACAAAAGACTGTCAAGAACTTTGTTAAAATATGCATATATTACATCTACAGTATTCCTCTAATTTACCAGTTTACTTAAAAAAAAAGAAAAAGGAAATACAGTCAATTTGTCAGGAATTGTTCTCAATGCTCAGAAGGATCAGAATTAGCATAGTTTACCTTTCTAAATATAGACAAATCATTTTTTAAGTTAAAAGAAATCCAGAAATTTCCTGATGAATGAACTGTGGAAACAATTTCATATAAAGAGGATGCTTCTTAAAGAAACAAAAAGGAAAAAATAAATAAATTTTTAAAAAAGAAGAAAATAAACATTTCTTAAATGCTTACTATGTATCAGGTACTATACTATCTTCTCCTTGGAGAAAGGGAAGATTGAAAAGACAGTAGAAAAGAGCTGTAGCCTTAGAGTCAGTAGATCTTAGATTTCTCTTTTACTCTTATATCTTCCTCAACCCTCATATCAATCAATTTCACTTTTTGTTGATTCTCCCTCAACAAAATATCTTGTACTGATTCATTTCTCTCCACTCATACAACTATACCCCTAGTCTTGGACATCCACACCTTCTGCCTAGATTAATGCAATAGCCTTTAATTAGTTTCCCTTCCCAACCAATCCATCCCTCATACTGTTGCCAAATTGAAATTCTTACAAAACAAATCTGACCACCATGTCCTCTGGCTTTTAAAGTCCCCAGCTGATAAATGATCAAAACATATGAACAATAATTTCTCAAAAGAGATACTTATCAACAGCCATATGAAAAAAGGCTCCAAATCATTGATAGAAAAATGCAGATTAAAGAAACTCTTCAATGTCACTTCACACAATCAGACTGACAAAGATGGCAAAAAAGAAAGTGATAGATCTTGGAGGGGTTATGGGAAAATAGGCATATTAATACATTTGTTGGTAGATGTGTGAATTGGTCCGGCCATGCTATAAATCACTAACTTGTGCATGTGTTTTGACCAATAGATACCTCTATTAGATCCACACCCCAAGGAGAACAAAAAAAATATGTATTTATGGCATCTATTTTTGTAGTGACAAGGAACTAGAAAATAAGGAACCACCATCAACTGGAAAATGACTGAAGAAATAGTGGTATATGAATGTAATGGAATACTATTACATGTTAAGAAATGATGGAAGACATGGTGGTTTCAGAGAAACTTGGTGTGACTTATAGGAACTAATGTGGAATGAAGTGAGCCGAATCAGGGAAATAACTGAAAAAATAACAACATTGTTAAGACAAACAATTTTGAAAAGATTTAAGATCTTTCCTCTCGTCCCCTCTCTTCTCTTCCCCTTCCATTTCCTTCCCTGAATTGGGAGGTGATGAGAGGGAAAGAAAATAAATGCTGGTTAGTGGAAAACTAAAGTAAAATGAAAAAACTAAACAAACAAAAAATAAAATCCTTCAATTCCTATCTACTTTTTCTAGATTTACTTCATATTTCTCTTCTCCATGCCCTCTATATTTGGCCAAGCTGGCCCATTTCCTGCTCCTCATGTATTTCATCTCTTTAATAGATAACTTTGTGCTGACTGTTTTCTATGGCTGCACTCTTCCCCTTCTCAGCTCATCCCACCTCCTATAGGAAAACTATTCTCACCCTTCCTATGCCTAATGGCTCCTCCTGAAGTAATTTATGCAGCATCTACCTCGTATAATATATATGTACATACACATGCACACGCACACATATGTTAGATTTCTATTTCCTTGTTGCATACCTATCACTACATCTCCCTTTCCATCCTTCCCTGAATGTAAACTTCTTTCAGAGCAGAGATTTTTTTTAATATTTTATTTCCAGAGCCTACTAGCACAGTGTTCTGGGTATGTAGTAGGAGTTTAACAAATGAATGCTGAATGAATGAATTATCCAGTCAAGGCTCTGCTGCTATATAATCATGTACACGTCATTTAACCAATCCAAACTTGTTTTCTCATCAGTAAAATGAAGATTATCATGCCTTTACTATGTACTTTGTAGGTTTCTTTTGAGGAAGGTGCTTTGTAAACCTTAAATATGAATTGTTTTGCTCTTATTATTATGTTGAGATGGAATTGAGTTTAAATGATGTTACCTGGTATATATAGCATAAGGGCCTCACCTATCAAACATCAGACACATTTAGTCAGTTGTTGTTGTACTCTGAAGAAAGCTATTTGGCTGCTTCCAAATGATGCTAATGAGTCTGCTTACCCATGCTTTATCCTCCAGCTAACCACAGAATATGTTCTAGCAATTAAGAAGAGAAACAAGTAGATTATGTGGTTATTTTAGCTTCGGCTCTTTCTTCAGAATCATCCACGCAATGATGTAGGAGGGAGAACGGTCTGAAATACCAGCTTTTGGAAGGAGCCCCAAGCTGAAGTCCTACTTACCTTTTGTCCTTTCAGGATGCTCTGAATTCTGAAGCATGAAGGGCAATGGGGCCTACAGACAGAGTACTAATTACTTGGCTTGTAGCTCTCCCTGCTGCATGTAGCCAGGTAGACGGATAGAATGGCTGTCATCCTTTGAAGCATGCTAGGAAATCCAGTTTTTAATAAGCTGCACAAATATCCCAAACCTGAAGGGGGTAAGCACGGGTTTTTGCTGAATTTGAAAAGATGTCACTTGGAGAAGCCCCACACCATTTATTATGAGTTTCTCTTGCCTTCTGTCTCACCCCCCTTTCCATTCATGAAAGGGTTAACAGAAGCCTAGTTACATTCAATGAACCGACTTTTTGCTGACCTAGATCTTAACTGTTTCCTTTTATTTTCTCTCCAAAATCCCCAAATGAGAAAAAGCATCTCATTTTCAAGAGGGTTTGGGAATCAGAGAGGATGAAGGAATCTTGCATTACATCAAACACTCCAGATTTGTTAAAACATTAAATTCCAAAAAAATTAAGTCTCTTGATCAAACAAAGATGAGGGATTTCAAGGCAATAAATACAAAGCAGCATTTGCTTTTCCTATCATGGGCTTCTGAACCTCAATGGCAAGCTTAGTGAATACCAACCACCAAGCTGCCCAGTGGGAGAAGGTCACTTCAGCAAGAAAATGTGATTTAAATGGAGACAAATCGAGATCTACCTCACTCCTTTTGCTAGTAACCTCTGAGATTTCTCTACCACAAAGAAACGAGGAGGTGCTTTCACTGACCTGCAAGGTAACAATGATCGTCTCTCATTGATGCTTAGTTATGAGAATCTGCTCTTGTCAATGATGAATGGCTTTTTGACTACAAGCTAAGAGGAAAAAAGCTTCTTTGCATCCACCTGAGGGCCATGGTAGTGGGTCTGATTAGCTTAATATCTAAAACACGGTGGAAATTAGTAATCTCCGAAGTCTACATCTATCTTGCTAGACATTATATATTCATTAGGATTATGATGTTTTAGCTTGGGTGGCATGAGAGGAAATATTAAGTAGTGGATAAAAAAAAATTGATCTTGGAGTCAGGAAGATCTAAGTTTAAACTTCACCTTTTTACATACTGCCTGAGCAATTTTGGGTAAGTCAATTCAAAGTGCCAAAGGCTACTCTCTATGACTATAAATGGCAAAGAACTTACTAGTTCTTTGTTTTTCAACTGGAATTCCTTACATCAGAAATGTCAAACATCAGCCACAGAGTGGGGCCCAAGTAGATTAAAAGGTAATTAGGAAATGTTAAAGAAAATAAAATATAGTACAACACAGATGATGTTAATTTGTGGTTTTCTAAGTCAAAATGTTGTTAGCAGGGATCCATTTCTATTTGAATTTGATACCACATACCTATGTTAAGGAAAGCACAGACCTGGTTTAAAACAATAACAAAACTTAGGTCAAGAAAACTGACTCGTGGCAAAAAAAATAATTGATGAATTTCACTGCATTATTGAGGTTGTTTGGTGTAAGACTGAATGAAGGCACTGTCATTCTAGGTCCCTTTGAGGTCCTTTCCAAGGCCTTACTTTGCTTGGCCTTAAACTTTTTCATTCTAATGCCAAGATCCAGTTAATGACAAAGACTGACACCTCTCACTAGCAACTTTTGGTCAAGAGTCTTATCTGATGAAAACTTTCCTGAATCTCTATTAATAATGACCTCTTTCCCCCCATCCCCCAAGAAGTACTTAGCACTATGTTTTACACCTTTAAAATATCCTTTGGGCAAACAAGGTATTGTAATGGAGCATGAAGTCAAGAGGACCTGAGTTCAAATCTACTCTCAGATACTTACTAGCTAAATGATCCTAAGTCAAGTTACTTAACTTCTTTCTGCCTCAGTTTCCTCAACTGTGAAATGGGGGTAAAAAGAGCACCATCTCTGCAGAATTTTTGTGAGGATTAAATGATATAATATTTGGAAAGCACTTAGCACAATGCCTGGCACACAGCAGGCACTTAGTAAACATTGCTCCCCTTCCTCCTCACCTTACATAATATTGCATATTGCAGTTTTTCTGGGTTCTTGCTTTAGCCATCCTAGGTGACACAATGGATAGAGTACTGGGTTCAGAGTCAGGAAGACCAGAACTTCAGTTTGGCTTCAGACACTTATCAGCTGCATGACCCTAGGCAAGTCACTTAACCCTCTTTGCATCAGTTTCCTCATCTGCAAAATGAGCTGGTGAAAGACATGGCAAACTACTTCAGTATCTTTGCCATGAAAATGCCAAATGGGGTCACAAAGAATCAGACATGACTGAAACAACTGAACAAAGACCAAGATAGAAAGCTCCTTCAGGGAAGGAGTCCTGCCTCAGCTGAACTTTGCCTATAAATTTCTCCATTATCTCACATTTAATAGTTCTGTAATAAATATTTGTTGAATGAAGAAACGAACACAGACCTGCTACCCAAAACCTGTTCATGAAATTTTCCAGGGTTGATTTTTCTGCACTGCATACACTGAATTCATTCAGATTAGAATTCCTGGCTCAGAGAGATACCTTCTTTTGCCCATATTGATGTGCTAGTCTTCATTACATTATATTATTAAAATAATTATGATGTAATAATTATCTAAATGTATAGCATTTTTAGGTTTACAAGGGACATTCCTTAAACGCGTTGTAGTATAGATACTGTTATACCCATTTTCCAGAAGAGAGTTAGAGTCTCTTACAGGTTAAGTAACTTCTTGAGGGTAACACAGTAAAAGTAGGGGCTATAGCTTAAAGCTGTAACACAATATAGTGGGAAAAATGCTGGCTACCTCATCATAAGAGACATTGATTCTATCTTGACTTTAATGCTATGTCTAACCTCTGACAAATATCCTATCAGAGCTTCAATTTCCTCATCTGTAAATTCTGGGAAAAAATAACTGTAATACTTGCTTTGAGAAGCAACAGAGCAGGTAGTAGGCTAGCCTTGGAGTTAGGAAAATGTAGATTAAGACCTGCTCCGGATACATACTACTTGAGTGATCCACGAGTGAGTTACTTAACCTCTCTGTACCCAAGGCAGCTCTTTAAGAATGCTATTCAGAAGTAGCTAGGTGACCCAGCAGATAGAGAGCACTGATCCTGAAGTCAGGAGGACCTGAGTTCAAATGTGGCCTCAGACACTTACTAGCTGTGTGATGTTAGGCAGGTCACTTAACCCTGATTGCCTCAAAAAAAAAAAAGGGTGCTACTCATCCGTGAGTGAGGATTTAGTTGATTTGTAGTCATGGAAAGAGTTTCTTTCATTGCAGAGAATTCTCTACATTGATAAAATCTTAGGTCCAGATCAAGAAGAAAAAAATGTACCATTCTTATGGGGTAGGTAGGATTAAATGAGATACTATAGAGCACATATTTTGTAAACCTTGAAACCCCATTCAATTATTAGCTATTAATATTATGACAAATAGATTCAGTAAAACTGACATGCAGGTGGATGAGCTGCCATAGAAAAAAATGTTTTCTCAGGTGAGATTTTCACCCCAAGGAGCTCTTCCCTTCTGCTCTTTTTCGCTGTTTTCTCTGTCTCCTTTGCCTGTTCTTTGCTCCCCTTTTAGTAAACCTTTCCGACTCCAGTGGTTTAGTCCTGGCTCTCTCCTTGCCTCCTTGAAATCATGTGGGATTTTTCTGAGACATCCACAGCAGACTCAAACCCAGAAGGAAAAATTCATGAGAATACGTAACCTGGATCTGATTCCCTTAAGTAACAGCCTCTGTTTCACATCTAGTTGATTTGTTTAAATCTAAAACAGAAAGGAGACTAGATGGTGGGTAAAGGTTAGGGAAAGGAGACCGAATTTATGGCACAGATACGTATTTGCATTTCTTCAGGTAATTGAGAAGATACTGCTACAAAACACAAAAAGGTGATTGCTATTCTCTTAAGTTTGGAAGGACGTGGAAGTAGACTGCACATAGAAAGATGTGGTCTATTCAATCTGAGGTTCAGTCAGAGACCCAAATGTGTCATTGAAGCTCTCTGGGGCCTTCTATTGTTCTCATTCTTTCCTATAGCTTTATTTTTCCATAAGAGGATTTGATACACCAGGAAACTAGTTTATTTCAGTGTCAGCATGGTGTAGGGCAGGTGTTATAAATTGCCACCTCATGGGGAACTCTCTTTAGGAGTGTCTTGTTTTCAGAAATTCTAATTAGGCAAGAGAGTGTATAGCGATCGCTAGAGTTTTCCGTCCCCAGGTGGTATTTTTTTTTTGGTAGACTTGGGATAAGTTGGTACATATATTTTTCCCATTATTTATCATTTCTGTCTTGTTTCATTCTTCCGAGTTCCTCTTGAGTCTGAAAGGATGCTGGTGAGCTTCTTTATAACGAGAATTTTTTTTTCTCTGAATTACCTTTAAGACTCAAGAGATACTGAATTGAACTTAGGCTCAATCACTCCATCACCATGGGATTTTAGCCATGCATTTAAGTTTACAAATTCTTCTCTCTATTCCAGATAGCAGTTTTTAAAATTAGGGGCCACTCATCCATCCCAGAGGCTCTAGAAAGGGTAAAATCATAAAATAGATGGAAGTAGTATTCAGTGTCTGCCATGTCAGTCCTTCATTCCCCTTTCTCTCCCTCACCTGTATGTTGCAGCAGACACAACTAGTGGCACAATAGAGAGGGAGCTCTGGGTCTGGAGTCAGGAAATTCCGAGTTCAAATCTATGTATTAGCTGTGTGACCGACCTTTTGAGTTTGGGTTTTTCTTGACAAAGATACTAGAGTGGTTTGTCATTTCCTTCTCCAGATCTTTTTACAGATGAGGAATTGAGGCAAAATAAAGTGACTCACCCAGGGTCACACAATAGTAAGTATTGGAGGCCAGGTTTGAACTCAGGAAGATGAGTCTTCCCGACTTCAGGCCTAGTGCTGTATCCACTGTGTCACTTAGCTGCTCAGATAGTCACCTACATGACATGAGTTGAAGGATACCTAAAAGATTTTTCCACTTCTACATTTGTATCTGCCTTATGATTCCTGAAATTCTTGCTACCGAAGTTATTCCTTTGAATTAGATCCATATTCAATCAGGAAGCATTTGTCAATTGCTTACTATGTGCCAGACACATTTCTGAGTACTGGGGATACAGAGAAAACAAAGAGAAAAGTTCTTGCCTTCAAGAACCTTACATTGTAGTGAAAGAGACAACACAGACATATGTGTAGGTATTTACAAAGTATATACCAGGAAACTGAGGGGTGGGCAGGAGAGAGACATTAGTATAATAGCTATATAATATAATAGCTGGGAGGACTGGGAAGGTGGTGCTTCCCCTGAGACCCTCAAGAATTCCAATCACAGGAGAATAGAATAAGATGACAGAATATTTTGAGTAGGAAAGGTTATTAAGAACCATCTAGTCGAAACACCTCATTTTACAGTTGAGGAATATGAGGTCTAATACCAGCTTCAGAAATGCCCAATGCACAGAAGTTGGCTGCAATAAGTAGCCCATGAACATATTACCACATTAGGAGAGGGTAGGAGAATGAGATTAAAAGACATTTCAAAAGAGAATATCAATCAGCAAACTGGTTATCTAATCTCCCTAGGCATGGTCTCTCTCTGAAACATGTCTCTAAGAACAGGAAGCCTGCTTTCCTTCTGAGTGAAGATAATTTTTTTTTTGGCAGAGATTGCTGTCCATCAATTGTCTGTTTCATGGAAATGGAGAGACAGTAGATGCAATACATATCATCTATAGTATGGCAAGAATGGTGGTAATGGTAATCAATATACTTAGAAAGGTATCATGGTGAAAAGCACAAGATATCCAGATTTTTAATCCTGCCTCTAATACTAATGGACCGCATGACCTTGAGCAGGTCATTTAAACTTTCTAGAACCTGGCCTCCTTATCTATGAGAGGTTGGACTGGACAATCCCTTCTGGCTTGAGCATTCATGATTTTATAGTTTGTTGAGTATCTGTATCTGAGACATTGGGGAGATTATGATACAATGTATCCATCTCCTTGAAAACTGATCATATAGATTATACATATACATATATACATATAGTCCAACTACCACGCCTTCCCACTTATGCTAAAAACAAAACTTAATTTTTCTTCTCTTATCAGTTTGGCTCTCCTCTTCAAGGTAAATTTATTTTAATATTTATTCACAATATTCTTTGCAATTATATATAAAAACTGGAAGGCATCCTAGATTTCAGAGCCAGAAGGAACCTCAGAGGCCATTTAATTCAGCCCTTTCATACAGAAGAAGAAAAGGAGATCCAGAGAGTTTGAATGACTTATCCAAGGTAGCAAGCAGCAGAGTCAATGTTTGAACCCAGGCCCTCTGATTCTAAAGCCAGTTCCTCTTTGCACTGTTTTCAATCCACTTGTTTCATTCAGTCCTTTCTAAAATACCTGTCCTGACCCATTTGGAGGCAAATTAAATTTAATTAATTAATGAAATTAAAAATTATCACTAGCATGATATCAGCATCTCAGGATTTCCATGTACTAACTAGAAAAACAACATTAATCATTGCAGCAGCTCTCTATAGATTCAGAGATTTCTAGGGCAAAGAAACCCTGTGAATATTCTACCATTCCCTTGTGGTGCTGCAGCTCCTTCTCAAAGACTTGTGTTTTCTCTGCTGGTTTATACTCCAGACTGGTGCTCTGGTTTGAAGCTATGACTTTGTCTTCTAAACACTTAAACCTGGGCTGTTACTAGGGACGTGAGTATTTACATTCTCCTCCTCAGCAAGCCATTTGTCACAGCCCATGGATGGGTCCAAAAAAATAGCTCCTTGGACTATGATGAACATATCTGAAACCTCCAAAATTGTATTGTTATAGTAAGTGCCCTGAGGATGAAAATGTTCCTGTCGTATTAACAGTAATAGAATGCCTTGTCATGATTGTTCTTTCAACAGTAGCTTTGGGGAAGGAACTCCAAATGTTCCACAGTCAATCTGTAATTAATCCTCAAAACATCTCTGTGGGAAAACATGCGGAAATCACCCTTCTTTCATTTTTATAAGCAAGGACACTGAAGAGCTTGCTGCAGTGATAAAGAAGTGAAAGCACAATGAGACTTCTGTGAAAACAGTGCTACAATAGAAACAGTGTCAGCAGCCACATGGACTGAGGTCAGAAACTGGGCCAGTGGCCCAGGAGCAGAGGTGAGAAGAGCCAGCCAAGACATTCAGTTCTGGTTTCAATTTCCTGATTCTTCTGTTGTGTGATTGTGTGAGATTCCTCTTGAATTTTCACACTGATTTTTTTTTTTTGACTTGGAAGAGGCACTCATATAAAATGGGCAGCATGATCCCACTAATTCGGTTTTAATATCTCTCTGTATCTGGATCATGCTACTCAGTAAACTGTATAACCTTGTACTGATGTGCTGCTAAATGGATGATCAGCTACATGGAGCTGAGCTCCTTCTGTGTACACTCAAAGATTACAGTCTTTCATTAGAGACAGCTGTGAAGGAGACCACACATCTGGTGTCATTGTTAGAAAACGGCAGGCTATCCTAGTAAAAGAGGAGCCATTTATAGTTCATGGCTCCTCATGGTGGGTTAAAAACTGTAAATCCTTATGAGTAATGCTAGAGCTATGGAATCAATAACCACCTAAATGACCTTAACTTGGTATGCTCCATAAGTGGATGGGTTCCAGAATGATAGACACACCATTGCTGCATGGGGAAAATGCAATCTGATGAAAATGACAAGTATCACGTTCATATTACTTTATTTGGTGCCTTTCCCCACTTTTAATCAGTTCCGGCAGAACATGAGATTTTCAGATGGTATGTTTTCAAATTTAATATTACAAAAATCTCATATCTCAGGGTGACATTGCCCACCCATGAATTATGAAATCTGACAAATCACTACTGTCAGAGAGTTGGGCATAGGCAACAACAACAAGAAGTATTCCTGCAGTGGAGAAAGGTGCCGTCCTGAGAATGAGACAGGGAAAGACTGAGAATGGATGCTCTGAGAGCTCAAGAGAGAAAAAAAGATGAAGGAGGACTCAAAGGAAACGAGAGCACTCCATCTCAGGATAAAGATTCAGGGGAAATGAGAGCATGGCAGCAAATAATCCAAAGAAAAGAAAATGACCCCAATTATTTTTCCCCCTTTCTTCATGCATTACATAAAATAACAAGCCAATACTATTTTTTTTTTACATCCGCAAGATTAATTCTGGCATTAATCACTTAGATTGTTCATTTGTGATTTGTTGTGCCAACCAGAATTCTATCAAAATGAACAAAGTAACTTAGCTGACAGTCATTTGCTATTAATTTGCATGCTTAGTGTTACTCTGTGATTGGTTTCATGTATATATATACACACACACACATACATGTGTATATGTATATAAATGTGTATACAATTATATTATATACACGCATATATATTATTTTAATTTTATAACTCAATTACAATGATAGTTGACACTCACATGAATTGTTACAATTGACCAATGCTTTAGATCCACAATCTCATGGGAGCATAAAGTGATTTCTGTTAGCCATATGATAGTATGTTATGAGCTGGTGCCCTCTCCCAGACAATCATATAATATTGTAATTATTATGCAACAACTAAATTACTTCATAACAAGTTTTAAATTACAAAAGATATGTTCATTATAAAACTATGTGCAATATACTACTTTCTCCTACGATGGAACTCTTAACCAGAAGAATATGTATTTATACGCTTTGAGAATGAACCAACTCTAGATAAAACCAACTGACTCTTGAGCATAAGAAGACAGACAAAGATGAAAGGTCAAATGGCTAAATTAAAACAGACATTGGCTCAAAAAATAACTACTAATATAACTAGATTTTTTTTTTTTAGTAAAGTATGTTCTCTCTTTCTCTATTTCTGCCTCTCTTTTTCTGTTTCTCATTTCTTTCCTGCCCTCTCCCCCACAAGTTTATCTGTGTGTGGAATTCCTGGTATGGAAACTCCCTCCTCATTTGTAATTTATAATCTTAGAGGATTACCTAGAGGCGCTGAGATGTTAAATGAGTTGGCCATGGTCACACAGTTTATGTGTGTCAAAGACAGGATTTGAACCCAGATATTCCTAACTCCAGGGCTATTACTCTGTTTACTATAGTATATGATTTTGAAAATTTTTTAAAAATATTCTACATTTTATTAATACATGATAGAGATTTGGGATTAAATCAAGATAAAATATCTGTCAATAGAAAATAACCCAAAGTGGTATTTTCTCCATTTATTTGGAAGTTATATATGTATGTGTGTGTGTGTGTGTGTGTGTGTGTGTGTGTGTGTGTGTGTGTGTGTAATGAGATGACTGGCAACTCTGTAAAGAGTACTTAGATACTATAGCAAGGGATACTTTTAAGAGTGTTTATGCACATAAATATCAAATATTCTAGTGCCCTAAATATTTGAACACTTGGCAATCCTTTACTCATTTTGATCACGGATACAAAGAAACTGGAGCCTTCCTTTCCTTCAGGTCATTAAACTATTAATAATGACATTCAAAACTTTTCAAGAGGAAAAAAGTTATACCACAGTTCAAGTACAATGACACCATAAAAACAAAATCTTATATTAACATAGACTCATTCTTTGGCCACACATACATATTAACACATACACAGATTGATATCCTTTTTTGAAGTATAGTAAGTATGGTAAATGTAATTTTTTCCATCTTGGTTTTCTCTAGGAAATGGAATTATCCAAGGCCATATTATGAATGGGTTAATTTTAAAATTTAGATTTTTTTTTCAATTCCTAGGACTCAGAGCTTTGAGAATATATTCAGAGTTTATTTTTACTTGTATTTCTACTTCTCTTCCAATTCTTTGGTTTATGTATGTGTGTGTGTACCACTTACTGTCCTCTAAAGAGCAGTATAGCTAGTATAGCCATCACTTAATTACTTATCAGAGATCTTAGATCTGGGCTGATTTATTAAAATGTGTTTATTGCACATCTAATTGCTGCCAACAAATTATTTTTGTGACTGGTAGATTAGCATAGCTTGACTGAAAATGAACCCTAACTGCTACTGCTTGTACCCTACTGCTTGTGGCAGTGGACAACACTGAGACTGTACTCCCACCTCCATCCAGGAGAGGCCAAGTATATGAATGGCCAACACTGGAGCCAGGAAAGATCTACCTTCAAATCCAACCTTTGTCCCAGACTTTTAACCTCTTAGTATCTTAGTAACTCACAAAGACCGTATGTTATAGATAGTTGCTACTCCACATTTATGGAGGGAATTTCATAACACGAGTTCCTCATGACTAATGAAAAATAGGTCAGACCATTTTCATCCCATAAAAATAAAAAAAAAGAATGTTCCAGGGAAATAAGTTGGGATTTGAGTATGCCTGAGAAACTCTCTAGCCCTAGTTAGTGTGAGAGAGAGCTAGAAAACACTGAATATTCTGTTCAAATTTGAGAACCTCCTGGTAATCCCATGCCATCAGAAGATCATTTGAGGCATTTAAAATTAAACCATTTACCCCTATGATTGCTCAAAAATGGCTTAGAACCACTAGGGAAAGTAAAAGAACTGGAAATAGCCTATTTTTCCAAGAGTTCAGAGGAATGGGAATTATCCTGGACCCAAGAAAAATGGATCCATAGCTCAGCAGTTAGGATAATGATGCTAGGTTAAATCAGCACTGAGGCCAGACAATAAACAGGGTACCTAGGATTCATGCGCGTGTGAATTGTACTCTTAAAAACACATAGAAAAGGAACATATTTTGATCCTAATATCCTGTGTGAGATGCAAAAATAAAGTGATTTACCAAAATGCTCTTTGAGATATGTGAGTTTTACCTGCCTAACAACTATGCCCCCCTGCAGAAGCTGTCAGTGGTAGACATCATAAATCTTGACTCCATAGCGGCCTGAGAGAACTGCTACTATATTTTTTTGGAGATAAATAGGAAAGCAAAGCTCAGACTGATCATTTGCAATATGAGCATAAATTGCTTGATTATGACATAGCAAAGAAAAGAAAATGAGGAGTGTTTTCATTACTTAGAATTAAAGAGATGCCATGATCCTATGCCTTGAGGAAAAATATTTCCCAGAGGAACATAGATCAATTGGCATTAAAGCAAGAACCCTCAATCTAATTTAAGAGACTCCATCCTAGAGGTGTAAAATATGTAAAATAATAATAATAAAATTCTCCTGCTCTCTTCTCTCCCAGTAGCAAACTTGTGAATGCATCATATTTTAAGACAATTCCCTGATAGCTCCACACTAGTCTATTAAAAAATGAGAAGTAGGCTTCATGGCATTCCTTTCTCACTCCCCTCCAAGCTGTGATGTGTCTGGCCAGTTTTCTGCCTTGATGATTTCTCTATGCTGCTGGCTCCTGTCCCTCTTTCAAGGAGGGAAGGACCCTGTTGCAGAGAATTTTGGCTCACTGTTTTCTGGTTGAGAGACTCCCAAGACCTGAAGCTTCTGGTTACCACAGATCTTCTTCTGAATCAGAAGGTCCAAATTGTTGTCATTTCTAGACTCCCTATTTCAATCTTGTTTTATTCCTTTACTTTTAGCCACACACAGAATAACTTGCGTTCCCTTCTCATGTTTCTGTGTATTTCTGATCTCTGAGTGCCAATAGGATGTCAGTGCCACTGAAACATTCATATATTCAATCTTTTCTTTCCTCAACAGTGAATGTCTTGGCGGTGTATACCAGAATAACTACTTACAAGGCCCAAGCGAGAAGTCAAGGAGATAAGTTACACATATACATATTATGGCAGGTGTTAGAAAGGGAAGTACCTCAGAAGGAAAATCCCTACAATGTGGTTCTTCAGTACTGCTTCTATAGAAACATCATTCAACTAAACAATGGCGTGATTTGTCTGGTTAGGCCAATGTTAAATGCAGAAATGACTGACATTAGGACTCAGGTCTGAGGCTTTGCTCATTTCTCTAAGTCAGAGACAATGAAAAGACAGAGAACTAACAAATTAAATATGAAAGTCAGAATATCCCTGAAACATGAGCAGCCTCTTACTATGATCTAGTCTCTTTATTAGTTTCAAACCTAATATGGAAACACAACTGCTTTATATTTTGACTTCCTAAAAGGGAAGGCCCAATAGGTGGCATGGTGGATAGAACCCTGGGCCTAGAGTCAGGAAGACTCATTTTTCTGAATTCAAATCTGACCTCCTACACTTACTGGCTATGTGACCCTGGACAAATCACTTAATTCTGTTTGCCTCAGTTTCCTCACCTGTAAAATGAGCTGGAGAAGGAAATGGCAAACCACTTCAGTATCTTTGCCAAGAAAACCCCAAATGGAGTCACGGAGAGTCAGATATGACTGAAATGACTGAAGAAAAGAGTAGAAGGGATGAAAAGGAGGTCTGGTGATGGGTACCTACTCCAGTTGACATTTCCCTTGACACTGGATGGACCTTTGGACCACAGTCTCCTTAGTCAGAGTAAACTCTCTTATCATAAAGAACTTAAGTGTTACTTTTCCTCCCTTGGGGTTTTAAAGGAAAATGTTTGCTGAAGTTAACTGACTAGTATTACTGACAGGGGAGAAAAGACTTAGTCAACATGCATTTAGCAAGTGCCTATTATGTATTAGGCATTGTGCTAGACTATGAAGATACAAAGGCAAATATGAAACATTTCCTGTCCTCAAAGAGCATACATTCCATTAGGTGTGACAAGGGTCAATACAATGTCAGGTGTACTGAAATATTCATGTTAAGAAGGGAACTATGGCAGAAGGCACAAAAAGCATATTTGAAATTACAACAATTCACCCAAGTTCAAACTCTTAATAGATTAAAACTGCAAAGCATATTTGAAATTACAACACTTCACCCAAGTTCAAACTCTTAATAGATTAAAACTGCACTTAGACCTTTGGGATGCTCTGTAAAATAGTTTCGAAATGAAAATGTCCCTTTTTGAGAGGAAAGTGATTTCAAGATATGAATTGAGACTTTTTTTAATCTTAATTTTTGAATTAAGGGAAAAAGAAGAAATGCCAATATTTTTTCTCTGATTATTTAAATGCTGTAGAATTCTATGCCACTAGAACTTTTTTCAACTTTTAGAAGTACAAAAGACATGCATTACCAGAAAATGAGCTGGCCTGAGTGTTCCCCTAGAATTTTCAAAAGCTACAACCTAGAAGAAGGCCTCTAAAACATTAGAGAGCTGACATATGGGAAGATATGGGGGAAAAAATTGCACAGGCTAAAAAAATATTCTTCAATGGCTGTTGACCTTATTGGGTAGACGGAGTGCTCACGTTGATAAGATCAATGCTGTCCACTGAAGCTTCAAAGTCAAATCTTAGGCTAAATTGCCAATATTTATGTCCCAATAAATCCATTTACATAGAAAGAACTTTGTTCCATCATGTCAAGCTTGGGGATTAAAGGGAAGAACTGGTCAGAGAGAGAAGAAAACTAAGCTCTTGGTTAAGCACGAAGGATCTGGCAAATGTTATTATAGGTCTAGGCAGGTGACTTTTTGAGTCCAGGAAAGAAAAACTAAGGCAAGAAAGTGAAAACAAAGTTCCATTAGTCAAGGGGAGCAGGGTTTAAAGTTTGGAAAGCCAAAGTATCAGCAAAAGCAACAGCAAAGTAGAGCAGGGTCAATGAACTCTGATCTAGGGCAGAGGCTGTTTTGTTATCTTTTTTGCTTTATGCTGGCTGCTGTGAATATGTGTGCCCCTGGGCTGACATTGGAGTTTGATATAGCCAGAGAGAATTCACCACACTACCTTTGACTGAGAGAAGAAGAGATGCTGTAGAGAACTCATAGATCACATTTCGTAAAAGCAGTATTCTACTATGAATCTATATAACTTTTCCTTTGTATAGTTACTGCTTTAGGAAGATCATAATGTCAGCTATATATTGTCTGTCATTTAAATAAATATTTTTGAGTCTTTATACAACATATGAAGGATGCAAAGTACAGTGGAAATGACATTTAAAAGTAAAAATAGTTGACATGTCAGAATGAAACTTCTGAAGTAGAAGCAACTCATTTTCTATTGCTATTATTTTCTCTACCTAATGATGAGACTAGTAACTGACATTTATATGGGACTTCAAGGTTTGAAAAGTGCTCCATAGTCACATTTTCTTTGAATCTCATGGCAACCCTCTAAGATAAACATTTCAGGCATTTTTTTTCAATTTATGGGTTAGTAAACTGAGTCACACATAACTTGAGTCATTTTCCCAGGGTTGCAGAGTTATGTATCTGAGGCAGGATTTGAAACTAGATCTTCCTGTCCACAAGTGCAGTACCCTCCAAGTATACTTAATGTGGATACTTATGGTTTGGTTTACTGAGCTCTCCTCCAGGATATAATTCTTCCATGGGAATTATAATACTGAGGAAGTCACCCATTTTATGATTTTTCTTCAGAAAGTGTGGATAAAATTGCCATTTCAAGGGATTGAGGACAAGGGGCCATCCAGTAATGAGTTCCCACTTTAGCTCCAAACCCAAATAGGTACTGGGAAATTATGGCTATCTTCTTCTTCTTCTTCTTTGTCTTCTCTCTCTCTCTCTTTCTCTCTCTCTCTCTCTCTCAATTATGACTACCTCTTTTCTACCCTCCCTCTCCACCTTCCAATTCCAATTTAAAAAATTCCGTATCCACACTCAATGTTTGTACTAAGGTCTCAGGTAATTAGATGGCTCAGTGGATAAAGTGTTGGGCTGGGTGTCAAGAAGATTCATCTTGGGGCAGTTAGGTGGTGCAGTGGATAGAGCACCAGTGCAGGAATCAGGAGGACCTAAGTTCAAATCTCACCTCAGACACTTGACATTTACTAGCTATGTGACCTTGAGCAAGTCACTTAACCCCAATTGTCTCATCCTGGGTCAACTCTAGTCATCCTGATGAATGTCTGGTCACTGGATTCAGATGATTCTGGAGGAGAAGTGAAGGTGGTGACCTGAATAGCCCTCCCTCACTCAAAACAAAGTCAAGTGCAAATCATGTCAAACATTTGAACTCGACTTTTTAAAAGCCAGAGCTCTGATCCAAAGATTAGAGAATCTGACTGAATATAACCTCAATAATGTGGACGCCAATGTTTTTTTAAAAAGATGTTTTAAAGTAGCTTTAAAAAATAATAATTATGTCAACTTCAAACATGTTTTGCAAATGTGCTTATCTCTGGGAAATTTAAGTATGTAGCTTTTGAACCCTTCCCAATTCCAGAAGCATGCTTCTATTTCTTCTGCTTGTTTTCTTTTTTTTATGCATATTTTATTTTTTAGTTCTTAACATTCACTTCCACAAGAATTTGTTTTCCTTATTTTCTTATCAGGATAAATAGAACTTAAATGACCTTTCTCTCATGGAAGGGTACTAGATGAATATCAACTCTTCATTCACATTTTTGATAGGTTTTCCATCTTGGAAAGGGCAACAAATCAAAAAAACCTGCATAAATGAACAGATATTTTACAGCCCAATTTGGAAAGACACTGCAATTTTCATATGGAGTAGTAATATATGACCTAGACAAGACCCAGACATAGACTCATGAGAAAGACTGTGAAGCTTTAAATTATTTCCTTGACCACAGAAAAGAAATATGAGTAATCACTGGCATCCACCAACCCAGGATAGTCTTTGGGGGCAATCAGTGTACAAAGGAAGACAAGGAACATCTGGAAATCAGTATATTTTTCAGCATGTTTGCACCCTGCTAAGTTCATATTTCAACACACACATATGAATATGTGAAAGCATTCATACAACTCTGAAGGGAAAAAATCAGCTTCTTCTCTTCCTTTGGGATTAAGAAATTTCAACATGACTAGAAGGAAAACAGGAGATAATTTTCTGCTCAATGTTTTCCAAGTGTTACACCAGCAACATGGAATAAAGGACACTCATTGTATACTATGATACATTTTTATTTCCTTTAAAATAATGTTTTGCATTTACCAGGAAATATCTATCTGAGAATATCAGAAACAAAAAATGAATTTTTCATTTAAAGAAAGAATTACCCAATGAATATCTTCCTCAACTAACAGTCATATATTCCTTTCTAGATCCCTTCTTCTCATCCTAAAAGGAAGAAGAGAAAAAAAGTCAGAAGATAGTAAAAGAAAGGTGATGGGAGAAGAAGAGAGAGAAAGGGTGAAAGGAATGCAGAGGGAGACTAAAGAAGGAAGAAGAAAGAATAGAGGAGAAGAAAAGGAGGAAAAAGAAGCAGAGAGGAAAAGTAGAAGATGAAGAATTATAACTATAACATCAACATAAAAACAATCACAGCAATAATTAACAAAATGATACGAACTGAGACTAGAAGACAATGTCCCAGAAGAATAGGGAAGATGGTGCTGATTTTGGCAGTGTTTCCTGAAAAATCATGGGCAATTTTGACTCCAGAATACATGGCAACAGGATCCAAGTAATTTGCATTTATAATTTATGGAGTGATTTCCTTCCAAATAATTCAAACACAGAAAAGATCTGATGTTCTAAATTATTTATGTGATTCAACTATTTGAGCACATAAGCATTGCCAAGAACATATTGCTGATCCTATACATGACGCATATAGCCTAGCATTGTTTCCAATAGCAGTAACTAAAGATGGTTTGCATGAGGCCTTCTCACCAGTGTCAGACTTAATGCTTTATAGATCTCCCACTCACTCCTTCTAATCACAGTTTCTTTTAATTTTGATTGTATTATCTATTAATTGATCTCTACTTCTTGGTACCCTGCTCTTTATACTAGTGGCTACTTGGCTAGTCATATATTTCAAAGTGTTGCCCCTGTTATATAAAGCAATATTTTTGGTTTTTTTTCGAACTTGAAGAGATGACAATAGTTCTTGATTTGTTGGAAATTGTTGAATCCATCCTTATGGACCATACCTGGACCCTTTAGGGAAGGTAGTGTGGCACAATAGAAATAGTACTGTATTTGGGGTCAGAAGACTTGAGTTAGAAGCCCAGCTCTGCTACTCATTACCTGTGTGTGGCTTTGGACAAGTCACTTTACCTTCATTCATCTTGTTTTCTTATCTAGAAAATGAGACTGTTGAACTAGGTTTTCTCCAAGGTCGTATCTAGCTCTGTCTCTATGATCCTTCATGATTTTACCTTTGCTGTCTTCTCACTCTTAATCCACACATTACTTTCACAGCTCTTAATCTATTATTTATGCAGTCTACCCAGACCATGCCTTCTTTCCCATTCCCTAGCTATTAACATGATCCAAGCTTTCATCATGCCATGTTACATTATGACAACATCATGGAAATTTTCCTGGGCCTTTTCCTTTACAATTCATCATCTTTCCTATGATTCCTCCCAGCTCAAGTCTCACTTGGTCATTATTTGAGCCCTGAAAGCTCAAAGTGAGTATAAATAGTCATTCTTTTGGTTTTGGCCAGAAACCCTGAGGGCCTTCCCCTTCCGGATTGTTTCTCCTTTTTCACAAGGGTAAAGGAGATCGTTCTTTACCTCACTTCTTATCTCTGAATGGGTGCTGCCTCAGTCAAACTGAGACCTGGGAAAAACTTTAACTTAAAAAGGCTAAGGTCTCCCAAAGCATGTGGGGCCATCTCCAGTTGTTCTGCTCTATATGATGATACTGGACTCACATGGGTCTGGAGGAGAGAGCTAAGCTGGTGACTTTGTACAGCACTCCCTCGCTTAAATCCAACTCACTTCCAAGTCATGGCATCACCTTGATGGCATGGTCCTCTTTGAGAACAAAGAGAAAGCCATGACAGCAGTAAGCTTGGAACCTCAACTTTGTCCTTTTCAGGCTGAAGATGTCAAAACTTTTCATCTATCGTTATGCTATCATCACCCTCATGATAATTCTCTGAGATAGACATTATAATTACCTCTCATTTTATAGATTAGGAAACTGAGTCAGCTTCAAGGACAGTTCTCTAGCCACTGTAATCATGCCGTTATTGGTTGTTATCATTTATTTTAAATAAAAATAATACCAACAGTAACTTGCCTTTTAGCTCAGGTTGCATAGTCCTTACCTTAGGAGGCTTTTATTCCCAAGGGCTTGTACGGTAAAGGCTGTGAGGTCTGAAGTAACGACATTTCTTGCCAGGATGATTAAAACCAACACAGTGGAATTTTAAAAAGATTCTTGCTCCTATTTTCTTTTCAATGAATTACTCAAAATGTTTGTTAAAATGGTGTAGGAAGAGTCACAGAAAGAGTGTGTTGTTTTATGTAAATGGTGCAAGAGAACCATCTTCACTTAATAAACTGGGCGCATAAGGTTAAGTAGCTTTTAATTTTAATCTTTTCCTATCTCCCCCAACCTTTTTTCTTTATCATTTTCCTCTTCTGCTTCTTTCTCTTCTCTCCTCACTTCTACATTTTTTCCTCTTCCTGTGGTTATACTGAGGTTTTTAAAGTCACAAGTCAACTGATTGTTTAATTTGTTGCTTTTTGTGTGGCCGTTGTACCTTGCCATTACATGCCCTGACCACAGCTACTTTTCTGCAGTATACAACAAGCCTACTGAAGCCTGCTTCATTGGCAGTCATCTGGGCTATATCCAGAGGGGATGAGAACCTTCCTGAAGTCTAGAATTTGAGTTCATTCTTGGTGCAGCAAGACAATAATCTCTGGATACAATTTCTTTTCTTTTTTTATGACAAAGAATCCTGGGATTAGATTGCAGAGCCCATAAATGCAGAACAGTGTACTTGAATGCTCACAACAAGATGATACAGAGCTTTGGCCTTAAGTAAGATTTATTATCCTGACTGTACCTAATGCAAAACTTAGAAAGAGAAAGGATGAATAAAGAAATTATAATTACAAAAAAAGCCTTCAAAATTAGAAAAAAAGGAGAAGAGTATTGGAAGAAATTTGGAGAGGACTTGAATGTTCTAGAGAGCAACTTTCCTCCCCAGGCTTTTAAAACATCTTGCGTTCATGATTTATCAGAATCATATATACACACATTAATTCACAAAGCATATGGCAAATTTACAATCTTTTTGACATTTTCGGTGCACAGACCAATTTCATCCCCAAATCCCTTGGTGATTGCCAATGGAAAAATTTTGTCCTATATGGTATGCTTGTAATGATTCCCAGAGATTTCATGTAAACATACAAGAAAAAGAAAATGTTAACCCTTCTCATGATTCACCATGTCAAAGGAGAAAACCATAGTACTTGAAGTAAGGAATTCTTACATCTGTTAATTCTCTTGCATTCTCCTGACATGAAACTGACAACTCCACAAGTGGGACTCTGTCAATTCAGTCTAAATAGTCAAAAAGATTGTTTGTAAAACGCTTTAAGGAATTTAATTAAATAACAAAAACCAAACAAAACCAAAGCCCCATCATGTGACTTCTGGTATAACAGCTCACTTCTAGTAATCCTATAACAAATGGAATCTTTTCTGTCAAATGACTGTACATTTAAGTTTTAAAGCCACCAAATTCTAGTCCCACTGTGAAGGTAGAGGAGGCAACCCTGCAGTATTCTGTGCCGGCTGAGAAGAGCAGGGAAAACTAATTGACAAAGATTAAATACATAAGGATAATGAGATTGCTACAAATAATTTGGCAGACCTCTATATTTCATTGCTAGTACAAGCTTGCAAAAGAAAATTATGAGTTCTATTCACTTAAATATATAATGAGAACTGTAGGGCTTCATCATACAATGATGTGACCCTTCTCTGAATATAATTGTCCTCTCACTATTGAAAACTTTGAATAACACTGTACTCCATTTCCCCGCCCCACCCTCCAGTTCTCAACAGAGTTCATTAGAATCCTGTCTTGATCAAATCAAGAAGCTTTTATCAAATGCTTGCGATAAACCAGGCACTGGCTCATAGCTAAGAGAAACATAAAATACAAACAGAAAGTCTCTGACCTCAAGGAACTCACATTCTAATGATGGAAGGTAATACATAAAAAGGGAAGGGACAGGAAGAACAGGTAATGGGTGTACCCCTGTTGAGGCATGGTATAGAAAGCTCAGAGTCAGGAACGTAGCTTGGAGAAGAATGAAGACATAGCAGGAACCAGCGAGTCAGAGGAAAAGGTTGCAGGGGTTGAGGGAAGGTATGTCTGGGGTGAGAAGTCCAGGGGTGAAGTTGGCATGCTTGCTCAACTTCTTAGCCTCCACAAGATCTTATTGGGAGGGTCCAATGGGCTATAAGTAGTAGCTTCATAGCAAAGCAGGGAAGAGAAAGACAAAGTTGAAAGGCACCAAGGAAATCATGTTTAGGAAGATTTAAAACCGAATGTCAAAGAAATAGGACAAGACTAGTCCAGTTCTGAGTGACTGAAGTTGGAGCTTGTTACTTTTCAGCCACTTGGAATAATGCACTCATCTGTGAAATGAAGGGGTTGGCTTAGATGACCAGAAAGTTCTTTGCCAACTCTAGGATCGATGATGTTAAAACCAGCTAATAATTCTACAGTGCTTTAAAGGTCCTAAGCAGCTTGATCTATAGCATCTCATTTGCTCTACAACAATCCTATGAGGTATGTATTCCAGATATTATTGCCCCTCTTTTATAGATTAGGAAACGGAGGCTCAAAGAAGGCACCCCTGATCATATGGCTAGTAAATATTAAAGGTAGGTAGGATTTATGGGGCAGCTAAGTAGCACAATGGCTAAAGTGCTGGGTCTAGAGTCAGGAAGATCTGAACTCAAATGTGACCTCAGCTACCAGCCATGTGACCCTGGGCAAATCACTTAACCCTATTTGCCTCAGTTTCTTCCTCTGAAAAATGAGTTACAGAAGAAAATGGCAAAACATTCTGGTATGAAGTCACAGAGTCAGACACAACTGAAAATGACTGAATGGCAACCACAACAGTATTTAAACCCAGACTCCTGACTCCATCCACCATGCTTGCTTCTATGTCTTCCTCACTCTTCTGTGCCTGCTGAAGTGCTATTCATACTTGAAGATCTGGAGCAAATTTCATTCTACTCTGATTAATACCATCTCTGAACTCCTAATGCAATTATATTCAATATCTATTGCCTTCTGAGTTGGTAAGTCTCAGTCAATACATCATGATGAACATAAATGGCTGCTTCTGATACAGCTGCTTCATTGTATGGGACTGCATCCATGCTCAGCCATAAAATGTCAGATGGCCTTGAGACACTAATTGCTTAGTACTTGAGAACTCTGTCCCACACCAAAGAGAGCAAATGCACTAATTGACAAGTTTGACAATGATCTTGCTGACTGCTTTTTCAGTTTGTGAAGATAACCTTTTTTTCTGAGGAAAAATCCACATGTTTAGTTAATTTCAGAAGACTGTAAACTTCTTGAGGATAGGGACTACCTTATACATACTGCTTGCTGATTGGTGGATGTCACTACATACCCAGGACGAGGATCTTTTGCTTAGAACTTACACACTTTTTGACAGATCTTAATGAGCAGTATCAAATGCCGATGTCCAGGGAGGCATTTTTTCTAGTGGTTCCATGTGATTTTATGCCACCCTCAACCACCACAAGTGTTTGGTTTGTTTTTTTTAAACATATCTCACTGACATTCTCTGTAGGTCAGTCATATCACATGATAACTACATGGATCCTAGACTTAATCTTTAGGTGGAAGGAATGGGCAACATGGAGAAATTCAAGTCACTCACAAGTTATTAGTATAATTTAACTCTTTATAAAGGATGCCTTTTTATGGCAAAGTCACATTGTTATTCCATAAGGCAGTCACTATTTGTTAGGTCCTATTATATATCAATATAGTGCTTTCCCTCAGAAATTATCTCTCATTAACATGAATGAAGTGGATCAAACAAACAAAGCCAATTATATACATTCATAATGTGTATAATATGTTATACATATTATACATACATAACATTCCCATATAAGACATAGGTAGATATATAGATATGTAGATGCATCTATGTATATATCTATGTACATACCATATATAAATAGATACAAGAGATATAGATATACACAAAATATATATGTATAGACATACAAGATAATTATACATATATATCCAATGTAAACATGTATATTATATATCTAAGTACAAAATATATGTACATAAAATAGATAGATGATATTATATATATATATATATATATATATATATATATATATATAGATAGATAGATAGATAGATAGATGGATAGTACAATGGATACAGTGCCAGGCCTGGAGTCAGGAAGAAATCTTGGACAAGCCCACCCTTCTCCTTGGGTCTCAACTTTCTCATCTCTAAAAGTGTTGGACTAGATCACTTCTGAGATCCTTTTCTTCTATAGATCTCTCATCCTATGAGCCATCTCAAATCTCTGCTTCAGTAATAAGAACTCTTGTAATGATGATCTGAAGAGATTTCAGACCTGCATTTTCTCATTTCTGGCAATGCGTCTGCAAGCAGCTTCACAAAAATGTGGCTTACTCACTGCCACTTCCAGACTATCCTCATGACATCATCTCTCAATATAACCTCTTCCCATCACCCAGGGAGTCCAATACCTTGCTCAAAGTTTTCTTCTCCACCCCAGCTCCTGCCTTGAATTCAAGAACTATGCTATATAAAGCCTCTCTGTTCATTCATGTCTTCAACTCCCATGAAATTCATTTTTATTCTACCTCATTCCTATAGTAATGGTCTTTTTTTAAATCTCACCACTTTCCATGATTTTTATGTTTCCATAATCCTAAATTCTGAAATCTTGATCCTCTCTGATATAATCTCTTTTCCTTCCAATTCTATGTCTACCTTACTCTTTTAAGTCAATTTTTTTTTGTCATTGAGGGACATCTAGTACCTCTACTGCTCCATCCCCCAGTCCCTCACCTTTGTTCTGTCCTCAGTATGCTTGATGCCAGATTGACTATTTGAACTCTATATGGTACTGTAAAATTGAACGTCTTGCTTTTTTGTCCTATAGTTTTCCATACCTTATCAAATCACAAGTCTATTTGCTTCCATTAGACACTTGTGCAGTGGAGAGAGTGTGGTGTCTGGAGTCAGAAAGACTCATCTTCCCGAACTTCCCTACTTCAGCCTCTCCACTCTCTAACTTATCTTCCACACAGCTACTCAAGATACCTAAAATGCAGGTTTGACCATGTCGCTTCCATTCTCAAAATCTTTAGTGTATCCTTGTTGCCTCTAGGATAAAAATGTACATTTTTCAATCTAGTATTTTTAAACCCTTTAAACTTTGGCTCTTACCTATTTTTCCAGGCTTGTTTTAATCTTGTCTTACTCTCCTTCATGCACTCTATGTTCTGGTCAAATAGTTCTGTTTTATGAATTAGTATTCTACTTCCCATCTCAGTACTTTTGAATGAATCATTTCTCATCTACTCCCTCCTTACTGCCTCTAAGCATTCTTCACTTTCTTCAAGACTTAGCTCTGGTGCTCTCTTCCAATGGGGAGTTTTTCCTGATCTATTTGGTTTCAAATACTTCTTTCTTTCTCAAATTTATCTTGGATTTACTTCGATGTGTAACCCCAGCAGATGTAAGCTCCGAGTACCTAACACAGCCCCTTGCATATAGTAGGTACTTAATAAATGTTTGAGAATTGAATTGAAAGCATTAGTAACTGCGTTTGGGGAAGATTCAAATCTGAGTTTTGATATTTGTTTGTGTTACCTTGTTTACTTGACTTTTCTGAGTCTTGGTTTCTCTACCTGAAAAATTCAATAATATTTGTACTACACATAGTTGTGAGGATATGCTTTATGAAACTTAAAACCCAATGTAAATGTTACATTATTTATAGTTTGTATAACTACTACTGTTCCTCATCACTTTCTTGCAGAGTGTCAATGGAAGGATGGTTTGGGAAGAAAGTTGCTATAAATTATATTGTTAGAGGAAATTGACTGGACAGAAAGCTATAAAAAGTTTCTCAAAGCTCTAAGTCTAGCAATAGAAGTCACTCAAGCTGAATTTTTAATGAGGCAACATTAAAGATTTTCTTTATGATTTCCATCTAGATTTATTAAAAGAGTTAATGAAAAGTACTTCTTACATTTTTACTGTATGCCAGGCACTGTTGTAAGACCTATTACAGTCTATTCTGGTTATTGTTCTATTTATGGCTAATTCTTGTTTAGTTTTATCAAGAGTCAAAATTCGCTAGGAACCAGAGATAGATAGTGGGTAATTTTTATTAATCAAGGTCAGTAGGTGGGAGAGGATGATTTCTGTCATACAGCATACAAAGCACCAGTGGAACTATGTGACACTGTCACATTTATCAACTTTGAAAGTATTCCTCCTAGGTTGACTTGACAGTGGTACACTCAGTGGAAGGATCTGCTTTAAAGTTGCCTTTTGAGATATGGCTCATAGGAATTCATCAGAGCTAAAGGTGAAGGGAGCAAGTATTCTTTGTCCGTAGCAAATCCTGAACTGGACACATTAATAATTTGTACCCTTACTAGGGTAATATTTTTAACTTCACAAAAAGCTGTTTTGCAACCTAAATAATTGAGATAGAGGGCAATAAGGTACACTTAGGGGTAGCTAGGTGGAGTGGTGGATAGATTGTTGGACCTGAGTCAAGGAGACCTGAGTTTAAATTTTGCCCCAGACATTTATTTGCCATGTGGTTCTGATCAGGCCACTTAACCTTTTGCAGCCTTAGTTTCCTTATTTATAATTTATTCATTCATTTATATGTTGATTGACAGATTGAGAATGTTTCTTATTCATCTTTCCCAAGTAGACTGGTTACTCACAGGCCTCATTTCGAGTTTGTTGACAGAAACTTTGACCTGCTCCATTTCCAATCTGGCCTAGTTAAAAGCAGCCTGATGGCCTTTGGCTCCTAGGGTCTTGCCAAATCAAGTCTTACTGGACTTGATTTGGACACCTGATTGGATTCAAACTCACTACAGCTCAGAACTTCTGAGCTCAAATGATGCACTAGTCTCTGCCTTCCCAGTAGTAGGTGTCATGTGTATGTACCACATCTTGCCTTCCTCCTTTATAAAATAGGGATAATGATAGTGTCTACCCCATGGTGTTATGAGAATTCAATGAGATATCATATGTTAAGCACTTTGTAAACCTTAAAGTGTTATATCAAAGCTAGCTATTATTATTATATTAATGTCATAGTTCATGTACATCCACTGAAATTTCAGACTTTTTGAGTTTCTGTAGAATCAAAGAATCTAAGTATTGGAGATAACCTTAGTCAGAGGTCATCAAGTTGAACTCATACAACATCCCTGACAGGTGATCTTCTACCCTCTACTTGCAGGTCTCCAGTAAAAAAAGAACTCATTACATACAAAGGCAGCCAATTTCTCTTTTGGACAGCTAAAATTTTAAGGTATTTTCTGTTATTTCTTACTTATTGATCTTAGTTCTGCCTATTGTGACCAATCAAAACAAATCAGCAAAATAATTCCATGATAACCTTTCAGATATTTGGAGGCAATAAACATGTTTCCCCTAAGTTTTCTTTTTTCCAAGACAAATACTCCTAGTTCCTCTAATATTAAATTCACAGACTTGCAAGTGGAAGGGTCCTCAGAGGAATTCTAGTCAAACTGATAGGTGATAAAGAACCTTCTGTATCACATGCCTGAAAAAGCAGAAAGGAAAAGGAGGGGAACATGCAATCATTAAACACCTACTGTGTGTCAGACATTGTGCCAAGTGCTTTACAAACATTATCTCATTTGGTCTATTCATGAAAATATTAAATAGTTTAGAGCCAAGCACAGATCCCTGGCCAAACATAAATTCCTATGGTTCATGTGGACATAATTTCCAAAGCTGTCCTGTAGTAACGAAGTTTGGACATGTTGACAGAGTACTTATTCCTTTACTGATTCCTGATTCCTACCATATAGCGATCAATTCACCATCAGTGCAACACAGATTTTGAGCTATTTATCCTTCAAGGGTAGATACATGAGAACAGAGAAAAGTACTGATTTCTGCAATTTCTCCACTGGGATGTCTGTTATTCCTCAGGAACATATATCTGCATGGTGTCTGACTAGATTTAGAAATTTCTCTTTGTTATGGTCACATAACCAAGAAAAATTAATTGACTCACATTAGGGCTGCATCTACCGCTTGGCTATATTAATGTGTTGTGGTGTGTCACTTCTCTAATTAGCCTGAAATCCAGTGTACAACATTCACATATTTTTTCCTTACCTCTGTTTACCACTGTCCTATTTCTACACCCTGCTCCTACAGCCAAATTTGTGCTGCTTTTCAATAACAATTTTTCTGGCTAAGAAGTTACATAAATCCATCTGTAGAAAAGTCTCAGAGTTAACTCATTATGTGAGGTCTCTGTGAAATTACACATTACAATTAAATTAAAATTACAAAAGTCTACTAAAGGGGAATAGAAAAGAGACAGAATTTATTCCATTTCCTCTGGGCCTGATTTCTGGGTTTGTAAGCATGTCTCTATATCAGGTTGATGAGAAAGGTCATCTTCATTCTTTACAATCAAAGGAAGGGAAAGAAATCAAACTATATGATTACAGCCTAAAGGGGAATTTGGCCTACTAAGTGTCCTCAGTATAAGTCTTCTCTTTGTAGTTCTGGAAGTTTTTTGATTCTTGGATTCTTGGTAGTCTTGGAAATCTATGCATGTGGAAGAATAATTAAGGACGAGAGAGAGAGAGAGAGAGAGAGAGAGAGAGAGAGAGAGAGAGAGAGAGAGAGAGACAGAGAGAGACAGAGAGACAGAGAGAGAGACAGAGAGACAGATGCTTCTACAGATTCTTCAGCAACATACCAAGGCATTGTCTCTAGGTGCCATCATTTAAATGGTGTTCACTTACAGCATGGGTTTTCTTTCAGAATGTAAAAAGAATTGAAGTTTGTTAGTAAGATTTTTTTTATCCCAGATTTGTGACTTCACTAGTAAAAGGAACTCACAATGAGGAAATTCCCTCTACCAAAGAAGATTGGCATTTTCTCAGTGTCTTACGATCAGATAGTTGTCTGGGGCCATTAAAAGTTAAATGTCTTCTCCAAGGCCACATAACTAGTATGTATCAGAGATAGGATTTGAACTCAGGTCTTCCAGACTCCTAAGCTGCTTCTCTGTCATGTAAGAAAAATAGTAAACTACCAAATGGACTTCTTGCTTTTACCCCAACACTTGAGTTGACTCCAGATACTCTTGATGTGAACTTTATCTCATTTACCTTTACCTTGTTTTCTCTTACATAGCTATAGTCTTAGCATGTCCCAGTATCTCTACCCATAGGGGTTAGGGTTTGTGTTTTGAGGGAGGGGGAGGTTGTCTATGTCAGTAATGTCAAACTCAAATAGAAATTAGAGTCACTGTTCAGTAAATAGATTCCTGTGGGTAGCATATTGAGTCAGTTATAGTTTGTAATGTTATCTATGTTTCATTGTATTTTTATTTATTCAGTTAACTATTTCCTTTATGTTTTAATTTAGTTCAGTGGGAGGTTTGCAGACTGGCTTATTTGACATTATGTCTCTCCTCCTTTCTGGTTCCCTCCATTAGTACTTGTACTCCAAGGTCTGAAATGCCATCTCAAGGCCCCTCTCCCAAGTGAATTTTTTTCTTGAAAAGTTGATTTGAGGGCACTTTTCATGCTGCCAGAATTGCTAGCTATGGCTTCGAAATTCTCTTATCCAGATGAAAAGAGGGTCAATAAAAGAACTTTACTTGATAATGAAGGGTCACCATGAAAGAGTCAATGAAGGTTTTGAAGTTCTCCTAGAAGATGTACATACTCAATAGAAAACAGTTTGAAAGACTTCTACTGAACATAGACATTGTTAAAGCAGCATTTTTATTTTTTTTGGTACAAAAATGAATATGAGGAGCCAGAAACAGAAAGGAAAAGACTTTTGTTTATACAAAGGTGCTATTAATACCAGTAAAGAGTCTACAGATTGGTCAAAGGATATGAACAGGCAGTTTTCAGAGGAAGAAATTAAAGCTATCTATGGTCATAAATCACTACTGAATAGAGAAATGCAAATCAAAACACCTCTGAGGTACCACATTGTACCTATCAGATTGGCTAACATGACAAAACAGGAAAATGATAAATGTTGGAGAAGATGTGAGAAAATTGGAACACTAACGCATTGTTGGTAGAGTTGCGAACTGATCCAAATCATTCTGGAGAGCAATTAAGAACTATACCCAAAGGGCTATAAAACTGTGCATACCCTCTGACCCTGCAATACCATTTCCAAGGCTGTATTCCAAAGAGATCATAAAAATGGGAAAAAGACCCACATGTACAAAAATAGTTATAGCAGCTCTTTTTGTGCTGCCCAAGAACTGGAAATCGAGGGGATACTTATCAGTTGGAGAATGGTTGAACAAGTGATGGTATATGAATGTAATGGAATAATATTTTCCCATAAGAGATAATGAGCAGGTGGACTTAACAGAAAAACTTGGAAGGAATTCCATGGACTGATGCTGAGTAAAGTGAGCAGCACCAGAATAACATTTTATATAATAACAACACCATGGATGACTAACTTTGACAGACTAATCTCTGCTTAGCAATGCAAAGAGCTAAGACAACTTCAAATGACTCATGATAAAAAACGCGGTCCATATCTAGAAAAAGAACTATGGAGTCTAATGCAGTCTAACACAGATCAAAGAATACTGTTTGCTCTCCCTCTTTTGGTTTCTTCTTTCTCTTCGTTTCTCCCATTGGTTCTAATTCTTCTTTACAACATGTCTACTGTGAAAACGTGTTTAATATGAATTTATACGCAAAGCCTGTATCAGATTGCACGCCATCTTGAGGTGGGGGAAGGCAGGAATGGGGGGAAAATTTGGAACTCAAAATCTTATGGAAGTGAATGGTGAAAATGAAAAATAAATAATTTTTAGAAAAGGATACAGATGAATTGGGTACCAGAATAAATTGATTTTCCTCTAAATACTCTCTTATTTCAGATTTGCTCCAGTATGATGTTCCTACTTATAGATTTTTATTTCTTAATGAAAATAAATGGTTGAAAGCCCTCTTGGCAAGAATGTTTAAATTTAGAAATACATTTTTTTCCTAGCTTAAGAAGTCACCTAACAGTAGACTCTCAAAGGCCCATGTTGGTCAAATATTTAAATATTCTTTCTCCATTTGGAGAGGTTTAAGAAGTCATATTTTTAGAGAACCAAGAAATGCTACCTCTAATCTTTCCTCTACTATAAACTGGCTATATGTCCATGGGCAAGGTACTTACCCTTTCAAGCAACTTTGCAAGACTATAGTTACCAATCTGCATTGATAGAAGGAATTTCCTCACCAGGAGATCCCAGTGCCAAGGAAATCACTGGTCTAGCCTGGCACCGAAGTGAAAAAAATTTCTGATACTGTGATTTCTTCATTCAATAGACCCAAAGTAAAGATTGTTAAAGGGTTTTTATAAAATTTAGCACACATCAGAATTTCACAGGTTCCGTATTTCCAGCTAATTTGACTAGGTGGTTGGAATTTTTCATTTTGGTAAGATGTCAATTTCTATTTTGAAGACATTAACTTTGCACATTAATTAATTCAGACCAACTAGTACAGAATTCTTTTTCTCTCCGTGGATTATATGCAGGATAAAAATCTCTCCACTACTGAAAATGTTAGTTTATGTAATTTGGGAAACATTGCCTGAGAAGGGAAATGAAATGCATGATTCTCTACTGAGAGAGGAATTGGATGTCACCCAGATTAAGCAAATGGCAGCTGTGGAGAATACTGAGAACTGCAAATCCAGTCTTGGGGGAGATTTTCCTCTAGGTAGAGGATGTGAGGAACTCAGACTACTGTGGATTCTGGGAAAGCTGTGTGTGCTCATGTACATTCATGGCACTGAGAATGTTTGTAGGAACTCAGTGTTTTGCCAAATATTTTAATAGGGCCCAAGTTTTGAATGGGCTATTTTTTTCCTCCATTCACGTTAGGAACATTTATTAAAGGAAAAAAATACATTTATAGTCCTCACCAACCACCTCCGCCCTTTTTCTTTTCCTATCTAAGACTTTTAATGGCAGGGAGATGATCATGAAAATAACCTTAAAGAACAAAGGTATATTTTCCATAGAAAAAATAAAAAATGAGAAAAGCATTAGATTAGGCCTTACCACATCCACAGACTTCTTGGTACTTCTATATTTCCAGCCACTGGAGCTGCTTTGATGTGTAACAATAATAGATAACATCTATATAATGCCTTATGTACTCTCTTTCCATATATATATATACATATGTACACACATTACATACTCTCCATATATTTATATATTATGTCATATATATATATATATTACATGCTGTCCACAAATTTATATATTACATCAAATGTGTCAATTAAATCCATCTATTATATTTGATCTTTACAATAACCTTGTGAGGTAGGGGTTGCTATTATCCCCATTTTACAGATGAGGAAATTGAGATTGAAAAAGGATTAAGTAATTTACCTAGGATCATGCAGGTGGTAAGCACCTGAAGCAGGATTTGAACTCTCCCTCATGCTTTTCTCACTTTAGATTTTATTTCTCTAAGTCTAGCATCCTATACATTATGCTATGTAGTAGTACCAGCAATACTGAATTTCTAATGCATCACGGTGAACTCTGCTTCATAAAAAAAAATATAATAAGTGAATGCTTCCCTTCTGCTAAGAAAAGTATACGATCCCATCTTTTTCTTATGCACAACCTTTTGGCGATTCCCTATTATATTCAGGACAAAATATAAGCTCTTTACCTGGGCAGTAATGACCCTCCTAATCTGGTTCTCATCTGCTTTTCCATCCTTATATCATATTGCCCTTCAGACAAATTATATTCTAGCTAAATTGTATGACCAGCCATGATCTTGACACACCCCTCTACCCCTGGGCATTTGCATACTGTATCCCTAAAGCCTAGAACAGACTCTATCCACACTTCCATTTACTGAGATCCTTCTCTTTCTTCAAAGCATAAGTTAAGGTTCCAGTTGGGCACTGTCTTCTCCATGAGGTTCCTCTTCATTCCTCCAGGGGAAAGAGATTTTTCCTTTCCCAAATCTCTCCTGTCTCACTGTCTGACATCAGCTATGCACTTAGGACATTTTATTTATAGGTTTATTATGTGAATACATTTTAGCCCTCTAGTAGACTATAAGTTCCTTGAGGTTAGGAACTATGCCATTTTTCATCTTCATAGCTTTTGTGTTTAGTTTAGTACCAGAACATAGTATGAGATTAATACTTTTGTTGAATTGAATATGCTGAAGAGGATGTATAAACTAAATGATACACACGTGACAAATAGGTCAATTTATAGTTTTTGTTGTTGGCATGCTGTTGATTCTATGTTCTTGAATAGGACCAAGAGATCTATGGAGGATAATCAAATCAATTCACAGTATTTAATAAGTACTTACTAGGGGCTATGTACTATGTGCTTGCTACTAGACGTAAATTATGCACAAATATATTTCAGGTAGGCAAGGTGGGACAAACTATTGCCGTTTCTATAGTGTATTCCATTTCCCGTCTTTTCTCCAATATAGTCCCTAAAATTTCCTGGTAGTATTGGCAAGGACAATGTTAAGAATAATCTATCTTTCTAGAAACCGATGACTGTCATAGTGGAGGCTGAACCAATAGCTAAGCACTTGAAGGTTACTAAAGTGTTTGAAATAAATGACCTCCTTGGGGTCTTATAATAACCCTTAGGAGGCAAGCAGGGAAAATGCTATTATCTCCATTTCATAGATGGGAAAACTGAGTCTATGAGAAATTAAGCAATTTAACCAAGTTCGTATAGTGACTAAGTAGCAGTCAGGACTTGAATCCAGGTAAACTGACTCCAAATCTGCTGTTTCTTCTACAACATCTCAGATTGCCTTTATAGCCTAATTCCCTGCTTTCTTCTTTGTATGGTTGAATTACCTTAAGTTCAATTTTTTCCCTATGTGGACCTTAAGTTTACTGTGTGACCTGGCATAGACTTTTATACAGCCTCAATAATATATCTTATATTTATAGATGGGAAGAGTCCCTGAAATTGCAGGGACAGAGAATTTTTTGGACTTTTACATTCTAGCACATTTGCAGGAGGGAAAAAATATGAAGTGTTTTTTCTTTTCCTCTCAAGAATTACCCAAGAATATATGGTCTTTATGTGATGATATGCCGTTTCCCAGATCATGTTAGTAAAACTAAATGTTTCTCAACAAAGTATATGGACCCAGAATAGGAATAGAAAAGCACAGGAGGAAAATAAAGAGGGAAAAAGACCTATTCTTCCCATCCCCCACTCATCCAAACCTCTGGGCCTGTATTTTCCACTCAATGCAACCTAACCATCCAGTGTTTATGTCACACTGGAAAACCTTGGGAGTGGTTTCAGAGGTCAGAGTGAGAAATCAACTCAGAAAATAGACATTTTCCCAAATACTTGGTTCTTCTATAGTGCTTTCCGTTTTTATCCAGACTGCAGCAAATTAACCGTGAGATGAAAACACCTTTTTCTTTTGTCATGGCCTGGACTTCATGAGGGAGGTAACAGCTGTGTGGGTAGTGATGAGAGGGAAATGTGAGAGTGAAAGATGGAGAGGGAGAGAAGGAAAGATGAGGAGTGATTTCCCGTGAAGAAGAGATTAGAGGTCCCCACAAACCTGAAAAGAGTAAAAAACATCTGTGGCCGGAGGAATTAAGATACCCCAGTAATTAATCATATATGTAATTCTAACTCAGAACTGCCCACTCCAATGTGGCTTTCCTACCCCAGCAGTAAACAAAGCAGCTCCAAAAGTACAGATAATAGAATGGTGTTATAGCTATGCAGATACCCCAAGCTCCAGCAGAAAGCGATGACCTTTCCCTATATCTTTAATTCTGCTGGAAAGGAAAAATGTGGCAATGCAAAGAAAAAGAAATGAATGTTAGTTATCCCTCTGTGCTTCAACTTACTCATGTCCCACTTAGGAATTACTGAGGACAAAGAGTGTTCAATTTTTTGCTACTTTTAAAATAGTAACTTGAAGACCTCAGGATTTTAATCTGTTGGCTTCCGGACACCTCGGCTCTTAGCACAGTGCTTGACATATAGTAGGTATTTAATACACACTTACTGATGGACTGCAAAGATCTGGCTCAGAACACAGTCCAGGGTCTTATACAGAGAAGGTGACTCTGAATGCTTTTTGAAGTTTGTCCAGAGTGGACTTGTCAAATGGGTGTAAAATCAGGCTATGCTTCTCAGAAGTAGCTAAGGAGCTGATATGCTTTGCATAACTATATTTATTCTTCCCAGGGAGGGCGTTTATTCAGAGGGAGGAGAAATAATAATAAATATGATAATATTAACATATATATTATATATGTACATATATATAATATATATTGCATACTACATACCAGGGACTGTGCTAAAAATTTCACCATTACCTTATTTGTTCCTCACAATTGTGGGAGATAGGGTGTTATTTTTAATTCCCATTTAACAGTTGAGTAAACTGATGCAGATAGAGGTTAAGTGACATGTCCAGGGTTACACAGATAGTAAGTGTCTGAGGATAAATTTGATCTCAGTACTTTATCCACTGCATTACATAATTGGGCAGTCAGTTAAGAGGGCAGCGATATAAAAGAAAAAAAGCATAGATAAAATTGTATAGAAGTAAACAAAAAGTATAGAAAGAGCAAATTTATTACTACCTTGTTAAATTATATTAAATTAGGACTGCCTTAAGCCTTTTAAAATAGCCTGTATATATCTACAAAAAACAAACTGTGACAGCATTTCAGTTTCTCTCTTTTTTCCCTTCTTTCACCGAAATATTTATTTGTTGATGATTGTTAAGTTCAGATAGGTTTTTATTTTTCAAGGGGGCTTAGGACCATGGTTTGAGGAATTCTCTGGACTCAGTATTCACAAATGTCACGATGTACAGATTCCAGACTTGTGCCTAGTCATTTCTACATCCTATGAAGACCCTCTGTTCCTCCCTCTGAGTGAGTGATAGAGTGGGCATCCTGAGACATCGCCAGCCTTGTAGCTCTGCCACTGGACTATGATGACTCTGGAAGAGAGAGTAAGGCTGATGACTTCGTGCAACTTGGCCTCACTTAAATCCAGTTGACACACGAATCCGAAGACATCACCAGTATTCACAAAGACTCTCTGTGCCCTATATGTGGTAGAGCATCCGGAACTCGTATTGGTCTGATCAGCCACTGAACTTCACTTTATCATGGTGATGTCATTTGGGTCCTCTTTGAGAAGGAAGGACAACCACCACCACCACCAAGTGGGTAACTCTCTGCCATGATCACACAATGTAATTCCGGTGGTGTTCTGGGTGACCAAACACACAAAAAGTGGCTGGAGTAAGAAAATAAAATAATTTGCTTCCCTTCGGCCCTGAAGAGAGGATGCTGGGGAATCGGCAAGAGGAATAAATGAGATTGAATAGTGCAGCTCTGCTAAAATGCCTCTTTACCTTGTCTGTGACCCCTGATGTGAGAAGAAACATCATAGACACCAAGAGGAGCGGAGCGTAGCATTAGCCCTCTGGGAATTGGGAAAACAACCCTTGAAGGCTCTTCAGCAGAAGAGCCAAACAGATGGTTATAGTAGCTACAGTCTTTATTACTGAGCTGGGAGAGTGTTAGGCAAGTCAAGCACCAATCTTGGAGCCTGGTGGAAGGACGGAGCACAGAGGTGGAAATCGGGACCTTCGGGATCTTGTCCAATTTCCTAATTAACTGCACAGTCTTGGGCAAATTATAGCTGATGTTCATATAGTACTTTTTAGCTTATAAAGTGATTTACAAATTCTAATTCATTTCATCCTTTTTTTGAACTGGGACTATTATCAGGCCTATTTTACAAAAAGTCTTGGAGTGGGTGAGACATTTGCCCAAGTTAGCTAGTAAGTACTTGAGATAGAATTTGAACTCAGCTCCCGGCTCTAAGTTTTTAGCACTCCATCTTCTTATACCTGCTGCCTCTTCATCTAATGTCTTTGAAACTCAGTCTCTACATTTAGAAAAATGAAGAGATATGATGTTTTAAAATATCTCCTCAGGATACACTTTTCCACTCAAATTCCATAGACAAATAGACTTGCAATTTTTAAATGATTATAATTTTCTACTGGTCTCACTAGTCAGTTGAAAAAACTGCTTCAAAAATGAATTTCTTTTACATCTGATTCATTTCCCTAATAGTTTGTGGATTTCATGGTTCTTTGCCATTTTTCCACTTATAACACTTTGCCCAATCTTCTCTACCCACTCAATTTATATTAGTCAAGTAAATTTGTGTTTGGCCTTGACTATCCTAGCCCCCCACTCAGGACCACTTTTTTTCTACCGTGCTGTTCTATATGGAATGTTCTCCCACTTTCAATCTGCTAAAGTTTCCTCTTCTTCCTCTCCTCCCAACTTTCCAAACCTCTGTTCAAAGTCTTCCTAGACATGCTCGATGAGATGGGAACTTTCACTTCCCTCAAATATCTGCCCTTATTAATGGCACTCAGTTCAAACCTATCCATGTTTTTTATAAACTATGAAGCAAGAACTAATGCCACATGTTCATTCCTTACAGGATGTTCTGCATACATACCACACGTGTGACATTCTGAGAAGGTCTGCTAAGATTGTGGGAGACTCTGGTGTGCAAATATTTCCCATAGCATCAAACACATTGTGAGTGCTTGATAAATTTTAAGTGACAAGAAGAAGAAATGAAATGAAATACCTGAAAGTGCCTGCCACCTAAGGGGAAAATACATTAAATAAATCTAAAGCATTGTTATTAATTGAATGTTCTGGTCTGATCTCAAATGGATTGAGCCCCAAGCTTAGAGGTCTCCATGGACCTAAAAGTTATATTTCACAAAAATCTCTTGATAAGTACTTCTTGGTGTTGCTCTGAGGCCACACACACATGCACGTGCGCACACACACACACACACACAAAAAGCTTTTGGAAATGAGTCACCAGAGATTTCAGTGACTCCCTTGCCTCTCAGTTCTCTATCACTCCTTTGGGTTATTTTCATCCGTCATTCAATTTTATCCACTTCTCATTCCCTGAATCTTTTATCTGCTTTCCTAATGTTCACCTTGAGATTTTTCATTTTAATCTTGGTATGTGGCTGAATCTCCAAGGTAGATGCAGTATAACTTTATCAAATACCATTCCTGACAGTCAGGGCTACCTACCATTCATTTTCTGTTGTTTTTTAGTGATTACCTGGCAGTGTAAAAAAAAAATCCTTGGTCGTCCTTTTAAATTAGAACTTCATGCATAATTTGAAGTTTGTGAATTTTTTTTATAAAAGTATTCTGCTAACTACATTTTAATATAATTGGTATTTTTGGTAATCATATATTTTATTATATATAATATATATGTATATATAATATTATTCTGAGAAAGGGCACATAAGCCTCTCTAGACCACCAAAGGGGTCCAGGAGACAAGAAAATTAAGAACTTCTATTCTAAACGCTGAAGAGTATAGTGAGTTAATTCCTTTAAAATTAGGATCTGAAACGAGGCATGGAAGGTTGACTATGGACTGAATCTTCAAATCTCCATCTCCTTGAACAGAGACAATCTTTGAAATCAGATGCTGTTCTGGTATGGCTGAGGATTTGAGATTATAATGAGTCTATGATCTCATGGAGGGGCTGGCTTTTTATAATTGTGGAGCGTCAAAGTGACCTTAGATCCAGAACCTGTAAATCTGACAGCAGCAGCACAAGCCACTCAGAGTCAGCAAAACTCCCCGTCACCTCCTTCTGGAGGTTCTTCTTTGAACTAGCCACACACACACACACACACACACACACACACACACATAAGTATGTGTGTATATATATGAACAGAGCTATGCATATGTGTGTATATGTATATATGCATAAGTGTATATATGCATGTATACATACACACATATGGATAAAGCCGCACCTAGAGATAGGAAAACCTGAATTCACATCCTTTCTTATTCATTTACTAATTGTGAGACTCTGGGCAAATCACATACAGACACAGACAGACAGAGACAAACACAGGAGAGAGAGAGAGAGAGAGAGAGAGAGAGAGAGAGAGAGAGAGAGAGAGAGAGAGAGAAAGAGGGAGAGAGGGAGAAAGGGAGACAGAGACAGAGACAGAGATAGAGACAGAGAAAGATATGTATGTCCCTCTCTCTATATGTCTCCCCTTAGGCAGAACACATGAGCCATCCTCTTTATAAGGGTCTTCCTGATCCATCCGGCTATTATTTCACTCAGAATGACTGTGTATTGGCATCACAGGCTCATAGGCTTAGAATTAGAAGGGTTAGGGACCTTAATGGCTAATAATAAGAAAAGTGATAGATATTTATACTGTGCTAGTAAGTCACTGAAAAAGGATTTGAACTCAGGTTTTCTTGACTCCAGATCCAACTCTGTCCATTGTATCATTTGGTTCCTCATTTTACATAAAAAGAAATGGAAGTACAGGAAAGGTAAGAGATTTGATCAAGGCACATAGGAAGTAAGTCTTAGAGACAGAATTTCAACCCAGATACTCTGATTGTAGGGCAGGGTTTTTACCTCTACACTGTCTCCCACATTCTATACACTTTGGATTTGCCCACTTTGCCCATGTTGTATCCCCCTAGTATAAGCTCCTTGAGGGCAGGAATAGTATTTCCTTGATTTTTGTAACCCCAGCACTTATAGTGACTAGCATCTCATCAGTTGCTTACAGTCTCCTCTTTTTCCCAAAGGGGCAGGGATTTTTATTAAGCACCTGCTTAATAAATATTCCTTTAATGAATGAATTCAATTGAGTGATTCTCTATCACTTTCTGTTCTTTGCCTTCTTTGTCTGATTTACAGTGTTTTTATGTCAATTAAGTCTGCCTCTAGCTAACAGAAGGAACTTACATTACATTACAAATATTTGGGAACCTGAGGCTTGGCATTCCTTTCTGGGTATGATTTTTCAGTAGTCCACAATGTTTTTGGAGATAATGTTTAGGTCTTCTAGGATGACTTCATTGAAAGATGTAACAATGAAGGACCTGTAACTACTGATGTTCAAATATAGGGCACACTTGGCGGTAGGCTATTGACAAACTTTCCTAAGGGTTATGCCTGATCCTTATGCTAACCATGCTCCCTAGCTTCTATCCCTTTTGGAGGGACAGGATAAGGAATGAGCCACTAGGAAAACAGGACATGGAGAGCAGGTAACTGGCTCACTGTACTAGGCATACTAGGAAATACTTGATAGCACTTTTCAGAATTTATGAAGGTCAGTCAGCTATACTGTGGCTACATTACTGAAATGGGGACTTGATTACAAGGTAAAAATATGCATTCCCATAACGGAAAAGTAACCATAAGAAAAAATCCCAGAACTAAGGGTTGATGGCATTTAAAAAGTTTGAGACATAATTTCTGGGGAAATTAACAATGTCAACATGTTTATTAATGAAAGGATAATCATTTTTCTGTCTCACAGACCAAAGACCCCTCATGGCAGTGAGTTCACAGTTAATATGCTCTTTGAAGAGTAGGTATGCCTGAGGGTGGCAATCAACTCTGATTGGTTAATAATCAATGAAAAAATGAATAGTACAATGTGAGTGTAGGCGATATTACAATGAGGGTCATGGGGTATGGAATTTGGATCACCCAAATCTTGGTCAAAGAGACTTATCAATTTCTATATCATCTGACAAAAGGGAGAATTAACATTTTCCTGGACCTATCTGAGTAAACGCAATGAACAGGAATCCATCCATTAGCCTAAATTTAGAATTTCTTTTAATATCTGATTAGATTTTGGCCTGGGTAAATGTTTGCTTAAGATTTCCCACACTGGTTATTTTCTGGATGAGGAAGTAGAAAAGGGGAAAAGGCTTGGTCCTAATACAATAATTAGTTATTAATACAAGAGAGAAATCATCATTTCTCTCAGGTCTGAACAGGTCTCAGCATCACAACTGCAAGGAGATAGGGTATCACAGCTCCTGGAATTAGCATTGTTTTTCAGTTAGCAGTGGGCTGGATAGATAGATAGAATCTTGGTCACAGTTTGGGATGCATTGGGATGGTGGTCTGAGTCCCAGAGTTTAAACCTGAGCCAGTTGCACAGGCATAGTAGCTCTGGCTCCAGGGAGCATGAGGTTTATCTTTCAGTATGTTGAATGGTGAAGGTCAACTTATGAGTACCTATACAACTCCTAATCCTATTTTCTCACTTGTCTCTCAGGGCACCGCTGGGAAGATGCTTTTTTCTCTCCTCCTTTATAATTGGCTCACACTAAGTCTTTTCTCTCCATTTTCTGTTTCCAAGAAATCCCCATTTTTTTTTGAGGGTAGGGGTAGAGTGGATAATGATGGCTATGATGGGGAAGTATTTTATTGGTCACATTTCATATATATCGATCTGTTGATCTTAAAGAAAATAAAGAAACAAAAATTATGTAGCAGTTGAATTTGCTACAGGCTAGTGCACTAGGTCATGTCTGCACTGCTTTGTAGTATGAATATTACTTAACTCATGCTGTCCAGAAATGAGTAAAAGAGGGAAAAACAGTATTCTTTAATAGAATCAATACTAGAATTGTAGTCAGAGAACCTGGGTTTGAGTGCTGACTTTACCATTCTCAAGTTGTCAGACTTACTTTCTCTGAGCCTAAGTTTCCCCATCTATAAAATGCAGGGAATGAAGACAGCTAGGTGTGTTGAACCTTGGACCCAGTTTCAAATCCTGACATAGACATTTTCTTGTTATGTGACCCTGGGCAAGTCACAATCTCACAGCCTTCGTTTCTTCATTTGTAAAATCTGTATGAAATAGTACCTATCCCAGAGGATCAAAGGAGATAACATGTAAAATACTTTGCAAACTTTATAGTACTACATAAATATTAATAATAATCCTTTCTAAGTACCCTCCTAGTTTTAAAGCCTATGGTCCCGAAGTTATTTTTTTTTTAAGAAATACAATGGAACTCTTCTTTATCTCATTAAAAGTCTTGAATATCTTTTAGAGACTCTTAAGTTGTTGACCACATGCACTTTTTTGTTTCCTATTTCCTTCCCCCCACCCCGATGTCTGTCTAAGAGATTCCTTTAAGTTAAGGAATATTTCTAACTTGAAAAGAGGATATATTATTTCTATAATTCTTGCCCTCACAGAATGTTAGCACTGGAAGGGTTTAAATGCTTTAATTCAATGGATGAGGATACTAAGGTGCAGGGAGGTTACCCAGTCTAGGTTCTCAAGGTAAGGGTGCATAAAAGGTAGGACTAGAATCCAGATCTCTTGATTCTTGATCTTTCTAGATCAATGAGATTATAGGGATTCTTGTAGTTTTTTTCTTAATACATTTTTCTTCTTAAGTAAACTAGAGTCATTTTCTTTTTTTAAGTTATTTGTTTTCAGTTTTCTACAATCACTTCCCTAAGTCTTAGATTTTCTCCCCCCTCCCTTGCAAAGATGATGTGCAATCTTATATGGGTTCTACACATGCATTCTTATTAAACATATTTTCACATTAGTTATGTTGCATGGAAGAATTAAAAAGAATGGGAGAAACCATGAGAAAAACCCTAGAACCATTTTTTTTCCTGGACATGTGACATAGGAAAGGTAGCCTCTAGCTTGTTGAATTTTATGTTAGATCAATTAAATGAATTGGGCACCTAGATTTTTTTTTGCCCTCTGGTGCAGCTGATGCTGTCTCATATTTACCTTGTTTATTCTCTGCCTAAGAAGCTGTAAAGATTGACAGAAAAAGAAACACTTCAATTTTACAAGTAGGGTACTGAGAGTTCTTCACTGAAATTATGGAATCTGCTTTAGGGAGCTTTCTTAGGTCAAATTCCCTTGGAACATAATTGACAGTCACTGGGATTCTGTCTCATTAGACACAAATAGAAGATTTGTATTCCATTTTTCCTCTTGTAGACTCAAAGTAGTACTTACATTAAAATCAATTTCATATAACACTCTCAAACTACTGGTTCTAGCTTTGACTTTTATTGTGATCCACAAGCTTGTTGTTAGTGTCAGCTAGGTCAGTTTCCCTGATTAACCTGTAGAAAAGGGGCCATCTTATTTCTCCACCATAGATCAACACACAGAAATAAACAGACACTATAAAAGAAATGAAGTTCCAGAATGGGAACTCTTGGTGATTCTAAATGATGATGTAGAAAAAAGGAGGAGGAAGGGAGGGAACAATTTTATTTGCTCATCCTAAGTTGACCCAGAAAGAATAAGAGTGAGGAAATAGCTTTGACCAAGGAAACATGACACAGATGTCAGAGGGGCAGCGTTCGCAATATGCAATATCAAAGCCTTGTCCTAACAAATACATTGACTAATCAGAAAGACACTTAAATGGTGGCAATAAAAAAGTCTTTCCTCATTCTGTTTTTCAACTGTCATTTTCCTTCTTTTAATTTACAATGATGTTAACTCTCCATTTCTTCCTGAACAAAGTATTTTCAGCAAAACTTGAATCTGCATTTTAGCCACTGTCTAAAGCTTTTTTTGGCTGTCCCTTGTTCTGCTCTGCTTGTATTCCAATGGAATGCCAAGTTCTAGGGTGGTAAAGTGGTCTTGGGAGAGCTTGGCTAAATGGCATCTATGGCACTTGGAGGTGGGCACAGCCTCTCTAGGGAAAAGTAAACATCCTTGCCTCTTTGAGCATGGCCACGTCTTCTAGAATACTAAGAGTTATCAACCTCTCCCAAAGCCACTAGAGAGGCCCATTCATCAACAGAGTAGACTTTAACACAGAATTACAGGAAAACCATTCAAAGCCTCTTGCCTAGGCTTGTGATTGATTACTGACTGCCTCAGTTTCTTTCCCCATTTTTTCTCCCCTTGCCCCACTTCCAAATTCTTGAAAGCTTATGACCTTTAGGGTCAGGGAGTGAGTGATGAGACAACTTTTGTTTATTCTCAAATCCTGTCTTTGGTTATACGTTCTATAACAGGCCCTAACAGTATCACAGAAATCCAGTTTTCAAGATCTCATTTGTAACTTTCCATGATGGCAGTGGCTAGGAAGGAGAGGGCATCATTTGCTAATGATAGGCTACTGGACTTTTTATCCTTCAGTTGTAAGGACACATTCCTAAAGTCAAAGGCTCTTAACTCTGTCTGTTGAATGTGCTGAAATAATGTAATTATTGTATGTTGCAGATATCTTTCCATCTTTAACATTTATGAAGGAAAGTCAATTTTCACTCAAACTGGTTTCTTTTCATCTGGTTTTCTTTACAATGTTTATGCTGGAGGTTTATTGCTGGTAGTAAAGAGTATCCAAGTATGTTATGGGAATAGTGGAATTCCCAATGCTTTAAAATGAATTCCATAGGCCCCCAAGTTAGTTAAAAGCTGACTGATTATACACCAAATACATCCAAACTGGTATTTATAGAAGATCACATTTCTTCAGCTCTCTGTCATAAGAGTGAATATCACATTTGGGACCAGTGATGCTAATATCATAGACAGCCATGAGCAAAAATTACTGCAAGGTTTCCATGAAAAGGAAAAGGCATTTTTAAATTGTTCTGTGATTTAATAAACAATGCATGTCAGTGGATCTCTCTGGTGAACAAAGATTTATAAACACATGGTCTTAGCAGGTGAGTGTAGAAAGTACATACGAGATTTTATGTAACTGAAACATGAAAACATCACTTGTGCAGTCTGGTGAGAAGATGCCAAGGTAACGACAGACACATGACAGGGAGGAGTATGCATGCATGTATGTATATATGTGTGTGTCTACATATATGTGTTCGTGTGTGTACATATATATATGTAGGAGTCCTTCAAATAATTCATTTTTCAGTGGAAAAAAACAATGTTGCAGTTCACGGTGCACAAGGCTTGCTATCTCTTCTGAACCAGGGTATCTCAACTAACTCATGGCTTAGAACTTGATACCAGCCACATCTAAGCTATTTGTGTAAATATTTTAGTGATTATTCAGTTATCTGTATGTATACCACATATTCATGTGAATGCCTACTTAGATTCTAAAATTAAGTCAAATTAATATTCCTAGTACCTACTATGTTCAAGGCATAGATAAGCCTTGCCCCTAGAACAAAGTGGTTTTATTTAACTTGTTTTGCACACATGCCCTGAATAAGAATTTTTTTCAGTGATGATGGCATATATCTAGTATTCTTGGTCCTTGCTCCTTAGGAAGGGAGGAGTGATTGAAGAAAGCTGAAATTAAAGAAAATTAGAAGGTCCCAGGAGAAAACATGCTCCTTGGAAAAGAAGGAAGTGGACACAGGCTAGAAGCAGCAAACAAGATGCTATGCCTGATTAAGACAGAAGTCATGGAGTAACTAAATTTAACAAGACAGACCAAAGGGAAGAAAGAAGTTTGTAGTAGTTCTTCAAAGTTAGGGAAGTCAGCATGGAGTCCAGAAGGAAATAAATTAAAAGAGAAGCAGTGGGTATCAGTAAAAAGATACTGTTTTACCCAACTTTGGCATGCAAGAGATCATTCTGTCATGGTGGTAGCATGCTAGCCACACCCAGACTCCTTGCTACTCTAGGGGCTTAAAAAAGCATGATGTAGTTTCCAGTGTAGTTTGCTTTCCTACATGATATGCATGTAAAGGAGCTCAATAAATACATGTTTGTTAACTGAGTTATACTTGGATGAGATATCTATTTGAAGTTAATTCCAATCTAAGAATTCTATTAAGAGCTTTAAAGTCCAAAGAGAGAAATAACCATATCAATATGCTATAAAATGCAGTTAGAATCCACAGTCATATTTTGTGTCTAAAAATGTATCATTTCATTTTTTTGGGGGGACACATCTAGAAGTCACTAATGTCCTTGAGCAAATGACTCAAAGTCCAGCAGGAAAAAATAGATTAGTCAAGGCCTGAAAATATTTTCACTTGGTAAAATGATTTTTAGCTTCTCTGTTTCTAATAAAAGTCTGAGCTGCAGACTTCATCCTTTGGTACTAAGCCATGACTGGTTTAATCCACACTACCCTCTAAGCATGCTTTAGAGCAGTGTTGTGGATTGAGTTTTTGTTTCTTTACAAGAATTCTGCAGCAGGGTGATGATTACATCTTATTCCTTTCCCACCATATATTCATGACTTTACCCATGGTAGATATGTGGGTCTGTCTTCTTCCTATTTGGTCAGCATGGCACAGATGCCCACTGACTCCTGAGTGAGAACTGAACAATGCATATGAGGAAATGGAATTTCTGTCCAAGCTTCCTGCAGTGTGACATCAATGAATAAGATTTGTGCATCCCCCAAGCCCATGGAATAAGCGGTATATACTGAAGTTCTGTCATTGTTTTATTTATTTTTCTGGTGATATTCACAACGAGCTTCATCAACCACAGGCATCCTAAATGGAAAGAAGGTTGTGACAGATGGATCTCCCCACTACCCCCTACTGCTGTCATTGCCTGGGGAACTGCCGTCACAGAGGCTGAACATGCTGGCTTTTTATCCTTTCATGTTTTCTGCTCTGGAAACCTACTACATTTTGCTGTAATCATTAGCCAAGGCTTCAGTGAAAACAGAATTGGAGTGTCTCAATAGGGATTTTCAGCTAACATAAAGTGGACTCTGTCAAGATAAGCCAGTCTACAACCCAAAGTCGTTGGAACAATGGCCATTCTTGCGTTGCGTCAGTGGAGGCATAAGATTCAGATGCAGAAGACCCTGAAAGTCAATCTAGCCTTTCCACATTTATCTTTAGAGAATTAATTGAAGTGGAGGAACTGACTTTCAATTGCTATAAGGTTTACTTTCTCTTGCTCATGCCAAGCACAGAATGAGGGGTGGGCAGATTGGTTTCACCTAGATGGAGACTGAGGGTCTAATAAAGTCTTTTCTTAGTAACCATTTGACATCCTTTAGAAATGCAAAATATTGGTTTTAACAGGAGGCAGAGTCCTCAAACTGGCTTTAAAACGTCATTACGATTCAACATTAACAAACAGACACTTTCTCTACTTCTTTCCCAAACCCTAATATAAACATCCCAGAGAAACCCCAAACTCCATGAAGTAAAATGTGATCAGACACTCTTATTTTTCTACCTGAAACAAGTACTAAGCACAAGGGTGAAAACTTAGTTTACTTTCATAATTCTGTTTCAGATCCATAAGAAACAATAGACATGTTGCTTTCCATGTTTTAGAAGATAGCAGTTCGCATGTTTATTATTTGGGGTTTATCTGTGTACATCAGGAAGTATCTACGTTTTTATAAGAATCTTGCACACAGACTGCGCCCATCTACTGGCTGGCTTACTGGAAGAAGGATGTTGCATCTAGTGTAGATATAAGGCAAGTGACAAAATCATCTCAAAGTTTGTGTTCACTCTCCTCAGTTTAAGAAGTAATTTTGTCTCCACATTCTTATCCTTGAAACTAGGGTGAGAGATTGACTAAATTTATTCAACCAATAAATCCGCAAATACAACAGAAGACCATGTGTAGCAACTGCATATCCATGCAAAAAACCACTGACAGAGCAGGAGGTTGGGTGATTCAGTGGCTGGAGATTCTAGAAGCTCCCAAAGAGGTATTGGAACATTGGTCATTCTTCTGCAAGGACTGAATTATTCTTCAAGGTTCTGAATTTGGTTAATTTCTCTAACCCTAAAATCTACCTTGGTGAACATCAACCCCTCTTGAAGCCAGTGTCTTAATGCAACTCAGCCCTCGCAGAAACCATTCTTCTCTTCGAGCGACATCTCATGCTTTTGATCATTTTCTTCATGTTCCTGTTCCACCTTCAACTTGGAAAGGATATGAATAACTAAATTCACAATGAGATGATAATGATGGAGAACAACTTAATGTATTAACCCTGTTGGAGGTGCCTGCAATTTAACAGAGTATTGGCTTAACTTGATCAATCTTTCTTCCTCACATGGCATGAGTGTATGAAATTAGTTTTATGCCAATCTCTTATGCATCTTTCAGCCCCAAAAGATTGGGCTGCTATGGTATTGTCCTTGAGTATAGATCTTTTCCACCATAGGTCTATAGCATGGTTTGGTGTTAGAACTGTGAGACCATGTCCATATAGGAAAAAGAACTGGGAAGTCATCTGGTTAATTTGCTCAATGTATAAAGCCAAACTTAATAAGCAAATTACTCCTCAAATATCTAGAGTCTCAACAATTTGTGTAGCAGAATTGAATGTTAGAAATATGGGTGCTTTACTAGGATTTAAATAAAAAAGGGTCATAGATGGAACTAAAAAAGAATAACTGATAGCACCAAAACATTACTTATCACCTCAAGCTGCTAATGCCCCCACTGGTTGCCCCCACCAGTTCCCAGCATTTCAAAGCTGAAATTGGTCAGCTCTCAACACTAGTTGGGTATTCACTTGGCATAAGAGGGAGGAAAAAAAGTCAATCAACTCAAATTCTAAAAGCTAAAGAGCTAGTTTCCCAGGCAGACTCCACAGTGAAACACCCAGTCAGAAGACTGGGTTAGAATTTTAATCATTTTCCCAGTGACTCGGTTTTGTGCAAAGACTAAATTGAGAAACTCTGACATTAGAGAAGGATTTAAGAAATGATCATGAGCCATAAATAAATAGCAGTCAAGGAGCAAAAAAAAATCACTGAATTATTTGGATAAATGCAGCAATTAGTTCATTGCACAGGCAAATTAGAAAGGAAAAGTGGAGATGGACTTCTGAGAAACTGATGGCACAGACAAACAAAAATGAAGGTAGAGAATAAGAAGACCAAAGCTTACACTATGTTGCATTGTGTTCCAGATAGTCTTCTGGGAAGCAGGAGGAAAACAGATTTAAAGAAAAAAGAGAGATTATTCTACATGTATTGCCATAGAACAAATAGTACGCTTACTTATGCAAACTGGAATTTTGGCCTAAATTTTCCCAAATGAACAAGTAGCATGCTTGGAAATTTGGCACATTTTGAATACACTCTGGAGTCATACTACGAAGCTGAGATTAGCTTTGGTGGATTTTTTTTTCTAAATTTAAAAAATGTTTTCTGAATCACTTAAAGTTACAATTGATTTAACACAAAACACATCCCTAATGTCTGCTATTTAAAACATACTTTTGCCATGATGATGAATTTTCTGGGACCAAGTTACAGCATTGGTTTGACTGCTTGTTTTCAGTACTCAACACCATGCTGATGTCTAATTTTCTGAAGTCTATGATTGCCTTTTCCAGAGTTTAACCCAGAGAGGTTTGAAGCTATATTTGCTTACTACTCAAAATCAAGCTGCTCTTTCACACTAACTGAATTCATCCTGTACAGAGATAAATTTTTTTAAAATCGCTTTTATATTAACATTATTAGGTACCATTTGTGGATTAAAAGTTTAAGATATGAGGAAAATTCAGTTCTGGTTGAGTACAAATCAATCATACATCATTCAATGAAGTACCAGTAATGGTTGACTGTGACAGAGCGGCTGTGGTGATTAGCAACATTACTGAGCAAAAGACACCTGACAGTCAACTATTCTTTCATCAGATTAGATGGAAGTGCTATCAGTTCCATCAGCGCATTAGGGCATTTGGCAGAAGTAAGGGGTGCCATTTTGTGATGAGTTGATTTTCTATGTGCCGCTAAAGTTACACAACTGTAATCAGAAATGAATAGGTAATAAAAATAACCTCGTTGAAGTCTTCCTGATGGCTAACAATTATCAAAACCCATTCTCTCTCCTGGAACCTGGGCTAAAAAATAAATATCCAGAATAGATGAATTAGCTTGTTCCCATTAAGAAAGCAAACATAAAAATTCATCTTTTTGATACATTAAAGGGTCAAAATGATAATATTGATGTTATTTTTGCATTTTAAGGCTTGTTTTCTACTTTTGCAGTACTCGTCACTTATCTTGGGTAGAGGGAGGGACTCTTTTAGAAACAAAACCTATCAGTATCAGTCCACCTAATAATAATGTTGATATAATTTATATGATTAAATTACCTTTCCATTAATTAAAATCCCCATATCAGTGATTACATTAGAAACCAGAGTCATTACTTCAAATATCATTAAAAACAACTCTCCAAGATTTGTGGGATAGTCATTTGCATTTTTAAAGTAAACCTAGTTTGACTATTAGAATATTCATTTTGAAACTATCTTTTGAAACGGGTTAAATATGTAGAATGACACATATATCTTTAGACATGGCCAATGTAGAATTTGTTTTGTTTGACTATGACATTTGTTGTAAGGTTTTTTTTTCCCCCAGGAGAGGGCTAAATGGGTAGGAGAGAATATTTGTTAAATGAAAAGAAACTAATGAAAAAAAAATCTCTTTAGCATAGCCAATCAAAAAAGTTAAGCATTTAAAAAATGATACTTCTTTAAAAAAGATATACTTCTTGGAAGTAGTTAAAACATCATTTATGAGAGTAGAGTACCTACAAAGTGGTCTAACACAAACTTTGTTAATGTCATAGTCAAATGAACTGTAGTGCAGTGTACTCACAGAACCATTAAATGAAGCTGGATAGGGCCTTTGGAGACATTCCAGTCCAACCCCTTTGTTTTACAAATCATTCCCCTTCACCAATATGTGTCTTGATCCGTTTAGAATGTAGTATGGCTATAAAATGGAGTGGATGGTTCTCATAGGTTCTGACGTAACATCATCCTTTCATGTGGGTTGTATTAGATGTGACTTTAGTTAAAATGATAGGTCTAAGTAGGAAATAATATGGAATTAATCTTTCTTTTATTGCTTGATACACATAATTTTTGGTAGGGGTGAAGAGGGTAAAACCTCATCGGAAGCTCCCTCCTTTGGAGGGAGTATCTTTTTCTGATGAAGATAGTAGATACAGGTAGGCCAGCTGGAGTTGGGGCCAAGTAAGGAAGCAAGGTGGTATTGTGTGACTTCCAAGTATGCCTAAATGCTGAGAGTAGTGGAACCATTGCTCTACCTTCCCATCATGTATATAAAGCCATAAAGGGAAGAGGATTAGGATAGAGGCAGGTGTTGCACATATCTGATGTCTGCTTAGAGTCTACCCCCACAAGATCAGACTGCTCATATTCTCTTTGATGTAGGTATTTTATGGCTTTCCAAGAGCCTCAGGGAACTGAAGATTCTCCCTTCCAGGTTGTTTTATGAATGACTGAGAATTACAATGGCTAATCCTTATAGTTTAATGAAGTTACCAAACTTTGAATCAATAGTTTAAAAAAAAAACCTCATACTTTGAGTCTTACAACTGAACTGCCTAAGGTATTTAAAGTATTATACCAAGTTTTTATTTTGGGATTATGAAAAGGTTCAAATCCAAGTCTAACACTTATTAGTTATATGACTCTAAGTCTCATTTTCCTCATGTATAAAATGCTGATAAAAATATTTATATTACCCATGCCATTGGTTGTTGGCAGGAAAGAGTACTACATGAATATAACATTAACATTATCACTAAAAATTATTAAAAATAAAATTTTAGTGATTCAAATTTTCATCAGCAGAATTATGTTCTGTTTACTTTAAAATGCATTCAGAGATAATTGTTCAAAAATATGTCTTTTAGGTACATGAAAAAGTCCATACTGGATGCACATGGTAGGTAGGAAAGGTAATTTAAAGTCCTTTTTGTGTTATTTCTAGTAATTTGAAAATCTTAGTATTTTGTTTTTTATTATATTGCTAAAAAAATCTGGTGGACTGGTATTTGCAAAGAATCAAATTTCAAATATCATCCTTCCAATGTAACATGGACACTCAAAACATCACTGGTTTGGTGTTATATAGCCATTAACTTGCATAGGTATTACTTGTTACTAGATTGTAAGATCTCCGAGGACAGACATGTCCTTTTTCCTCTTTACATACCCAATCCCTAGCATGGGGTACTGAATATTATAGACATATGATCATGTTGCCTTGAAATAAATTGGTTTGGAAATATGATTTGTCATGGTCTATTTTATTTTTTGATTGAGAATAGTTAGTTTCTTATATTTTCCTCTATTTTAATTCTATAATAGAGATGAAAATATCTCTGCTTTCCTTTTTTCAGATGGGAAAAATTAACTTGTTTTTACAATTCTGATTTTGTTCCTTAAATTTATTTCATTTTCATCAGCTACATACACTCAATGAATACATGTCAATTTCATTAATTTAATTTTACGAACATTTGAAAAACCTGATTTGTCTTTATAGACTAGGTGGGGAGCTAACAAAAAAGAGAGGTCAGAGACTGAGAGTAAGTTCTTTATTGATGTTTTCAAAATCAAAGTGTAGACATACCCACACAAGCCAGGTTGAATAAACAATTGGACTCTGTCATTTTGGAAACAATTGGTCCTTGATTATTTTTTTTAAATAACAGGTTAGACTGAATTCAAATCTGTTCTCACAAGCACTTCACACCAACATAGCTAACCTTAGCTATTCACCTGAATTGGAGGGCTGAGACAATTTCCTAGTTGGTTAATTACAGAAATCTACTGCTGTTGAAAACTTGTTATTTTACTGTGCTCAATAATCAAGGTGGAATCCACCAGATAATTTACCAAGTAATTGCTTGACTTGTCAATTGCCTTTGGCTGCTTCGGCAAAGCCTTTCTGTTGTTGTTAGACCTCCATAGAAAGAAATACTGAGGTCTGTTTGTATCAGAAGCAAATGCAATCAATTTAATCTCAATACTTTCACCCTATAGAGGGATATTAACTAAAATGCTAAAGTAATTCATAACAGGTGTGTAATAAAAGAGTATTCATATTAAGAAGTACTCTATTTCTAAATTAATTCAGATGTTCAAATGCTTTATGATCTTGTTTTCATCTGTTAGCTTTCCATCAAGATAACTGTTGAAACAGTATTAATAATGGTAAAAATTAAATAAATGCTATTTATAACACTGTAGACAGGAGGTGAAATAATTTGGAAGCATTATCTTGAAATGATGGGTTTTTTATTTTAATTTTTGATAGCAACATTTTATTTTTAGTTGAATTAAAAATAGTTTTTTCCCTGATCTGTGTATGGGTAGACAGCATTTATGGTTGAGGCTTGTTGAAACTTGGACTCATGTATTAAAAGATACCATGAGATAGGGTCTATTTGCAAAGGACTTTATCTGGAGATATAGGAAAAAATTCCCCACAATACTGGGTAGAAATATTATTTAGGGAGCCTATTCAAGGGTCTTTTACATTTGAAAATTTAATGGAAGCAAAAGTTATAATGAGGTTTCACTGTATCATAGTTGAATAAATAACCATTTGAAAAGAAGAACATAAGCAAATGAATAAGAAATGTGCTATTTTAATTATATCTATTGAAGAATGGGTAGCTTAATCTCCAAATTAATATTTCAGAAGAGCTATGATGTAGAAAATTTGGTCACTGAATGGGTGGATTGATAGGCATACATTTTCTTGAATGATGTAATTTGCCACCTAAAAAAATGATCTCATTACTTTTCAAAATTCTTATTAAAAGCAAGGCTGTCTAATCGCTAAGCAAGATAAGATGTAAGAACGATCTGACTTTCACAGCCAACTTTTTTGAAATCACATGATACCTTCAAAAGATTTACAGTGTCCATCAGCCCACTTTCACTTACCAGCCTATCCAAACTTGTGCCAGCTGCTGTTGTTGGTCTTTCTTCAGGATTGTATGGTCTAAAGCGGGTATTAAAATTTTCAGGAGCTGAACGAGATGACCTCAGAGCAGGAGCAGGCTTGGGCTGGCCACATCCCTGAAAGACCTGAAAGAAACATTGGAAAATCAACACATAGCCAAAAATTTACCACAGAATATCATCTTTAGAAGTTCTCATTTCTGGATTTGCTGAATTCAGATGCGGTGACCATCAATTGCTCAGAAGGGTAGTAATTGTTTCCGCAGTAGTCATTAGGACTGACCTTCTCAAAGTTATTACACAACTTCCTGGATATTGGGTATATGGTAATCATGAAAGGAGACCTAATGGAGACCGTTCATTTTGTTTTGAATGAACATAATGGCTCCTGGTACATGACCACCAAAAGGATTTGTGATGTCTGGCATATCTTGCTTAGAAACTCCTTCCACTGACCCATTGCAGGGTACTCACCAGCAGCTTTCAGGGGAGGTGCCTGAGGCACACAAGTAGTTAAGTGATTTGCCCAGGATCACAGCTAGTTAGAGATGGGAGATGAGTGAAGTTTTCCTAATTCCAGACCCAGTGACCTTATTTGTTATGCTAGGCTGCCTCTGCTATGGTTCATGAATGTCAAAGCCTTATTTTGGGGCTGGTTTAAATCAAGGCAAAGTAGGAAAGCAGCCATTATTATTTTGTGATGTATAATCTTGACATTGGGAATCAGAAGATAGTAATTCCCATGGAAACATGGACATTACCATTCTTGAATATATTCTGAGGAGGTTTAATTTTATTTCAGAGGATTTAGGGCTAGAAAGGACTTTACAGAACACATTGTCCAATCTCCATTGGATCAAAGTCTTAGGAATAAAAGCTATCTTTCAAATCATCGAGTCCAACCCCCTCATTTTTACAGTTTAGATAAGATCATAATTTATAAATAAAAGGATTAAACCCAGGTCCCCTGTCTCCAGACTCAGAGGTATTTTTCCTTATACCAAGAAACCTTCTCTACTTCTACACAGGAGATGAATCTCTTTCTATATATTTTCCTATAAACTTTTCAAGATGATTTATGGGAGTCAATTCATAACTTACATTTATAATTTAAAATAACTTCTTCTAATTTTTCATCTGATACTCTACAATTTGCCTCAAAAATGTATTTCATGAAAGCAAATGATATGATTTTACTGAAGTGCCTAGGGAGCTGTAGTCTTCTTGAGGGTCATGCTTGGTGATAAATCTGCTCTTGTGGCTCAATTTTGTTTTGCTCTGTAATAATAATAACTCCTATTTTGCTGTCTTTAAGAGGCCAGTGTTCTGCTGAGTATAAGCATTCTGTCTTGACATTCCTTGGGACTGGTTTAACGCAATATTGATTATTCTTCCCTCATACTATTTCTAAAGTTGATTGGTATAAACTAGTGTGGTAAAGATAGTGGGTTCTATTCCCACTAGTGCCTAAATCATTTCCCAGTGGCAAGGTAGGTGCTGATGGAAAGCATTAATAATTTTCAGGCCCCCAGGGTACCATTAAGTACATGATTTTAGATTGCTACCAAAGTGACAACTGACATTTTTGTACAAAGCATTAGCCCGAACAATCTAATTGGCCTTTCCAGGAGTTCACTAAATCAGACCATAAATTAAGCTCCTGAAGGAGTTAACATACTTTCCTCAAGTACCCTTTGGGAAAAATCTGGATCACAGAATTACCATGATGTCAAAAGAACACGAAATGTCCTGCAAGAATATTAGTATTCTCATAAAGAAACTTTGTCATACTATAGAATATTACCATTTATTTTGACTTTCTTCTTTGTTTCTCTTAAATATAACCCTAGAAATGAGGAGAGAGTCCATTCTGATAGTAAAATAGACTTTCTCAACTTATAGGTAGTATTCATAATTTATTTTTAATTACTTAGTAATTTAGTGATAGTTAGCTGTGTGGTGCAGTGGATAGAGCATCAGTCCTGGAGTCAGCAGGACGTGAGTTCAAATCTGACCTCAGACACTTACTAGATGTGAGACCCTGGGCACCATGTTTGCCTCAGTTTCCTTGTCTGTAAAATAAGTTGGAAAAGGAAATGGAAAACCACTACAGTATCTTTGCAAAAAGAAAACCTCAAATGGGGTCACAGAGAGTCAGACATGACTGAAACAACTCAACAACAACAAAAAATAGTTAGCTGGGTAGAAAGTGGTAGAAAGCAAGCCTTGGAATCAAGGAGACATGAATTTGAATCCTGCCTCTGACACTCCCTAGTGGTGTGACCCAAGGCAAGTCATTTAACTTCTCCTTTCCTCAGTTTCTTCATCTGTAAAATGAAGACAATATCAGCTCCTGCCTCATAGGGTGAGTGTGAGTATCAAATTATCTTTAAAATGCCAATCCTTCAAATATTTTAAGACCACGATCATATCTACTGCCTGGGGCAATAGGTTTGCTTTTTGTTTCCCCCATTAGATTGTGAGCTTCTTGACAGCAGGGACTGTCTTACTTTTTTATTTGTACCCCCAGTCTTTGAGCAGAAGTACCCACTAATGCTTCCATCATTTAACTTTACCTTCTATTAGGAAAGGATATCTTAAGTGTAAGGAAGGGAGTAGATCAAGGGAGAGCAAATCATTAACTCTGTACCGCAGTTATTCCTTTAAAAAATGGACACAAAACTGCCTATTGCCTACTTTCCTTTAAAGGCAAGATGAAAGGCATAAGACAATTTAGAAAAGCATTTGGACCTTCCACTGAAGAAAGCTATAGGCATAAGAGAATTATGATACTTGTCTCCTAACCTGCCTCACAAGGCTTGTTGATTTCTGAAAGAGATCTATCTGTCTCACTAGTCCTCTATCACATGAGGATCACCAAGATAGTGTCTATAAAGTGTGTTGTCATTCTGAGATTAAAGGAGACACCATTAAAGCAGAAGTGTTAAGTGACAATTTTATAGTTTTAGAAGGTGTGTGGTGATGGGGAACTGGCTTTTTAATACAGACACTGTCTTCTAGTTTCTAATTATGATTCTTTTTTTTCCCTTTCCCTACAGAATTATTACAATATTCTTCACACATTTTGCTTACAGTCAACTCAGAAAGTCTTTTTTTTCCTTTACTGAGATATACAAAGTATGTGCCTTTGTCTTTATCTCTCTAATTGTCTTCCTAGTCTGATTAGTTACACTCTCACAGAAGTCATTACCGGCATCTTGAACAGTCTTGACTACAGATAAATTCTCTTTTTAGTCCTGAATGGTTCTTTTTTATCTTATCACTTTCTACCTAGTGGGTTCTTATTCTGGTGGGAAAGATGATGCTATCACCACTACATCATTTAGGAACAAAAAAATTGAACTCTGAGCTTTTATCTTAAACTGAGGAGACTTTTAAATTCTGTCTAGTCAGTGTTAAAGCACTCTGGGAGTCAACTGCCTTCTTTTATTTATTGGATGTTTAAGTGGTCTCTCAAGAGGTTACTGAATCAGCTATTTTTCAGGTGGCCATTTGGCTCAATATCTATCATCTATGTCTCTTTGGATTCTATGACAATGTTTCCTTGTCTTTCTCTTTCTACTGAGTCTGTGACCCATCAATCAATCAGTAAGTAATTAAGCACCTACTATGGGCCAGTCATTATTAGGATTAAAAAAAATCAGTTCTGCTAAGGAGCTTCCAGCCTATAGGGGAGAAAACATTTATACATTTAAGTATGGATATAATATATATGAAATAAATATAAGGTAATTTAGATAGGGGAAGGTACTAGCATCTTAAAGTCCTTTTTAAAAATTAAATTATATTGTTATCACTTGTTTTAGTTATTTGTTAAGTCATTTTTCAGTTGCGTTCAACTCTCTATGACCCCCATTTGGGGTTTTCTTGGCAAAGATATTAGAGTGGTTTGCTTTTTCCTTCTCTAGCTCATTTTACAGATAAGGAACTGAATTACTTACCTAGTGTCACTTAGTAAGTGCCTGGAGGCTGGATTTGAATTCAGAAAGAGTAGTCTTCCTGAATCCAGACCTGCCATTCTATCCATTGCACCACCTAGCTGCTCTTGCTCATGTGGCTTTTTTTTTTACAAACTTCAAATTTCTCCCAAAATTTCTCCCCCTCCTTTTTAAATGAACCAACAAGATTTTTTCTTTCTCTTTTTTTCCCACTTAATAGTAATTTTTTCTAGTTACAGGTAAAGATAGTTTTCAGCATTGACTTGAATAAGATTTTTGAGTTTCAAATTTTTCTCTGTCCTTTCCTTCCTTCCTCCCTCCCCAAGACAGCAAGCAATCTGATATAGATTATACATGTACAATCATATTAACCATATTTCCATACTAGTCATGCTGTGAAAGAAGAATCAGAACAAAAGGGAAAAAATATGAGAAAGAAAAAAACACAAAAAAGTGAATATAGTATGCTTTGATCTGTACTCAGACTCCATTGTTTATTCTCCAGCTGTGGAAAGAATTTTCCATTGTGAGTCTTTGTAAGTGTCTTAGATTATTGTATTGCTGTGAACAGCTAAGTCATAGCTGATCATTGCACAATGTATGTGGGTGTTACTATGTACAGTGTTCTTCTGGTTCTGTTCACTTCACTCAGCATCAATTCATTAAGTTTCCTAGGTTTTTCTGAAATTTGCCAGCTCATCATTTCTTATAGCACAATAGATTCTGTTACATTCACATACCACTACATATTCAGCCATTCCCCAATTGGTGGGTATCCCCTCAATTTCCAATTCTTCACTACCACTAAAAGAGCTGCTATAAATATTTTTTTGCACATATGGGTCCTTTCCCCTTTTTTATGATCTCTTTGGGTTACAGATCTAGTAGTAGTATGGCTGGATCATGGGGTATGTACAATTTATTGGGCATAATAACAAAGTTTTTTTTTAAAGGAAAAGACAAAAAAACAGGAAGAAAAGCAAAATGAAACAAAACATTGAAAATGTCTGAAAACCTATATAAATGTTCCAATTCTGGATCTTGGGTCTCTGGCTGGGTACCTATGTTCTCATATCTCTTCTTTGTAATTCTGCAACATTCACTTGCTTTATAGCTGTTGTCCTTTCCATTTGCATTGTAGTCTTTGTATATATTATTTTCTTGACTCTGCTTAATTCACTCTGCGTCAGTTCATGGAGATCTTTCCATGCCTCTCTGCATTAATCATATTTGTTTTTTGTCACAAGACAGTAATATTCCATTTCATTCAGATACCACAATTCGTTCAGCCGTTCCGCAATGGAAAGGCATCTACTTTGTTTCCATTTCTTTGCTATCACAAGAAGTGTTGCTCTAAATACTTTTGTGGAGATCAGCGATGTTCTTCCCACGGTCTTCCTAGGTGTGTATGCCTACTAGTGGAATCTCTGGGTCTGCATAATTCCAAATTACTTTCCAAAATGGCTGCACTGATTCGAACAAGAAAATTCTAATCTATCTTGGCAGCTTTGCCACACTGTCTTCACCTTCATGTCCTCCATTTACCAGGTGAACTGGCTGTGTGTTCGTCTGTGTTTGTCATGTTGCTTTTGTCTATGTGCCTATGTGTGTCTATGTGCTCATTCTGTGTTCCCATAAGTGAAATACATTCATGCCCCCAGCTATCTTTGCTGAAATGTCTCCTGGTCTTATTCAGCTCATCTTTCAGACACTTTCTCCATTAAGTTGTCTGGTTGAAATGAGAGTTGGGATTGTTTCATTTTGTATATTTGTAATCTCAGTGCCTCACTTAGTGCATTATATGTGGCAGGCAATTAATAAGTGTTTACTGATTGAGCTGTCCAGTTGACAGTGACTTCTCCTAATTTCTCATAGTGCTTTGCCTGAACTTTTCCTTCTACTCAGCACAGTCTGCTTTTAGGACAACTTGTATATGTGAGTCTTATTTTTTTAAATTTGATTTCAAATTCTTTCTGGGCAGAGTCTGTGTCTGTGTATCTGTGTCTTGTGTATCTATGTATCCTTAGCACCTTGTACACTGCCTTGTATAGAACAGACACATATTGAACTCAATATTCCAAAGTAAAGTCTATCATGAGGCCACTATATGTATTATTATTAATTTAATCATTTTGACTGATGATGGAGAGTCACCAGTGTTTGTGAGAGGCTCCATTGTAGAGGAAAAAGAGTTAATGAAAGAGGGACCAAGACCTGAGTTCTGTTTTCTTCCCATTACTAGCTGTGTGGCCTTAAGCAAGTCACTGTACCTTTCTAGCTCTCATTTGCGTCATCTGTGAGAGAGGGATGCCATCTGCTTCATCTACCTTACAGGGTTGATGCCAGAATAATAACATTGACAGTGACAACTGAGGTTTATATAGTGCTTACAAAAACCTAGCTAGGTACTAGGCAATCAATTGCCTATACAGATTCTATATGTGAAGGAACTAGAGAAAAACTGTAAGTTATATATATAAAGTATTATTAATATGTTGTTTGAATTGAGCAATGATTAAGTGAACTTAAAATGAGCTGGAGAAGGAAATGATAAACCACTCCAGTATTGCGGGGGTAAGAGAAACTAACAGGTATTTAGTTAGGAAAGCAGAATTGGTGAAGGAGTATAGTTAAAACCTTAGGACTTTAAAAATCCCTCTAGTATTTCCCAAATCCGCTTATCTCACCCAACTAAAGCCAAGCCAAGCAAGCAATTTTGTTAGAATAATAATCAAGGCAGGAATTATGTTTCCTTTGTGATCAAATTCCCTTGGCTCTAAGAGCTGCCCAGCAAAAGTGATAAACATGTCAAGGACAGACACAGAAAATGGTTTTTTGTCGTTCAGTCATATCTCTTTGTGACTCCATTTGGAGTTTTCTTGACAAAGACACTGGAGCGGATTGCCATTTCCTTCTCCAGCTCATTTTACACATGAGGAAATTGAGGCAAATGGAGTTAAGTGAATTGTCCAGGGTCACGCAGCTAGCATGTATCTGAGGCTGGCTTTGAACTCAGGTGTTTTAGACTCTAGACCTGGCATTCTATCCACTATTCCAACTAGCAGCCCTTAAGGGGCTAGGCAATGGAATCAAAGGATTGATTGGATCACAGATTTCTTGTAGGTTCATATCTTGGCTCTTAGCTGTGTAACTGGGGGTAAGTCACTTGTCTTCTCTGGAGCTCAGTTTCCATATCTGAAAAGGAGGGGGTTGAACTGGATGATCTCAGAAGATCAAAAAATGAACCTAAATAGAAATCTCCAATTACGTGACAGGTGAGCTAGAAAGTGTAAGCTGTTGTTACCAGAGTGACAATTTGGGTTAGGCAAAGATAAAAGCCTACTGTAGCATCTCTGTTCTCACTAAAAGAGCTAATTAATAATGATAGGTATTAGTGACTGCTTTTCAGCTTAATCTTTCAAGGACTATAGTGTATATTATATAATACAGTGTGTGCTTGTCCTTTGTTGCCGAAGAAGACCATGCCATCAGAGAAATGATGACATGACTTGCACTTATCTTTGTTTTGAGTGAGGGAGGGCTGTGCAGGTCACCAGTCTCACTTCTCCTCCAAAGCCACGTAAATCCAGTGACCAAATGTTCATCAGGATGACTGGAGATGACCCAGGATGAGGCAATCGGGGTTAAGTGACTTACTCAAGGTCACACAGCAGGTGAATGTCAAGTGTCTGAGGTGAGATTTGAACTCAGGTCCTCCTGACTCGACATTGCACCACCTAGCTGCCCCTAAGGATAAAATGATGTAATGACTGAATGGCCTTGAAAATTTTAAGGCACCATTTAAATGCTAGCTATTATTGTGATATTTTACCACAGAGGTAATGACTGTTCAAAGAAGGCAGCATAGAATGAGCAGTGAATTTAGCACCAGAATATTGGGATTCATTCGGATTGTCATTTTTTACCTCAGTTTTCCTTATCTGGAAAATTAAGGGCTTGGAGTAGATGACCTCTAAGAGTTCTTCTATATCTAAAAATCTTACAGTCCTAAGTAGGAAAACGCCTACATTTACTTCACAAATCAACCAATATATTTTTTTCAGTGGTTTTAGCACCTCATTTCATTGAAGTCATTAAAATTGAAAAGTTCTGTTACTAGCTATTTAAGATTTAGGTGATAAACTGAGAAAGATGGTGGTGGTTGGGATGCAGGTCTGTAATCCCTGTTGCTAGAGATGCTAAGGCTGGTGGATCACTTGAGTTTGGGAATTCCAAGTTGCAGTGAGGTAAACTTTAGATCAGGTGTCCATACTAAATCTAGCACCAATATGCTGAATCCCCAGGACCAAAAGAGTGGTGGTCATAAGGCTGCCTAAGGTGGGGTGACCTATCCTGTTTAGAAACTGAGCAGGTCAACACTCCCATGCCAATCAATATTGTGATTAAGTCTATGAGTGGCCAATGCATTTCCAGTCTGGACAAGATAGAGAGATCCAGTCTCAAAAAAAGGCAACATTTTCAAGATTCATTTTTAAAATGGCCCAGGTTCATATTAGCAATCAGCCAGTAGTATCCTAAGAAAAATTTTCTGATTAGAGTACTGAAGCATTTTAAAAGCATCATCTCATCTTAGTTTGTATCTGCCTCTCTCTGTTAACTCCACCAAGTTCATACTAGGCATTTCATTCTTTTACTTCTGATTATTTGAATTGGCAATTTTCCACAAGGTTTGGTCTTGGGAAAGTGACTTCAGAATTTTATCCATCTGTCCCAGGAATTGGCCTCTCTGCCCCACTCCCTCCTTTCCCATAATGAAATAGATGCAGAGATGTTTGATTCATGCTTTTTTATCCTTAAGGTTTGATTACAATGGCCTCTTGGCCAGGATTCTTGGCAAAGTCATTTGAAGGCCCCTGTGAGTTCAGAATTTTGCTGAGAGGATTCTGACCTAAACTATATATAGTCAAGTCATCAGCTCTTGCTTTGGCTTCTTTTCATTGAATTTAATTCTAGAAACCCAGCTACTACGTCAGTTCTGAGGTTTCTAAAATTTATGCCTAATGCCTACACAAACCTGGTTCCTGGGTATCTGTAAGATCCTTAGCATATTTCCTGAGTTCTTCACTTCAATAAAAATAGATTCTTTCCATTTCCTGGAGAAAACAATTCTTCCTTGAAGGTTTTTGCTTTCCTCAGTCAGCAGAGTGCATCGATATTTCCTCCCAAGTGGTGGGTAGAGAACACTTACATTTTACTTTGAGATTGCAGAAGAAGACACCTCGACTCTGAAGCTAATTAAAACATACTTTCCCCTGACCTTTGATTAGTAGATTTTTCAACAATGAAATGGACTTACAGTACTCTAAATACCACATGAGTTCCAAGAATCATAGACTTAGAGATGGAGGACCCAGAAAGATCAAGTAATTTGCCCAGGTCAGCCAGTCAATAAATATTTTTGAAGCACCTACTAAATGCTAGGCATGGTGCTAACTATTGGAGATAGAAAGTCTCTAGCCTTGAGAATCTCACAATCTAATAAAGGGAGATAACTCAATTAAAAAAAGAGGTAGGGCAGAGGTACATGATGCAGAGGCATCCAGATGGGAAATAACAAAAGGTACATATGAGACCTCTTCTTTAAATTGAGAATCTGAGAGGAGCTCTCTGATGTCCACCAGGTAGTTAGCAGCATTGTCAGGATTTGAATCCAAGCCCTTTGACTCTAAACTTCATGAAAAAAATTAATTTAAAAAACTGAAAATGATTTTTAGTTTTCTATAGGCTTGGCTCTCTGACTACCTCCTACACCACATGAAGCCTTTTTTTTTTTAACTCTCAACTGCTACTGTCTCTTTTGCAAATATTGTACTTATTTTGTATTCATCTAGATATGCACATTTTGTCTCCCAGCTCTTTGAGAGACCTTGCCTCATATTTCACTGAAAAATGGAGGTCATTCACCAAGAGCTACCTCTTCTCCCTTCCTCCTTTTCTCACATTACTCAGATACTTTCTGCAACTATAGCCTCCTCCACCCTGTGTCACATGAAGTAGCAGCTTTTCTCCTTGCCCAGGTCAATGACTTGACAGGCACAAGTGATCCTATTACATTCTTCTTAAGAAACACTTGCTGCTTGACTTTTGATTTTATATCTTTGGCACCTAGTTCAATGCTTGGCACTTAATAGGATCCAAATAAATGCTTGCTTATTGAATGATACATTCAGGAATTTAGAAAGATGACTGCATGTAGAAGGCATGATCTTTAAAGAATCACGAGTTCAAAGCAGAATGTGGTTCACTATGATTATTTTAAGTACTTCATTTCATGCTTATTTTCTGCTTATGGATTGATTCACATGAATTTAAAATTCTTTAAAATTGTCATAATTTACCTGAAAACTAAACTTATTTGAGTGATAAACTCCAAAGGAAGGTTACAGGGAAAGTCCTTTAAAGTTGGAGATTTTCAATTTGGTTCATTTCACTTCAACAGACTTTTTATTAAACATCTATCACATTTACTAGATATTGGGGATGAAATGACCTGGAAAGCATACATTTTACTGGGGGGGGGAGAGCGATGTGAAGTATTAGACAAGTAAAGACAATTTGAGAATAATAGAAAAAAAAAGACTTCAAGTATCATGTTAGCTGACCTTTGAAGGAAGATAAATATTCAAAGCAACAAAGGAGAGAGAGTGCATTTTAGTAATGGGAGATTGGGGATAGCTTGTGTACAGAACATGAGATGGACTGCAATGTCCAGGCAACTAGAAGGTAGACTATTCTGACTGAATCAGAGGAAAAAGTCCAGAAAGGTAGGCCATGAATAGATTATGTAGGATTTTAAATTCTAAGCTGAGAAATTTGTACTTGTACCTAGGGGCAATGTGGACCCACCAAAGATTATATGCCAATTAAGGAAATTTGTTTTGGCACCTATGTGGAGTATGTATGGTTTAGAAAGAAAAGAGAGAGGAATCAAGGAGACCACTTAGAAAGCTATTGCAATATTATGGGAGGGAGGAAATGAAGCCTGGACTTAGACTTTGTCATTAAAAGAAAAAAAATTGGATACATTTCTAGAAATAAATGTTTCTTGACCATTCTTTTTGCTCTTTTACAACAAAACTGTTAAACAAAGCCTGGAATTCTGTAACTGAAAATCTGAAGTTTAAATATGTGTGATCTTACACAAGAAGGGAGTAGAAAAAATTCTTTTGCAGGAGCTAACAGAAAAGAGAAATGAAATACAGAATATTCTTGCAAATGTTTGGCCATCTTTCCAGTTGTCTGATCAAATGGTATAAATGATTAGCTGAGAAGAATACGAATTTTTGGATTTGAATGAACCAAAGAAAAAGTTCTCACAGTCGAAGTACTTAACTTTTTTTCTTTTCTTTTCAATTTGCAGAAAAAAATAGAATGAAAATCAATTAAAGTGTTATGTTCATTCATTCATTCATGTATGTATTTATGTACATATTTATTTATTTGATAAGCAACAAAGTAAGGTGGGTTTGTCCATCAATATTGGAACCTCTCAGATGCCACCTTCAATGAAAATGCAATGCATTGCTTTCAGAGATAATATCAACACTGCAGTTAACACATGGAGTTTACTGTCCCTTCTTGGTCATAGCTTTCTGAAGGTTATGTTCAAAATACCTTTAAACGTTCTTTTGGCATCTCATGCCACATAGAGTGTCCTCTTTGTTGTTGTTTTTTTCCTTCTCATTCTATACTAGATCAGAGGACAGTAAGTAATGGATTAAGTAAGTAAGGGAGGTATGTGAGAAACAACTCCAGTGTCCACTCCAATAGTAGACACTAATCAGAGACATAAGCAATGTTATGTTGGATAGGATGCAGACCAACAGTAACCTGACTAGCAGGATTGCTCCTATCATGTCAAATAATTGGATGCAGCTCTTTGAGAGACACTGAAGTTCTATACCAAGGCCTTAGCTAGCCAAAGAATTTGTTGGAGGTGAGACAGAACAAACAATTCTTTTTAGCAACCATACACATCAGTTTTCATTTAAATTTCAGCTGTTGATTACAGGACTTTTTTTTTTATTCTTGAGCACTGGAATTCCATTCAACTTCCTATTTTCCTATTTTGAAGCCATTTCCATAGATCAAAGGGGAAACTTTCCCTGTTGAAGAGAAAGTATATCTTGTTGAAAAAACCCAAAGGCTAATCTAGATTAGCTTTTAGCTAATTTTTTTATTTAATTTAATTTTTTTTTACATGGACCGTTTGGTAATTTGGTGAAGCCTAAGGACCACTTCTCAGACTAATGTTTTTAAATGCACAAAATAAAACAGGATTACAAAGGAAGTCAATTATATTGAAATAGTTATCAAAATATTTTTATATTAATTAAGCTTAAGCACCCCTGATCTAAATGTTATGCCAGGAAACTTGTATATTTAGACAAGAAAGAATGCTATATAGTCGGTTTTGGGAATTTTAGGTCCTTGGATTTTTGTTTCTGTAGTACGTCTAAGAAATGAAGCTCAGTAACTGTCTGGATAAAATTAAGCACCTGAAAGCCATCATACTTTTCTGTAATAGGCTCTTCCCTTGTCTGTAATAAGCATTAATTGAATGGGTAGTTTCAGTTGGAATTTAATAAGTCTTTGTCCTTAATTTAGATTATATCTGACAAACCAATCTTTCCCTGGATTAGCCTTGAAATTATTCCTAATATAGTTAAATTATATTTAGTGAGATAAGCTTCATCTTCCTGATAGAAGAGGAAGGAACTCATGAACAGGTCTGAAATATCTAGGCTTTCAAAAATCACAGCCTCAGAATTGAGAGTTCTGATTTATTACTTTTGAAAAGGATTTCAACTCCTTCAAAAATCCTAACAAGCCATCAAAATATTGAACTCCTCTGACCTGGGTGGGTAATAGAGATTAGGAAATAAAGATAGCAGTTCTTCAACTGGGAAGATCAATATGAAGACAGAGAGGAGAGGGCTGTGGGTGTGGTTGAAATGACTGCTTCATGGTAACAGATAAAGGATTGATGTTTCTTCTAAATGATGTTACATTCCAGGCAGTGATCTATACACATTGTATCCCTCTGAAGGGTGGCTAATATCAGCCATGAAGTAGCTATTTGTAGAATTTATAAAGCACTGGGAGATTTTCAATTAAAAATGGTAAAAGTTATTTTAAAAAAGGCTAGCTAGGTGGTACAGTGGACAGAGCAACAGCCGTGGAGTCAGGAGGCCATAAATTCAAACCAAGTCTGTGTAACCCTGGGCAAGTCACTTAAACCCAATTGCCTAAAAAAATATGATACAGTTAAAGTTAAACAGGATTTCTCATATAATTCTAATAATAGAAACCTTCAGATGCCACTTAATTGAACTCCATCATTTCCACCTGAGACTTTAGGAGAGGAGGTGCTTTGCCCAAAGTCACACACAGATTTAGTTTCAGAAATAAGATTAAGACCCAGGTCTTGGGGCTATGACTCTAGTATTACATCACTAATTATGATAATATTTTTATATGTACATATTATATCATTAATATTGATATTTTTCATTTATATTATGTTTTTAAGGTTTGAGATGCTTTTTTAAAATTCTAATTTTTCATTACTTTTAGTTTTCAACATTCATTTTCACAAGATTTTGAGTTCCAAATTTTCTCTCCATCTCTCTTCTCTGCTCACCCCAAGACAGCATGCATTCTGATTACTTCTTCCCACAATCTGCCTTCCCTTCTATCACACTCCTCCCTTCTCTTATCCTCACCCCCTCTATTTTCTTGGAGGACAAGATAGATTTCTATACCCCATTGCCTGTATATCTTATTTCATAGTTGCATGAAAAAACAATTTTTAACATTTATTTTTAAAACTTTGAGTTCCAAATTCTCTCCTTTTCTCCTTCCCCACCCATCCCCACTGAGGAAAGCAATTCAATATATGTTATACATGTGTAGTTATGCAAAAGACGTCCATAAAAGTCATGTTGTGGAAGACTAATTATATTTCCCTCCATCCTATCCTGCCCCCCCATTTATTCTATTCTCTGTTTTGATCCTATCTTTCTTCAAAAGTATTAACTTCTAATTACACCCTCCTCCCATTTGCTCTCCTTTTTATATGCTCAACCCAAGCTTTTCTCCCCTACCTTCCTATAGTGTAAGACAGAGTTTCGTAGCAAATGAAATATGCATGTTATTCCTTCCTTAAGCCAAATGTGATGAAAGTAAGGTTCATTTTTTCCCTCTCACCTCCCCTCTCTTCCCTTCCATTGAAAAAGCATTTTCTTGCCTCTTTTATGTGAGAGATAATTTGCCCCATTCCATTTTTTCCTTTTTCTCCCAATAGATTCCTCCCTCACCCCTGAATTTTATTTTTTTTAGATATCATCCCTTCCTATTCATCTCACCCTGTGCCCTCTGTCTATATGTATATAATCACTCCAACTACCTTAGTACTGAGGAAAGTCTCGAGATTATAATATTATCATTCCTATGTTGGAATATAAAGAGTTCAACTTTAGTAAGTCCCTTATGATTCCTGTTTACCTTTTCATGCTTCTCTTGATTCTTGTATTTAAAAATCCTATTTTCTATTCAGCTCTGGCCTTTTCATCAAGAATGCTTGAAAGTCCTCTATTTCATTGAATGACCATTTTTTCCTCTGAAGTATAATACTCAGTTTTGCTGGGTAGGTGATTATTGGTTTTAATCCTAGTTCCTTTGACTTCTGAAATATCATATTCCAAGTCCTTTGATCCCTGAATATAGAAGCTGATAGACCTTGTGTTATCCTGATTGTATTTACACAATATTCAAATTATTTCTTTCTTGCTGCTTGCAATATTTTCTCCTTGACCTGGGAACTCTGGAATTGGCTACAATATTCCTAAGAGTTTTCCTTTTGGAATCTGTTTCAGGAGGTAATAGGTAGATTCTTTCATTATTTATTTTACCCCCTGGTTCTAGAATATCAGGGTAGTTTTCCTTGACAATTTCATGAAATATGATGTCTAAGATCTTTTTTTGATCATGGCTTTCATGTAGTCCCATAATTTTTAAATTGTCTCTCTATTTTCCAGGACAGTTGTTTTTCCAAAGAGATATTTCATATTATCTGCTATTTTTTTCATTCCTTTGGTTTTGTTTTATAATTTCTTGATTTTCATAAAGTCATTATCTTCCATCTGCTCTATTCTAATCTTTAAGGAATTATTTTTTTCAGTGAGCTTTTGGATCTCTTTTTACATCTGGCCAATTCTGCTTTTTAGGGCATTCTTCTCTTCATTGGCTTTTTGGATTTCTTTTGTCACTTGAGTTAGTCTATTTTTTACAGGATTATTTTCTTTAGCTTTTTTGGGGGGTCTCCTTTATCAAGCAGTTGACTTGTTTTTCATAATTTTCTTCATCACTCTCATTTCTCTTCCCAATTTTTGCTCTACTTCTCTTACTTGATTTTCAAAATCCTTTTTGAGCTTTTCCATGGCCTGAGACCAATTCATATTTTTCTTGGAGGCTTTGGATGGAGGAGCTTTGACTTGGTTGAATTTTGTTTGCATGTTTTGGTTTTCCTTGTCACCAAAGTAAGATTCTATAGTCTGATTCTTTTTTTGGTTTTTGATCACTTTTCCAGCCATTTACTTGACTGTTGAGCTCTTTGTAGTTCTCTACTTCCAGTGTGTGTGTGTGGGGGGTATACTGTCAGTCACCCTATCCCCCCCACAATCTCTGTGCCTCCAGTTCCAGAAACAGTGGTTGCAGCTGCCCCTGCTGCTTTTGTGATTGAGATGTTCCTCCATCCCCTTCCTCCTCTGCCACCCTGGGACTGGGGCCCTAATACTCCACTTTCTCATACTGGTCCCACAGGCTTTTTCTACTAACCTTCCAATTTGTCCTCAGCATTTTGGGGTCCTAAAGTTTGGAAACTGACCCAGGTGCAAGACATTCAGTCTCTTCAAGACCAGCTCAGGTCCTGTCTGTGCCAGCACAGCAGCCCATGCTGGACTGCTCCCAGCCCCCCTGCATGGTGCTATAGACACTTTCTTGGCTGTCTTGGGCTAGAGATTTGCTTCACTCCATCATTATGTGGGTGCTGCAGCTCCAGAATTTGTTTAAATGCATTTTTTACAGGTATTTGACTGAACTTGGGGGCAGTGCTTTAGAAAATGTGTGCTGCTATTCTACCATTGTGGCTCTGCCCCCCTAAAAGATTCTTTATATACATTATCTTATCTGATCCTTATAACAACTTTGTAAAATGGATACTGTAAACGCTGTGGTTTAGTTCTACACCTGTATTTCATTTTATAGGGAACTCCCAAAGAGAAACCTTCTTTTACCAAAGTAATAACTTATCTGGAATTATATAAGCCCAGCTTCCCAACTTTTCAGACTTCTTTCCATATCACATGCCATGTTACCTCACAAGTACACTGGCTCTTATTTTATAGATCAGGAAACAGTCTCAGAGAGGTTAACTTGACTTAAATCACATAGTGAGCAGCAGAGTGGGGATTAGAACATGGGTCTAATTCCCAATCCATTGCTGTATCCATGGTACTGTGCTGTCTCAACTTAATGAAACTGCTCTGCAACTTGGGGGAAAAAGTGTTTAAATTCATATCTAAGTTCTACACAGAGAGAAGAAAAATCTTGAACCTTGAATTAATGTCGGGGGTGTTATGATGAACTTCAAATACCACGAATTAACTAGAGGATGTAGAAAAATGGACTAGGTAATTATTACATTTTCATATTGTCCTTTTGAGTCATCTAAGCATTTGTTATAATTTGTAATCAGGGGTTTTCAGGGCAAGAAAATGGACCTGGAACTTGAATTTAGAATGTTGATCCCTGTTAACAGATCTAACAGAAGGTTCAGTGGAGGACAGGGTGAGTTTTGGTGGCTAAAATGAGGTCTTTCAATTATCCAGAAGTGACCTGTCTTCTCTGAATAACCATAGCACTTTGTCTTACCTTTTTCATTGAATTTTCAAATTCTCCCAGGTGTCATAGTCATTCATATACATGTCTCCATTTCTCCCATTAGACTACATACTCTGTGATAGAAATACTTTAGTCTTCTTTATGTTTTCCTATGTTGCCTAGACCAATTTCTTTCTGCATACTGGATGCTCAGTAAATATTTTAGGAATGAATGAATAAATAAATAATAATATAAATATTAATATAAAAATAAATAAATAAATAAATAAATATGCCTGTGTGATCAGTGAGGAACTAGAGCTGATTTAGTTGTCCATTTCATTTAATATAGTGGCAACTTTCTCTTTTTGTTTTTCTCTGTCCCTGCCTCTCTCTTTCTTTCTTGGTATATGTATGTGTTTTTTATAATACTAGAAAAGGACAGAGATACACAGGATCTGAGATCTGAAACTTCAGAGTTTGGGAAATACTAAGTGAATGCCTTTAGCTAACACATTATAAAGATGTGAGGGGAAGACTGTAACCTTTTGTAAAGAAATAATGAAGCTCTGGAACCATTCAATATAGGTGGGGCATTATAGTTCACTGTTTTTCCAGAATGAAGTTTGAGGAGTTATTTTATTTGCAACTTTTTCAATAAAATGGTGAAATGTCCACATTCTAAGGAAGTACTAGAATCATAGTTTCCAATGAGAAGTTTAAATCACACCCTGGATCCAAAGCCACCATAATCTATAAACTCTACAATTCCCAGAATGCCTCTGTCATCTCTAATTATTAAAGAGCTTCTGGCTTCATCTGATGCTTGATAAAGGAAGTTAATGATGTTGTACTGAAATCTGAAAGTCAGACTACACCAAATTTGTTGAGGATATTTATTGATCCGAGTAAGAATTCCATTAAGTCAAAAGGAAGATAGGAAGGAAGACAGACAGACCATATTTAGCTACAAAATAAAATTTTGATTTTAGTTAATAAGTAGCATCAAGTGCATGGCTAATATAGATTAAATTTAAATATTTCCAAAATTAAAGAACATTTACACTGTTTATATAGAATGTTTCTGTGATTTAAATCAAACATTTTTTTTCTCAAGATAGAAAGTTTTTATCTTATCAAATGAGTGGAAAGTTCACAATGAAGATCAGCTACAACATTTGGTAAGGGGGTAAACCTTCATATATACTTCTTTAAAATTATACTCTGTCATTATATAGGATGCAAATGAAGAAAAATAATAAAATTCTGAATTATTGATTTCTGCAGAATATCAAAATATAAAATTCAGGATCATAGTCCTTAGAATAAGAAAAAAAAATCACAGCCTGCTGAATTTTGAATTTGAGCAAAAAGGTTTCTTTCATCTGAAATTTTAGTATTTTGCTTTTGTATCCCCATCATTTAGCACAGTGCTTGGCATAAAGTAAAAGCTTAAAATTTTTTTGTTGATTGACTATTTCATTTCTGGATTAACAGTTAGTAAGAAATAAGGCTGATAGATCTCAGTATATCAGAGGCAAGATGACCTAATATTCAATAAGAATGGGCAGGTTTTTCTCTGTGGAGCTAAGTAGAGGCTATTTAAGTTGGAGTTACATGTGTTTCACTTAATAGACAGTTCTCTATTTTATTCCAAGAGTTGCCAAGAAAATAAATTCTCAGATTCCACCCAGAAAAAAAGAGTGGTTCTTAAGGGAAGTCTTTTCTTCCTATTTCTATGAGAAAACGACACCCTCCCTCCTAATACTATTACCTAGAAAAAGATTGCTGGTGTTTGTAACAGCTCATGTAATGAAAAGAACATTGGACTGGGAGTGGAGACATCATAGGGTCATAGGTTTAGAATTATGAGTCCTTAAAGATTATCTGGTTCTACTTCTTCCTTTGAGGAAAAAAGATGTCCTGAAGATTTTGGTTAAAGGCCTAGCATTGCCATGTAAAAAAAAACCCAACTATGTGAATTTGGGAAAGTAACTTAACTTTTCTTCATCTGCAAGATGAAGGGGTTGAATTGTATGAGATCCCTTCCAGACCTTAGATGCTATCATTCTATTATGTCCTTCCACTTTTCCAAAATGATTCTAGTTTAACCTTTCTAAAAACATGGAAAAAGATTAGGAAGGGATGTTATGGACTGTTTCTTCTTTGTCAGCCTCCATCTTCCATCAACCTCTCCCTCCCATTCTTGCCCCCAATGACTAAACCAGGTTAAACTTTGGTCTTAGGAATACAGACGTGCAACTTTGCACCTATGTACAAATGTCTAAGATTCTTTGAAGAAGGCTAAACACTTTTCATTCCAAAATAAAGGAGAAAGACTAAAATTGTGTTGTGAAAGGGTATTAGTTAACATAAATGATTGACAAAATAACATTCCATATTTTGAAATTAGGAATATGATAGAGCTCTAGTGGGGGAAGAAGAATTGCAACTAACATAAAAAGGGGGTACTGAAAATGAAAGCTGGGGATACTTCATAGACTTTACAAATTCTCTGCACTTGGCCCAACTTATCTTCTGTTGGGTGGAGACAAATAGGACCTGTGCCCTGCCTGAGTCGTTTTTATTTCTTCTCTCATTTAACTGCCAACTCCAGGCCCTCCTGCTTCATATTATGTATTTAGAGGTTTGGTTTTGTTTAGTTTAGTTTTATATGGCTGACTTTGTATAAAGAAGCCTTGTTCCCACAAGTTCTACTAAATGAGGTACACCTATAGTCACAACCTAAACCTTAGCAGGGATGTTTAATTATTTACACTTAACATGAGGCATCCCTGCCTGGATCTCCCAGCTGAAGGCATAATTAGAAGTTACTGGAGAGAGAAATAGGGTAAGCATGTAGAGACATTTCTGATATAAAAAAACCCTCAGCTCTGCCAAACTCCTCACAACTGTGAGCCATTAGTCAACACGCTTTGGCTTTCTGAAACTCTTTAGCAGCCAATAATTTTCTTTATGATTGAGTGGTTGTGAACTAAAAGATTGCTACTCCTCTTAATGCCATTTTGTTGGAAGTTTTTAATAATTTTCAGTTGGACAGGAAAAACTGACAAAGTAATAACATTTACAGTGATTGGCTCCCAGATGGAAGCCCCACCAATTTACTTTATTTTTAAGTGTTGGTACATAAGTGACTGACCTTGGCTGATACTTGCATGCTGTTTTCTTGCATGTTCATGATGGCTTCAGAAATCTTGACATCAATAGGATCCATTACTGATTCAATGTTGAATGGCCCCTCTAGTCTCTCTGCCACCAAGAGCATGGCATCTGTCAAAACACAAAACAACAAGCTCTTAAGGAATAGGAATATTATCTCCCACTTGAGTGAGTATGTAAAGTTTACATAGCAGCCCTTTGAGATAGGAAGGCAGGAAAAGAATTCTTCTTATTTTACAGGTAGGAAACCCAGAGACAGTTGCCTGAGGTCAAATAGTAAGAAACATAAGAAGGACTTGAACTCTGGTCCTCTATCTGTAAAGACACATTTTCTTCCACTATGCCATCGTGGCATATCTTTTAGCTGTGACTAAACGATGCCAAAACAGCTGACTGAAAAAATAAGTAAATCTTTTCATTCATTCACATTCTCACTAGGTACCTAATCATTGGAACTACATCCATATGCCATTATTGCCATTTTTTCCCCCTAGTAACTAGTATTAGTAGTATACCTGGTAAATAAATTTCTTGCCCTGCTCTCTGGGTGTCCCTATCTTTTATTTCAGTGCCTCTGGCGATGGAGCCCCACTTTGTTCTCATAAGACTTTTCAGGGACTTTTGTGCTGTCCCCAAATCACCACCCTCTTTTGGGATCCCTACCAGCATATGCTGGTACATTTACCAGATCTCCAGAAAAAAATGCTGTTAAGTTTATTTATTATTAACATTTTCTCCATCACTTTCTCATCTAGAAATCAAAAAAACAATAAACCAAGGTCTGACTTTTAGCATTTGCTGATTTCTGAAATGTAAGCCCTCAGACTGAATGTTTAACCGTTGACTTAGCCAAGAGGGTTGGAGCTGGCTCCAGGTAGCTGTGGGATTTGCTGAAAGACCTTCCTGTTGTTGCCTGTTTGCCTGAACTTCTGCTGGGATCTGCTCATTGTATCATCTGAACTTTGGTGTCCCCTACCTTTGCTAGGAGACTAACTACATGTCTGTGTCTGGACTTCGCTAAGGGCAAATACCTTAATGTCTGCCTATGGCACCTAATGCTGTACTCCCCTTGTGTCTGCATTCCTATTCCGCCATGATGAAACCTTCCTAAGCACCAGTTCGGCCGAGGTATGTCTGAATAGCTTTCAGATCCTGGTCTGACATCTGGTGACATACCACACTAGTGATAGGGAAGACATGAGGAGGTACTGATGTATGGAGGTGAACACTTGACCAAGTCAGAGGACTTGGCTGGCTGTATAACTGTGGATAAACCTCTGGGCCTCAAGTTCTTCATTTCTCTCTTTATTTGTAAAATTGAAGAGTTGGACTGGATCTCCAAAGTTCCTTATATATCTACTATTCAATGCCTCTTGAAAATTAATGAAAACAAAAGCATGTACTGAGTTGAGGGTATAAATACTAAACCTAGACAGTTCCTGCTCTCTAACAGTTTATATCTTAATAGAATATTAAAACGTATAGCATTGGTGGCCAGGGATGAGTATATTATCTTGGGTAATCACAGGGATGCTAAGTGGAGCCAAAGGGGAGTTGATTGACATATCCTTTCCAATAGCAATTTATTTGATTAAAAGTCAGGGAGAGGGTGGGGAGAGTGAGAAGTAGACTTGCAAGCAGACATGAGAAAATTCTTACAAATGGTGGGGGGTGAGGGTATGGTTGTGGCAATCAGGACATCTGTTGCTGAAAACCAGTCCATGTTCTATCTTTACCATGTGCAATAGGTTGCTAACCCCTTCACCAGACTCTCAGTATGTGGACACCAAAGATCTAGGCCTATTAAAATGCTAATACTCTCTCACACACACTGTAAAGCACTGTCACAAGATGTAGTTCATAGGATTATGAAGAGATCTAATTTGGTTTTCATCACATGTGGTGTTTTGACATGTACAAGCAAGGCACATTATTAAACAACCTTCCACAGCAGTTGAGAGGCACAGAATAGTTTGACATGAAGCAATCTGAGATAAGTGGCTTCTTTGAAAAGGTATAGCATAGGGTAGTCTGTGAGAAAGACAGTCATAGACTACCTCCAACAGCCCTCAAATAAAACATCCATTTTAAAAAATCATATCCATTTCCCAAGTCTCATCTTAAATGTTGCACCCTCCTTGAAGTCTTTTTTAATTTATCTAGTAAAAAATGCTTTGTTTCTTCTAACCTTACCCAAACACAATATATTTATCATTTATTATTCCATATTTAGAGGCAGCGAGGTAGCTAACTGGATACAGCACAGGGTCTAGAATCAGGAGAACCTGTTTAAATCTGGCCTTAGACATTTATTAACAGTAGACTCTGGGCAAGTCACTTGACCTCTGTTTGCTTTGGAGGCATCTAAGCCAGGTGGCTTAGTGGATAGAGTGCTAAACCTGAAGTCAGGAAGACCTGAGTTCAAGTCCAACCTAAGGTACTTAATAGCTGTGCAAACTAGACAGATCACTTAATCTCTGTTTGTCTTAATTCATTGGAGAAGGGAATGGCAAACCATTCTAATATCTTGACAAGAAAATCCCACAGACCTATCCACAGGGTCACAAAGAGTTGGACACAACTGAACAACACATTCTGTAGTTATCTAACTTCTTTACCCCTTCTGCCAGATTTTAAGCTTGGTGGCATCATAAGCCATGTCTTAATTTGCATCAATCAATCAGTATTTACTAAGTGCTTATACTGCGCTAAACATTGGAAATACAAAAAGAGGCAAAAAATAATACCTGTCCTCAGATATTATTTTTTGCCTCTTTTTGCATCTCCAGTATCCCTTGAGATATTGGGGTATAACATTATGGGATCTCTAGGATTGACACGTCCTTCAAGGACAGTAGGAATTTAACAAATGGTTGCTGAATGAATGAAAATGAATGAATGAATTACAAGCAGTTCAGGACTTTGAAAACCACATTAGCTTTTATAAATCCTGGCCTAAGTCTACAGCACATTCACTGTTAAAAATGAATCATGCCTTTACATCTTTAGGGAGACTATGACTGTATTTGCTACTCTCAGTATAAGTGGTATCATGGACAAATTTCCACTCTATACATTTACAGTATTCTATCTTATAAAGAAAAAAAACACAAATGAACATTGTGCAGAAAAAGATAAAGATTTGTGTTTTCTACAAAAGGATATTATAATTAAAATAGCTATTTTCCTTGAGCTTAATAAGCTTATTTTCCTGCACCATTGACAGGGGATAAACAGTGGATTTTGCTATAGCCTATAGATCTTAAAGACATTTTCTTCTCTAAGCATTGCAAATGCTGCTAAACATTGCCAAAAAGCTGTATTGTTTCTACTGGGATTTACACAATCTATTTTGTGTAATTATCACAACAATCCCCTCTTACCGTAGGCCTTTCTAACAGGCTTTTTGATTAAGAGGAAATAATGACAAGTGAACAGAAGGCTCTGAACTACATTCTCCTGCTAAGAGAATCATTCCCAGAAACTTCCAGAGAAACGAATTTGAATTACAGAGTGGTCACAATAAATAAAACATTTAAGACAATAAATAGGAAATGACTAATGATATCCAAGGCACATCTGCTATATACATATGCATATAGTAGGTGCTTCATGAATGTTTGTTTAGTGAGAGAATATGAATACACACACTTAGGGAACATCAGTGTAAATATAGGATGTACTTAGAAACTAAAAGTATATAATAATTTGATATACATGCCAATGGAAGACAGGTTATTTTATACTACGTATTTTAAATGCCTTTTTACCTGGATCACATGAATTCAAACAAGGCCATAATGTTATATTCTAGGCTCCACAATATAAATTTCAGGAAGAGCCTTCTTGTTCTTTGTTGAATCAAAAGTAAAACATTCTCTAATGAAGGAAGGGGCCTTCTTTTTGGGTGACCACGATGCGGAACATACCACATTTTTAAGTTCTCACCCTTTAGTATGGGGGCTACCTGTGTAATTTGCATACCTTTAACAAGAGCCCCAGGTGAACTAGGTGAAGTTTCTCTTCTGGTTCCCTAGCTTGTCTGTCCTAACCTTACCTGTTCCATTCATCCCCAACCTCCCCACCCCACTCTCATCCATAGGGTTTCTGTCTTCATTTCTCAAATTCCCCAATCTCTCTTACCTTTCCATCTGATCAAGACCTGTTCCCAGACACCTCATTTACACTAAGGTTTAAATAACTGATGAGGCAAATAGGTAGCATGGTGGATAGAGTTCTAAGCCTGAAGTCAGGAAGACTTGTCAAATCTGGCTTCAGACACTTACCAACTGTGTGACCCTGGGCGGTTCATTCAACCCAGTTTGCCTCCTTTCTTAATCTGTAAAATGAGCTAGAGAAGGAAATGGTAAACCCTTCTAGTATCTTTGCCAAGAAAATCCCAAAGGGGGTGATAAAGAGTTGGACACAACTGACATGATTGAACAAAATAAATAATTGATAATCAGTTCATTTATTTAGCATATATTCATTAAGGAGCTATAGCTCATGAAATACTAAGGCACTGTAAGAGCTTAAATGTTACTATTTCCCAGAAAATTGCTCATTTTTACTAGATGTAAATCCTGCACTTCCTTTTGCTTAATAGTCTTAGTGCTAGCCATCAACTGAATTCTCTAAGTACACCTTTTACAGTTTTTTTAATAGTCAATTCATATGCTTTTTGGTTATTTTAAGACAGTAAAAATTTGAACCATACTTATGTTTATCTGAGTTTTTTTTGTTAATTGGGTAATATATTGCTGTTAAATTACATGAATGAGGGAAGAGATCTAGTTCAGTTGTCTCCAAAGTGGGGACTGCATTTAGCTAGAATTCAAAGGGATTGTGGTCTGATTCAAGGAGGGGTGGAATCATTCAAACAGGATAAGGAAAGATAGGACACATTTTACACAACCCCCTCGTGACTGATGATAGCCAACAGTGGGTTTGTCTTCACAAGACAACTATACCTTACTTTGTCCCCACGCCACTCCTTCCCCCTACTGTGAAAGTTTCCAAATTCTTCCCTTCTAAGGTGGGCATCAGTTTTTAAAGGCAATTATAATGTAACTGAAACTGGGCAGGCATAGTAGCAGCTGTATTGGTGCTATTGGGAAAATTATCTATCTCCAGCATACTCACTCCTTCCTCCCATAGGAAATCATCCCATGTTTGTGGAAGGTCCTTTTCAGAGGAAAGGCTCCATATCCAAGGCAATGTCTGATGACTATGAACTTAGACTCCCCCCATCTCTCTATTTATTCCTTTGAGGGGGACAAAGTGACTTGCACAGGACCCGTAAGCATAAATGGGTTGTTATCTGGGTCACCAACATTATCTTTACCCTCTAAACTCATCCCTCTTCCAAATTTCCAGTTATTATGGAATACACCATCAACCCTGTACCAACCTTAGTGTCATATTCTATTACTTAATTTCTCTAAATAAGTCAATCTACAATCATTTATGCATGCCAGGGACTGTCCTAGGTACTGGAGACACAAATATAAAGGAGCTTACATTCTGATAGGAATGATAGCAAATATATACATACAGACAGAACATATATACTTGTATATATGTATATGTATATATGTATGTATAAAGGGTCAAGATAAGAATGAGGACTGAAAGAGAACCATCGTATTTAGCAATTTAAAAAATCATTTATTGAGAAGACCATTGGAACATTTTTTAACAGCAGAGGAAAACAACAGAAGTTCAGAAGGAGGCACTGACAAACAGGTTGATTTTAAAAGTAACCTGTGGAATGTATAAACTTTTTTTTAAAAAAAGCAAGTAGTATTAAAGAGATCCACAGTTTCACATACAACCCTCTTTTATGAATTCTGTTGGGCATATAGAAATTTATTTGGTGTAAACATAGAAAAAATTTTAAATTAAAAAAATTTTGAGAAAGTAGTTTATGTAGAGTAATGAGGTTGGAAGTCAGATTGTGAAGGGCTGAAAATATTTTACAAGGAGACTGGATGAAAAGGGGAGGAGAAATATAGGACAACAAAGGGAATGGTAGAGCTTAGTGAAGGTTTCTTTTCAAATTATTAAAGATATGGTATATATGTATGTATATATGTATGTATATATGTAATCAGTTACTAAATTCTATTGTTGCCACTCCATAACATCTCCCATATCTGTCCTCTTCTGTGAACTCATACAACTAATATTCTAGTTAAGGACCTCATCACCTATGCCTGGATTATTGCAATCTGACCGTGTCACTTCCCCATTCAAATTCCAGTGAACCACCACATATTTTTTTATTCTTTAAAAATGTATATTTTATAATGTATTTAATTATTATAATAGTAAAATTATAAAACTTGTATATAACCTATTATATATATATATATATATAATTTGTAAATAAATATACACACTGCAGGGGTGAATACTCAAAAATACAAATACAATAACAATGTCTGAGGACCACTGATCTGATTGCTATTGTTAGCTAATCATATAATTAAATATCATTGATATTCATGCACTTTTAAGAAATCTAATTGTGGAAAATTTAATAAATGGACAAGAATATATAAGATGAGAAGATACAGATATAGTATATCCTATATACTACCAAAGGAATAGCCACATAGATGAGACCACAGTTCCATTCAAACATCAAAACCATGAACAGATTTCTAGTTTTTAAAGCATTAAATCATAATAGATATATGACAAATCTAGTAAGTGTCATGAAATCCCTTCAACCTCTAAATTTTTTTGACATTTTAAATTTACTTTCAGTCCTTCTTGTACCTCCTTAAATTTGTCCTAGATCAGGAGTCAGGCAGCCCTACATTCAAATCCAGCCACAAACACTAGCTGAGTGACATTTAATATTTTAGCCTCAGTTTTCTTGTCTATAAAATAGGAGTAACAGCTTCCACTTCTTTCATGGTAGGTGTGAGGATAAAATTAGATAATATTTGTAAATTTTTTGGCAAAAGAAAAAGTATATATATATTAGTGCTAGCTATTACAGAACTAGTAATAACGACAGCTCCCATTTTTTATGGCACTTAAAGGTTCAGGGAACCATTTTTATAAGAACCACCTTGTAAGATAGGCAAGGCCAATATTATTGTCCCTACCGGATGGATGAGGAAGCAAAAATTCAGGACAGTTAGATAACTTGCTCAGGGTCACACAGTGAGTTGAGAGTTGTGATTCTAACCTAGATCCTCTGATCCCATATAATGTTGATCATAATAACAATACTTAGCACTTATATATTGGCTTTAAGGTTTGCAAAGCATTTACATATATTAACTCATTTGATCTCACAATAACCCTAGGAGAGAGTTGCTATTATCATTCCTATTTTATAGATGAGAAAACTGAGGCAGGCAGAAGTTATGTGACTTGCCCAGAGTCATAAAAGCAGTAGTGCCTGAAGCTGGATTTGAACTCAGGTCCTCCTGTCAATCCTCCAACTCATTATAGTTAAAAAAAAATTTAGTCATGAATTTCCCTCCCCTTCACATTGCTTTAATTTCTAGTCTAGTCAGTTGCTCAGTCACCAGTTGACCATGCATTTTAGGAAAGAAAATGTTTGTTTCGTTTTTAAACTGAGTAACTTTAGGAGAAAGTATGGTACAGTAAAAAGAATTCTGACTTTAAAGTCAAAGGATCTGAGGTTTAAATCTCCATTATTGTACATACTCTTAGTAAAGTATTGGGTAAACTACTTAATGTCTCTGGACTTCAGTTCCTTATCTGTAAAATGAGAGGGTAGGACCTGGTGATCCTTAGGATCTCTTTTGGCTCTAAATCTATGGTTCTCTGAGTTAGGAAATTATGATAAAGCATCACAGGATAAAGTAGTGGTCAAGAAAAAAGAAAATGTTGACTGAAGAGTTTACCCTGAAAGAATTCAGGCTTTTCGACTGATAGCTAAATTTATGTATTATTAAAATACATTGCCCACTCTCTTGGGATGCCCCCAGGAAAATTACTATATCTTTTTCTAGGACATATGTATGAATGTGTATATACTTAGATTGGTAGAGAGAAGTAATTCGGAATTTTCTTGAAATATTTGACCTTATGAAAGCCTGTGGCATTTTGGCACATGAAAGTAGATGTTAATATGCCATCACTTGATAGGAACTGACTTGAAAGCTACCTTTTTACAGGGAATCTCTGAATCCTTATCCTCTCATACAACATAAGCATGAAGTCTGACTCCGTGTGATCATATCTACATTATGACTTTCTCTTTTGAGAAAAGGAAAGTTAATACCAAAATAATTTCTTGCAATGCTACCTACTAGTCAGGCAAGATAATGATTTCCATAAGGGTTTTCCAGGGACTTCAAAAGATAAGCCCACTTTATTCTTAATGAGAAGTTAATCATGGAGCTAGAGGGTGGAAAGAACCTTGAAAATTAAAATCAATTTAATTCAATAAATATTCACTGAGTGTTTACTATGAGCCAAATGCTGGATGGTACTGTGAAGGATATACAAGAGCTATATAAGTCAGAGTCCCTGCTCTCTATACTGCATAGTTGGGGGGAAGGGGTGCAGGGAGACAGACAGGATAAGACAAGCATATGTGAAGCAATCAGATAACAATATAACTTTTATTGATTTATGGGTCTATCAATATGACTTCACCTGAGTAAGCTATGGAAACTGTCGCAATCATTTATAATTTAGAGTCTTAGAGAATTGTCTGGGGAATAGATATTAAGTAATTTACCCATGTTCATAGAACTAATGTATGTCAGAAGAATTTGAACTCAGATCTTTCTGTCTTTATGGCTGACCCTTTATTTACTATACTGAAGTGTTATATAAAATATTAGATTATTTTAACAAGTTCTCCTATATACATATCTGTATTTATTTCCTTGAAGCAAATTGTAGTAAAGAAAAAAAAATCACATAACGCTTAATAATATTCATGTTAAAAATATATAACTTTCCTTTAAAAATGAGCTCCCAGATACTAGTAACTTATTCTGAATTTTCCCCAATAACCAACTTTTTAAATAAGAATAAAAATTGTTATCTGAATTTCCTATTTTCACCAGTATGTCAATATGTCAGAGCCCCTGATATGGTCTGTTCTTCAGAAGCAACCTTACTCACCTATTATCTCTGGGAGCACAACCCCATTGATTTAATAAATATATTTCCTCTGTTGAGAAACATACAAAGGAGAACCTAGAGAACTCATTTTTAAAAGCACAAAATAAACATCATTTTATAGCAAAAATTATTCATAAAACTCTCGTGTTTCAAGATACATTTTAAAAATACAAATGATCTAAAACAAAAATAATAATATCTAATGATGATGATGATGATGATGATGGTGATGATGATGATGATGATGATGTGGTGCTTTAAGGTTTGTAAGCACTTTTCAAATATCATCTTATCATATCCTCACAACATCCTCGGGAGGTAAAGCTACTGTTATTTTCATTTTACAGATAAGAAAACTGAGGCAGAGGTTTAGTGATTAATTAGCTCGGTGTTACACAGCCAGTAAGTGTGTGAGGTTGTATTTGAACTCAGGTCTTCCTGACTCCAGATCTAGTACTCTAGCTACCTGTTTTATTTTTTATAGTGGGTATGTCTCAATTTAATGGTGAATTATCTATAGAGTAGCTATTATGTTACAATGATTTGTCCTCACAAACCTTGTACTGTTATGGAAGACATGATATATATACAGAAATAACTAAGGCAAGACAGAATATGAAGGTGGAATGATAGTTTCAAAATACTAGGACTGGTCTGAAGGTGTGCCTAGAAAGATGGGCAGGAATTGGACATGTATGACGCTATGAAGATACAGAGTTGTAACTACACTATGACACTTGGGGATTTTACTCAGATTCTAAAATGTGTGCTTCCTGCACTTGATTTCTGGCCTGGCATCATGTAGCCAGCTGAACTGTATGTCCCTGTAGAAGTTGAGATAGATAGATAGATACAGACAAACAGACACAGAGACACACACCCACAGAGAAGAGAGACAGACAGATAGACAGAGACAGAGATAGAAAAAGAGAGAGACACAGAGAGAGAAAGAAAGAGAGAGGGGAGGGACAGGTCCCAGAAAAGGATGCATAGGTGCAACTCACTCTAAGGTACAAGGAAGGTGTTGAGCTGCATTAGCATAGAGTTTCCTCCCCTCTACCAATGAAATCACAGATCCCGTGCCCCTATACTATAGCTAGAGGTGGGAAGAGGGAAGAGGGTATTTGAGTGGCAGCACAGCATGAGAATGATGAGAGAGCTTTTTGATGCCTCTGAGTCTGACTAGATAAGATCAACTCTCACCCAAGAGGAGAACAGGGCTAGAGAATGGGAGTGGGAGTACCCAGAAGTAGATATTGGCACAGCAACAAAGGAGGAAGATATCTAGAGATGTAATTAATAAGACTTTTCTAATAGCTTGGTTGAGAAAGGAAGTCATGACATAGGACAGAAACTTGATGAGATGGTAGGGTCCAGAGAAAGATCTGTTTAAATATGAAGGAAGTCTGGTCATGTCTGAAGGCATTAGGGAAGGAAACAGACATATAGAAACTGAAAATATTAAAATATTTTTATAATGGATAGAATCATGGTATGTGTTTCTTCACATACTGATGTGCTCTTGAGAAATTGCACATGAAATGAATTTTTAAAAATTGAATTCTATTTTAATTGAACTGGAAGCATTGTTATTTAAGTGGGTTCCATGGAATATGTTTTTTTTCAATTGTAGAATTTCTTTGAGAAACAAATAATTACCTTATTTTTGGGGGGCAAATCTGCTTTTTAATATCTTGAATCTTCTAACAGTTATCTTTTTGTAATAATCTAATACAATCACATACAATTACATTTTCATGCTTGTGCCACTTGGCCTCTCCAGATTTATTACCTAGCAGGAATGGGAATAGTAAAATACAATTACATATTCATGAAAAAAAGTCTTAAGTTCAGTGAAGGTATGAGCCTTCATGGAGAATGAGCATGACAATGGTTAAAGCTGTTTATTTTTCAACTGTTCCCCTATCTGAGTGCTGAGCCATCAGCTGGATTCATCTCTCCTCCCTGTGGTCAAAGAATATTAGGACCATAAAATAACTCGGAGTTGGAAAGAATCACCAAGGTCATCTGTTCCAACCTCTTCTATCTGAACCATAAACTTTCTCTGTGACATCTCTGACAAGGGGTTATCCAGCCTCCTCTTAAATGCATCCAGGGACTAGGAACACTCTCTCTAATGAGGCATCCCATTCCTTTTTTGAATAGCTGTATGTGCTAAGAAGTCTTTCCTCATACTGAGCTGAAGTCAGCCTCCTTATAACCTGTACTCTTTAGTCCTAATCCCACCCTCTGGAGCCAACTAGAATGAGACCAGTTCCTGTTTCACATGACAAGCTTTAAATACTTGAAGACAGTGATTATCTTTCTCTTAAGTCTTCTTTTCTCCACTTAGGACAATAGTTTTTAGTCTTCTATATCATCCTACCACTGCCAACCTAGTCTTTCAAAACATCACTCTGATTATGTCATTCTCTGTAAGATCAAGTCCAAATTCTATAGTCTATTATTTTTAAGAATTTCCACAAGCTGGTCCCATTCAACCTTTTAAATCTCTCTGCTCTAGTTAATCTGGTCTATTTGCTTTCCCATGAAGATGCTTCTTTGTTTAGAGGAAGGTTTATTTCTTTAAACTGCAAATTAACAGGTTTTATATAAGGAAACACAAATTACAGTAATACTGGATGATATATATGTGTGTGTAAGTGCATCTGTATATGTGTGTGTGTGTGTGGGTATACTTACATGTTTACACACATACATACATACATACATACACATATACATATATATATACACACAATACATGTACACACTCAACCATGTGTGATGAACAAAGGAAAAAAGGTGAGACCAGGAATAATTGAATGCCCTTTAGGTTCACAGTTATATAAGGGGATTGCCTTTGGTTGCCATACACAGAAATTGAAGTTAATCACATTGGCTTGTGAAGACGCCAGAATTGAGCGGCAAATTGACACATGAGGTGGCCAGTGTGGATCGCAAGGGTCATGGAGATAGGACCTCTTCCTTCCTTTCTCCAGGTCTACCCTGACACAGAGTATAAGCAGTATTATTACTCCTATTTGAGTGTTCTTCTTGGTTTAGGACGTGGAATCCCACCTTCTGAAGTCCCAAGAAGAAAGAAGCTTTCTGGATAAAATGAGGGAGCTGAATCCTAGATCCGAGAGCGTTTTGTCTGTGTCCTAGAAATAGTGAGATATTGAAATCCATTGGATTGTAGTGAATCTAGTAGAAAAGGCAGAGTCTCTTTCTGTCTCCCTCTTCTAGGCTTTGGTTCATGCCATTAGCATTACTCTTTCCTCTCCTACCTACCTTATCTGCCTCTTACCTATCCTTCAAAGACCAGCTCAATTCCAATTTAATCCAATTCAGCAAAAAATCTACCACTGTTCTAGCAATAAAAACATCAGTAACAAATCATCCCTGTTATCAAGATGTTTACAATATAACCTCGATAATACAGCATACACACACACACACACACACACACACACATAAATAAAGGTCTACCATAATGAATCAACAAATTTAATTGCGACTTAATATGTGCCAGGAACTCTTCAAGGTTCTGGGGATACAAATATGAAAATAAGATGGTCACTGCTCTCTTTTATGAATCTTTATCAATCATAGTATATGCTATAGTTATCATACCCCTATTTGAACTCTCAGCATTTATTATATAAACTGATAATTTCTCAATTATTCTTGTATTGCCTAATGACATTTTCCCTCTTATACCATTCTTTGCCTCACATATGTGTTTACTGTCACAACTGAGTACATTCTAGAAAGGGACATGGACTCTCATACTTTCCTTACTTTCTCCTTCCACCACCGCCCCTAGAGTATTTAGAGATGCTCTCTGCCAGATCTAGGCAAACTGAATAGAAATTTATGTATGTTGAGATACTCCTTGGGTTGAACACTCATCAATTGGTTGTCAAAAAACTAGAAAAAAAGCTGATGGCATAGAGTGCCACACAAGATGGAAGAAAAGGTAGTTTTCAGCTGGTGGTCCTCTTGGCTCCTCCACTTTAGGCAGAAGGATGTAATTTTCACCAGGGATGGAGATGGCAACCTAACTCTACCTTAGCTTATTACTAGCAGAGGCCATTGCTCTTCACCTAGATCATTGATTTAGCTAGTTAGACTTTCACCAAGCCCTAGATACCTTTGCTTCTCTTGAGCGTTTTCTTCCTTTAGCATTGACCTTGCAATGATCAAAAGGTCCTGGAAGACCTGCAAGTTATATCCAGAAATAGTAGCAGCTATTGAGAGGTTGCAGGTACAATAGCAGTGGGAGACAGAGTCAGTGTCAGAGAGAAATTGAGGCCACCGGAAAGACGATCCCTCTTTGTGTTTGATCAGTGTGTTTAGTAGAGGTGAAATATAAAACAGCTAATGTGCAGCCTTACAAAGAAACTCTGTCCCAAAGTGGCTTGAATATTAAATGTCTCTCAACTACTTATACTTGTACAGCTAAAGGTATATTACTGGATTCTGTTCTAATCATTCTCTATGTTCTTTTTAATTGCTTAGTAATCCTTTTTTTTTCTATGTGGGGATAAGTAGCTTGTTACCTGATTCATGTTTCTGTATTGAGTACCTTTTCATTTCCCCTCTTGCTGAGGAAAATCTTAGATTTCAAGCCCATACATTTATGTAATTAGCAACTCTATAAGCAGCAACTTTCTTTGGAATCCAAAGTAGGAAATGGAATGAAGTGCTAGGGAAAGTCTAATTCCGCCTTATAGAAAATAGGTCATCTGAGGGCAATGAATCTAGGGCAAGCCATAATGGCAAGTAAAAGACAAGACTGTTTCAGGTCACCAGTCTATAGCCTCAGACAAGTGGTACTGATGCAGCTCTGTATTAGACTGCTATTTAAACTGCTGCATGTTTCTTTTGTGTCTCCAAAACTCCTTGGTAGTAGCATCTGCTCTGAGAAATGGCTACCAGCACATCTAGATCTATATAGCTCTTCTTTATGTAGGACATTTCTTACAAAAATCCTGTGAGTAGGTGGTGTAAGCTTTAATGTCTCCTGTTAATGGATGAGGAAATTGCAGCTAAAATCAGTTAAACTGATGATAGTCATAGAGTTACTAAATTCCCAAGTGGGAACTCAAATCCAAATTTTCTGATCCTATTGTCCATTACAGCTCTTTCCACTAGACCAGCTGAACATACAAAAGATTCCCTAGTGATAAGCTGAAAAGAAAAAAGACATTTTTATGAACCTTGAAAGGTTACACTATACTTGAAGAATTTAGTGACTCTTATGAAAATTCAGAATCGTATGAATTTCTTTTAAAGAATGTTCCCAGTCCTTTTAGTTGAAAGGTTAAAAATGTAAGTGATTTTTTGTTATAAATCCCAAAGAATATGAAATCATTTTATGGCTTGAACCCAAGTATTTTTAACTATCTTAAGATTGATCAAATGCCATTTTTATTTCTATACAATGCTCCTCTCTCCCTCCCCGTCACCTGCTGAACCTTGTCCTCATTCACTAAACATTAAACTGATGGCAATTCTTGTCACTTTGCTAACCTTTTAAAGATCCTAAAAATAAATTATTGAAGTAGAATGGACCATCAAGGGTTAGGATCAACTAAATAAATACTAGCAACAGATAGAACTGAAGAGGGCAAAATGTAAATAAACCAATAAAAGCAATTTAAACAATGCATTGATATCTGAACTGAAACTAAAATTAAAAAGGGACAGTCACACAGGATAATTACATTAACTAAAGAACCAAAACCAAATGAAAGTGAATTTAATGAAAATAACTGTTTACTTTGAAACTAAATCCAGGATGAGTAGGAGAGAACAAATATATAAACTAATTTAATTCTGAAGTCAATGCACATAAAGAGGTTTACTTTGCTTCAGCCTTACGAAAAGAAATGCAAATTGCAGAAGAAAACGTTCCTCTAGTCCTAGCCCAGAATAAAAACGAGAATGTATAGGATTTTAAGAACGTCTCAGCACTTGTGACCGCTTTTGGAAAGTGATTATATACCATGGGAACATGATACATTCACATCACCACTGTTTCAATGCTTTATTATATCATGAAGGTGTTTAAACATCCAATGACGAACCTCAGAGAGTCTGACTTCTAAATCATGAATTTGATGGATACCAATGTGTATCTTGAAACTGTAATACTTTACTTAAGTTTTTGTAACTGTTTCCTCATATGAATGATTTTTACTATGTTATTTGCAGCTTGGAATATTCAAACCTTTCAGATAAACATATCAGTCCGAACTTTTGTGATGAATTATACAGTTTGTAAGCTGGAGAAAACCTTTAAGATCTATGTTTATTTTAAACATTTACTTTTACAAGTTAGGAGACTGAGACCCAAAGAGGTATAATGACTTGCTCAAGGTCACAAAAGTCATTAATAACGGAGCAGATTCTAGAATCTAGGCTACTAAATTTACTGTCTTTTACTCTACAGTCCTAATTATCGAACCTTTTGCTAACTTCTGTATTAAATATCTCACTATTGTACCAGCATTCATTATTAATTTCTTCACAACTGAAAAATCCATTGGATGGTGAAATAGCTAGGTTTCCAATATGATTTGAATATTGTTTTTTTTCCTTGACCTTTGGACTGAAATTTTGGTAAGAGTAGAAAGATCACTAACCCTGGAATCAGAGTATATGAATTCAAATCCCGCCTCTAACCCTTTCTTGGTGTATGGGCAAGTCACAACTTCCCTGGGATTCAGTTTCCTCATATGTAAAGTGGAAGAGATACAGTAGATGTCCTCTGAGATCTCTTTCAGCTGTAGATTTAAGATCCTGTGACTTTCGGGTTGATTGGTTTTTATTCCCCAATGTGAATATCTGTAAAATTGCTGTCTTATTTCTTTGACCAATTAGCCAAATGCTACTCAAGGTCTATTTGTTTGTGAGTTTCACTTTTTTTGACCCACACTGTCAAACTGAAGGGACTTCAAAGCCCCGTTTTAACTGTTTTAGCCTTTGTATACTCTTTCTGACTTTTGTATGCTTATATATTTATGGACATATGGTGTGCCTCAAATTGATGATGGGATTCCAGGTCTTTCGATTTTACAATTGTCAAATCCCGCATTCCTTAATGTTGACATTTGGTAACATTTGAAAGTGCCATTGAAATAAAAAGTCTAAACTTTCTCCTAGTATTCTGCAGGTAAGCAATTCTTCCATTTCTTCTTCTTTGCCCTAAAAGTTAATAAAGCAAATCACTCTGGAGACCGTTTGTGCCTTCAGTCCACAGGCTTGTGACCTATATGGAATGAATCACAAACCTTACTCAGAACCAATAAAAAATAAATAAATGAAAAGTCAGATGGGTTTTTAGACTTCCCCACTGAGTCTGAACAGAGCGATTAGTGGGTAATTCAGTAAGCAAGGGGACATCTTTTCTCCTATTTGTCTGTGAGCAGTTATTATAAAAAATATATATATATTATTTTGGTGCTTAGTGCCATTTGAACAAAAAGGAAAATGAAAAATGGACAATATGACTCATATCTTAGGTCATGAACTCCCAAAGAAAAAAGCCAGATTAAAAAATAATCTTCATTTAAGGAAGTGATAACTTTTATCTTTTTTTCACAGCAGAGCAGTTCAGTGAAATAGCAAGGCAACTTTTAAAATTTTCTTTGTCTTTATCTCTCTTTCAAAGCTATCAGCAGAACATACCCGAGTTAAGCTAAAAACTACTTTCAAACAACTAGCCATGAAAAGTTGGGGGAGGTAGGGAAAGCAATCTATTCATAACAAACAACATAAAAATTCTTAATCTAGGCATATAATACCTATATATGTGTATTTCTATGTATTTGTGTGACTGTGTGTGTGGTGTGAACATACACACATATGTGTTCAGTTTTTATTCAATTAAAAATTTATTAAGCAACTTTTATTTTGCAAAGTTCTGTGCCACACTCTGAGAATACAAAAGACAAGTCTTCACTCTCAAAAATCCTATATTCTACAAAGAGTTTATATTCTACTGGAAGGCAAAGACCAACAGACAAAATAGGAATTCTGCATATTCTAAATAGATTGGGAGATTTGCTCAGAATAGGCACCATTACTAATGGGATTCAAGCCAATGGAGGATGTTCCCTTGGAAGAAAAATGACAGGGGCATATAAAAGAAGTAATGCCTATAATACTTGCTCAATATGCTGCTATGCCTTTTAAATAAACATAATCTTTTTTTTAAAAAAACATAACAGTATTCACTGGATTTGATTAAAAAAAACTCTACTAGGTCTGCAATCTATGAAGCCTGGAAAACTATGGTTCAGAACTAAATATTTGTGACTGATGGGTGAAGTAATTTGGGATCTGACTCTTCATTTGGAACCAGGAAAAAATGGAGGTTTCTCATTACTATAAATTCTATCATTATGTCCTCTTGAAATTTCCAATGGTCTCTCCAGTGACTGGCTTCACTTCAGTTACACTTAACTTTTGGGTCTTTCAAATTTCTGCCTATATTCCCAGAAGCCTTTAGGAAATGGATACATATCCAATATATCATAGAAATAAACTGCAATGGGGAATGTCTCATAATTCTGAAAATTCCATACTCTACAATATCAGAAAGGAAGGTTGACTGAGTAATATTAACTTATGATTCTTTAGGAATACTTTAAGTGCCTTTTTGTTTTCAAAGAACACTTAACAAACCAAAATTGCCACACTCATCATAGCCACATACTCACCTTTATAGTGGTACATGATAGCTATTTTCAGGGTCAAGAAATGAAGAAGAATTCTGCATTGTGTTGGAGTAGTGTAGAAATTTAGGTAGACAATGAAATGCTTCATTTGGAAATGGGTTAGAACCTAGAGAATAACATATGCACTCTTCAGAGGAGTATTGTTATATACTTATTGAATAAATGTATTTGAGATCTTGGCAGTGAATATTTTCATATTTATGTATACATTGTGTGTATTTATATTTCTAACAAATATATTTATGACACACATATAAGAAGACTTCTTAGTCCTATGCATATACATATACATGGAAGTCACATATATTTGAATTTGGGCTCACAAAAATTTTATTTAGTCTTCAACATTTGCATTAGACTTGCTGCACATCTTTAGTACTATTCTGCACTCTCTCCCTAATTTCTTCAATTTCTTTATGTATTAGTTGACTGAAGAAAAAACACACACACATGTATTTGCTAGGAACAAAGACATTTACAATTCTTTTAGACACAGAAAAATGTCTATGAATTCTTTACTCTTCTAAAAAAAGGAAGGAGAGAGTTGAAATATATTAAGGCATTTTTATGGGTCATCCCCTGCCTTTTATGAATAGTTCTGCAACATCTTGTTCTCTGAAGGATAAATGATACAACTTCATATAAAGGTACTAATATTATTCTATCCAACAGAATATCTTTAACTATTTCTTTTCCCTTTCAGTTAGATGATCAGTTTGTTTTCTGAATGTAGGTGGGTGAATTTATAATCCTTCACAAAACCAAATCGAAAGATGCATCTGGTGTCTGTCTCAAAGGAGAGGCATTTTGATGGGGTCTAGAATGGGTGACAAGAAGGGGAGGGACTAAACCTCTGAGGCAACAGAGTCTTCCTCCTTTTTTGGATGACTGCTTGATCTGTTTAAGGTCATGTACGGACTCAAAAGGGCTGAAGACTGCTGTTAACATGTCAACATTTTATGGACTTTTGAAAATGTGCTTATGGGGTTGGGGAATGATAAGAATAGTTCACATTTAGATTTGTATTTAAGGTTTGTAAATTGCTTTACAAATACTATCTCATTTTATCCCCACTACAACCCTGGAAGGTAGATGCTATTATTATTCATATTTACAGGTGAGGAAACTGAGGCAAATTGAGGTTAAGTAACTTGCCCAAAGTCACACAGATAGTAAGAATCTGAGTTCAGATTTAAAATCAGGTCTTCCTAACATCAGTGCTCGAACCACTGAACCATCCAGTTGCTTCAACAAATTGTGGTACAGGAATGTCATGTAACATAACTACACTGTAAAGATGATAAATAAGAAGTCAGAGAAGGGCAGGGAGACAATAACTTCAATGATAAAAATGAAAATGAATCTCCTTCTCTGGGACATTTCATGTATGATCGGACTCAGTTAATGTATTTGTCAATTTTGCTTCTCTAACCATCTTTTCTTTTTTTTAGTAGCTCTCCCTCACTCAAATCAAAGTCAAGTGCAAGTCATGTCATCATCTTGATGTCATGGTCTTTTTTCAAGAATGAGGGACAAATATAAAATTGTTTTTAGTATTTATTGAAAGGGATAGCTAGGGGAGGGAAGGAGAATATATTTAGAAATGAAGAGGATGTGAAAACAAAATATAACCCTAAAATTTTAAAAAGTTAAATTACTTATACTGTCCAGTTCATTATTTATTATTTAATTAATATTTATTGATGTATGTACTTTTTACATCAATGTCATTTTTCAACATATCCTTTCTCTCATTTATGAGCCTTCCCTTGCCCAAAAGAAAAGTAGCTGGGACAAAATAACAAAAATAGCAATGACATCTGGCATTGTATGTAACGTTCAGCACACATAGTTCCCCACTTCTCCTAGAAAAGGAAAATGTACATTTCCTGGCCAACTTTGGTCATTATAATTGTATCAATTGAATGTCAGGCACTGTGCTAGACACAGGGGATAAAAAGATAAAAATAAATTAGTTCCTGCCTTCGGGTAACTTGCATTCATTCATTTGGGGGAGATACCATACATAAAAAAATATATGCAAAAAATATATAAAATAAGTACAAAGTAATTTTTTGGGGGGGGGAATCACTAATAAGAAAGTCTCCATGTGGAAGCTTGTATCTGATCTGTACTCTGAAGGGAACTAGAAATTTTAAGAGGTGGAGGTAAGGAGGGAATATGTTCTAGTAATGGAAAATACCCTATGAAAAGTCCTGGGGTGGGGGAAGATGGCAGATTATATACAGGAAATACTAGGAAGATGAGTGATTGGACCATAGAGAGAATAAAGGGGAATAATGTGTAATAAGCCGAGAAAAGTATGTTGATCCACTTCCTTCTTACAGTAAATAATATCCTATTAAATTTATATACCACAATTTCTTCAGCCATTCCCGATTGATGGGCATTCACTTTGTTTCCAGACTTTTGCTGCCACAAAAATCCTGCTACTTGAGTATTTTTGTACATATAGAATCTTTCTACCCTTGTCTACCTTGGGGTATATATACCCCAAGGGTATATATGGGATCTCTATGTCAAATGGTATGGATAATTTTGAGATTTTTCTTTCATAATTTTAAATTGTTTTCTAGAATGATTGGACCATTCCCAAACACCATCAAAAACAATGTACTGTGCCTGTTTTCCTGCAGTCACCATACTGTAACATTTTCATCTTTTCTCATTTTTATCAACTTGCTAGGTTTGATAGGAAATCTCTGCATTATTTTCATTTCCATTTCTTTTATTTTAGCTATTGAGTGTGTGGTTGGTGACAGTTTCATACATACATACATACATATATATATATATATATATATATATATATATATATATATACATATATATGGTTGATGATACTTTTAAGTTCTTCCTTTGAAAAATGTTAATATTCTTTGACTACTTATATCTATTGGGGAACTTTTTTAAAATTAATCTCAAAGACAGAGAAAGAGTGAGAGACCAGGTGGGGAGAGAGAAATCAAGTCAATAGAAGAGAGAGAAAGGGGTTGAGAGGGAAGGAAGGAGACACATACACAGAAACAGAGATAGAGACATGGCGAGAGGGGAAGGTTGGAAGTAGTTCATCAAATTAACCTAAGCATCTTATATTTTTTCTTCAGCGTTTCCAGGGTGAAAAACAGGTACATATCAACTACCATAACAGTAAAATTACATTATGGAATATTTATACTGATGAGCCATAGATATGATTACAGCAATCCATTAACACTGGGCATATGTCAGACCTGGGCTTGGATTCTGACTCTGTCACCGCATGAACTTGAGTAAGTCACTGAAACTTTTTAGATCTGTTTTCTCATCTGTAAAATCATGGGGTTGGACTAGATGATTCCTAAAGCTCCTTATGTTCTCAAATCTATGATCTTAAATGTTTTATATAGTTAGCACTAGTTTCAGTGTTCTGAAATCTTCTAGCAATTCTGAAGTGAAATTTTTTTCTCTATGCTATTTTAATGAGTCATTTTTTCCCTGCAATTCCATTGCACACATCAGTTTTCCTCTCCTTGTTTCCATTTGCTTTTTTCTTCAGGCCTTCCAGCCTTTCCTTCTTTTTCCTTAAATTCTCATAATTCCTTATTATTTTACTCATTAGCTGTACTTTTTTCTCTATTGAGTGATTCATCAGTTTCCAGTATATATATTGCCAAGAACGAGCTACTAGATTAATTGGTAGTATTTGGTTGCTATTCGGTCATTTTCAGTCACATCCAATTCCTTGGGGCCTTATTTTGGGATTTCCTTGCAAAGAAAGTGAAGTGGTTTGCCATTTCCTTCTCCAGCTCATTTTGCAGATGAGGAAAGTGAAGCAAATAGGTTAAGTGACCTTCCTAGGATCACACAGCTAATAAGTGTCTGAGATGAGATTTGAACTCAGGAAGATAAGTTTTCTTGACTCCAGGTCCAGTACTGCATCCATTGTTTTACCTAGCTTCCCATCAGCCCAGTAGCAGCTACCTAGCTGCTATTAAGATGGACATGGGAGTCCTATTCTATAAAGTAGTTCCAGATATATGTAGACATAATGACTTCATAATCAGTATGCACCATTTTAAAGATAAGGATTGGTAGCTATTGCACTGGGCATTCTGCCTCATAGTCATGGGGTAGATCAGTAGACCTCACCAAAATCACTTCTAGTCCTAAGATACCAAAATCTTCAGTACTGAAAAATCAGCTTCTCTTAGCCTTTATTTTGCATGGTTCTAAACCCGTGACAAGGGGTAGAGTTATTGGACTGTAATCAATTGCAATATAAATTAGCCAAATATAAAAAAAGTAAAAGGTTAGTCAAATCTCATTTCAAAGCTACCTTTTTAAATACATGATTTTCTCCTTAGAAATCTCTACTCTTTCCCACTTATACTCAGAGTACGTGATATATAGTGAGGAGGAAAATTTTTATCTCTATATTACAAAAGGAAGACCTAAATGAAGGGAACATAAATGACTAAAATTAGCTTTCTCACAGGGTCTATCCACTAGACTCCCCTCTCTTATCTTGGTCATGTGGGTCCTGTTAATGGTGATGGGTTGCCATGGGAATCAATACTGGGGCCAGCAGTTTTTTTCATTTTCAAAGAACAATGACACATACAGTCTATTCCAATGACACACTTCTCAAGAAGTGTCAAATACACTGGCAATGACTTTTCGTCTTTACCTGCTTTCTTCTTTATCTTTGTTAATATGGAAGCTTACTCTTAGATTGCCTATTGCATTTTTAAAAGTTTGCTACTAGGCTATAAATTTCTCCCAGCATCTCTTCTCAGACAAGGTTCAATACCTCCTAGAATATAGTATTCACAAATAAAAGTGAAAGAAAAGGTTGCATTTTTTCATACTAAGTGCTTGGGTACTTAAATGATAATTCTTGAATAGCACTTTGGCATTCCTAAAGGGTGGTATGCATTGAGGGTGTTCCAAATCAATATGACTGATATGATTACCCTAATTTATTATTTTGACATTCCAGTTTCAAAGAAAGGGAAGAGCAATTTCTCTGTTTTGTTCTGGCTTGGCTAACCCTATTATTGGGATAAAAGAGAAAAGCTGATCGATAGCAGAGGCTCAGTGCCACAAAATCCTCTGTGTGATCTCATAATTCTTTTTAGGTTTCTCTCATCTTTTTCTTTGAAAGGATTAGTTTTTTTTTTTTAAGGACATGAGTCAACATAAAACAATAGAATTCCAAAGTCATTGACTAATAGCAACGGTTAATGTGAATAAATACCCAAGACTATTTTCTTCATTCCAGTTAAACAAAGAGAGAGAAGACCCTTTATCAATAGTTTGATTTTAAATAGAATTCTTAGAAGCAGCATGGTGTAGTGGGTAGAACTAGCTGTACAATCAGAGAGCCTGGGTTCAAATTATGCATCCGATATTTCCAGGAGTCATTTAACTTCTGTGTCAGTTTGTTCACCTGTAAAATGAGAAGATTGCACTAGATGACTTCCGAGGTCCTTTCAGATCTGTATCTATGGTCTTATGAATTGAACTATTCACCGAGCTAGAGTAGCAGCGCTGTAGTGACTGCTCTCGTTTTGCGGATTTTTTCCTTACCATAATGGTATCTACCCTATGGAAGAAAAGCAACCTTATTTCTTTTAAGCTGCTCTATATATCTCCTCTCATATATTCTGACTCATTACCATTTTTAGCAACTTATGCTCTCCCTCTGATTGAAATAGAGCCAGGTAGGCGAACAACACAGGTGGGAAGTGAATAGGTTTTTAAATTATTTACGAGGCTGGAATGTATTATTTTCCTCATTCACACTATAGTTTCTCTCTGCCTTCTCCTTTCCTTCCCTTCTTCCCTCCCTTCTTCCTTTTCTTTTCCTCCCTTCTTTCCCTCTCTCTTCTCCCTCTCTCTGTTTCTCTCCCTCTTCTTCTCCCTCCCCTGCTCTGTTTCTTTCTCCTTGCCTCTGTGTCTCCTTCCCTTCCTCCCTATTAATCTTTTAAGTGACTGAACAAGGCAGTAGTCATGCATTGGGAGTAGGAGAGCCCTTAAGGAGAATGTGCTCTCTGTTATCCTGCTAGAATAAGTATCTTTAATATGGTGTCTTCCTCCTTGACTGTAAATCCACTGTAAAGCCTTTACTAGCCATATGTGGTAAGAAACACAAGACCTAGACAAAGAACATAGACGTTTAAAACTGGTGGAATCTAACAAGTACAACACTAATTTATTTTAGAGAAATTGAGGATCATATAGGAAAAGTTAATTGCTCAAGATCATATAGTTTGTAAGTAGAAGAGCTAGTACTTAGATTCATCTCCCCTGACTCCAATCTAGTGTCCTTTCCACTGAAAGATTAAAACAGTCTCTGTCCTAGGACAAGAGGATCCAGCTGTCAGTTACACTTGCTGATCTGTTTTTTATTTCCTGCCTTTATTGACCTTAGCAGATTTTGGACTCTGCTTACAAAGACATGAGATAAGAGTCCACCTAGGATGAGGGTCATAGGGCTTTGTTCCAGAACAATGAAATTTAGAAGACACTGGCATGACTTATACTCCTTCAGCAGCTCAGAAACAAATGAACCTAACATCTCGGTAGCAAGAATAATTCATTAAAATAGAAAACTACTAGACGCTATAATTCTTCTACCTTCCTCTGGTAGCAGTCATTCTTCAAAAGTGAGTGTAGAGTCCCCTGTGACACAAAGTCTCATGGGCTTTTTTGTCTTCTACTCTGCTGTTGAAAAATTCAGCTGATTTTTTCTTTAAAAGTTGATTTAAGGGCATGTCTTGTACTGTCTGAACTAGTTGATAATATTGATATTTTTAAGGCTCTGTTTGCTTGTCTCCCTGGACTCATGAGAGTGGTTTATTCTTATGTTCTAGAATATTCCAGAATTTAGATCTGGCTCAATGACCTGGACCTTGGATATATGCTTTTTACTTCTCTACCTACATGAATTTTCTGGACCCAGGGACATTTCCTGTTTAGATCTATGTTAATAACTTGTTCCTCCCTATCCTAACTGATAGTCTTAATTAAATCTGTATCTACCAGTTTCCTCCTATGAAGTAGAACCCTGGTTCCAATGTCTCCTGCACTGTTCTGATATTAACTGCTTAGTATGTCCTGCTCAATTAGCTTCTTGGTTCTAGCCTGCCCCATTCCATTACCACTTATAGTAAGAAAAGAGATGAATCTCCAAGGAAACAAGAAAGAAATGAATAATGATGGGCTGGACTTGATATTGTTAAGATCCCTTCTGGCTCTAGGGTTATATGGTTTAAGGAAGAGTGGGCTAGGAGAAGAGCCCGCCCCCCCCCATTTCCCGCCCCACTGGAGGTGGGGGTTGGGTAGTGAGGAGGAAAATGTGCTAGAAAAGGAGACAGAGATATGAAAGTAGTGAGGGATAAGAGACAAATAAAGATAGTGCAATGTCATGGGATCCAGGAGAAGTTTCAAAAATTAAGGATAGTTAGAATTTCCTTTAAATGTGATCACAAGATCCACCCACCTTTTTGGGGAAGACTTCTTCCAAAGTAGATAGGTGCCTCCATGTCTTTTCTACTTTCTAAATTCTGGAAACATTTATGGCCTACAAGTACTAGAATCTCAGTATTGGAAGAAACCCCAGAGGTCATCTAGTTCAACCTATACTTGACTAAGGGAGCCTTCTACATTAACTCCAAGAAGCAACCATCCTGTAGGGGCCATTACGTGCTTAATAAACACTTTGATCTGATCAGGCACTCACTGTTCTCTATTTTTCCTATTTCCTACTATACAGGGTTCCCAAATCATATATGAATAGTTTCCAATAGGAATTGTCTGAAGTTCATTCATCATATTCATGTTTTCCTTTCCTTGTTCACTCAGCAGTTTACACCAACAGCACAAATTAATCCTGGGAACAAATATTTGTTCTGAGTCTGTGTGTGTGTGTGTGTGTGTGTGTGTGTGTGTGTGTGTGTGTTGTGCTTTTAATCCTTTCATTCTATTATTTCCCTATCATAAGAATGACCATAGGATTATTTTATCCTTATAATTCATATAGTTCATTATTTTCCATGATGATTAGGTTCTACTTCATTTTAAAGTCAAAGAAAAATGTGCTGGCAAATAGGGCAGAGAATATTATAATGTGTGTGGGGGGGAGTGGGGGGGGAGAAACACTCAGTCTGGCATAAGAGACAAGAATTCAAATTCCAACTCCAAAGCTGTGACCAACGAGTAAGTCACTTGTCATCTCTGGAAACTCCGATTTCACGTATCTATAAAATGGAGGTTGACAGTATTGGTGCTATTTATCTGATCGTATGCTTGTAAGGAAAATGCTGTGTAAACCTTAAAGTACCATGGACATATGACCTAAGGAGTCACATTTATACCTTTTCAGACCATTTTAATAAATGTGATTGAGTAATTTATTTGCTTGTCAATGGGTCATTACTTTTAAAAAATCACATTAGATGTGTCTGGTACCCACAGTGACCTGTTCTTAGATTATACTCTGTAGTGAGAAATGGCATCAGAATTTTGGATTCTATTCTCTGTAATATATTTCTTTTGTGTCAGATGTTCGTCATACATTTCCATTTTTGCCTGACTCATACTACATTGCCTTTCCACATTCTGATGACTGATTAATCAATCTGTGTACATGATCCATAGTCTAAGATGTTTGAGAATGACTGTAGTTTCACTAGAGTACTTAGGGGGGGGAATCTACATGGAAATTCCGATTTTTGGGGTCTGTGCAATCCTGGGGAGAATGTTCCAAGATTTCGAGACTGTGCTAAAATTTTAGATGCCAGAAACATTTCCTAAAACTTACAGAAACTATGTCAAAAACATTCAGTAAATACATAATAAAATGGATCTTGTATCATTTTTTTTCCAGGAATAGCAGAGGTAATAAATGATACAATGTGCTAGAATTTGCATAAAGCTAAGAATTCATTCCATCTTCTGATAACTTGTCAGCTGGGAAAGGAACAAAGTATTAGAAAAAAAGGGGAGGGTGTTGAGCTAAAGATGATATAGGATTAATGAAAGAAAAAAACCATCAATATATCAATTTGTAAGTTATTTGCCTAATCAACTAATGTGAAAATTAATGACCTTTAAAATGAAAGAAATGTAAATGTATCCATCTAATTTAAAAAATTGATAGCTTCATCATTTATTGCCACTAAAAAAAGGGGGAGTCTACGACATATGCTGATCAAATTCTGTCCTCAGATGGCAATAGAGTCAATCAGAATCAATCCCCATATGGAAATTTGGCGATCAAAATGAATTATATTATATAATAAGACCCCTCCATGACTTCTAGATTGATTAGTAAAGTTTATCAGAGTTGGAGGACAATAACATCCACTCAGCAGTTCATACCATCTGAAAAAATTAATCCTAGGAACAAATACTTGTTCTCAAGTCTCTCTCTCTCTCTCTCTCACTCTCTCTCTCTCTCTCTCTCTCTCTCTCTCTCTCCTTCCCTCTCTCTCTCTTTCCCTTTCTCTCTCTTTCTCTCTCCTCTCTCTTAATGCTTTCACTTTATTATTTTCCTATCATAGAAGTGCACACAATATCATTTTATCCTTACAGTAAATAATTTCGTTCTTTTTTTGAGATTCCTATTAAAATCGTCAAGATAAATATAGTATCATTATAAGGCAATTTTTTATCTTGGCATTGTCTTTGATTAGCTCTCTCAGAGAGTATCAGTGCAGGAACAGGTTACATACATAATCTTGAAAGACTCAGTAACAATCAGATTTAGTAACGTTATTCTCTTTCTAATGATCATTCCTTCAGACCACTTATCCCTCTTATCTTCTGTCCCTTCATCCTGAGGACAAGATTTATTTACAATTATAGTAGATAAAGAATCCAGTTTGGTGCAGCTTAGGGAAAATTACCCATCAAGCCAAGTCAACATACATTCATTAAGCACCTACTTTGTGCCACCCTCTATACTTGTAAGGGTCTCAGGCAGGATCCTGACAAGTTCCCTATTCTATCTACTTTTCCACCAAGCTGCCTCAATGACATGGATAAAAAGTGGACAGTTAGAAAATTTCACTCATGGGTGCACTGGAGCCAGCTCTAACTGGTTAGAAAGAGCCAATCACTCAGTTTTCAGTGAGAGCATTTACACCTTGGAAATCAGCAAACACTGAATCAAGGCTTAGAAAGTAATGGAGAAAATGTTAAAAATTCAGATTAAACCTAAAAACATGACCTTCTTTTCAGAACCAATTGCCCACCATTTGCCAGCACATCCCTGGCTACTTTGGTGCCCTTGCAATGTGCAGGGAAAAGAAAGGAGACCTCCAGTGAGTTAGGTGGAATTCCTCTGGTGAATTTTTGAGGCATAATTAGAGTTACAAGGTAGGGATGGATGTGTTAGGATTTATTCTGTTGGAGAAAACTCCTAAATTAATTAGATCCAAATGAATCTATGATCCATTTGAGTATTTTTAATAATTCATCAAGACCATCAACTAAGGCATGGAGGGGCTATAATCTTTAGGGTTTGTTAGTAGCAAGAGTTCCTTCCTCATCTTCCTCCACCCCCAAGAGAATCATGGGTCTTTTGAAGTATTGCACATTCACGTTCTTGAAACAGGGGCAAATAACTACAGCTTTGGCAGAACCTTGCTTTCTTATTTAGCTGCATCATAGAGGTTTAGTCAGTTATCAGCTTGAAAAACTGAATTAACTAGAAATACAGCTGAGGCAGAGACAGTAGTAGCAGGCACACTTACAAAGCCTAGTTTTCTTGCTCAATTATGAAGAAATGAAAATAATGTCCTGAGAAGCAGAGGTCACTCACTAGATCTGAGCTTTGACATGTGGCTTAATGCATGAATACTCCTTTTAAATGTTATTTATCCTTATTAATAAACCATTTAGTTTTCAGTGTGCTTGGCACTGTATAGAACATTTAAAAAGCATACAGTAATGGAAAGATAGGGTCTATTATAAATCCAAAATTTCATATATTTATATAGATAAATATAGAGATACATACATATATATATAGATATATAGAGATATACACTCATATATGCAATTGCATATACACATATACATATGCCTGTAAATATATATATACACCATACATTATACACATGCACATATATACATATATGTATACATACATGCATGCAAAGGTGTGTTATGAGACTTTATTCTGAGACACCCTAGTGACAAATCCGTTCCCCATCCTGAGAAGCTAGGGGAAGTTAGCTTCAGACAAGGAAGGCCACCCAAAGCGCTCCCAGCCTGATCTCAAGAATGACAACAGTTCTACAGTTGTTAGTACAGCCAGAAGAGGAGGCAGGAGAGGAGCCAGGATCCTGCTGGGGAACTAACTAGGCAGGATGTATCAGACCAGGGTCAGAGATGGAAGAATGTGTTTCTTAGATTAATGTTTTACAGCTCCATAATATGCCTGGGACAGGGGTACAACTGATGGATTCTGAAGAAGGAAACAGATGAGAGATTACAGCAACCAAAGAGACTGCTACACCAAATCAATGATAAATCTATGCCTGTGAGACTTTAAAAAATTTTTATCTTCAGCATGCTTTAACTTTGAATCCTCCTTTGCCCCTACCTACTTATAATTTAAAAAAGTTTATTGTCAGACCTGTTACCTTTTTTCCTTTTCTTTTTTCTCTTACCCAATAATTTATCTGATCTTCTTTCCAATAGACCATTCTATGGTATCATTACACTACCACCAATTCTGCAATGTCGCCTTACCTGTTCTGACATCTTTACGGAGGAATTGCATAAAATCTCCTTGGGGGGAAGGCTTCAAGTCTAGTTTGTGGTTTTATTTTCTTGTGTTTTACTTCCTCACAAAAAACATCTTTTGGGACTCCCTCCTTTGCCTCTTGTCCAGATACCAGCTTTACTGAGCTGGTAGTCACAGCAACTATATAGCTAAGATGATTGTCGAGGCCATATGTGAACATGTTTCTAACTGAACAAGGTCAATAATGATGAAAAATAATTAACCTCATATAGTTAATTACTGACACAGGTGAAAATCTCAGTTAATACACTTTTAACTGTTTCCAAAATTAAGCCTAAAGAAACTGTGGAGAGGTCTCCTTCTTACTCCAGGGTCTTATATTGTAAACATGCCTAAGCCTAACATTCAGGAAGAAAACAAAACTCCTTTCTCCCTTTTTATTTTCTGGGTAACTTGAGACTGTGTATAGTGGATACATCCAGGAACACACTGGTTCATGTGCAGTCTCTGATATGTGCTAGCTGAGTAACCTTGGACAAGCCTTCTCTTCTTGCTTTCTAAGACCATAAGCTACAGAACAGGTATAGACCTGCATTGGCAGAATCTTATCTGGAGCTCCCTATACTGATAACTAAGCATACTCATCAGAACAAAGTTCCAAACCCTATATTTTTGCTCATTCATTTTCAGTCATATCCTGCCCTTTCTGATCTCATTTGACATTTTCTTGGCAAAGATACTGGAGTGGTTTGCCATTTCCTTCTCATTTTACGGATGAGAAACTGAAACAAACAGGGTAAAGTAACTTGTCCAGGACTACATAGTTAGCAAGTGTCTGAACTTGTCTTCCTAACTCTAAACCCAGAATTCCATCCATTGCACCTGCTAGCTCCTTTCAGATAAAGATTACACAAGGGAATAGGTATACTAGACAATACTGAGTAAAGGTGCTCTCTTATTGGGAACTAAATGACTCAACACAACTAAAAGAGTTCTAGATCTCATCCATATATAAATATGTAGATGTCATATCTGACTCTCTGTAACCCCATTTGAGGTTTTCTTAGCAAAGATACTGGAGTAGTTTATCATTTCCTTCAGCTTGTTTTACAGATGAGGAAACTGAGGCAAATAGGGTAAAGTGACTTGACCAAGGTCATACAATTAGTAAGTGACTGAAGCTAGATTTGAACTCATGACACACTTAAAAAGGAAAACAATTTCTTTTCCTATGTGCCAGCCCCAAATTCAAACTGGCTAAGGGAGTCAAACACAGCCTTCACCACAAACTCAACATATTTGAACTGAATCCATCATCTCCCTATGTCACTTCAAACTGGCTTCCCTGACAATTTTTTATTCCATTTTTGTCTGGAATACTACCATCTTTCTACTTTCCCAGGCTGGAAACAGTAGTGTTATGCTGGATCCTTCCTTTTCCTTCATTATCTATATGTTACCTATCACCAAATTCTATCTTTCTGCTTTTAAAATGCTTCCTAAATTTGTCCTTGTCTCCTTTCTTCCTCTGCTACCATCCTGATTCAGGCCCTCTCCATATCATGCCTGAATTGCTACAACTTTCTAGCTGTTCTCCCCAATTCAAACTCTTCTTTCTTCATCTCATTCCACCTCATCAACAACACCCGCTGCTCAAGAACTCATGGGCTCCCTGTTTCTTATTACATTTGATCTAAAATTCCTACAATCAGCCCTGCATAGTCTGATCCTCTGTGACTTGTAGGTATATTTGTAGTTGTGTGGATCTATTTCCAACTATTCAAAACATGCAATTCCATTGCTATGAATCTCCTGTTTCTTGTTCCATGTACCTCTTCCTCTTCCTCTCATACTACACACTCATTCTATCTTCCCTGTTGCTGTGTTAAGATGCTCCCAATATCTCCTTAGTTGACAATTGTCTATTTTCTAGTTGCTTGAAAGGGGAGTGTCTACCCTCCTTTACCCCTCCTCTCAGCTTCAGCCAGAACAAGAGGTTTTAGAAAAGGGGGAAGCAATGAGCCATGTGATTGGGAAAAGACAAGCTTTCAGTTGCTAACAGGGCAGAGTTTTCTCAGTATAAAACCAGCATCTCCTTAAAGAGGGTCAGGAATTCCAGTCATCATGGGAGCTGACACGTTGCCTCATATATCAAACATGTGATTTTTGCCTCCAAACTTTATGAAGAGATGTGGGTTAACCTGTAGAAAGGGAAGGTAATTAAATTTGACCTAATTAGATTGGGAGTAACAGGGTGGACTTAGGGAAGATAGACAAAAAGTGTTTCTACTCTCTTTTCTTCTGCCTAGACCAAAGGTTATTTTACTTCTTTCTTTCTGACTCCCTATCAAGGGTCATCTATCTTTCTTTCTTTCTCTATGAATGAATATAGGGGCAGCTAGGTGGTGCAATGGATAGAGCACCAGTGCAGGAGTCAAGAGGACCTGAGCTCAAATCTCACCTCAGACACTTGACTCAGACACTCATTAGCTTGTGACCTTGGGCAAGTCACTTAGCCCCAATTGCCTCATCCTGGGTCATCTCCAGTCACCCTGATGAATATCTGGTCACTGGATTCAGATGGCTCTGGAGGAGAAGTGAGACTGGTGACCTGCACGGCCCTCCCTCACATAAAACAGTCAAGTGCAAGCCATGTCATTATTTCTCTGATGGCATGGTCTTCTTTGGAAACAAAGGATGAACACACACATGAATGAATATATGTGTGTGTGTATATATATATATATATATATATATATATATATATATACATATATGTGTGTGTGTGTGTGTATAAACACACATACATGCACACACACACACACACACACACACACATATATATATATCTTTAAGGTCATTTCCAATAATTACATTCTCAACTTATAGAAAACTTGGATAGTTATTTTTTTGTATTAAATTTTTTTTGTGTGTAGAAATTTTTCTGACGTCCATGCGCTTGCAAGTCCCATATAAATACTTTCTTCCTTTCTATCCTAATTTTCATAAGAGAAATTATAATTGTTTTATTGAATAGGTTTCCGAGTTATAGCTTGAGAATTGGAAAAGACTCCAGAAGCCAAGTAGTCCTAATTTTACGAATGAGAACCCCTCTGCAGAGGTTGTTACTTTCTCAACATCACATAGGTGATAGGGATATAGAAGTTGGAGTATATTCCCCCCATTAAGGTTATCCCTAATGCCCTGAGTGATTTGTAGCAATATAATCACCTATTTTGGAAATATCTCAAGCTGCCAGGCCTCAAATGCCAACTGGGAGTGATTGAACCAGTGTAAAGAGAGAAAAGACGAAGGGGGTCAGTTCCAAACTATCTATATCTATCTATCTATCTATCATCTATCTATCTATGTATCTATCTATCTACATATATAGCTAAATACATACACACACACATATATTATATATATATATATATATATATATATACACACACATGTGTATAAATGTATATTAAGTGTGTGTGTGAGTAAGGGGCCTTCTGAGTGTGATTTGCCCTTTATTCTACCCTAGGGTTTGACATAAATCTAACTCATTCATAAGATGATAGGTCTAGAACTAGAAAGGTCCCTAGAACAGAGGTGGGACAAGATTGGATGCCCATTTTATATTTGCTGAAAGGTGACATTCAGTAGAAACCATTAAACATGGTTATAAAACATGGAATATTATTGTCCCGTAATAAATGATGAACATCATGAATGTCGAGAGGCATGAGAGATTTTCATGATCTGATATAAAGTGAAGTAAGCAAAGCCAAGAAAAAACACTGTATACAATGACCACAGCATAAATGAAAAGAATAGCCATCATAAAATATTCAAAAGTGTTGGTTGTCAAAGTGAAAGTTACAAAAATCAAGCAAAGTTCCAAAGAAATGAGATGAGAAGACATCCTCACCTCACTCTTGAATAAATGAGAGAGAATTCTACAATATGGAACATTGCATTTAGTTTCAGCTTTTTTGTACCCTATTAGTAAATCTTGCTGTTTTCCCCCCTTTGTTTTCTCTTTTTTCCCTTTAAAAATTCTTTATTATACAGGATGGTTCTTAAGGAGTGGGGTGAGAAAAAATGATATTGGGAAAAATTCCCATATTAAAAAACATCAATAAAAAATTTAAAGTCACAAAATTTAACTCCAAGACTTCTTTTGAGGCTCAGAGTCTGAATGAAATCAGAATACCTTCAAGTAGTAAATGGCAAAACAAATCTGTGGAAATGAAATGCAATAGAATGTTACTGCACTGTAAGAAACAACAAGTATATAGAATTCAGAGAAGCTTGAGAAGATCTATCAACTGATGCAGAATGAAGTAAGCTGACGCAGGAAAATAATATTTACAATGACGACAGTGTAAACAGAAAGATAAATAAAACAAAATCTAATGTTATATAATTTTAATGATCCAGCTTGGCACCTGAGAAGAATTGAGAAAAATGTTTCTTCTTCTCTTTGTATGGGGGACCACTAGTGGAAATTACTGTTTATGCTGTTAGATGTGATTGGTGGGTCAGTAAGTTTTGCTAAACTGGTATTTTTTCTTTTTTAAAAAAATCTATTACAAGGAAAATTTTTTTGGGCAGGAAAGGTATGGAAGGTGCTATTTGGAAATGAATGTGATATAAAAAAAGACATAAAAAAGACACCAACATCCACAATGAAAATGGGAAGAATAAAGATCATAAAACCATAAAAAATTGAGTGTTGTTGGACTAAAGCTTAGCTTTCAGAGAAGAGATATGACATCTCCCCCATTCCATTTCAGAGCATGGAAGGTTGTTCGTACTGTCAGATTTTTTTCAATGCATTTTTCCTGATTTCTTTCTATTTTTGCTATATTTCCTATTTTTTCTATTCTTTTATTTTTTAAATAAAATTCTTGATTATAAAGCATGGCTCTCTGGGGGAGGTGAAAGGGAGGTAGGTGAAATGTGAAAACGTGAGTGATAAAATGTATTTTTATAGAGAAGAAAGCATCCATTTTTATAAATTTGAATAAAAAGGCCATCAAGGCAAGCCTAATGAAAACCAGATTCCAATTTCATATGTAGTCCTCCTTCTGTACTTTTGCTTCCTCTTTGGTTTGGTTCCAAAAGCGAATCCATTTTCAGAGTGTGACTGGCAGGATTATGCTGAGCTATCCGCCAGCCTATTGATTTGTACTTGAGAGGGGATAAGCAGAGGAGATGTTATTGGCAAACTTGACTGTGGGTACAGTGCAAGTTTTGGGATCCAAGTCCAGACTTCACAGGCTTCGTGATTTCCAAATACCATTTTTTAGGCAGCTTTTATTCAGCTTCGGTTCCTCTTCCCCAGCTTTAATTTCATTAATCTGGTGTTCTAACCAACTACATTGACTAGCTGAAGATGCTACTTCAAGAGATGGTAGAAAAAGTGGGGCTGGCCTGGTTAGAGATTTTATGTTAGCATATGTGACAATAGGAGAAACAGACATAAGCTGATTTTTCTAAGTACATTAGAACTAGCTGATGTGCAATGAATTTTCTCGGAAACTTAAATGACAATTTAAAACACATTACTTGGGCCATAGCTCTCATAAAGCTCCTTCCGCCAGCCACCTTTCACAGGTGGTAGCTGCGGAAAGTTGATTCAGACTTCAATACCTACTTCTCTGTCCTGAGGTGGTAGTTACTAAGTAACAGGCTGGCAATGCGTGCGTGTGCGCGCGCGCGCGCGTGTGTGTGTGTGTGTGTGTGTGTGTGTGTGTGTGTGTGCTTCTGCTTTGGGGATTCTGAGTCAAAATAATTTATAAATCTATCTTTTTCAAGCTTGAAAATGCTCACGGGCATATTGGCAGCTATATGGAAATTGTTCTGGTGATGAGGGGTTCCTGTCTGAAGGTCACTTTGTGCAATATTTGACAAGACGATTCACACTTATTTTTGGCATTTCAATTCCTTAGATAATTTTGGAGATGAATTTTAAATGCATCATATGAAAGTTTTCTTACCATATAACCCAGGAGAAAAATCGCAGGGAAAATGGGGGCATTCAGGTTCATAAATCTAGTCATTTTAAATCTTTGATATTTTGGGTATCACCTCTAATCCAAAAGTCAAGTCAAAGAGAATTTCTTAATTCATTTCTCTTAGAGAGTCCATTTAATCTTGAAAATATGTCCAAATATGTCTATGAGGATAATTTTAATGCCTTTCAATGGCTGATATTTCTCAAAATTTGAAAGAACGTGCTGGTTTTTTTTTTCAGAGCCGAGTTCAACCTTCTTTTACCCTTGAAAACACCTGACATGTCTCTACCTGGACTCATTCCCATACTATTAAGCATATAAGAACTTTAGGTCTTTATTTCCTTAGCTGTCTTTTTTCCCCTATCTAAATTGCTGTGACCCCTGTATCAAAATCATCTTTATTTCTGTGACTCTATAAGGAACTTACTATTTTCCCCTTCTCTGCTCTCTTCCCAAAAAAGAAAATACAAGATGACCCAAAAATTTTAGTGTGGTTTTAAGCTTTAATACTTTCAGAAATATAAATAATACAAACACGGAAAAAGGCATTTGAAAGTTTTATTATGCACATTTCATTTCTGCTTATTTACCTTTTACTTTATACTTATTTATTTTGGGCATCTTGAATAATATTTTAATTTCCATTTTAAAGAAGACAAAATATCCTGCCATTATATACTGCATGCATTTCTGGATGCTGTTTTCTCAGACTGGTAAAGCAGGTACTCTTTCTTGGGCTTCCTTGATGACCTGATCTATCTTTTTCTTTGGGAATCACATCAAACTGTCATATATGCATCAAAACCTCATTCTTTTCATGATTTTAAGGCTATGATTACAAATGCAGACCTTTTAGTCACTGGACAGCAGTAAATGATAATTTATACAATATCTGAAAATTAACTGGAGTAACATATAGCACAAGATGGTGGCAATGTTGACTTTTAATAACAAATGTATTTTAAAAATTAACCTTGTAAATTCTATCTTTAGTAAGTATGTAGCATTTCTACTTGAAGCTACTAAGGCTTGAAACTACACTAAGACATTTAGGAGACCCTGCATTTGTTCTAATGTTGCACTTAGTTATTCTTAGAGGAATCATCAAGTGTGTTGCCATTTTGTATCTGCATTATTCTTTTCCTTTCTGACCTTGAGCAAGGAAGATCTAAGAAGATCTCCACGTGAAATTTTCAAAGTCATTATTTGGAGAACTACGTTGTACTTCCCATTCAGGGGTTATATTCAACAATACAATTCAAATTGCATTTATTCATTGACAACTATATGTGCTGATAACAAAATGACAACATAAAGAACACCCTGGAAGATATTGTGGAGATGATATCACATTTGGAAATGGATTGTCCAATAAAAATGGCCTCCCAGCATCTTAGACTTACAGTTGGAAGGGATTTTAGAGATCATTAGATCCAACTCTCTCATTTTACAGGTGAAGAAAGTGGCCTGAAAGCTTGTGATTTTCCCAGGTTCTCAAAGCTAGTGAGTGTCTGAGGTGGATATTCTAAATTCTGAGTTCTATCTGCTGCTACTGTTGCTGTTCAATCATTTTTACATTTCTGACTCTTCATGACCCCATTTGGGGTTTTCTTGGCAAAGATACTGGAGTGGTGTGCCATTTCCTTCTTCATCTTATTTTACATATAAGGAAACTGAGGCAAACAAGGTGAAGTGACTTGCCCAGGGTCACACAGTTACCAAGTGTCTGAGGGCAGATTTGAACTCAGGAAGATGAGTCTTCCTGACTCAAAGCCAGGAAGGCTATCCACTGAGCCACCTACCTGCCTACTACTTAATATCCTTAATCTGACAACATGCATCACAATCATTTTCTTGATTTCTCTTTCTGTCTTGGAAGTAGGATAACTTTACTTGCTTGGTCAGACTGACAAAGAAATTAAGGCACAGGAGGATGAGATGTCATGCCAGGGATAGGTGGGACATTTAGCATTAGTACAGCTATGACTTAAGTTCCAGTTGGCTGCTTACTCCACCTAGCTAAATATTGTTCTGCAGAGGTTGACAGCAGATCCATCTGTGCAGGAAAAAAAACTATGGAACTAAAAATAGTTTCTGTGGCCTGGTGATAGGCATGGAAAGCAATGAGACTGAGCTCCAAGTCCCAAAGGAGGGTACACTAATATATTCTTATCCTTTCTTTGATTTGTTACTAAAACTACACCATATTAAAAGTGGGAGGGCACAGTTTAACAATGGGGGAAAAATAGAAATGTCAAATAGAATCCTTTGAAACAGGTAGGAAAACCTCAAGCGTGTAGCTCTTCTGATGTTCTCAATTCTGCCAATGAGTGACAGTGAAAATGAAGACCCATTCTGACAGTCCCATTGTGTTCCTGTCAAAAGGTGACTGAAGTGATGTTCAAACAGCTGTTTCTAGTCTTTATGAATATTAAATGCATCTATGGCTTCCCCCCCCCCGCAGAAGCAGTGATTTTGAAGGGTGTTATAGTACACAGAAGACATCAGTTCTGTCTTATTCCAATGCACTGCCAGTCTTTAGCTTCCCCTGAAGACTTGAATAATTTTATAAATTGGTGGCAGTGAGATTTGTAGATCTAGGGCACATCGAACTCTAAGGATTTATTAATTATTTTCAAGTTGAATTCTATTTAAGGAATGGAATAACATTGAATTTAACTACAAGAGCTGATCATCTCTTGGAAAAGCAATATATTAGCAAATAGTAGATCTTTTTAAAGATGAAATATTAAACATAAAATAATGGGTGCTTTCCCTTCTTCTCAATTTTGTCTCAACTTTCCTGGCTTCCTTTGAGTCTCAACTAAAATCCTACCTTTTGCAGGAAGCCTTTCTCAACCCCTTCCTTCTAGTTCTATTAAGTATTTCCTAGGCTTCAAGTTCCATGAGGGCAGGGGCTGTCTTTTGTCTCTGTATCCACTGGTACCATGATGTTGTTACTGTTGAGTTCTTTTCAGTTATGTCTGACTCTTTGAGACCTCATTTAGGGTTTTTCTTGGCATAGATACTGGAGTGGTTTGCCATTTCTTTCTACAGAAATTTACAGATGAGGAAACTGGGGCAAACCGTGTTAACTTGTTCAGAGTGACACAGCTAGTATGTGAGGCCACGTTTGAACCCAGGAAGAAAATTCTTCATGACATCTTCAGATCTGGCACTCTATCCATTGTGTCCTCTAGCTGCCCCATATAGTCACCTAGTAGCTGCTTAATAAATGTTTATTGATTGATTTCTAATATTAGCTAGTATTTATATAATACTTTAAGACTTACAAAACATTGCACGTGTTATTTATTTTCACAAAATCTTGTGAGGTAGGTATTATGATTCTTCTTTCACAGATGAGGAAACATGGGTAATCTTGGAGCTATTAAAACAATATTTGAATAATTTTCCTTCAGGATATTAATAAGCATCCCAAGGACAGGGATTATTTGTTTTTGTCTGTACTCCTTAAAACTAGCACAGTACCTTGAAAATTATACTTTTAAAAATTATATTGTTGAAATCTGTGATTTTGTTGGTATATGGAACTTTCCTATAAGGAAACTTTCTCTATCAATGCAACTATTCTGCAGTTTATAGTTTCAGAATATAGCCTGGGCCACCGAAAAGTTGTGACTTTCATAGGATAGATGCATGTGTCAGAGGTAGCACTTCAACCCGTTATCCGGACTATGAGGCTAGCTCCCCATGCACTACACCATTCTGCTTCCATCAATAAATAACTTTTGAACTTAATCATTGAATGCTGTCTATTAGATAAAATAATTATCTAAGTTTCAAGTATCTGCATTTGAAATATTTTTCAAGGCATTAAAATTCATCTCTTAAGTTTAGTTCATATAGACCACATTTAATTTCAAAGTTATATAAAACTATCTGACATGATGGCATAAACGGGTTTGAATAGTCAATTCTTTGAAATTTGTCGTAGTTCTAGCTGTAGAAAATGTACCTTTGCAATCACCTGTTCAAAGATAGATTCTCTGTTTCTCTTATTTTGTTACAGTAATCAGAGCCATTTGAAACAATCTCATGGACCATTAACTCTATCCAGGTTTCCCTAATTCTGCTGTCCCCTGGCTATTACTTTTGAGAGACTATCTACAGTTAGTTACATCCCATCACAGAGACTACATTTGCTGAGTATAAAATTGCTACCACCAGAAGGAGGTGTTCTCATTCTTGACTAAGTTCAGTCATCAGACGCTATATTGTTTCAAAAAATTATGGCTAGGATGTCTGGAATGCTTCATAAAAATTCCAGCAAACTGGATAGTTTCCAAGGAAGCACATGCAGCTGAGGAAGGCCAGAGTGAGGTTGGGGGGATGGATATTATTCCCTCTTCTTGGAAAACCACAGGGGCCAAAATCTGACTCATTTTAATGAGGTGTCAATGAAGTAGTAACATGCAAGCCTAGTTCAGATCTTTCTCTATTTCTTTATTCTAGCTGGAGTTGACCGGAGGAGAGACAAAGAAGGAAGTAATTTTTTCCCCTTTGTGTTCCATGAAATTGGATTATTTTTGCAACTGTGCTCAGGATTAGGAAAGGCACTGACAAGTTGTGAGCATGTCCAGAGTAGAGAACTATGATCATGAGGGACCATGACACTACACAATGAAACCATTGGTTGAAATAACTAGGGATATTTAGCCTGGAGATGAGGAGACTTGGGGGAAAAGGATATTTGTCTTCAAGTATTTGAAGGGCCACCAGGTAAAAGAGGGATTAGATTTATTTTGCCCCAAAGGGCAGAATCAGGAATAAGGATATAAATGAGGGAGGCATTTTTAGGTATGATATAATGAGGAACTTCCCAACTATTAGAGTTATCCAAATGTAGAATGCAATGCCTTGAGAGGTAGTGAGTTTCTCTTTTAATAAGGATTCTAAGTGAAGGGCACTTTTCAAGTATATTGTAGAATGAGTTTTTGCTTAGTTATGATTTGGACTAGGTAGTTTCTTGGGGTCCTCCTAAACTGGGTTTCTGTGATTTTGTGATATAGCACTTGTTAGGAGTTATATGATGGTCTGAATAATGAACTTCCATCCACATCTCATGGTTCAGGGGTTCCATAATGTGTGTTCGTCCTTTGTTGCCAAAGAAGACCATGCCATCAGAGAAATGATGACATTACTTGCACTTGACTTTGTTTTGAGTGAGAAAGGGCTGTGCAGGTCACCAGCCTCACTTCTCCTCCAGAGCCATCTGAGTCCAGTGATCAGATATTCATCAGGATGACTGGAGATGACCCAGAATGAGGCAACTGGGGCTAAGTGACTTGCCCAAGGTCACACAGTTAGTGAATATCAAGTGTGTGAGGTGAGATTTGAACTCAGGTCCTCCTGACTCCTGCACTGGTGCTCTATCCACTGTACCACCTAGCTGCTCCTAGGGTTCCATAATACTTTCTGAAGAAAGTTCAAACTTCTTTGCCTGGAATTTTAATACCTGCCATCTGGCACCAATTTACCGTTCTAGCCTTACTTCATATAATCTCCATCCTGGAACATGATGCTTCTGTTTAATTATGTCCTAACAGCACAACATGAATTCTCCTGAATTTGCACTGAGTACATTGTTCCCTATGCCTAAAATGTGACACCTTTTTCTTTTTGCTTGTTAAATTGCTATTTATTCGTTAAGGTGCAATTGTGGTATTAATTCCTTGGTGATACTTTCCTTGATTCCCTCCCCACCCTGCCATTAGTAAAGACTTTTGGGGGGGGGTAATACTTTTTATAACGCTCTATTATATGTATAGGGTGTCCCCAAAGTCCTAGTGCAGTTGAAAGGTTTAATAGTAGACTTTTGGCATATCCTGCGATAACATGTTGTTTCAATGCTTGGATTTCACACTTATCCCTCTACTAGACTATAATCTCCATGAAAGCAGGGCTGTGCCTTAACTAAACCTTCTATCTCCCCAAATGCCATGCACAGTGCTCTGAATAAAGTAGGCAATCAAAAAAATTGACAAATGTTTATGGAATGAATGGTTCTGGAATGGTAGAATACTCAGTAGTCTGTGTTTTTCTCTTCTGTCCTTACCACCTGAGACCTTGTAGTTTTTCTTTTTCTTGAGAATATAGCCTCCAGGAAAAGAGTTGATTTTGTGGGGAAAATGATCATTTTTATTTTAGAAATATTGTTTGACTCCAAAAGGCTCATGATGGAAAATGCTAGCCACATCTAGAGAAAGAATTACGGAACCTGAATGCAGATTGAAGCATACTATTTACACACACATTCTCTCAATCTCTCTCTCTCTCATTTTGTTTCTTCTTTCTTATGATTCATTCCATTCATTATAATTCTTCTTTACAACATAACTAATGTGAAAATATATTTAGTGTGAATGTATAGGTAGAGCCTATATCAGACTGCATGTGGTCTTGGGGAGGGGAAAGAATAGTGAGGGGGAGAAAATTTAAAACTCAAAAACTTGTGAAACTGAATGTTGTAAACTAAAAATAAATAGATTAATTAAAATATTATTTGAAGCAATGGTGAGCTATTCATGTAGAATTATCTTTGAGGAAGTTGGTTGTTGTTCAATCATTTGAAGCCATATCTAACTCTTTGTTAGCCCATTTGGGGTTTTCTTGGCAAAGATACTGGACAAGTTTATCATTTTCTTCTCCAGCTCATTTTACAAATTAGGAAACTGAGGTAAACATTATGAAATGCCCAGGGTCGCACAGCTATGAGGGCTGAGGACACATTGGAAATCAGGAAGACAAGCCTTCGTGACTCCAGGCCTGACATTCTTCGTAGTATAGGAATAAAACCTGAGAAAGTTGAAACTGCAGATGAAGGTTTAGGAGTTGTCTCCAAAAGGAAAGAGTTAAAGCTTTTGGGCCTGATAGGATACCTATGGGAAAGAGTATAGGCAGAGAAGTAGAAAGGGCTAAGGACAAAACTGAAGGGAATGTTCATGTTTATGGCCTGGGAAAAGGAAGGAAATCAATGAAGTGGACAGAAAACTCAGAGACATAGAAAAAAACTAGAATAAGTTCAATGTGATAGAAGTCAACAGAGGAAATTTTTTAGGAAGTGTGGGTGAAGGTGTGGGATGGGGCAAGGGTTTGTAATGTCAGATGATGAAGAGAGGTAAAGAAGGAAAAGCTGTTGGATTTGTTGAGTAAATTTCCCACTTTATGCAACAATCTTGAAAGCATTTAAGAGTATCATTTTCATTTTTAACTTCTTTCTTTTTTTAAATATAGAACTGGGTGCAGTTGTCTCAGGAACCTTCTTATGTACTGCATATCTCCTCACAAACTACATTTTAAAGTCAGATAACTGCTGATTTTCTAAGAGTCAAGCTGAGTAGGACTGAGAGCCAAACATTTTCAGTTTAATATACTGTTGTTTAATTTTCTGCCTCTAGAGAGCTAGCTCAGTGCCAAAATCATTGCCTTCAAGTGGATATGCAACACTTGAAGGCTTTTTCTTTGCTAATTTCTTAACTGGAGTAAAATGCCCACAAAAAACTTGTTCTAATAGAGGAGCTACCTGACTCACACTGATTTAATTAATGGCAGTTCTAATGGAAAGAGTGAATTCCAACACCTTTTCCTCCAAACCTAAGATATCAGCTTAGAATGTACCCTAAATGAGTTTGAATGGCATACACTCAGAGCCCTTGCTATGGGGGGAGGCTGGAGCTGATGGATTGCCTGAACTTGGGAGTTTTGAACTGCAGTTGGCTAAAGCCAATCAGATGACTGCATGAAATCTAGAACCAATATGGTGAGCTCTTAGTTGCTAGTCACCAGGCTGCTTAAGGAGGGTCAAACTGGACTAGGTTAGAAATGAAACCAACCGAAGGATTTGGCCCAGAGTGAGAGAAGGAGTCCTAGTCTTAGAAAAAAATACAAGAAAATGTTTTCTTGGAAGTAATTTTAAGGTCTACACCAAAACCTTATTTATTGTAATACTTCATTGTAATGTGAGAGTAACCCTGTGTTTTTGAAGCTGATGTCTCTGGGACATAAGCTTTGGCAGGTACTACCAAAGCTAGCAACATTCCCTCCATAGACCTGGTGATAGAATGTGTATTTGTCATCTGAGGACCAACCCATGTAAGTTCCAAGAACCTGAGAAAGTCACCCAGGGAGTAATGGACTTTTCAGCTGTAGCCAAGTCATGAAAACTGCCTATTAAGGCATATGGGGCTTTTGAGCTACATCAGTGACAGGGATAGCCATGGTCATGAAATTACAGATTTCTTGAAGTTTTGGCACAGTGCTATGGAACAACTAAAAATCCTATAATTATATGCAAAAAGTATATTCTTAAAAATTTCCTGGGGTTGATTGCTCTTATTAATGGGATACTTTATTAGAGTTGACATAGAAACATTAATATTGAAGTTAAGCAAATTGCTTTATAAACAAATGTGGGGTTGGGAATAACAGATTTTTCCTTTGCCAGTGACAATGAAGCATTGAGGGCTGTCTGTTCTCTTCTCCTAATAGCTTAGGATTCCAAAGGGGGCATTTTTCAAAACCCTGCTATGTCATAAAACCAACTGCAATCAATTTCCTTAATTGGTCATCAACTGGAGACAATTAAACGGAGGCAAACTCCAAGAAGAGTTAAGGGGCTGAAGAAGAATTCAGGCACTGAGTCACCCTGACATCTGTTCCTAGGCCTTCTGCTTGTTCCAGCTACCATAATGTTGAAATTTGGGGCATAATAAACGTTTTGAATTTGCATTCACATTATGAACACTAACAGCAATTAAATGTGTGGAAATTACTTTTTTAAAATAAGACATGGACTATATCACAGCATAACTAGTTATCCATGGAGGGGAAGGGGGTTAAGGCATTTTCACACCTTTAAAAGTTGTTCGTGCATTAACAAAAAAACACAGAAAGTTCAGCCTAGGCTGAATTTTATAAGATGTACTATGAATTTACTAACTTATTGGGTGACCCTGCTTAGTCACCTCATTTCTTTAATAAATCAGGTTGATAACACGCATCTATTAGGAACACTAAAGATTCATTCATTAATGATGGGAAGTATTCTAAGGTACTCGGTGGAAAAAATACAAATAATAACACATCGCCAATTATTACTATGAATAGCAGCTTAATAAACCTTCCTGTATGAAAAGAACCAGGAACAAATCTGAGCCCAGCTAACAGTTTAACAATAAAGAGCAGTTAGTATCCAGGGCAGCAACATCAGAACTAGAGTATGCTTTTTTTGGTGAAGCTCCTTTCTGCACAAGGTAGGCTCTGTTCAGATCATTAATGACATGACCTTACAGAGCATCCTCGTATCTCTGCTCTCCTCCAAATGACTGAATTCCTGTCTCCACTAAAGAGTGATGGTGAAGGTAAAATTGAGTTAAGGAAGACTTTGCCCTATATTTCTGTTTATTTGATGTATGATAAATTGACAAATGTCCATAACCTATTTGCCAAAACTGGCTAGGGAACTGGGTTAGGAGACCTTAGGGATATTTAAACTTCTAGCTACATAGAGTGTATGCGTGTGGGGATGAGGTGGGGTAGGGTCAATAGGTGTATGTAGAAATTATAATATTCATTAAAATGCTAATACAACACTCTCAAATGAAAGATAAGTTGAGAAATAAATTGATAAATTCAGAAAGATCAATTGATTTACCTCCCTCCTTTGTACATGAGTTCTTAGAAAATAGGTATCATCAAGGGATCATGTGACTAGATATGAACTTTGAATTTCAGGTTTGCCACTTATGAGCTATGTAACTTTGATTATGCCTACTAACTTCTCTAGACTTTACTATCTTCATCTATAAAATGGAAGGCTTGAATATCAGAGGTATCAAACATGCTGCCCTGTGCCAGCCTGCAACATTCTGGAGTGCGGTGGGATTAGATTAAAATGAAACTACAAAATATTTAACAAAATGAATAGAAATAAAATAGAACATAGATAATGTCAGTATGTGGTTTTCTTAGTCAATATGCAGTTGTAGGGATTCTTATGTATGGTTTAGTAGCTCTATTTCTATTTGAGTTTGACACCACTGAACTTGATAACTTCAAAAACATTACTTTTTATTCTGAATTTAACAAACACTAAAAAAAGAAAGCAACATAATCAAATCAGAATAGAAAAAGAGTACAGCCTGCTCTTTTTTAAAGTATGTAATAAATCCATATGTTACTCTAAAAGCTATCTTGTTTATCTATGTTTCCTTCTGACCCTCTTTTCTTTTTTCCCTTTGGCAATAGTATGCTTTTTTCATTCTTGCCTCAAATTTCCTCCCCTCTTCTCAACCATAGAAAAAAATACAATATTTCTAACAAACAAACACGGTCTATATTTCCAATGTCACTTCTTGCTCTAAATATATGATCCTACTTATTGAGAAAGGATCTTTATAACATTAATGGGGTTGAATGCTCTCAATTAAGAACTAGTTTATCTCTTACAATGGGGAAGTATCTTTAAGATGAAGCATGAAATCTGACACAGGACTTGGAACACTCTCTGAGATGACTTTGCCTCCAGACCCTTGTTGGGAACACACTATAAAGACACTAAGAAGAAGGAAGGTAATTTTTATTGAACCTCATATGTGATTCCTGACTGGATTGAATGTAGTGGAAGACTATAGGGAAAGATTTTACCTGTCTGTCTTTTGGTCCCCTGTCTATATTGTATGGTTGCTTTGAGGGGAATTTTTTTTTAATATATAGCAGGATATATAAATGTGAGTTTGTCATTTTCTTGTTCCAGGTACACTATAGCATGACTGGCAATAATTAGACACTTAAGCAATATTTGTTGATTAATTACAATTACAAATTAACACTATACTTGGGGTGAGAGTGCCTTTCCCTAATGGACTACACTAACTTCTGACTACAATAAAGTCCTTAATGAAATCTGAACATAATAGAAGTGCCATTATGGCTCAGATTGGTTTTCCATCCAATACAAGTTTTGATCTTTTCCACACTATGAATTTGATTTTAATAATTTCATCAAATTAAAAGGACATATATAATAAAAATGCATTTACAGAAATATCAGGACAAATGAGTATTCAAAAATGTTCCTTTTGGTTTACCACTTATTATGCATTCTTCTTTTCTCCTCTGAATAGTTTCATCCATTTTCTTTCCAATTTTTCCCTGACATTGTTGTCATGTGTCTTAAGAAGATCTGATCTAAGAAAAATCTGAGATTACAAGACAGATGCTTCTTTAAATTAGTTGGTGATGGTTCGCATTATAAAAGCTCTGATTTATAGTCCCTTCAAAGAGTGAAATCCCCTAACCTATGCAAAATATGATTTGATTCCCCCAAATACAATTTAAACACAACTCATTAGGAAGATGTGTTAAGTGACAGTCTATATATTTGTTCAGGTTTTAAAAATCATTTAGGACACACTTTGTCTTCTATGAAAATCATGATCTATCGAGAAAAGATATCAGAGCAGGGATTTGGTGAAATTATAGAGGGTTTAAATGGATATCTACATTGACCAAATGTAAATGGCCAATCTCAATGCCAGTTTTTGATTCCTCTTTTCTTTTTTTTTCTTTTTAACCACAATTTGTATTTAATAGCAAACCAGACTTATTTCATTTCTTATATGTTTCTACTGTGGCTTAACATTATGAGACTCATAAAAATGGACCCATGTTCTTTCAGTCTCCTGCTTCCAAAGTCTGTAGTATCAGTGATCATCAACACAGATTAATGTGTAGTTATGAATTATTTAAAAAGTCTTCTTATTAAATTTAAATAATGAGATCTTTACTCTTACTTTTAAATTAATAAAAGAGATAAATATGCACAGATTTCAAGGGTCTGATATGTTATTTCACGCTGATTTCTGGAAAGGAATGAGCTACGTAATAAGTGTAAAAAAGAAAACCTTTCTGAGGAAGGTAATTTCTTTGGCAAAATGTGGATTTCCTCTCTTTAAACACACACACACACACACACACACACACACACACACACACACACAGAACTTTACAAGCATTCTAAAACAACCATCCCCCTAAAGAAAGATCTGTGGTTGATCTCAAGGTTTGTGCCAACATATTGCTGGCTCAAATGTTGCTGTTTGGGGGTGGCAGAAATGTGTAAAAGCTCTTGTATGTGTGCTGGAGGCGTGTGCTTATGTGTGTAATAGTAGTTCTGGAAATTTCTTTTCTAAAATTTTACTTGGACTGAAAGAAAGCAAATAAGGAGAAGTGCTACTGGTTCCTGTTATAATTTAAAGTGAGGTCTAATCTAAACATAGCCTTATGAAAGGGGTATTTTAGGGATGAATGGGGCAGTCAGTCAACAGAAGAACATTTTAAACAAGCTGTTCTTATATCTTGGTAAATAAATCTGCCAGCAGTGGAGATATTTTATTCTTTAGAAAATATATACTCTTATGTTGATTGAAATGTTTCCTTTTTTCTCATACTCAATCTCTTTGCCCCATTATCCATGCAATTCTCGCTTTTCTTATACATATGTAGGCAGATGCATACGATCACTTGTAGTTTGGCAGTTTTTTTTTTACAGTTTCCAGTCCTTTTCTGGACAGGAAAGGGCACTAAAAGCTTTTCTTAATTTTAAGTTTATATGTAGGAATAAGAAACTAGATAATGTACCTCCTATAATGGCTAGTTCAGTTTGTTCCCACTTTGTTTTATTAAATATAATGTACCTTGGCCTCTGCCATTTGTTTTTCTTAACGAAGATTAGGAAATACTGGATATGGGACAGATCCTTTACTGTCACATTGCTTAGTAAGCAGTTTATTGATAAGGAAACCATTTTGGGGGGCAGATCTCTTTCAAGTTGAAAATGTTTTGCCCAATCTGTTTGCATTTTTGATAACAGTAAAATAAGCAAAACCTCAGATAACAGCATTTAGCATTAATTTTTAATAAACTCATGCCTTTTAAGTTGTCCTTTATTCCTTGCAAAGGAAAAAAAAGCTCCTAATGAAAATTAATCAGCAAAGAGATACATTTCTGAAATCATCTTTACTGTAAGGGTATCACAGGGAAGCAGCCATAAAAGAAGTGAGGCAGGCAGATGTCTGAGTCTACAGTGAGAGAGCTGATGCCTTAGAGGCTAACTGAAAACCAAGGCTGCTTTCTAGATTTCCACTTTTCTCTGCAGTGACCTTCATCCATATGCCTCCTTGCTTCTGTTGCTTGCTGGGGAAAGCTATAGGGAGATCTGCTGCCCCAGGAATATTCTGTTATCATAATTTAGGCATGCAGGAAAAGGTCTGATGGTGACCTTCCACTCAGCTGATTCATCTTGAGGGAATGACCTGAGTTTTTTCAGTGTTTTATACAGATAGGCTGATGACATGTCTTGAGAAGTTGCTTAGAGTACCTTTCGAAATTCACCAATGCATCACAAGAGAATCCCTAGCTGTGGCTAGAGATAGGAAATAATGGTCCCGTACATCCTCCAAGAACATTTGGAGATACTGGAACTTAATGGAGGGTCTCACCGGCTTCTCTCATATCCCTAGATTAGTTTTCTGTTGTCCTAAGTGTGAATACTGACTACAAGCAACAACTTCATCAATAAGAACCTTGTTTGCATATTGAGACGGCTTTTCTAGTTTGTATTATGAAAAGCAATACAGTGTAGTAGAAGACTGGCCTCAAAGTCAGGAAGGCCTGGCCTGGATACATGCTGCCTTTGGGATCATGACCTATACAAATATTTCTGAATATAAGTTGGAAAAAAAAGGTGTTGAATTACTTTGGTAGAGAATTTCCATCTACTGATAAAATTGGAGATCCAGTGCCCCCCCATTCTATCGCAATTAAATCCTTCAAAATTAATTAAGAAGAATATCCAACCCATAGCAGATATTAATGGCTTCAGAGGAAATAGTTAATGTGAGATAATTGAATTGCTGATCAGTACTTAACATGTCCCCCAAACCAAATTTAATAACAGAACAAGGTACAAAGGTTTGTGTCATCTCTTATACGATACAGGTAGCATCATGTTGATAAATGTTTAATAGGTTCTCTGAATACATATACACACATACATATATACATACATAAATGTATGCAGGACAATTTTAGGTTTAATCTGCATTATTTAGACTTTCTCCATCACTTTCTTAAGTCTAGAGAATCAATAGAACAATAAATCAAACCCTGAACCAACTTCCAATGTGTAAATAAATGCTCATACTGAACATTTAACAAGTCAGCTCCAGCAAACCCCTGGATATATGAGAGCTGGGAGAAAGAAAGGACCAGCAGTCCAGGAAAGCTCATTGGACTCTAAGGTCCTTTCCAGTTCAAAATTCCAAGATACTTTTTCTGAAAATGTCTTAACTGCCTTCCTAGACCTTGCATTCCTAGAGGGCAGGGACCATGCTTTTATCTCTGTCCCTATCCCAGCTCCCAATACAGTACACTGTAAAAGTAGGCTACCCAGACAAATGTTTGTTCAATGAACGAATGTTCGTTTTTTTGCAGCTATGGTCACTTTGTCTTTCATTTTCTCCCAAGTATCAAAAAGAATTTGATTCTGCATTACCCAGTGAATGCTACCCAGGTTGAGGGGTTTTTCTTCAGTTTCAAGTGAGCTGGAGGTAGTATCGTGCCTTTTCTTCCTTTCTTTAGATGAGTTACACGGCACCACCATAGTTTTTATTTACTGTTTCTCAACACAGATAATAACTTAATACTGCATTTTTTTTAAACATAGGTTATCCTGGGACTTAAAAAAAATCTACTTTTTACAGAACACTAATACTTAAAGTTTGTTCATGGATCATCTTACAAGGAAGTTTATAGATAAAGCTTCCTTTTCAGCTTTTGTTATTGAGTGTATAGAAGTTGTCCAAGTGTAAATGCTTTTGCTGGGCATCCTAAACAAATATACATGATACAAACATATCTTTACTTTGGGTTACAGAAATAGAGTTATAAGTTATAACTAGTTCTGCTGAGTTCCTGCTAAGAATGTGGGTCTAGAATCCAGTACAATACTTGTTTGCTAGATGGGGATAATCTTGACATCAACATTTACTAAGTCTGGACATCATCTTTTTGGAGTAGGATTTAGACTTTGAAATTACTTTAGATACCATGTGGTCAACAACATTTTATAGATAAGGAAACAGGCCCAGAATGGTTAAGTTATCTGACCCTAAGTTACATAGCAGTCAGCAAGTCAGGGAAGGTGCATAATGGGTAGACAGAAAGATACTGTCACCAGGGGAAAGTGTAGGCTGTGGTACAGGGACTGTTTGCAAGTGGATATGAGGCTAGAGAGTGGATAGAGTGTCAAGGAACCTATAAATGGACAAGAGGACACAAGGCCAGACAGAGGATAAAGAAGGAGTGATCTGGAAGGAGTATGCTCACAATATAAGATTAAAATCAGTCATCCAGTCAGTCAACAACCATTTATTAATCACTTACTACGTATCAAGTATTTTGCTAAGCCCTGAAGATATAAAGGGAAGGTAAAAATAAATAAATAAACCCAAATTCCCAAATGATCCTGCCTTCAATGAATATATATTCTAATAGGGGAGAGAACATGTTTAAAAACAGGTACACAGAAAATATATACAGGTAATCTGAAAGTAATTTGAAGGGATTAGAATCCAGAGGATGGGGATGGGGCAGGACAGACATCTTGCAGAGGATGAGTTTTGAGCTATTAAAGAAAGCTATGGAAAGCCAAGATGCAGAAGCATGGAAAGAAAGAATTCCAAGTTTGGAGGCTAGCCATTGAAAAGGTCTGGAGTCAAGAGATGAAGGAACGACAAGTGTGCCATTTTGTAGCTGGTTTGTAGAATGCATGGGGAACACTGTTTAAGCAGGTTGAAAAGATAAGCAATGGCCAGATTATGAAGAGTTTTAAATGTCAAACTGAGGAATTTATATTTGATCTTGGAGGTGATAGGGATCCACTGGAAATTACGATAAGTGTGAGTGTGCGTGTGTGTGTGTGTGTGTGTGTGTGTGTGTGTGTGTTATGGCCAGACCTACACTTTAGAAAAATCACCTTGGCAGCTGAATGGAGGATGGATTGGAGTGTTTTGTGGCAGATAGGCTATTGTAACAGTCCAGAAGAGAGGTGATGGGGATGTGGCCATAGCAGTGGAGTAGAAAGGCAGGCATAGGAAAGTTGTTGTGGAGGTAAAAATGGAAAGAATTGCCATGGACTGAATGTGGTAAGTAAGTGAGGGTGAGGAGTTGAGGATGATACTGAGACTAGAAGAATGGCAGTGCCCTTGAGTAGTAGGAAAGTTCAGAAATCGGGAGATTTTCAAGAGTAAAGATATTGTGTCACATTTAGGACATATTGCAGTTGAGATGCTTACAGAACGTAAAATTGGAGATGTCCACAGATCATAGAGCTACATGATTGTGGTTTAGCCAAATTTAGGGTTGACTTTATAGATTCAGGAATCTTCTGCATCCTGACAATAATTGAACTACTCAGAGCTAATGAAAACTTCAAGTGAGAGAGTATGGAAAGAAAAGCAAAGGGGGTTCAGGATGCAGTTTTGGGGGACATCCGTAGTTAGAGGAAACACAGATACTTCAGTTAAAGAGAACACCATAAGTAGAAAGGCATACAAAAATGGCAGGTCCCCAAAAGATAATATCCAATAATAGAAAACACAAATTAGAAATACACAATTTTTAAAAATTGATGGGTAGATGTCAAAATTTAAACAATAATAAATATCAACAAGGCTCTTGATAATTATGTTTTTATTATATGTCATAGTATTTTCATCTCTCTTGAGTTGTGTTGTATGTTTTTAAATGTGTGTCTGTAACAAGTACTAATGGACACAATTTACACAATAAAATTACTCCTGATCCTGCCTTTTCAGATCACAAACATAATAAGATTATCCCATAAAAGGCAAATAATATTTAGAAACAATTAGGAAAAGTTAATGAAATGAACAATTTAGACTTCAGATCCATTTGTATTTGGAATCAATTTCATTTCATGAGCCACATCCTGATGGATGTCAAGATGACTCCTCCTTTTCCCACCTTCTCCTACAGCTGCCAAAATATTTTCCCCCAATAGAATCATAAAAGAAAGTATAATCCTTTTCCCACCAGATATGTTAGTGTTTCACATTACCATATTTAGACTCAACATGCTGATTAATATAGCAGAAAAACAATTCACAAAACATTCCTCATTTCCAACATATTATACGTAAGTAATCCCCATGGTTAATATTTATATCCACCTGGTTACTTCTCTCGAACCTGTTAACAGCATTTTGAAAACCTCATTTTCAATTCATCTGGCTCTTTTCTTTTTCTGAAGTGGTATGTACTGCATGTTTGAGAGTATATTCTCCAATCAGTCTATTGAAATCTGAGCACATCAGCCCTATCAATCTTTGCTTTAATGGTATGGCATATTTTTTCAGCTCGTGGACACATGCCTTATGAAAGAAAAGACTCTGGTCAACAGGATATTTTTTCTATGGAACTCTATCTCTACCTTCTGGGAGGAATATATGCCCTGTTCAAATATTTGGTCCTTTCTCAAAGTCCTCCTTTCTCATTTTACTCTGTTTGCCAACAGTTGTTAAAGTCAGGCTAATGATTTTTTTTGAAGAAAATGAGATAGGGTTAGAGACTGGACCTGTGCTTTTACTGGCATAGGGGACTCCTGGGTAAGGAAAATTACTTTAACAGTGCAGGTTGCCATCTGCCCTGGAACTTATGCTGGTGGAGAGTTAATTGCCTAGAATGCTAAGAGCTAAGGTGACTTGCCCAGAGATACATAGTCAATATGTCAGAAGTGAGATTTGAACATTAAAACAATTTGTGAAAGTAAGATGAGTCATTAATTATGACAAGTATTTTCCCTTTCTTTAATGCCATGTTAATATTTTTAGACCTAGGGTATTAAAAACAATAAACCCACTGATTTCTGTTGAACACAGAGAAAAGTATTTATACCGTTCCCAATGGCACTAAATCGTAGGTGACTTTCCACCCTACAGAATTTCACTTAAGCAACTAAGAGAAAATGAGCGTGCTATCTCTGCCAATAGAATTAGCCCCTAGAGGTTTACATTGAGAAAAATAAACTGCAATATTTTCAAGATAAAAAGAACACATTGAGGGGGAAAGGAAGGTATCTCATTTGTAAAACTTTATATTTTATTATATTAATATCACCCTTTGACTGTACTGCTTGGGCCTCAATTTCCTGAACCACTTGGGTGATTATTAAGGAGAAGATACCAACAGAGAGGCTACTCCTTTATGAGAGGAGATGACTTCAGTTTGCCAAACTAGAATCTGGTGGAAGTAAAACCATAATTTATGCAACTCAGCTATATAAACAAGTCACTGGGCATAAAATTTGTATAAGGGAGGACAACTAACTACAGAACTATTTCCATGAGTCAATTGAAAATTGCAACATGAAATTCCGTTCATTACACTGGTTCTTTTTCAATGTTTACAAACAAACTGGGATCTCACCTCTCTTTAAAAGAGTTCTTTACTTGACCCCAACATCCCCTCAAGCTATTCTCCTATATCTTTCCGTGATTTCACATCCAAAATCCTAGAGAGAGCTGCCTACCCTCATAGAAGTCTCTGCTTCATTACTGAGAGCTTGGTTTTCAGTTCTTTGTAGATTGCCTTTCCTCCCTAGCATCACTGTTCTTTCCAGTGTTACTAGTTGTCTCTTAAAGGTTACATCCAATGGCATTTTTTTTAAAGTGCCCATCCTTTTTGAACAAGGATTTGACAGTAATCACCACCAACTCCCCCCCGGATAATCTCACTTTCTAGGTTTTTGTGAAAATACTTTCTCCTTTTTCTTTTTCTACCTTTCTGGGGCCCAGTTCTCTGGACCTATGTGATCTCAGACAAACTAATCTGTCACTTAAAGTCCATTATCACCTAGCTACAACTGATCTTTCCAAACTGAGTTCATATTACTACCTTCACATACTCTATATACTTCTTGCATACCACATATGACATTCTATTTCTTCTACTCTGTGCAGTTGCATAGGCTGTCCTCTTGTTTGGCATTTTCTCTGTCTTCGCATCAGTGCATAGCATGGCTTTTGGTATATAATAGGTGCTTAAATAGTTGCTGACTTTATTTTCCCTGACTGCCTTTTGGACTTTCTTGTTCTAGTCAAAGTTCAGCTTAAGTGAGACTTGCTTCAGGATGTATCTTCTTACTCCCGCCATACTCACTTTGTATTTATTTTATATATGTATATTTTATATACATATATTGGCTCTTATATTGACTTTTGTTGTGTCAAGTAAACCCCATTAGGGGTTTTCTTGGCAAATCTCCAGCTCATTTTACAGATGAGGCAAACAAGGTTAAGTGACTTGCCCAGGGTCACACGTCTAGTAAGTGTCTGAGGTCAGATTTGAACTCACAAAAATGAGTCTTCTTGACTCCAATCCTAGCACTCAACCCACTGTGCCACCTAGCTGCCCATATATTGCCCTATCTGTATACATATTTTACCCCCTTTCAAAGAATATAAGTGTTTTCAGGGTAGTAGCTATCTTGCAGAACCTAGTACAATAGTTAATCGGTGCTTGCTAGTTCATAATTCATTCCAGGAGGGAAAAAGAGAAATAGCAAGACTTGTTAAGAAGCTGGTGCAAAAATTGAGACACAGCCTACATTGCATCTATGGCAGTAGACCTAGAGAAGAGGGAAGCCCAGGAGAGATGGTGCAGTGGTAGATTCAGCAGAACTTAGTAACTAATGAGAGAGAGAGAGAGAGAGAGAGAGAGAGAGAGAGAGAGAAAGAGAGAGAGAGAGATAACTTGAAGTATCAACATCTTGAACACAAGTAAGGCCAGAAAGGGAATCAGTAATGGCTCTTGAAGGCTTCTCAAACTTGTGATGAGATTGGAGTCTATCTAAAGTGTCAAGTGCACTTCTTTAACCAACTCCACGATTAAACTCTCAAAGCATCTAATTTCGGTCAAATTTGAACTTTGCTACCTTTTCAAATGGACCTTTTAACTTGTATTAATATGGGATTTATATTCATTCAAATTCAGTGACAGAGAAGGGAAAATAAACTTTGCCTTAGTAGATAGGACTCTAATAATATCTAGTATTTATATAGCACTTTAAGGTTCTCAAAGTATTTTGTAAATTGTGCATTATTCATCTTTACACAAGCCTGGAAGTAAATGCTACTGTCATCCCAATTTTACAGATGAGGAAATTAAGGCGGATGAGGTTAAATGACTTATCCAAAGTTGAACAGCTAGTAAGTGTCTGAGATTAGATTTAAACTCAAGTCTTCTCAATTTCATGTCCTACCATTTGGATATATAACTTTTAAACTCTTTGAGAGAAGGGATCATGTTTTATAACTTTATAAAATCATTGTCCACCCATATTTTCTTTTTGGTACAGGTGGGGGACTATGTGTGTTGAATACTGCATACCCCTTTGATTTGCTAAAGGTGTTTATTCTGCTCAACTGTTTTTTCCCTCCAATGTCATGGTGGGGGCACTGTGGGTGGGGAGGGGATAAGAGGGGGAGCAGGAAGTCAAGGTGACAAAAACAAATCATTAAAAAATAGTGCTAAGCAGATAGACATTAAAAATGCTTGTATTTGTTTCATTATGGGTCAAAAGATTTTGGAAGAGAAATTTGGTTTCTTTTAAAGAAAAGTACTGAATTATACAATAAGTTTATGACATAGACAAGAATTGGATAATGAATAGAACTGATTAGAAGGAGGTGAGGGAGAGGAAGAAGTTAGAAAATACCAAAGCTTTGAACAGAAGTGAAGGCAGAAAAAGATCCAGGAATATTCTTAGGCTTTGCTCATTTGGGTTTTAAACCAGAGTTTGAATTTAAATCTCTGACAAGAGATGACTGGAAAAGAGCCCATAGGATTCCTCTGCCCCACATTTCTCATCTTCATTTAAGAATCTGACTCTCACTAAGTGCAAATCATTAATGTATATAAACTTGCTTGGATGAAGCTAAATCAATTTATGATGAATATTTTATGAGTTTACTTTACTGTGTTCATACTGTTTTATTCTTGTAATAAGAGATAAGGAATATCTATTCTTTCATCCATAGAGATAGAGTGATGATATTGTGGGAGAGATGTTGGCAATGAGAGGGGGGCGGTGAAAACACGCCTTTGGGGCAATTTTCACAGGAACAAGAAATAGAAGCAAAGATTTCTTATATCAGAATAGATTCTTATTGCTGTATGGGTGTGGCTATGAAGAAGAAAAATCAGATTCATGATCACTCTGCGATCTGTTTGATTTCCCTCTCAGTTTTTGGTACCTCAGGGCAGCTAGGCAGGGAAGTAGATAGAGTGCCAGCCCTTGAGTCATGAAAACTCATCCTCCTGAATTCAAATCTGGCTTCAGATTCTTCTTAGCTATAGACTTAGGGAAATTTACTTAACCCCTGTTTGCCTCAGTTTCCTTTTCTTCAAAATGAACTGGAGAAGAAAATATCAAATTAGTATCTTTGCTAAAAAAAATTCCAAACAATGTCATGAAAAGCCAGAAATCATTAAAAAACGACTGAAAAACAATCTGGTACCCCAGGCTTAAGAAGAAGGGACATTTTCTCCATCTTATAAGCCATAATGCTAGTGATCATGCAGAAAAAAAGAAAAATAGCCCTACTCAAAAAACATTTTCCTGCACCCTCCCCTGTGAAAAAAGGACAATTTTGTGTAAATCTTCATAGACTACCTGTGACAAAATTGATATTCAATAAAATGTATAAAATTGTGTTTTACAGAATCTAAAGATTATTGTATAAAAAGAAACAGGTTTTTGTATCACCCCTTAGAACAAACTACAAGAATTTTTCCATTTGGGAGGAGATAGAAGTCAGAGGAATGGCTTTTAGTCACTAGGAAAGCAAATACCTCTGAACTGGGCAGACCAGTGAATGTTATCAAGTTCCCTTCTTTCTGGTTCAGGTGAATCCATCCATTCTCATGAATGGGATCCCATTCACGTTATGGATGATTTCTATTGGTATCATTAGAACAGGGAAAGCCTGAATCAGAAGATTAGTTAGACAAGATGGCTTTCGTGGTGAGATGGGTCAGCTACAGGACAGGACTGAAAGAACTAAGAGGAATAAGAATCAGGGTTCCCCAGGATGCCCCAAAGATAATGTAGATATATACAAAGTGGAATTAATATACAGAGGAGTGAGTAGCATAGATCAGGAGAAAGAAAGAATTTTGAGTTTTGGAGGTCGACAGAATCAGGGGACAGCAAGAAGACATGAATTCCTTTCATAAAGCTTAGACCAAGGTGTGAAAATACTAAAAGATAGCAAGCAAGTACCTCTGGATAAGTAGATTCCAAATCTAATAAGGACTATAGAAGCAGAGAAGAAGAGGTGGGGCATCAAAAATTCCTAACAGAGGTATGTCCTCTGAACTTGGGGTAGAGGCCATGTGTGGTGATGTACGTCATGCTTCTCCTTGAGTCTCCATTTCATCTTCTGTATTTAATATCATATAGATTAAGTTGGAGTTTTCTGAACTGTAGACCACACTTCCCCCAGATGAGTGGTAGAATAAAGATCTTCAGAAGAGTGTGTGTGTGTGTTGTGAAAAACAACAATCCAAAATCATTGGATGGTTTTGAGCACATCTCCCTCAGTAATATATCCACTTTTAAAATGAAAACCAAGTCCCAATCAAGGTCAACAAAAGTACCAGTAACAAGGTAAATTTACACTGACAATGAATAGTTCATTTCATATGGCAAGCTCCAACAAATCCTAATTTCAGAAATTTGAGTTGGCATGTGTTGTCGAATCTTGGTGTGGGGACAGTTTGCTGTGGTCATTATTGTCAGTGGGTATAGAGGGATGAGTTGTGTTGTAGCACTGATTTCTCTATTGGAGCATAAGATGTGTAAGGTCAAAGTTAAGCAATCTTTATGTGGAAGTTTAAAGCGCCATAAAGTCTGCTGTATTTGTCATTCACTTTGGTAAGTATAGGTAATAACTCGTTTCTCATGGTTCGATTGAGATATCTCACTTTCATAAAAAAAAAAAATGCAAGAGAATTCTTGATCTCAACCAAGGGTAAATTCTTCATGGTCTCTAATGTAGTAAGCTGGAAACAGAATTCTTTTTTTCCTCTAGGGACCTCTTCCTAAGGAAAACCTGGAACTATGCATTCTCTGGAAGTCTGGAAGCCAAAAAGAGTAAGATTTCCTCTCCCAAAACTCTCATCAATGCAACCTGTCAGGTAGACCTGGAACTCTGAATTCTTTTCCACCAATTGGGAGAGTCTTATGCAAATGAGTTTGAGCCTGGAGTCACATTACATTACTTTTATTATATGATAAAGATTTGTATATTGTTACAAATTTTTAATAAATTGTTAATTTTATTTGAACAAAATACAAGTTAAGGAAATGTAATTTTTAAAAAATGAAAAGCATGGGGAAGCATGACAATTATTTTTGTAAAAATGGAAGGCATTTCTGATTAGGAAATAATTGGGTTTAACTGAGATCAGGCAAACACCAGGATTCAGGTGAAAAATAGCAGACCATTTAAGTGGTAGGGGCAATGAGGGAACTTCTTACCTTCTGTAAGGTAGCAAATGAACTAAAAAACAGATGAAATTACATGATATTTATGAGTTTTTCTCTTATTGCTTTTGGTTAACAACTAAATATAATGAGTAGTGCTAGTGTCTAATTTCTATTTAGTTGTATATAGGTTGAGAGAGTTTCTCCAATGGAAGTTCTCTACAGCAATGAAATCATAGGTCTGGACCAAAAAAAAAAATGTTACACGTTTAATTTACAAACAAACATGGATAAGACGTGTTTACTATATGTGCCTAGAACAGTCTGATCACTAGGTTGGAGCTGCCCATGTTAGGTAAGAAAAATTTTTAAGAAGTAAAGAATAAATCCTGGAAAGACTTATTTGATACCTTATATCTTTAAAGAAGTGATGGCATGATGTCATAACTAAGATCATATATATAATTCCTTCTGGCTCTGCAGGGCTCAAATGGGGTCTCATTCATAAAGAATACCTTGGTTTGGCCTTGCTCCTAAGGTCTCTTCCAAAAAGAGTCCATTTTTGGTTTTGTTTCTGCACTCTTGCCAAGTTGGGACATCTAACCCACTGAGTCTGTGTATACCACATACCAACTCTCATACATTATTGATGAGACCTGCAAATCAACCTTATTCTAAAACTAGCCCAGATTTGAAATGCAAATGAGGGTCTGGCTTTGTAGTACCTGTGATAGGTTCTCCAAGTGCTTAATGAATAATAATTCATTAATTCTCCGGAGTCATGACAATAATTCTTGCTTCCATTCTGCCAAGGGCAAAACTGAGGCATGAAGAAATTAAGAGACTTGCCCTAGGCAGAAAAATAAGATAGAGGGAAAATCTTGCCTAGTATGGAAGGTTCTTGACTCCCGTTTCAATTCTCTATCTATTACATAGTGTTCTTTGTTCAATAGTCTATGCTGTCAGTGCACAATAAAAAAATAATGAGATTCAATGACTTTAATTAATGTAAATTAACAAGATTTTATTGTACTCTTAACTGAGACCAAAATTAAGCCTGTATCTAACTATCTCACTTCAGAAGGTTTGCCCTTGGCTGCCATGGCATTTCCTTGGGTCTTGGAGCCTCTATTAAAAAGATTTTTCAATTACTACAAAAAAGTAACTTATATAATCACTTAACGTATAGTTCCAATTTTTGTGAGGTGAGTACAGTATAGAATTTAAACATTTTCAAAAATAACCAGGTAACAAAGTTAATTTAAAAAATCAAATCTAAATGTAACCTTTTTGCTCCATGTACATGTTGTTATGCCAACTGTAAGTCTTGAATTATGGATTTTAAAATCTCAGGTAATACACTGCTCAGTACCTGACTTACATTTTAATTTTTATTTATCCTATTTGGCTTAGAGTTATACAGGAAACTATAACAGCTATGGGTCAATAATTGATTCTGTAACAATATAACATTTGATGAAATGATGGTGCAAAGGATATTTAACTCCACAGGAATAATGTTGTAAAGGTTTTAAATTGAATATCATATATTTTTGTGTATGATAGTATAACAGTGCCACATATTAACGGCACTGTAAAAAGATGGCAGTAAGGGCAGCATTATATGTAGTAGATATTGCTACAATTCTTAAGTTTTTTAGTGTTTTTAGTTTAGAGCTAAACACCCTGTAGGATATTCATAAATGCTATCTGTTGAACATTTTTCTTTTTTTAATACAGTTCTAGACTTTGTTTATAGAGAAACTTATGGGAAAATGAATGATTATGAATTCTTACTGTCAGACAACTTCTAATAGATATCTACTATTTTTTTCATTTAATCTAAATGAGAAAGCTGTAAAGAGGAATTTTATTTGGTAGAAGCTTTGGGTGAGCCTCTTTTGAATAACATAGATTATTATGTCATTCTGACTTCACTTGATCACACCGAATATTTCCTAGCTACAGGGTACTTAAAAATAATACCTGGCTATTCATATAGTATACTAAACTTTTTAAGGGCTTTTCATGCCTTATCTCATTCAATCCTTACAAAAGCTCTGTGAGATGTATACTAAACATATGTTTTACACATGAGGAAAATGAGGCAGATGGATGGTCACAGTTACTAAGTATCAAAAGTGTGATTCCAGACCAAGTTTCTCCTGATTTTAAGTTTGACATTGTTTCAACTATACCACACTGCCTCTCTTAATTTATAGTATGTAGATTCATTAACCAAATGACTTTCTAATACCTAACTCTCATGACTGATAGTCAGTCTTCTTTTTGATCTCCCATTAGCATTTGACCTTGGTGACTAAACCCTCTTCTTCAATGCTCTCTGCTTCCTGGATTTCCATGAGCTCTTTTGGTTTCCCTCCTACCTGTCTAATAATTTCTTCTCAGACTCCTTTTCTGGAGCATCATTTATATCCCAATTACTAATCATGAGTGTACCCTAAAGCTCTGTCCTGGTCCATATTTTCTCTATATACATCCTTAACTCCAACAGATTCAATGATCCTTTCTATGTACATGACCCCCCAAACTACACATCTAGTCTGTCTTCTGAGCTCTAGTCCCGAATAAGCTTCCTGTTAATTATCTACAACTTGACGTCACTCCATCCAATTTGACAGGCATTCCATTTTGATAAAGATTTCATCTTCCTTTCCAAAAAGAACCCTTTGTCTAAGTCTCCCTATTTCTATTGAGAGTATTAAAATCTTTTTGGTCACTCACATTCACAGCACCAGTTTTCCTTGACTGTGAAACTTGTGAACACAAGTGTATAAAAAGCAATGGATATTGAGCTTCTAGAAATTGGACAAGAGCTATAGATTAAGAATCTAAATACATTTCTATTTGCTTTCTGTTCATTTGTTTTAGTAAAGGACAAGGTGTTTCTATAGATTCTATTACTAATTTATCTTATTTTATCTGGTTATTATTAAACTTAAAATAATCTTTAAAAATTACTCTTCCCACAATTAGAGTTGGGGAGATGAAACTTACAAAGGCACTAGAATTACTCAATAATTCCTCTAATGTAACTTCAAAACTCAAACCTCTATCTACAGAAATTTCCACTGCAAATAGTTTTCTCCTTCGTTGTTTCATTCATGAGGAAATTGTAAATGGATGCTCTGCCTTGTATGAAATCCCATAAGAGCTATCTCTGTATTAATTAGCTTAAAAAGCCCCATTCTCCCCATCTCTCTTTTTCCTGAATAAAAGGAACTCTTAAAGAAATGTTAGTACTTTTTGAGCAGTTTCAAGACATAAAGTCCATTTAGGAAATGGTTATTTTAGGATATCAAATGGTTTCTAAATAAACAAATACAAGTAGTTCCTGTTCACTAGTAACGATACTCATTGGGTTCTTTCCACTGTTATCCCCTCATTCTGAGGTATAGAATTAGTTTGGCAGAGAATAAACAGATTCATGGTATTTTTCTTAGCCTGGGATCAATTTATCAGCACAGTCAATTTCCTGGGTCACAGTTCCCATCTTGTAGTAGTCAAGAGTAATGTGGTGATATAGAGACCTTCACTTAGAAATACACACAGTAAGGACTTATTCCTTGAAGGTAGAATTCTACAGATACAAGCCACATAAAAGGATAATAAGGACACAAAATATGGCATGACTGAGAGTTGTGTTTTAAAATTTTGAGTTTTGCATCAGTTTGCAAAGGTGGCTCATCTTCCTGAGTTCAAATCTGGCCTCAGACACTCACTAACTGGGTGGCCCTGTTTGCCTCAGTTTCCTTATCTGTAAAATGAACTGGAGAAGGAAATAACAAACCACTCCAGTATCTTTGCCAAGAAAACCCCAAATGGGGACACAAAGAGATGGACACAATAAAAAATGACTGAATGACAACAAAAATCAGTTTGCAAATTTCAGGTCTTTCATGATGCTGAAATGATGCTCTCAAACATTGTCACAACAGAGTTAGTATGGCCATTACCAATGCTAGTGGCCTGCTTTTTATATTGTCTGCTGTTCATCACCATCTACCCCAATTCCAATGCAGATGATGTATACTGACTAATATGATGGTTTCTTGTTTCTAGACATTTGCTTCTTTACATTAACCATCTCTGTATTGATTCAGGAGTTGTGCTTATCCCCACTTCAGGTCATACTTTTACACTAATTACACACAGGCTCAGGCTCAGGGTCAATGAATTCTCAATCCAGACAAGTTATGTTTTTGGGTCTACATTTAAAAAAATGTACATTTTTTTTCTCCCAGGAGGAAGATTACATGGAAAATAAAAATGTTTTACTTTTGGAAAAATACCAACTCTTCTTACCATAAACTCAATACTCTTTCTATCAAATCCATTGTTCAGCATCCTTGCACAATGATAAGACAGAATAACTAATGGGCCTGTAGGATACCTTATAACCTAACTGTCACTATAGCTTTATGGATTGATGGGGCGCTGGCACACCTACTCAAAACAAGATGTATGGATTCACATTGGGTTGCAATTAGTACCTAGCTTCTCATTTGTTATTGTCTCTTCAGTTCTCTTTTCAATCTTTTCCTGTTGATTTTTAAAGAGGGCATAAAGAGATGGTTTCCAAGAAGCAAGATTCAGAATTTTCACTTTATTTGACTGAAAATAAACATGTTGGTTTTAAGGCGCATGAATCATAGTATGATTTGAATACTTTTGAAAATGCAAAATTAACTCTATATTAAGTTCTATTTTACAAACACTGCAGATATGATCATAAAAGGAGAAACTTCCCCCATCTGAGCTTATATTGATGGCCCCAAAATATTGAAGGTACTATACATAGTACACAAAGTACATCCTCCCTGTTTCCATAAAATTACATTTAATGTAATAAAATTGACAAACATATAGTGATATTGTTTAGAATAAAGTCTGCTGATTATTATAGGATACGCTCCTAAACTGAGATCTCCTTGAAAAGACATTATGTGTGTTGGAGTAGGTACGGTTGAAAAAAAATAATGAGATAAAAATCTCTTTCTATAGCAGTATGCCAAAGTCAATGCACAGATTTAATGTTATGCCATTCAAACTTCCAAAAGAATACTTTACAGACATAAATATAATAAAAACAAAATTTATTTAGAGGAACAAAAGATTTAGAATAATATGTGAAATAATGTGAAATTATAGGAAAGGAAGGAGAATAACACTTTTAGATCTCAGATTATATTATAAAATAGCCATCATCAAAACCTTTTGATACTGTTTAAATAATGGAAAAGTAGATCAATGAAAGAGACTAGAAGAGAATTAGAAATAATTGAACTCAATAACCCAATGTTTGATAAAACTCTGAACATAAATTACCTAAGAAATAACTTCCTTTTTGATAAATTCTGCTGGGAAATATGGAAAGCAATATGGCAAAAATTAGATGGAGACCATCCTCTTAAAACCATTTCACAATAAATTAAAAATGAGTACATGATTTTAATATTAAAGGCTAGTGTATTAAAAATAGAAGATATATAGATCATATACGTTTTACAGCTGTGGGTAAGGGATGAATTCTCAACTAAACAATGGATAGGGACAATTATAAAATATGTAATAAAGAATTTTAATTAGATGAAATTGAAAAGGTTTTGCATAAACGAAATAAACACATCTCCATTAAGAAGAGAAGCAGTCTATTAGGAAATTTTTTTCTACCAAATATCTCTGAAAAAGATTTCACATCATAGGCAACTAACAGAATCATCTAATTCCAAAAGTCATTCCCTGTTAGGGAATGTTTGTTCAGAACAAACAATGGAAGGCAAACTATAAACAACCTTATGAAAGAATGCTCCAAATTACTACTAATAAAAGAAATGAAAAAGAGAAAAAGATACACCCCACAACCCTGAAGTTTCACATCTTACCTAACATTCAATTTGCTAGAAAATTGGCAAAAATGACAAAAGACAGGAAGTCAATGCTGGAAGGGTCGTGGAAAGCTAGGCACAACAACGTATTTTTGGTGGAATAGGCATAACTATTCTGTAAAGCAATTTGGAATCATACAGATAAAGTGAATCAAATTTCTGTTCTTTTCAATCCAGAGATTTCAGTGCTAGGTTAATATACCGAGGTCACTGAACATAATAAAAACTCCAAATATGCCAAAATATGCATAGTAGTGCTTTCTTTTTGTAGCAAAGAACTGGAAACAAAATAGATGACTATTTTCTGAAGAATAACTACCCAAATTGTGGCACATGAAAGTAATGGAATACTATTGTAATATAAGCAATTATAAGCTTGATGGGTACAGAGGATGGAAAGATTTACAGAAACTTATGCAAAGTAATCAGAGCAAGTAAAATAATAATACAGTCATTATAACTTAAATAGAAAAAAACAATTATGAAACAATGTTGCCAGAGTAAAGAGATGTCTTCCCCTATTTCTTTTCAGAACTCAAGGCCCATAGGATAAAATAAATAAAAATAAAATGCATAAAATAAAATTGTTAAAATGTGTTGATCCATTTTGATGATTTTTTTACTTGCTCTTTTCTTTTTAAAAATTCTTTTAAATAAAGGCTGACCTTTTGGGAGTGGAGAGGAAGATAAGAATAAAAGATTAAAAGAGGTAAATCTAGGCAAAATAAAAAATTAAAATATCTTTAAAATATATCATAACTTATGCCTGTATAATTTAAAATATGATTAACTGTCAAAATTAGAAAACTATGGTTGATAAAGGGAGTAGAATCTGGAGCTATCCCTCTCGGGTCAGGGTCGAAGGGTAAGACAAACAAAAAGTCAACCAGGGATTGACTATAGGTGATATTCATATTCTACTCAAGATATGTGTGTGTGGAGTAGGGATATGGGGAAGATGTTGTATGAATTAAAATGATTCATTTAAAGTTTATGCATTTTTAAAATTTTGCGAGACACCAGTGCAGAACAACATATCACTTATGTTTTAACATAGCAACTGACATATTTCAAAAGTGGAATGCCAAATTTTGACTGCTGCTCATAAATGGGGGGAGGGAAAAAAGGAACATAAACTTTTTTCAAAGTTTAAAAAATTTACTGGAATTGACCATCAGGTGAGAGAGGTGGAGAACCAGCTCATTAATGTGATTTACTTTCAATTGCCAGGTGCTCATTCACTGACAGGAAGAGGAACTTGGCAGCAGAAACACAGAAATCTGTGTTTCTATGAGAATTGCTCACACAGTCTTTTTTTTGATAGGTAATCATTAGATTTAGAAATGAAAGGGACTTCAGAGCTCATCTTGGCCAACCCTCTCACATTCCAGAGAACAAAGTGAAGCCTGTGTTTTAAACCCAGATCTTGGGACACCAGAGTCTATATGCTCTTCCCACTACTTCATTCCTCATCTTGTCAATAACGACTTCAACATAAAATAAGTTTGCTAAAATAGGTTAGAATGTTGTCAGATTTCCTGGTTATACTGACACTTGTAAGAAAGCCAGTAGATGGGAAAGAATGAAGGGATTTCTTGGCTTCCCTGGAGCAGAATGGGTGTAGTAGGGAAGGAAAAGTTACAAGAAATAAACTAGAGGAATTAATTACCTTATTTTTTAGAAGTTGGAGCTGGGTAGATTTGATACACACTCTTCATAGACTCTCATCAGGTGCACATCATAGGAAGAAAGGTGCTAATAAATACATATATACACACATACGTATGTTTCACTTCTATGTACACATAGATAATTTGTTAGGCATATGGACAAATCTGTGATTTTATAGATATAGGCAACTTAAAGGAGAGGATATTCCCCCTACCAATGAAGGTTTATACATTCTCTTTGACTTAATAATAGCAACGATAAGTCAGCATTTATATAGCACTTTTAAGATTTGCAAAGAACTTTATATATGTTTTGTCATGTGATCTTAACTTAAACAGTCAGAGGGACACTGAGAGCCCTGAGAAGTGCCTTGCTGTGAGTCACACAGATAGTATATTTGTAAAGCTTGCACTCAGGTCTTCCTGGCTCCAGGATCAGCTTTCTGTCTATAATGCCTTGCAATTTCTAACATAATTTGATATGTTGGGAAATTCCCAATAAACAAGACCCTAGAATGTTACCATATATGATATGATGTTGTTGCAACTTTATTAATCGTTATTTGGTTTTTAATAGAAAAATCCTATTGATTTTAAAGTCTTAGGTTGTAAATAAATCTGTAAATGTATTTATTTATTTTTTTGGGTTTTTTTGGCCTAAAGATGGAATCTGTGCAAATAGAATACGGCAGAAATAATGTCTGCATATATTTGGCTGCAAGTTGTAGTTTTTGTTCATGGCTACACATGAGAACCATCTCCTAAATTACAGAAGGGTTTCAACCTCTGTAAGTGGAAGGAATTACCCTTCAATGAAATATAAAACCTAAAGTCTGTTAAGAAGGATATTTATTTATTAGATGACACCTTTTTAAAAACTTTATTTAATAAGTGAGGCTGCAATCCTTGAAAATGGATTATAATTTCAATATAACTAAATGTTACAAATCTGTTGCTCTAAGACTTCGTGGCTTTTACTTTTGTCCAAAGGGGTTGTAAAGGCACATGATTTTTAATAACAGAGTTTTGTAGTTGTGAAAGATGTTGAAACAATGGTTCATGAATGAGACAATAACATTTTTATGCAAATCTGTCTAAATAGGACAGACTGAAGTAATCAAAATAGGAAAAGCCTATTGAACTTGGGTTTTGTAAATGGTCAAAATGAATAATTCAAAAACCAATTGGAATCTAATTTTAATTTTTTTTTTTTTGGCCTATGTGGGAAAGCAGTCCACACCAGTGGTGTCACACTGCATCAGGAGTTCAAAGTACTACTCATATAAAAACGTCCACCAACGAAAACAGACAAATTTATCTGTAATTTACAATCTTAGAGAGATGAATTTTCCAGGATGAAACAGCTGGTGTATGTGAAACCTAGTACTTGAACTCAGGTTCCTGACTCCAAGGCTTTCCCACTTTCCACAACAGTCAATAAACATTAAGTGCTGACTATGTGCCAGACACTGTTAACCCCTTGGGGATAAAAAAAAAAAGGGTAAAGGGCAGTCCCTGCTCACAATGAGCCTACAATCTAATGCGGGAGACAATGTGCAAACAAATATATACAAAGCAAACTATATCCAGGGTAAATAAGAAATAATTACAGTGCTGCCTCTCCAGTGGATCATTAGAAACACCTAATTATGGGTTTTGGATTGGTTTCTTTTAGTAAGAGAGTTAGGAACTGATGGTAGGTTGGGATTGTATTCTCCATAGATTTAGAAGACTGAAGTACCCTCAGGACAAGGGCCAGAGAAAGTGCTAAAAATGCAGAAAATTTGCATTCCCCCTTACTTAAAAAGCATTTTGCCCAAGTGTTTCAGAAAGTTTAATTAAATGTATCTCTTTCAATAAATTCCTTGGGCAAACAGACTACCACAGGGGCACATAAAGAGTGTGAACATTAATTGCATTTGAGATTAGTTCTACTGAATTGAATTCTCGTACACTGATACCCTTTGTTCTTAAACCATAAATACTAGGTGTTTATACATCTAACTATTGGCATATTTACTATGAAAGCGTATTCCCATTAGGCAGTAAGGTGAAACCAGAAAAACAAGCAAACCCTTGTAACAATGACAACAAACATCTAAGCAATTAAATGCCCTACTTTAAAGAAACCAATAAGAAGATGGGATTTTTTATTTGTTTGTTTGTGTATACCTTTATTTTAAATAACCACACTACATTCTGGAGAATTTCCTTGGTTCTGTGTCTGTCTAGGAACTTGATAGCTGCAGTTCAATACCAAAACACTTCCATAACACAACAATTGAAAAAAAAGTTCAAGGATGAAACAACTATAACTAATGAATAACCCAATTTGCTGATAGATTAATTAAATTCCCTACCCACCCAACCCTGACTGAATCTGTCCCTAGGGAGAGAAAGTAAAAGATGAATTTGCTAATTAATGTTAATACAGAGAAAATCACAATTAGTGGAGCAGACTAACAACAGAATGAGCCTCCCTTGGTGAGAAAGTACAAGTGTGTTGGGGTATTCTCCAAAAGTGCAAAAGCTATTTGGAAAGGAGCAGCTAAAATCCCATTAAATATAGTCTGATAATGACTAGGACTGAGGTTCTCTTACCGTGAAATGTAAATCAAATGTGAAACAGCTATTATTTCAGGATTATATTTAATCACAGTCTGATGATTTCAGCCCAATACTTAAACCCTAAGGGGCTGACAATGTTTCTTACTATTCCTTAGAGATACTTACAAAAATATGGTGCATTTTTCTTTCCTCCCTCCACATGTGCTGTTCTCTCCCCTCTTTTCCTCTGTGACATATTAGCCTCAACCTCTCTCACTTGTATTTAGGCAACATACTGTATTTTAAATACTTAGGTACTTAAATTGTAGAGAGACATAGTTACATAGTGGACATAGGGTCAGTCTCCTTGTCAGGATGGTGTAAAGGGTTTTTTTTGTTTGTTTTTGCCTCTGACATACTTTGTGTGGAGCCTTGGGCAAGTTCTTAGTATGCTAGATAACTAAGAGTGTTAGAGATGAGTTGTAGATCTTTATTTGTAGAAATAATTTCCATAAGGTTATTTTGGCTTCTATTTTCACCCATTTGAGCCTTTTGAGAATCATTTTTTTCCTATAAAAATTCACTCGAGGTGTAGATTATTACTCATTGATTTTCATTTTAGAAACTTGTTTTTGAATGATCAATTTCTCATTTCTACTTGCCCACAGGCATACTACTCTTAGTAATGTTAAAATCCCTTCCAAGTTGTGGTAAAACAGGTGATATTCTGAGAAATACACCTTGAGGAATATGGGAAATGCCAGATGGATTTAAATTTAAAAATGTGATAGATTATGGGTGACAAATGCTAGGTGAAATTCAATGAAATAAATGCAACTGTAATTATGCTTTAAATTTCTATCACATCTTTAATCTATTTCATAAATTCCACATAATTCCATGTGCTATAACTGTATCATGTGTCACAGAAAGTACTTTAGAAATTCAATTGTCTGATGCTATTAACAAAAATTATAATATTAGTGTGGAGCAAGTATTATTAGTTGATCCTGCATCAGCAGCAAAAGAGATTCAAAGGCAAGAAGTGACTTTCCCAGGTTTACATATTAGCGAACAGTTCAACAAAGAAAACATTCAAGGACTCTTGACTCCCAGTTGATTGCTCTAGCTGCCAGAGAAGACTTCCTTCTAATAGTCTGTTTCTCATACATATTGATGACATAAAAGAAACCTTGTCTTGTTTGAAATAAGGTACCTTTTAAAAAGGTGTGCTGGTAGCTGATCAGTCCCAGTGTGGGATTAAGGGGTCTGTAAAATCTAACGATATATTTTTTAAAACAGAAAAAATTGTTTCCTACTGCTCCTACTCATTTCATACAATTTGTTTTTTCACAGGTGACAGAACTGGACATAAAAGGAGATGTTAACAAGGACTGGTTGATTTCCTAGGCGGTAATATCTTCAGTTAAAATAGAAATAAAGAATAAGCTTCACGGTATTTGCTAATCATCCTCATCAATTAAGAATTTGTACAGTCCTCTGGGTATATGACACCAATACTCCATTGCACAGAATTATGGGATATATTAAAGCAGGTTTCCCTCCCGGCAAATCTGAGAATGCTGCAATTACTTGTCTAGGCACTATAATAGCACATGTAATCGGCCAGATAACAAGCTACAGATAATAATTGATTCCTGAATGCCAAATTGATACTCCGTGATGATAAAAGAACCATGTGAGGAATTTTTCATCCTGGAGGATCACTGGAGTCTGGGAAACCCTTGGAAGTACCTTTCCTCTCCTGAAGACCCTCCTTCTGATTGATGGCTCCTCTCCAAACTTTCAACTGAGGAGGGTACTCAGCCCAGCCATGTCTTGATTTCTCACCAGACTACATTTGGAATTTTCTGTTATGCTCTAGTACATTCACCCCTCCCTTTTCAGCTTCATCTTATGTGTTCCTTTCATTAAATAGAAAGTGCATTCCTTAAGGTCCAGGACTGCCTTTTCCTCCCTTGCTTATACCGGTATTCCTATTGCTTAGTATAAGCATATGCCAAGCCACTGCTTGGCATACACTGAACACTAAATAAATGCTTGTTGATTGACTTATTTTAGTAGCTTTGAGTGAATCCCCTATGGAGGATTGATGGGAGTCAGTTCAACCAATAAGCAAACCTAATGGGTGCAAGGCACTGTATTAAGTACAGGTAGTACAAAGATAAACATGACAGAGTCCCTGCTCCCAAGGAAATGACATTCTAATTAGGGAGAAACTATACATAGGTAAATATACACGTATATACACAAAATCAATACAAGGCAGTTTTCATCATTGTGCAGTATTGTTAAATGCCTACTATGGTACTTTGGATGAAGGAAACAAACATTTACAAAGCTGCTTGATGATGATGCTGCAGTGGAGTATGGAGTGGAGTAAAATCCTTTCTATTCATGCCTTAGTTTCCAATAAACAATTTTATAATTGATATATTTAACTTTCAATTTTAAATTTTTTTGAAAGGGGGAAAGCAAGGTAAATGGGGTTAAGTGACTTATCCAAGGTCACACAGCTAGTAAGTGTCAAATATTTGAGGTCATATTTTAATTCCAGTTTCCAGACTCCAGTCAGCACAGGTACTCTGTTCACTGCACCATCTAGCTTCCCCATATATTTTATTTTTTTAAAAAATGTGCTAAATTTTTTTTTTGTTTCTGGCCATTATTAAAGGACTAGGCTGTGTACTGAATAGGCAATGAGTACCAGGATATACAAAGAGTATCTACAACTAGCATCCAAAAGACAGTTTTTAACATTCTGGGGTGGGGAATGAGGGAAGGATGGCTGCTTACATAGAAATATTTTCAGTTGTGTCTATATCACCATCAGAACATTTGCTTGAAATACAGAGAATAACCAGCCCTTATCCCCCTCCATAGCCCTCAACATATTGACCCCCCCCCCCACGAAATGAAAGAATTATAATAATCTCAAAACTCTACTGTTTACTCATGTAAAACAGCTTATTCATCCTCAAATGATAAAATTCAATAAATAATATAATGACATCCTGGAAAAATATTTTATAAGTCTCACGATCTCTAAGAATCCTTCCAGCTGTAATATTCTTTGATTCTAGGGCTATGTTTCTACAGTAATATCACATTTGTTTTCTGTGATTGCCATTTGCCGCTAACATTACCTCCTTCCCCTTTACTGTGTTAATGTATGCTGTTTGAGAACAAAATAAATAAAAATGCTTTCATAATATATTTTATTTCCTTAGAATAAGTTCAGAAATAATTCCTCCAAATGGTTTTAGATGCAAAAGACAATTCTGAGTGAATATGGAAAAATGAATTATAGGGAAATTGCAATCATTAAACAACCTCTCCTTCCCATCCTCCCAATCCCCCATATTTTTTAGGTTTTTGACTCCATGTTCCGTAGAAATTTCAGTTTGGATTAGGTCCAATTTTCCTCCTAAAATCTTGCTGCAATTTCATTTAACTATTCCCCAAACTGTAATTAATTTTAAAAAATTGCCCAGGACTAGCAGCAAGAACTGTGCCCTTAAATACTGCTGGGTGACTGTTGCAGGTGGTCAGGCTAAAGAGGAGCTAACCTTTGATGTAACTGCTAAGGAGAGGAAATGGTCCACTTGGTAGCTTCCTCATTTCCTACACCCAGTACACATATGTTGAAAACTGCCTCCAATTTTAACTAATTATTCTTGCTAACTAACTTCTAAACTGAGTTGTTTCAAGGTTCTAAAGGACTGCAAGGGCTGTAAAGCACAAATATAAATATTGGAGCCCTCCTTCAAATCCTGAGCCACCCTGATCTAGTGCTAGTTCTGAATACAGTATTATAGGAATTTATTTGTGAGTATCTAGTAAGTAAAATATGTGCCATCAATATGCCATATTATTTTTTTGATTCATCAAGTAGACATTAACTCCATTAAATATGTGGATTATATAATAAAATACGAAGATTTAAATGACATGTAATTTGTTGAATTGTTTTAAATCACATACCAGCTAGGTGACCCTAGGCAAATCATTTAACCTGTCAGTTCCCCAGACAACCCTCTAAGAATCTAAGTGGCAGAGAAGGTGATGATGAGGGAAATTCCTCATTAGTAAGAACATATACTGATGAAATCCAAGATCTCTTAAGGAAAGAAAAAAACCTCAAACTATTTTAAACACAGGCTAAAATAGAAAAATAAAATATTCTTTCTGCTACTATTTTTAATGTTTGTAAAACTTGCAGTGTTATTTCTCTTCAAGTTGTGCTGTATCTTTCTGGGCTAACATTAAAGAATGCTTCTGCTACTGATCAATATTACGCTAACTAAATATAGATTTACTCACAGGGTAGACATAGAGGAGCCATGTTGGACAAATGAGTAAATAATGTCTCTTTTAACAAGTTTATAATTATGTATTTATTATGTGAGATATTCAACAAGGGCTCCAAAGGAACTATTATAGACTACTGACTAAATAATGCATGTCTCTAAGAAGCTAATTGTGTGCTAAGGAAAGCATTGAGCATACGAGTTTGGAGAAACAAGAAAAAAAAATTCAAATGAAAGTAAATATAGGCTTTTCTCTCTCTGAAAGTTGTTTTGAGGAATAGGTATCATTCCCCCTTATTTCTTGAGGATTGATGCAGGAGAAAAAAATAATAAGATTAGGGAAAACATTGGTTGTGGGGACCAGGGAAGCCTAAAGAATCTATCTCAGAAAATAAGAAAGGATAGATTTCAGTCTTAAATGAGGAAAAAAGCAAAGACGTATGTACTTTAGCACACTCTGTGCTTTTGGTTTACTTGACCTAGTAATTTATTTGACAAAGAAAGAAGGAGTGGAGGGGGGAAATCCTCCCCTTTTCTTGCTTATTTCTATCAAGTATTGCACTGAAACCACTACTAATCCTCTTGGAATGGAGTCCTTCCCCTCATTTCCAGGAAAAATAAGTGATACATTGTAAACTTGCTAAGGCTTATAAGCTTCATTGAGAAGTCTCAGCCTCAGCTCTGCTCCTTGGGTGCCAAGTAGTCAAAAGGGGAAGGATGAAAACGTTGAGCTGGTGTGCACTCTCCAAATGGTCATTTTTTGACTGAGCCGTTCTAATGACCAGAAGCCATGGATAAGAAATCATAGAGAACTATTGATGTGGAAGGACCCTGGCTAATGCTTCATTTTATTTGAAAGGTGTATGTAAATGAACAAAAGCACTGGTTCAGGAGATAAGTGCATGTATGCTCTTCCACTTACAAGCTAAGATACATGCATACACTGGGAAGGTCACTTTATCTTTGTCAACCTCAAACAACTAAAAAGCATTTATTAAGACTCAGTTTCTCCATATGTAAAAAGAGGGGGTCAGACTAAATGCCTCAAAATCCTAGGACTCTAAATTCCAATAGGTAAAATGAAATCAGTTTAAATGATATATGGAAAAGGGAAGGAGATTTTTGGATTACAGAATGAAAATCAGAACAATGCAAGGACAAGAGGATTTTTGCAGAATTTTGGAGCTTTATTCATGTCTTTGCCAGGTAGCATAATAACACTGATGCTGATTGGTTAAACATGGGGCTCCTTAAAGTGGCCAAATTTGTGAAATGGCAAAATCAGGATGGCTGAAAGTAACTGCTGAGATGTTTGCACTGTTGTTAATTTGCTTCTCAATGTCATCCATCAGAGAGGAGACAGAGAGAGATAAAGGGAGAGAGAATGAAAGAAAGAAAAGAGAAAGGAAAGAGAGAGGAAAAGAGAGATAGAGGTGAGAGAAAGAAGAGAGGAGAAGGAAAGAGGAGAGATAGAGAGAATGAGGATGAGGAGAAATGTACACAAGAATAAGAAAGAATGAAAAATACAAACCACAACCCTAATTCCTGCTAAAGAACATCCTTCTGGGACTGGTTTCAGATTCACAGTCATATGGAATCATTGCTAGCTTAACATTATAACCACGATGTGATTTCACTGGTATAGCAAACTCCCAGACTTACAGTGTCAAGGAGTTGCCTAGAGCACTGAGGTTAACTGACTTACTCAGGGTCACATGGTGAGAATGTGACAAAAGTAGAATGACATAACCATTTTTTGTATATGCTGCTCCCTTTATCCAAGAAATTAATATTATTGATTTTTAAAATAATCTTGTAAGGTAAGAGGCTAGGATCACTTTCTCCATATTATAGATGGGAAAACTGAGGCTGACTAATCATTAGTTGGCAAAATGAAGATCAAATGAGAGAATGTAGAAAAAAGTCTTGTATACTCATAAAGTGTCATAAGTAGCTGTCAGTTACTATTATTAAATATTGTATTCATTTTGTGATTAGAGGAACTAAAATAAAAAGAGGTCAGCGAACCAGTGACTAAAAGTTCTTCATTACTGACCTTTTGTACCATTCATCCATAAAGCGTAATTATATCTTAAAGAAAAGGGGAAAAAATGTATCTAATAAAGAAAAAAATTTGTTATCAGCAATTGAGATAATTTATAACGAGAGTATTAAAGTTTTGATGGTTATACAAACTACTTCTGTCAGTCTATGTGGTAAAATCTGCTAAGATGATGAGTAATTGCTACATTGGTCTTCTTAATGGAATCATTAAATTAAACACTTCTCTGATAAGCAACATAAAATGGCAAACTTTCTTTTAAGAAGCAAAATACAGGTGTTAATTGTGAAAACAATGTCAGAATTCTAAAATCAAAGTCTGTTCATAAAGGTGTTAGGTTATACTGCTCATGTAAACATGCCCTATAAGCCAATGAGTTCTAATAGGGGTCGGAAGAAAAAAAAATAACCAGCCTCAACTAATTAGAAAAGGGAATGACCTGTTTTTGTTCCCAGCCCTATGCTACTGCCTTGGAATAGCTTATTTAAGGAGCTTGGTGTGAAAAGAAAAGGTTTATTGATTTCCCTATTGTGTCCCTGCTCTTCTGTGGGCTTTATTCAGCATGCTAAAGCAATCACACCTTGATGCACTACAGTTTGGAAAACATACGTTTCTCTCCCTTTGTTCTGAATAAACTGATTCTCCCCAGAGAATTAACTAAAATCTACCTGTTTCTTTTTGGTTTCCACTGAGTAGATCTCTTTTTATCAGCTTAGGTCTCTCTGCAGTAGGGAAGTCTGGCATCTTGTATTTGCAAGGGTTTACCTTAGATTCCCTTTGTAATTTCTTTCCCATGTTTATTTGGCTGGGACACACCCACTTTAAAATCAAGTTTGAAGTATCTCATTTTCTTGAATATTTTAGCTAAATTGATATCACATTTCTTCTTCTGTACTTATAAGTATGATGCTCATACAATGTAAATAATAGAAATCATAATTACAGGGTAGTTTTTACTGTATATTTTTAATAAACAATCAACAAAACTGAGAATGCAATATTTCCATCCTTGGTACATTTGGTCTATTGTGTCTTATTCAAGATACTGTTGATACAGAGTTTGAAATTAATGTGCTTTGTTTCCTGAATAAAAAACACTATACTATAGCTCAATTCTTGATGATTAAAAAAATTTAAAGGCAATGGACATTAAAAGGCATCATTTCCTTGTTTTTATAAGCTCAAGAAAATAATAGAAAAACTGTTTTTGGATTACTGAGATGGTACGAAGTTTTCTACTATTCTCCCGAAATAGTCATGGTAAATTATCTTGGTCATTGTATTTTTTTGTTTTTTTTTTACTTGTGTTCTTTTGGTAAATAATGATTCTTAAGTTATCTCTATACATCCGGTTTTTAAGAACAACACGTTTTACTTGTATAGAGATCACATCTTCTTTTAACTTATTTTCCTTTTTTGTATTTTTCAATCAGCTGTTTTCTCTTTTGCTTCTGTGCAGAGACTTGTCACAGTGGATTCAAGTGTTTCTATTTCACAAATTATTTCTGCTGTGCCATAAAATCAGTTCTACCAATCTGATTTCTCCTTTGAACCATTCAGGAACATCCTGTTATTGTTCCACAGGGTTCTTTATCATATATTGGTTTGATTTCTGACATTTATTCAGAGGTTTTTGGATTAATTTAGATGTCCTGGTGACCACCTTATCTTCTGTTTTTAATAGCTTGTGTGTTGGTTTATCTGCTTGTAGTCAAAGATTTTAAGTTTTCTTTCTCCTGAGATCTCTAATAATTTCAGTTTTTTCTTCTTACATTCTACTATTGCTCAATTTCTGATTCCTATCCTTTTGATATCAAATCTCCCAAAGGAACCTCAAAGCTGATTCAGCTTCCTCTCAATTAGGGCAATCCATTTTTCAAAGGTCTCAGTCCCTGCTGCAAATGACTACTTGGGGGAACATGAATAGACATAACTGGTTGTCAGTCACCTTTCCTTCAGGCAGGTGTCTTCTCACCCTTTACCCTCACTGTCCCACTCCTGACTTCTTTAATTCTCTGGCTGTGTGCTGCTATAGCTCCTTGAGGCCAGGGAATATTTTCTCTTAGGTCTCCATCTTCCCAGCCATTAGCCCAGTGCCCTTCATAAAACAATTACTCAATATATGCTTGCTGAATTGGGTCCAGCTTGTTCTATATCTTATTTATGTATCACATTTATTAAACTTTCTCCCACTTCACATCAGACGATGAAACATAGCGTCCATCACCCTGTCTCAGTTCTCCAACTACATTCACTGACAATTCAAGTGAGTCTCAAAACACTATGCAAGCACATAGAAAAGCAATTTGAGTGGTATAGACAATTAAGGTCATAGTATTTCATAATTCATTTATTCAATTAGTACATACTAAATAAGTAATTATGTACTTATTTAGCCTTGTCCCAAAATCTGTACATCCAATGATCTGGAGATATACTGTGTAGTTGCCATTGATGAATTTAAGTAAGTCATCAGACCTGGTTGAAATCTATTTCAGGGAACTGAAAGAACTGGTGGATATAATTGTTTAGCCACTGCTAGTGATTTTTGAAAGTTGATAGGGAATTCGTTGTAGGACTAGGGGGAGGGTAAAGATAATTTTATTTTTTAATGAAGAGATTGTTATCTGAAAATTATAGGTCAAGGATCTTAAACTTCATAGTACCTAGCACAATTCTAAGTATAGACAAGGATGTTAAATAATGGCTTTTGATTGGTTGATATTCATTACCAATTCTCAGATGTAGTCAGGTAGTTAATTAGATTTAAGATTTGGCATTTTATCATTAGACCAGTGAGAGAATAAGTGCCCCTACCCATATGCTTCTGGTAACCCCATCCATGCAAAATGCCATAATTAAACAAATTTGGAAATATTAAATGGAAAAGGTCGTTAAGAGATTCCTTGGCTTTTGTCAGTCCAAAAACCTGGAAGAGCACTGCTATTTTGTATTGCAGCACTGCAGAGAGCTAAAAGTTCTGTGTCATCTAAATACTTATTAAGACTTATTTACATGCCTGTGCTCTGGCATCTATCTCTTCATCAATTTCCATGTCAGCATATACAAAAGGTGATGCAGTGCTGTCATGAGACATAATCAGCTTCAGCATCTTGTCAAATAATGCATCATTGTCACATCCCTGACTCCTTGACATCTTTGTCCCTGTAAGGGGTCGTAAGACTGCTGGCAGTAGATTCCAGATTCATATGTGGAAGAGTCTGACTGAGAGTTAGGCAATGAGAACACTTCCAATGGCTAATTTTATGCAACCCTAATGCCAAGATATTGCTACTTCCTAAGGAATGTCTTCATTCATCTGGCAACAGTCACTTTCCACCAGCTATTTGTAATAATTTCTCCATATTGTCAAGTACTATCATTTCTTCCTTCAACTCTCAGATCTCTTTCCTTTTCCTGTCTCTAATGTCAGGGTTCTTATTTAGGACTTGATCGTGTCTCATCCGGTCATTAGCCTTCCCTAGTTTCTTCTCCCTCCTATATTTTGGCTATTACTCTGCCAGGAATACTCTCCCTCCTCCTTTCCACTCTACTGTTTCCCTGAGTGCCTTTAATTCCCAACCAAAATCTCTTCTATGGGAAGCCTTTAAATTCTTGCATGTCTTTCCTTTTTAAATTACTTCCTATTATCCTTTATATAGCTTGTTTATATTTATATGTTTGTGAACTTCTGGAGGGCAGGGACCACTTTTTTGTTTTTTTGTTTTTTGCCTTCTTTTGTATCCCAAGAACTCAGTGTAGTGCCTGGCTCGTGGTGGGTACTTAATAAATGTTTAATGGTGACTGATTTCCTCAGAATGTGGCTGTCCAGATCATTCCACTCAGTGGAAAATTCATCTATTCTGTAGCAACAACTTTCTGAGTACTAAGACTCCAATAGTAGCTATAACAGAGACCTCAAGGAAAATGACAATTATTAGAGAGAAAGAGATATTTTTAAAAACTGTGCTACAAAAATAAATGGGAACATTAATTACAAAGAAGAGGCAAGAAATGTGAAGAGGAGATTGGGAAGGATGGAGATGGGTAGCAGGAGGAGGTAGAACTTGAGTTGGGCATAGAAAGAAAGGAATGATGTTAGTAGGTCGAGAGAGGGTAGGTAAGTCCATTCTAGGCATAGGGGATAGCATGAACAAAAGAAAATAAATCAGAAAAAATAAAATGAATCAGGACAGGAATGAGGGATGGAGTATAGTGTAGATTGGTTGGAATGTAAAATACTTGGAATAGAGTTGTATTGGGTAAAACTGGAAAACGTAGTTGAATAGGAAAGAGGCCTGGAATCTCAGAACTAGCACTTGAGGATGTGTTCCAGAGGCACTGAAGATATTTGAACAGAAGTGTAATGTGATCAAACAGCACATAATGTAATAAAATGTAACAGTACATCATGTAATGTACTTCCTAAGGAAGCTTATAGAGATAGCGGCTATGAAGGATAGATTACGGGGGACGAGATCAGAGGTAACCAATTAACAAGATTTTTACAATAACCCAAGAGAAATGAAATGAGGGCCTGAAGATTTCCGTTCTGGTAGTTTCAGTGGGAGTGGAAAGGAGATAAGACATGTGAGAGATGCTATGGGTACAGAACTGACAGAATTGCATGTGAGGGTGAAGGAAAGGGGCAGAGAGAATCAAAGAAGATTCGGTACTTAAATAGATGTAGAGAGGGAAAGAGGTTACATCTGAGGGAGGGTCAGGAGAGGGGGAAGAAAAGGTTACATTCATGCACTCTTACTTGGCTATATCTTGTGACAATTTTGTGACTCATAATAAATGTCTATTGTTGGGGTTGTTTGTTCTTAAAATGGGAATGGGGCTGAGTTCTTCAAAGGCTCAAAACAGATTAAACGATGTTGAATTCCTGTCCTCCAAATTCCAGTTACACTTCGTTATAATGTAATTTGGGTTTAGAGTAGGCTAAGCAGGCCAAAAGATTTGTTCAGTAGGGGTTCTTCCCCAACTTTGTTGAGTCTTTTCAGCTCTTTGTGACCCTGTTTGGGATTTTCTTGACAAAGATATTGGAGTGGCTTGCCATTTCCATCTCCAGATCACTTTACATATCAGAAAACTGAGGCAAACAGAGTTAAATGACTTGCCCAAGGCCCCACAGCTAGTCTGAAGTCAGATTGGAATTCAGAAAGATGAGTCTTCCTGACTCTAGCTAGACCCAGCACTCTATCCAATGAACCACCTAACTGCCCAGACAAAAGTGTAGCTATACTGTCCAGACCTATTACATCAGGCTAATGAACATAGAGCTACTTAATTAAAAGAACTCTCGTTACATATTTTGATTAGTTTATTTTGATCTAACTCAAGTGGATGAGGAATGAATCTCTACTAAGAAAAAACTCTCTATAGTAGCTAATAAGGTCTCCAGACCTAATGTTTTCCATAGAGTCAGGTCTATTCCAGGTAACAGTCATGTCCTTTAAATAATGTAGGCCAGTGTCTGAAGGTATCAGTCATTTTTTTAGGACAGCTATACTACATGGGTAAAGGAATATATAGACTATATCTGAATTTACTAGAGAAATGTGGCAGCATTGTGTGAATCCCAGCTCTGGCAGGGGGCCTAGCAAAAAGTCACAATAACAATGTAGTCATAAAAAATGTGTGACTTGTCAAAGTAGGAAAATCACTTATGAAACGTGTGCGCAAGGGCAGCGTTGTTCGGGCAGAAGTGCTAGCCAACAGGACACTTCCCCATGGACATTCTTGGACCACGAATTCTCAGTAATTAGAGATGAAAAAAACTGAACAGGTCACTTAGTTCATTCCCTCTGCCAGGGCCATATATCTCCTAGTGTATTATTTAATCTAAAACATCCCAAGAAATAAAGCTTCTATGACTTCTCAAGGGAGACTCATATAATCCTACAGTACAGTATTGGTTTTTTCCCCTCAATTTTCTACTTTGATTTTAATTTTTGTTTTCATAATATGCCCCAATATCATAGTCATTGATCTATTTTAAAAATCAATTATATATTTTGGAGAGTTAGAGTATTTTAAGGGTAAGAAGAAACTTCAGAGATAATCTAATTTGATCTCATTTTTGCCTGAAGAAAAATGAGACCCAGAGGGTTACCATGACTTGCCCAAGGTCATACAAGTTACATATTAAGTGTCAGAGTCAAGATTTGAGCTGAGCTCCTCTGACACCAGTCCTGTTGCCTATGAGGTAACAGAAGAGATATCTTCTGCCTGTGAGGTCTCAATTCACAGAGTAACAAGTTATGTTTAGCTTATTCTATGACATTTAAAATATAAAAGGGTTCTATTATATTTAAAAACGTTTTAAGATGAAAACATCAACATGGATGATGTTGATAATGAGATACAACATATACATCTCTTGGGCTAAGGATCTGGGGCATTAGTAATGATGATAGAGATGGAGGAACACATATGGGGATCTGTGTACCAGGGGTGCCCTTAGAATTTAAGCTAGGTTCTCCCTACATAGCACTGTGACATACAAGTAGCCAATTGGCTCATCTTTGAGGAGGTTTGTGTGCAGTGAGGTGGTGAGCAGGGTGCAGGGCATAAAGTATGGGAGAGGATGGCAGGCTAAGACTTTTGGGAACTTGCAGCAGTCCTGCTCTGGTGAACATCAGGTTCCTTCTTATTTTTGTCTGTGTTTATTTTCAATAGCCTTATTTGTTGAACTCCTGGGGAAGACAATCAGATATTTGCCTTCAAATCTGTGTTTTCCCAGTCAATCAAATATTTATTAAGCATTTATTACATTCAAGGGACTGGTACACAGTATGCACTTAATAAATGTTTATTGATTGAATGAAATATTAATCATGTTAAGTACTGAGAATACAAAAGAAAGTCAAAACCATTCTCTGTCCTCAAGGTGCATACGTTCTAATAGGGGATTCCTATGGGCCACATTCAGGCTCTGTGCTACCTTGGAGAAAGGGCTCCAAAGAGGGGATCTAAGTGGTTATAACATGGCCTTAGCTTAACTGAATCTCAGCAACTAAGGTCAATGATCCATTATCTCAAAGTCTTACTACCAAGGGGCATCTTGCATAAAATCCAAACACTGGGGATGACTCAGAAAAGTTTGCACTTTCTAGTAAAATATTTTACCTATTTTCCTATTTATTTTAGCTTTGGATTTGTCAGGAAGGGACAGCATTATTTGTAAATGTGATGCACCATCACCACCATCATCATGATGTTAGGAAATCCTGGAGCAAATCTTTCTATTCTTAGTGGGAAACATTACTGCTTCAAAGCTGAGAAGGGCTTGGGCAGTCAGCTGGCTGATTGTTTCCACTGTTAAATTTGAAATCCAACTTGATGAAATTTTGATGAGACCCAATGGTTAAGTCAAAACAGTAAGATGATTCTTTCTGACAGTCATTGTTTGATTAGCACTGATACTGGTACTCACCTGACCCTGCTTTTTCTGGGCTTTTCAAAAATTCCAGAGGAAACTGCCTTGCCCTTTCTGAATTCATATTAATGAATACATTCATAAAACAGTAAATGCTTTTTAATTTAGATCACTGTGATACATGCTGGGAGGGAAATATAATTTTTAGATAAACCATTTCCCTTGCCTTCAAGAATTTTAGTCAAGTAATAGGATTAGTCAGAACCCAGTAAATTAAGTGATAGGTGCATTAGACAGGTGAGGTGAAGATCGTTATCGATGGGGATGTCAGGGAAGGTTTAATGGAGGAAGTTTAAACAGATGAGATGTGTTTAAACAGTGGACAGGAATTCAACCGATAAAGAAGAATTGGGAGGGAATTCTAGGCACAAGGAACAGAAGGTAACAGAGGCATAAGGGATTTTGACCCTTTGAGGAAACAACCACAATCTCTGAATTTTCTGAAGCTGGCTCTAGGTCTAGGACAGTAATAAGAGATAAGGCTGAAAGGTAGGGTTAAGAGTATGAGGACTGTAAGCAAGGGTTTAAAGGCAAGTCATCTAATCCTTTTAACAGAAATCATCTACTCTTATTCCATAAATAAGGAAACAGAAACCTAGAAAGCTTATGTGACTTGTCCAAGGTTATCAATTATCTAAAAGAAGAACTGGAATTAGAACCCAGGTCTAGGGCTCTTTTAAAAGTGATTTTTCATACAAAACACTTTTTGCACATATAAAGTCAGATCTAAGTAAGTGGAAAAGCATCAGCTGCATTAGCATTAGGGTAGGCTGAGCTAATATAATAAAAATGACAATTCTATCTAAATTATTTTATTTATTCAGTGCCATTCCAATAAAACTACCAGAAAATTATTTTCTAGAGCTAGAAAAAGTAATATCAAAACTCATCTGGAAGAACAAAAGGTCCAGCATATCAAGGGAACTACTGAAAAGAAATGTTAGGAAAGGTGGCCTAGCCATACTGGATCTCAAATTGTATCATAAAGCAGCATACCTCCAAACCATTTGGTACTGGCTAAGAAATAGAGGGGTAGATCAGTGGAATAGGTTAAGTTCTCAAGACACAGAGGTCAATTAATATAGCAGTCTACTGTTTGATAAATCCAAGGACCCCACCTTCCAGGATAACTCACTGTTTGACACAAACTGGGAAAACTGCATAACTGTGTGGTGGAAACTGGGCACAAGAATAATATCCAAATGGATACATGATCTAGATATAAAGGCTGATACTATAAACAAATTAGGGGAGCAAGGAATAGTGGATTTGTCAGATTTATGGAGAATGGAGAAATTTATGACCAAACAAGAGCTAGAGAAAATTGTGAAGTACAACATGGATAATTTTGATTATATTAAATTGAAAAGGTTTTTCACAAACACAATGCAACCAAGATTAGGAGGGAAAGAATTTTTGCAACTAGTGTTTCTGATAAAGGCCTCATTACTAAAATATATAGAGAAATGAGTCAAATGTGCAAGAATGTATGTCATTTCCCAAATGATAAATGGTCAAAGAATATGATCAGGCACTTTTCAGAGGAAGAAATTAAACCTATTTATAGTCATATGAAAAAATGCTCTAAATCACTCTTGATTAGAGAGATGCAAATCAAAACAACTCTGAGGTACCATATCACACCTATCAGATTGCCTAACATGACAAAACAGGAAGATGATAAATGTTGGAGAAGATGTGGGAGAGTTGGAACACTAATTCATTGTTCAGCTGTGAGCTGATCCAACTATTCCGGAGAGCAATTTGGAAGTATGCCCAAAGGGCTACAACAATGTGCACACCATTTGACCCAGCAATATCACTTCTAGGACTGTATCCCCAAGAGATCACAAAAATGGGAAAAGGTCCCACATGTACAAAAATATTTACAGCAGCTCTCTTTGTGGTGGCCAAGAACTGGAAATCACGGAGATGCCCATCATTTGAGGAATGGCTGAACAAGTTGTGGTATATGAATGTAATGAATTACTATTGTGCTATAAGAAATGATGAACAAGAAAGACTTCAGAAAGTCCTGGAAATACTTATATGAACTGATGCTGAGTGAAAGGAGCAGAATCAGGGGAACATTGTACACAGTAACAGCCACAGTGTGTGAGGACTGTTTCTGATAGACTTAGCCCTTCACAGCAATGCAAGGACCTAAAACATTCCTAAAGGACTCTTGCGGCAAAATGTCATCCATATCCCGAGAAAGAACTATGGAATCAGAATGCAGAATGAAGCAGAATATTTTCTCTTGTGTTATGGGTTTTGTTTTGTTTGGCTTTATGTTTTCTCCCATTCGTTTTAATTTTTCTATGCAACATGGCTAATGTGAAAATGTGTTTAATAGGAATGTATATGTAGAATCCATGTAAGATTCATGCCATCTTGCAGAGGGAGGGGAAAGGGAGGGGGAGAAAATTTAAAACTTATGGAAGTTATTGTTGAAAATTGAAAACAAATTAATTAAAAAAAGAAAAAAACAAACTTCATTTGCAATATAACAGATAGGCTTTCCTTTCTGTGAGAGGTAATCTATATTTTTAAAATATATACTTTCTATCAGAATAGGTAATAGCAGCACATTGCCTTGCACATAGTAAATGCTTAATAAATGCTTGATTTGACTTGGAAAAAAAAGTTGGCTTCCAATAAAATTGTCTCATTCTGATCTTCAAGACTTTTCAGAAAAGGCTTGAGCTTATAGTTGCATTCCTTGTGGTTCAAATGAAATGTGGAAACACCTCTCTGGGATAGTTCCTAGTGGATCAGGGGCCAACTGAAAACCAGAAGTTCTTATCATAGACTCTGTGGATAGATAGTTTTGGTGGGGGATGTGAATTTGTGTGGGGAAAAATTATGTCTTCATATTCATTAACCTCTAGTTTTCTTTATAATTTTATGTATTTTATGAATTTAAAACGTCTTTTAAAAACTGGTTCATAGATTTCAGCAAGATCCCTTGCTCTAGACAATCAAGACAATGTTTCCCTATCTCAAAATTGGTAAAAATCACTCAATAAGTATTTGTTAAGCAACTATTATAATCCTAAGTACAAGGATACAAAAGCAATAAAAAATACAATTCCTACTCACAAGTGGTTTAATGGGGGAAACAGGAAGCACACATAGAAATAAAAAGGCAGAGGGAAGGATTTGACTTTTGTTTAGATTTGGGTAAGACAGTATTTCCTCACCTCCAAGCAGTATGTCTTGGAAATACTTTGTTGTGGAATGTATGAGACTAGGAAATTCACCCTATTAGGCCACACTTAAGGAATGCCTGGTACAATAATGGCAACTCAAACACTGGCAAATGGTTTTGACAAGCAGTCTATAGTCCACTAATCACAGAACTGAAATTCTCCAGCTCCTTCTGGTTAGTTCCTGTTCCAACAGTGATCTGAACTGACAGCTTTACAGTCTCACTGGAGAGGACTGGATGCAATTCAAGAAAAGGCCTTGAAGGTAAAAGGTCGATGGTTTAAAGACTGAAACCACCCATCATCTGACAATGAAATTTCCTAATGTCACATTTGGACATACTTCAATACAAAATCTTCTTCCCACCTCCTTTCTTGTCAGTTCTTTGCTTCAAATTTCAGATTAATGACAACTGAGAAGAGTCCTTTGACCCTTTATACATGTCTTTGACATATATAATATGAAATCTTTATGTAGAATGAAGTTGGCTTCGTGGTTTCTAAGATACAATTGGGTTTACAAATATAGTTGTTCAGTGTAGCCTAGTTTGGGTCAAACTGGAAGAATTCAGCTTTATTTTGAGGTGGGAGATGGTGAGACTCCTTCCTCAGTCAAAACAGTCTCTTCTACCCAGAGTCCAAATGACCCCACAACAAATACTTGAAAAAGGTCATGTAGGTTATTTGTGGTATGCAACATAGCCCCCATCTACAACTCAGAGCATGATCAAATCAATTTAAATAGTGACAGAATGTCCTATCATGTCTACCCAATTATATATGGCAAAGGAAGCTGAATGTTTCCATTCTAATAGCTTGGTGTGACAGATGAAATATTTTTCCCTTCCAAGTCCCAAGATACCAGCACACTATACAAACATTCAGGGTACATGATAGCATGAAGTTCTGGCTCAATTCTTAGGAAAATATACAATCACTTTTGCAGAGACTTCACTTACGCTGCAAGGCAAACCTACGTTTTCTGAAGTAAAACTTCAGCAACCTCAAAAATGGAATGGTTGCATGAAGGTTCCTTAATGGACCATTTATAAGGTTTTCAGGAACATCTGTGACAGATTTGTAGAATATCTACCAAGACTTATTGGGTCATATCTTTATCACTAAAAGGGATCTTAGAGGTCATGTATCCCAACATTCTACAGATGAGGAAACTGAGGCACAAGCAAGTGAAATGACCTGAGGAAAACTTTCTCTATTCATTGGCTGATCAACAACCTGAGTCTTAGAGAGTTGTCTGGGGGGCATTGAGAGGTTAGGTGACTTGTCTAGTATCCTATAGGTAGCATGTGTCAGACATCTTCTTTATTCAGAGGTCAGATCTCTACGCTCTCTGCTGTAGTCTCTACCCCTCTGTTCTTGTCATAAAGAATTAATCAGATATGGTTAGAAATTACATTTTAGCTGCCAGATACAGCTACAATGAGATAGCATTAATCTGTAGAGGTCTAATCATTAAAGTTTTGTGACTTCCTCCAGGATCATTCAGAAGCTTGATAAGAAGGAAAGGCATGTCACTATTGGTATGGATGTGTGTGCTTGCGCATGCATGTGTGTATGTGTTGTCTGCCTGCACATATATGCATGTGTTTTTCAGTGCTGAGGATAAATTGAGCAGGGGAAAAGGAAAGGACCATTGGGTTAAGAATGCATAGAAATTTAAGGAACATTAGAGAACATCTAGTCAAACACTCTTACTTTATAGATGAAAAAAACTGAGGATCAGAGCAAATGATGTGACTTATCCCAAGTCAAACAACTAGATGGAGCAGAGACTTGGTCCAAGATTCAAGGATGAGGGCTCCTCACTAGGCCATGCTGTTGAAATGGCTGACTCTGGGTCATGATTGTGAAGGGAGAGTGAGGAAGTAAAATCAGAAAAAGATGATGGTTAGGAAGAACAGAAGGCTATAGGGACCAAAAATCATGATAAAGAATAAGTTCAAGAGGAATGGAGTGAGTGGAAATAGAGAAAGACTGGAGATTATGATCAGAGAGGGGAATCTTAGAATTTAAGATTTTTGCAGTATAGTGGTCAGGGGTGATGGTGAAATAGAAAAAGGGACCACCTCTGTGGGTGGCACAGGAAATTAGAAATGGATATCCCAGAAGCTGAGATAGATCAGGTGAGAGGCGCAAGTAGTCTACCTACCCATGTTTGCCTTTCTGTAATTCAATCACTGCAATGCGTATGTTGAAGTTCACATGTAAAAACCAGTCAATTTGCACATAGACCAGTCTTTTTGCAAAGTGGTAAATAGGATTTGCCAAATCATTGGAAGAAGCTTGAGTCAGAGTCCGAAAATATTTAGGAAGAGAAAAAACTCATAAAAATAAATACTTTTTTAGTGGGTTTAAAATTAGATCTTTGATCTCCTTGGGATGAGTAATCTCACCATTCATGCAAACCATAAGCACTTCATGTCTTTTCATTTCTGTGCAATTCTCTTTTGTGGCCTTTCAGAAATCTTCCATAGAGGAGTCCCCTAATGTTTTAAAGGCATATCTCTAATACTTTATTTATTTATTTTGTGGTACTTTGATATTTTATTTATTTATCTTGTGGGTGCAAATGAAACACTAAGGCTGGTCATCTATATATTTTTAATTCAAAACAAGTTAATTAAAAAAAGACTTTCATTGGATAAGAAAACCAATGAGGCTATTGTATTAACTTAATTGATTTTCAAGTTAAAGATGTTTGAATTCAATCATACCAATACATATATTCTAGTTCCATATATTTACAAATAGTTTCATTTACTTTAAGCTATAAATTAAGTTCTTTGGTATTTGGAATAGCCCATTAACTTAACCAGCTGGTTCTCATGCATTGTTGTATTGTCTAAATATCTCTGTAGAACTCTGCATACTCTTTGGTACATTATATATTTTCTGAGAAATAAAAAGTTTCTTTGCCTTAGATCTTTTATTAGAGTGCTTTTTAACAACATTTTTAGTTTCTAGTATATAATATGAGGGAAAAAGGGCGGGGAGCAAAAATTGCACATTATCTTTCCCCTATAGTGTACAAGCAAGATTTTACCTTGCTATCTTCCAAAAGTAATATTGAATTTTCCAACTTTGCTGGCTGTAATTAAGTAACCCTCACTGGCCTCTGTTCCTGTGGTGATAGAGAGATGTAACAAAAGGCTTCTGCCTGGTACGCAGGTAATTAGGAGGTAGACTATAAGACAACAGTAACAGAGCTGTTTAACAAAACCCCAAATTATGGCTCCTTTCTAATGATAGTATATCATAGATCTTGTGACCTAATACAAACTTGTTATCTTAAAATTATCCATGGAAAGACTTGTACATTCACACATTAAGGATGTATACAATGTCATATGTACAACTAAGTGCTACATACATGGAAGTACTCTAACAGAGATTACACACTGGTATCATCTTTGCATTAATATCTCTTAGCACAGTGCTTAGAATGTACTAAGCACTTAAAATACTTTTCATTCATTCATGCCTTCATTCATTATAAATTAGGATCTTATTTTTATATCCTATCAATTCTCCATAAGATCTTGTTCAAATTACACTACATGTTTCAGACATGAGGAAGCAGTCTTAGGCATAGGGATATAAATGCAGATGATACCTTTTATCTTTGAGTTTATTTGTTTCTTACGTAGGTTTTCACTGTAGAAGTAGAAAGCAGGCCCTTTTGGTGAAAAATGTATCCTTATGGTACAAACTTGACCATTGAACAATGCTGGGGCTGAGAGGTAAGTTTCGTGTTCATTTAATTCATGGCAACCTATATTACATGTGACACCTTTGCTTAAGACCTGGCAATGGTTCCTTCTACTGTTATATATTCGAAGAGTGCATGCAAACCCAACTATCCACAAACACACTTTCTTGTTCAGCTCAACATAAACTTAATATGTGATAAGTACATTCATGTTTTTTGTAGTATTATGACAGGAAAAAATCCAGGTTCTGTGGGAAGTAATTGACTATGTGGTACTCCTTCCCCTGGGTCAGTGCTAAACCTATACCCCAGATGTGCTTTTGGCATTTCATCTTTTAGATGACATGTAAAAATGAGGAAATGACTACTCAGAGCTATTAAGGATCCCATGACGCTTTTCAAAAGACTGGAGGTGTTAACCTTAGCATGTGGCTAAATGCCAACTTGGAGAGTGAAGTTCCAGTTACTCAAAATTCTTCTTTAGTTTCAAAAAGAATGCTCTGCTATTTGCCCTCAAGGTCTGAGCTATTATATGTATATGCTATTAAACTGTTAACACATTTCACCCCAGAGGTGACTGCATTTTCTCAGTGAATTTTAGTCATCTTTGTGGAAACCATTTGAGGTAGACATGCTAAATATAAAGAAGTTACTTTATAAGTAGTCTTTTTATTTATGCCAAGTTTATTTCTTTGAGTTAACTGCAAAATATTGAGATTAGGGGGTTAAAAGAGGAGGAAATATTTTACCTTGAAATTCTTTTCCCCAAATATTTCATATACATCCGGCACCCAAATACTTGTTCTGTACAAAAAGCAGCTTCAGTTTATATGAACATCATTTTTTCTATCAGCTAGGTGGGGTTCCCAAATGCCTTCCATATCCAAGATATTTGTTACCTTTAACAGCTCACCTTCAAGACTAAATTCAACATCTCTTTAATTCTGAAAAAAAACTCCCAATATAGAGCTTCTTGGCACTCGCCATTAATAGAACAGGCAGAAAAGGGCTGATCCGGGGAGGCTTGAATCTATATAAATGGAAACATAAGCTTCCATTTTTTTCCCTTCATTTCCCATTTCTATTTTTTCCCCACCTTAAGATGTGCCTCATTCCTTGCTTTCATCTAAGCTTTATTCAAACAATGATGTACTGGAAGAAGACAGTGTTTTAAAGGGCAACTCTTTCTCTTGTTATTTATTGGCACATCGAGTTTACTCCTGACTCAGAAGAGCTTTTTGCTATTCTAGTTAAGTTTATTGCTCATATCAATAACTGTTGGTGTATTACTATTTTCCAGAATCATTTAAATGCCACTAGTTATTAAGCCAAACTTCTCAATCTTATGATATTATGGTTGGTCCAAGTTTCCATGAACTAGCTTTTAGAATGCAAGTTCCTTAAAGGTTACGGATTGTTTCATTCTTTTTTTTTTTGTATACCCTTTGCAGAGTGACTGGCATAGAGTAGGGAGTTAAGTAATATTTGATTAGTTGAAAGATAACTTTTATTATCTATCATAGTAATCGCCCCCAGTCCATTTCCCTATCCCCTACATTCAAATGAAGTTTTCTGGGGCATCATATTTTACATACATGCACCGTGAACAAAGAATTATAATTCTATGTATTTATATTGCTGTGACTTGAAGAAAATTACTTAACTTCTTAGTATCCTCAAGAAATTGTTTCAGACTAAAGTCAGAGGCATAGCAATTTGTATAATAAAGCATTTCTTTATTCCCAGTACCATTTTCTATATTTATAGAAAGGGAGTGGGACACAACAAGAAAACAAAAACACTTTTTTCAGAGTCCAAAGACTTGAGTTCAAGATTTAGCATTGCTTCTTAGTAAGTTTGTGATCTTGGTCAAGTACTTTCAAGTTCTTGGACTTAATAAATATCTGTGCCAGTAAATATTTACTGTCTCACAATGACTATTTGGTGTACAATGCCCACTTGGATGTATAAGTTCTTGTAGGTTAAAAACAAGTTACATTTCTGCAGTCTTATGAAGTAATTTTTATGGAAACCTCTAGTCAGGCCTTGATGAAGGAATCCAGAAGAACTACACATACCCCCAAAATAGTTTAGACCTTTGGGTAAATAGAGTCCATCTGTTGAAACTATAAAGATTCCGCGTTGTCAAAACTTAATTAACTAAGTTGATATTTTGCCATATGTTTAAGGTTAGCCATTCAGGTCTTATAAAAAAGCACCATGAGGCCCTTGCTACCCCTGAGTAGCTATTTCCTCATTGTAAATACACAGAGCACTTTAATAACACCTGGATATGGCTGGAATGTTGATAAGACATTTACAAATATACAGATGTAATCATTTACATGATTACATGACAAGTGTGACAAACCATCTCATTGAAATTAGTCATGTGTCATGTGATCAAGCTTACTGCAATACAGATCTTAAAAAGTAAAAATCCAAACTGGCAGAATAGTGCCTGGCACTAGAAGAGGGAGTTTAAGTAGATTTTTAAAGTGTTATTGCTAAATGGAAAATGTTATGGAGGTGACAAGACATTGAAGACAGGAGTTTGAAACTGTACCACCAACATGTGTAACTGTTTCAAAATTTAAAGCAGATGGTAAAGTCTAGCCAACAAGATGGGAAATACCCTGGAAGGTGTGTAGATGGGACAAAGAGGATGTGTGGATATTGTTCTTTTTCTGTCAGACTCTGAGTTCCCCATTCACCTGCCTCACTTTCTAGAGTGAATGTAAATAGTAACTGTTTCTCTTCTGTCTAGCAATCTTGATGGTCTTTCCCTACCAATTTGAATTTTTGTTTAATTAAAGGGGCCACCTCTTGATTCACTTTTTAAGGAGGTCTGTTTACTCAGTGGACATTGCCTCACTCAAAGTGAGAACTCAAAAGTCCTTGGCTTAAAAACACCAAGGTCTCCCCCTGCATCCTGGGCCATCTCCAGTCTTCCTGATCTATATCTGGCCACTGCACCCAGATGGCTCTGCAGGAGAAAGTAAGGCTGGTGACTTTGCACAGACCTCCCTCACTCAAATCCAATTCAATTGCTATTCATGTCATCATGGTCCTCTTCAAGAAAGAAGGACAAACCACACATACCTTAGTGTTTTACTTTCTGGTTACTTTTAAAAACTTTTTCTGTGTTGTTAGACAGTCACCAGCACCAGGTGAAGGGAAAGTATTATCCTTTGTAGGGTTTGTACTGATGTGCATTTTAAAAGTAATTTTTCATTCTCAAATGAAATACCAAAGGAAAAAGCATTTCCATGAACAGAGAAGAAAGAGGATTCTCTATGACACTGGAAATCTCTATTAATATTTTTAAAAGTATATAATAAATTCTACATGTGCCAACTGCCCCACTTGCTCATGCTTCCTTCTGTACTTCTGTTTTCTTCTGGACCATTTAAAACCTTCAATGGTCCTCTTTGGAGGAATGTTACTTTTGTGCCACCTCTCAATTAAAAACCAAAAGAGAGAAAAGAAAAAAAAACTCTTGTACTAAATAATCACAGCCAAGCAAAACAAATACATCAGTTTCCATGTCCAAAAATGTCTGTTGTTTTTTGTGCCTTTCTTTGATCCTTCACATCTCTATGTGTGATTAACTTGTAATATGTCCTTTTCAAAGAACATTAAGTGAGTACTGAACATTTTCTTCTTTAAGTGTCATTCTCCAATAGTCTGATATCCTAATTTGTTTGACAAATAAATATATCAATTACTAAAGAGTTTACATGTCTTATTGAATCATCTTGTATAGGTCTAATGGTCAGATTTCTGCAATTTCCATCAATCAGAGCTTTGAAGTAAGAGGGAAAAGGTCTTTGAGCCACAGAAATGGCTGTCATGAAACCCATCTCCTTTTATTCCCTATCAGGCCATCAGGCATAATGACTTAGAATTATTGGTAATGCTAGGCTTATGCTATTCAGTCATCTTTGTGACAAAGGAGATCAGGAGGGAGTGAAATGGTAGATGCTGACACATCCACAAGTGAGGCTGAGATGGGAATCATCAGAAGCTGTAACATCCCTAGGTATTAAACAAGACGGGGGCCATCAAGTACACGGACACAGTGCTACAGACTTCTTTTGTCCTGCAGATATCCTTGGATTACAGACAAGGACAAAAATGAAGTGACCCTCACACATTCTTCTCAAATCCTACTTGGAGGCTTCACCATGCCATGGGAAGTGAGTCTGAGTTCTTAATAGTTAAACCAGAATACAAGGGTTTCCTGGTGCTCCCAAATTGGAACGATCTTTTGTAAAGGTTCAATGACAGATTGTTATCTCAGGAGCTATTCAGCTAAAGTCAGAGGAGCTCATTACCAGGAGGTCGTCTGGCATGCGATTAATGTTTTTTCATTACATTAACCAATGAAAAAGACTATCTTCTCCAGTATGAAAGGGCTGTGATCTGTATTGTCAGAGGGAAAATTCAATAGGGTGAAATCATATGTCTTTTGAAATACTGGTATATTGACTCTTAAGAATATGTGTATTTATATATATGAATATATATATACATATACACACACACATATATGTGTCACACCTAGGCAACAAAGGATGGAGTGGACAGAGTGCTAGTGTTAGAGCTAGAAAGACCTGAGTTCAAGCTTGCCTCTGACACTAGATAAGTGATCATGGACAAGAAACCCACTTTGCCTCAGTTTCCTCATCTGTTTAATGAAGGGTTTGAGGTAGGTCTTTTCCAGTTCTAAATTTAGGATCCCATGACTTCTCACAAACTCCTTTTCTTTCCAAAGGATATCAGACCATCTCAAAATGAGTACAAAAAATGAACAAGGAAAGGCAACACAAGATGATATGAGTACAACATTCCAGTAAGAATGACTCTGATTTCAAGACCCCTTCCCAAAAATGCTGAGAGAAACAGCACAAGGCTTTTTGTTGTTGTTTTATGTTTTACAAAGAAGCAAAATAAAGCTCATTGATTTTGTACAAGGCGTTAGTCCCTAAAAGCTTAAAACTGTAGTAAAACTTTTTAGGATACCTTGTATTACCCAGGCTCAGCTAGCTAGTAAATGTTGGAATCAGGATTTGAACTCTCCCCTGGTTTTAAGTTTTCTGATCTTTCCACTGCACCATTACATGTATAGGGTGTGTTAATTGAATGAGCATCTTTCCAACTTCTTGACTCAATCACAGCTGCTTAGGAACAAATGTTCCTCTGTCTTTATATGACAAGCTAATTATTCCCCCTGAGATTTTGCAAGCTTCACAGGGATAGAGAGACAAACAGACAGATAAATACACACACACACAGACAGACACAAAGGAAGAGAGAGAGAGAGTGAGTGAGAGAGAGAGAGAGAGAGAGAGAGAGAGAGATTGAGAGAGAAGTAGAGGGGTAGACAGAGAGACAGGGAAAAGAGACAGAGGGGAAAAAGAAGGAAAGAAAGAGAGGAAATAGAGAGACAGATACAAAAAGATAGAGATAGAGACAGAGATACAGACACAGACACAGACAGAGATAAAGAAATGCTATTTGAAAACAAGTACGAGCAAGTATGTACATAAAGCGTTCATTCCCTGAGCATCTGATAGAAAGAGATGAACAATTGGCCAGAGTGACCTGGGTAAAGGAAGGCATGTGAACGAGGCTTTAGAGAGAGAGACTTCAGTAATCCATGTAGTGTTAGGTGTGAAAGGCTGCTCCTCTGGTGCTTCTTAGTCAATGATGTCTGCTTTTCTTTAGCAGAATGATAACATCAGACAGCTAATTTAGCCTTTGATCTCTTTAGAGAACTCGGAGATCACAAGAATATAGACATTAGGGAAGGAAGGAGTCTGAGAAGCCATCTGTTTTACTCCACCCCAATTTGGCAGCTGATGAAAATGAAGTCTGGACAAGTAGAGAGATTTGTCCGAAGTCATGCAGGTAGTCAATGCCAGGGCAGGTTTAGAAAGAAGGCAGCCTGACTCTGGAGTTGATGCATTTCCCATTTCACAAGTACGGAGTCAGTGAAGCTTTTCAAAAGTTATTCTCTAAAACACAAAGTGGTTTGACTTGAGTTTTTAGGATGAGATTTAGAGCAGAAGGGCACCTCAGGGGTCGTTTGGTCCAACTCTCCCATTTTACAGGTGAGAAAACCGAGACCCCTGAAGCTAAGTGATTTGGCCAATGTTGCACCAATATTACGCATCAGAGGTTCGGTGTAAACTTAAGTACGCTAATTCCAAAGTCAGCCAGTGAGCATCAGAGCCTTCTAAAAACATGTGAGGGCAGCAGATCCCATTGAATCTGGTAACTAATTTCTCTGTACCCCAAATGAGGGACAAAGCGGGACCTGAGGAGGGATGTGCCCCTGTGTCAAATAAGTTTGAAGTTCCTGTGGCCAAAGAGACATTGTCTCATGTAGACATGAGGCAGAGGAAATGGGCAGGGCTGAGCGGGTCCTTAGTTTTGCAGGGTTATCTTCACTTGCAGTGCTCTCCTTTCTGTGTCATTGCCTTGCTCTTTGGTTTAGCATCATTAGCACACTGCCTCGCTTTGCTGCTCACTCCTTTTTCTAGGTCACTGATACAGAAAGTGAACAACATCAGCTGTAATATTCTTCCCTTTCTCTACTGTGGGGTGGAGGGGAACAGAAGAGAGGAAGCAGATTTGCTGAGGAGATAGGGAATTTATTTGCATTAATTTCTCGCCTTTTGAACAGCTACTGCTAAGTCTTCCTCCAGTCCTATGGGCAGGACTTTCTCTGTATGTGAGCCATGTGCCGTGGAAGGGGTTCTTGGCATTGTGAACTTGTTTACAAAACTATTTCAATAACTGTATTTGAGTATAATTGGCTTCTTTTATTGTCTTATTCATCTTATTTTATGCATTTAAAAACATTATTCTGAGAAAAGTCTTCACCAGACTGCCCTATAAATGAATCTATGGTACAAATAAGGGATAAGAGCCCAAGTATTTATATATCTACTGCATTGCTCTTTAATGTCTACTATCCAGTAGAATGGTGTGTATACCAGTAAAGATGGAGCCATGGGAAGATTGCTTTATGTACTTTGATGATATAAATTTGAAGGTGAAAAAGGAAGATATTCTTATTTTCTTCTTAACTTTGGAATGCATTTCTTGATTTACATCAGTCAAAGATTTTGTGGCATGATTGATCATGGAATTATAGACTGATAGATTTAGATCTAGAAGGAAGAGCTCCAGAGATCATTCAATCCAAATCTTTTTCATTTTCTAGAGGATTAGAAGGTGAAATGATGATATCCCTTCTCCCACCCTCAAGGTCAAATAGATATTAATTAGCAGGGCTGGGATGTGGAGGGCAATCTATTAAACATTATCACCATAATGAAAATCACCTTTTGGGGAAAAGTCTTCTAAAGTTAAATAAGGCTTGTCTTTAAAGGGTCATTGCTGGAAAAAAAGATAGTAGAAATGAACATGGGTTGAGTATCATTTAACTCAAAGGGACATTTCCATCTTTGAAGGTCCATTGTAAATCTGAACCCCTAATTCCTACTTTTTTCCATTTACTAATAAGTAGTAGCCTGACACTACTGTACAAATCTGTACAAATTCTAAGTGAGAATTTCTATTAAGGCTTATGACTCACTCTATTTAATTTTTAAAATAATAGCCTGTGATGCTTAAGGTCAATGAGAAAGACTCCTCTCTTGCTTTCTTCTCTAATTCTGTTACCAAGTCAAGCTCATAGGAAAAAAGTCTTTCTGCAGGTGTGAATTCCATTTTGTCACACCTTTCACAAGATAGCTTTGTCAGAACTTTTGTTATGATTCTGGACTAATATAGAGACAGAGTTTCACAAGGATAGCACCTATAGATAATACTGGCATCTTTACGGACCTGAACATTGCATAGTCTGGTTAGAAGATGGAAGTAGAAATTCTTGGGAAATATCAATATTTTTACTGTCACTCAGGGAAAACAATTAACTACTTTTTCTTTGGGCAGCCGTGGGGGTAGAGGAACTCCAGGAAAATATAAGAAAAGAAACCAGAAAATAAGTGAATAAAAAGAAGTGCTATAAAAACTGACATCAAGTTATAGGATTTGATTTGTAGTACTCATTAGACTGTTCATTTCTTCTGAAGTATTTGTTCTACAATTTAAATAAATTGGTAGTGTCTGGGTTATGGTTTCCCACAGGCATGTTACCTTTGTCAAAGAAAATATGGTATACTTTTCCACCAGTTTCTCAAGTTTGGTAAAATATATATATATATAAATATATATATAATTTTATTAAAATATTTAAGCATAATTATTACATTTATGAGATTGTGCATCATTTAGAGCCAGATTTAAAGAAAGAATACCTGAGTTTAATTGAGAACATTTCTCCCTAATCTTTCATTTTTGTTAATGACTCCTAAATCTAATTCTTCTACAGGAATAAATAGAGATATTATCTTTAATCTCCTAATTTGGGGCTAGAACTTCCCAAGTTTATTCAGTTTGTCCCAATATGCTTCAGGGGTTCAGGGCAGCTTTCCATCAAAATCTCTTGCAGGTGGCTTCCATCCAGTCTAGTTCCTATTTGTTATTCCAAGCTATTCCCCTGCTTTCTTTGTTTCTTAATTTCCTAGCAGGAAGAAGGGGAAAAAATCACCAAACACCAGCACACAGCCGCTGCTGCTACTGGATCTAACAGTTCCCTGCTAATTATTCCAGTCTTTCAAAGCATCAGAGGATGAAAATGGCTACAGCTGCAATGATTCCTGTGCCAGTTTGTTTCCAAATCTTAAACTGCATTTTTTATTTGGGAAACCCATCTGATTCCCTTTCATTTCAAAATCTCAATTCCTGTCCTGCCCCTTAATCCTCTCTCCTCCCACCTCCATTTCTGTTCATGTATTTTTACGGATCACCTTACTAAACTTATTATGAGGTCCTTGGCAGATTTTTGAGCTTGGTCTCTTACTGTTAAAGGGTCATTAACAGCCATCACAAAAAGTTAAGTTTTAAAGATATAAGATTCTAGAAAAGTAATTTCTTTTGGTTAGTGATACAATGGCCAAAACAAAGAACAACACCTCTGCCGCCATCTTGTTCACGCATCTTCCTCTGGTCGGAAGTTGTGGATGCTCCCTTTTTGTAAGCAAACTTTATCAGAGCACCCTAAATCAACGATAATGAATTAGAGTTATTATATCATAGCTATTCTATGTTAATTATACATTATAGGTATAATTTATAATTAGAACCAGAATTTGTTTTGAATGATACCTCTTATGCAGTTATAGCATGCAGCAGTGAAAAGATCTGGCTTGGAAGAGACAAGACAAATCTGTAGAAAACATGGAGGAAAACAAATTATTTTCAGAAATTCCAGTTTAGAGCTCCCATCACTTACTAGCTAAGTGTTGGTGGGCAAGTGCCTTTTCTTGGGGCTTCAATTTCTCACTTGCAAAACAAGGATGGTGAACTAGATTCCTTCTAAGTACCTTTATTTCTCTAAAATTCCATTTTAAAAACATCAAATATTGAGAAGAAATATTAAAATCCCAGTCACATATCCTCATACAAAGGAAAGCTGCTCATTTAAATGAAGAGAAAATACTTAATTCTTCACCTGCATCATAAGTATTATTTCACCTGGCTTATCTGCCTCTGTTCATTTACTGAATTTTTTTCTTAATTTACAAAAAACATACGTAGAGTCTAAATTTCCTGTTGATGAATTTCATTTGCCAGCAAATTACTCTAAACTGTCACATTGAAGTACTGTATTCTCAGCAGAAAATTGCTAAGGACAAATAAATATTGATCATCACAATAGAAGAAGCCCACTCATGCTATTATCTCTTTTGTGAACAGTCTTTCTTCTGTGTTCATCTCACACCAAACAGCTTACATTTTAACACAAGGATTCCTCTACTTAGCTTTTTAATTCATTGATTTTCTCAATTTTTTTTCGTTATCCACTTAAGTACCAAATGCATTCATTGTGGCTTCAGAGGCTGCATTCAGATGATCAAGTTTCTATATTTGTAAGAGGGAGACTAATATAAATGGACATAAGTAAACAGACACTAGATCAATCCAAGGGGGTGGGCGGCATCATCTGAACATGTGGTTAGGCCTCAAACCAAAAACGTGTTCGTCTTAAGAAGTTAGTATATGCAATCGGTTCAATGTCAGAGGCACAGAGGAATGTTATCTTCTTTTTTTGCTTAATTGCTTTTCTATTACACTTTGGCAGATGTTTTCCTCTTAAAAAATGTAGTTAGAATGGGTGGAGAGGCAAATTTTTGCAAGGATACTACTCTGAAAGCAGAGAGCTTCAGGCTAAAGCAAAATATTCCTCCTCTCAGCCTGCTGTGGCTCTGTACAGCAGTAATCCTTTTAAAGGAAACCTTTGAAAGCTTGATAAAAGGAGTCAAAGGTATAAGCAGTAGTTAACTCTTCCATTTACTTCCTACAAACAGGATTTAATTAAATACCATTTATGTCTCTTCAACTGCTCTTTTATGCCATCAGGGGTTCCTGCTGGCAGTGGCACCTCCTAGGAGTTGAGAAAATATATTCTATTTCATTCTCAAACTTGGTATAGAAATAAGGAAAATGGATCAGACATAAATATGGTTTCTTAGAGATTCTGTTTCAAAAACATGATGGCCAGATGCCTAAAGGAGTAAGGTCATAGATTTAGAACTGGAAGTAACCTTAGAGGCCATCAAAAGTGAACTAGAAACCATGAAATCAATGGCACTGATGTTTACTAATTCCTGGATGCTTAACATATGCCATTCACGCCTAGGAACATACATGACCAGGTCGTCTTTGCCATCATCTGTGAGCATGATTTGGTCCCTTTCCCCTTGGACCATTGATCTCCTTTCTTTCCCATTCTCCTCAGGAACTGCTTTGACTTTGATTTCATCTCTCTCATCTTCATTCAATCTTTATTCCTGGATCTTTTACTAGTGAGTACAAATATGGTTAAGGATCTTCATCTTTCATGGAGAAAAAGGAGCATGTTCTTGAGCTTGTATTCCCTTGAGCTATTGACCTGTCTCCCTTGCTGTTTTGCTGTCAAATCCTTTGGGAACTGTGTTTGTCAATTCCACTTTATCACCAGCCACTCAGTTCTCAGCTTCTTGAAATTTACCTCAGCTTCTCATTACTCTACCGAAACCACTCTTTGCAAGGTAGTCAGAAAACTCTTAATTGCCAAATTCAAAGGACTTTTTTCAGTCCCCATACGGCATGACCTTGCTGCAATCTCTGGAACTGTCCTTTAGGAGACACTCCCTCATTCACTGGCTTCTGCTGCTCCTCCTATAAAAGTCCAACGGGTCCTTTTCAGTTCTTTATACTAGTTTTTCATCCATTTCTTGTTTTCTTTACCCTCTGTCCTATGCCCTGTTATTCTTCTCTTTCCTGTTCCTTAGTGATTTCATCAACTCCCAAGTGTTCAGTTATCATTGGCATGGAAATGATTCTAAACTCTATAATTCAGCCCTAAATTCTCTCTGGAACTCTAGCCCTGCACCTCCATCTGGATGCCCTACAAGTCCCCCAGACTCAGCGTGATCCAGATCAGATCAATCCTTCACTCCATTAAATGACGGTTGATGTCACCATCATCTCATCAGTTACTGTTGATGCTACTACCATCATCCTTTCAGTTGCCCAGGTTTAAAATTTTGGAGTTATCCTTGCTTTTTTTTCTTCCTCTGATTCTATTTCATCATCTCTTGAGTCTGCCCTCTTTTCTTCAATCACACTGCTATCATCGTATTTCAAGCCCTCCTTACCTTTCTCCTGGGCTATTTTAAAAGCCCTGTAATTGCTCTTTCTCTGTCTAGTCTCTTCTTTAATTCACCCCTCACGTATCTGCCATGGTAATTTTCCTAAGGCATAGATCTGACCATGTCAACTTCCAGCCTAAAAAACTGTAAGTGTGAAAGTGTGAAGGTTCTTTATGCCTTCTAGGATATATATACTTTAGTCTGACATTTCAAGTCCTCAGCAACCTCGCCTGTGCTGACTTTTCTAGCTTTATTTCACCTTTCTTCCTTTCATACACCCTACATTCCTGTAAAACTAGTTTATTAGCTCTTTCCTTATATTTTCCTCCTCCATGTATTTGCACAGGAAGAAAATGTACTCCCTCCTTACCTCTTGGCCAATCTCAATTATCTGCCTTTTAAAATCTTTATTTTCTTTCTTGGCTTAATTCAGGCCTTCTGATCTAAATCTTCTGATCCATTCTTTTCTTTCCCACTATTTCTGAGGAACCAGAGATTTAGAGATGTAGGGGTTTTCCGAATCCAACTAGCTCAACTCCCTCATTTTTAGGTGAAGAAATCGAAGCCAAAGGAAGTTAAGTAACTTGCCAAATGTGATATAGGTCGCTAAGCCTCAAAATTGGGATTTGAATTCAGGTTTCCTAACTGAAGTCAGTACTGTTTCCAATATACCATTTTGTTCCCTTTTACCTGTCCCTCTATCACTTCCCACCCTTACCAAGTTGAAAGCTTTTCCTGACTTTCCAAATTTTCCTAGAACCTTTTGTTTGGATCATAGCTCTTATCATTCTCTTATGTTTACCAGTTGAACAGTCCATTTGCTTTGTAAAGTAATATAATATATCCCTCTATAAAGCAAAATTATATGTATTCTTGTGTACAGAACTATAAATAAATTCCTAAAATCTATTTTGCCTTCAAACTGAGACATAATTGGAAAGATGTTTTATTATAAATTCTTGCTATTACTATATTTATAAAGTTCCTCTTTCCTGTATAAAGTATTTTAGTAAAACTTGTATAGAAAGTGGGGAGGCTATATTCTGATGAGTCGCACTGAAAACAGCAAAAGAGGACTGTAAAAACAACCCTGAAATGAAGAATATGTTTTACATCATAGTAGCTGGCAGAACAGAGATATCAATAGCATGAAAATGTATTCAAGTAGAAAGAAGATGAAATCTTTTAAGTATACTCATAGAGAGTAAGAGATGGCAGGTAAAGAAAATGCAAAGTAATTACAGACATGGAGAGGAGAGTCAGGTAAGTTCAAGTTTATAAAACTTAGGAGAGAGAATCCAAAACAAAGTTTAATTATCTGTAATCCAGAGCAAATAACACTGAGGATGATAAGGATGGTGGAAATGTCTTTACACATGGTCAGGAGAAGGCTACTTTTTATTTGCATGAAACTAGTTCCCATGGCAACAGAAAATAAAACTCAGGATTCAAAGGCTCTAAACAAGAATCAGACAAAATTGAGGCAGCAGTTGTACATTGCAACAGACCTTAAGCACAAAGAAAGGAAACTGTAGCAAATGGAAAGGGAATTGAGTTCTGGCCAAGGTTTTTGTTGTTCAGAAATTACTGAGATAAGACAGAGTTGATGTACAGCTAAGTGCAGTATGTCATTTAACAATGGAGAAAATCTATTTTTTTCCCTTTCAGCCCACTTGGATTCATTATCTAATTTGTTTCTAATCCAGCATTGGCTGCAAAAACTGAATTGACCAAATGCCTTTTGGAAAACCAAGAAGTTGTGTGCAAAAACATGTCTGGACTGGTTGATGTTAGAGAGTTGTCACTGATTACTTTTCTAAAGTCTTTAAAAGAAAAAAATATATTTATATTTGTCACTTTACAATTTTACTTTTAACACAGTTTAACGAAAAAGGTGGGTCATGATAATAGCCACATAATCTTTTTTAAAAATTAATTGATCTAAGTAGGAAGTGGACTCAGTATAATTACTTGTTGTGGTTGAGTCATGTCTGACTTTTCATACCTTTTGGGGTTTTCTTGGCAAAGATACTGGAGTGCTTGCCATTTACTTCACCAGCTCATTTTACAGATGAGGAAACTGAGGCAAGCAAGGTAAGTGACTTGTCTATGCTCTCACAACTAGTAAGCATCTAAGGCTGGATTTGAACTCAGGGAGAGGAGTGTTCCTGATTCCAGGTCTGGCATTTTATCCACTCAGTCACCTAGCTAGCTGCCCAATGTAGTTCTGTCTTCCTGAAAAGTCAATCCTTGAGGTGTGGCTTCGTGACTAATACTAAGGAAGCAATAAAGACAACATTGGATTTTCTGATCCATAAGTGATTTTTCTCTCTTTTAAAAAGGAGTTTGGAAATACTTGTTTTTGGTAGTTACTTCTATTTTGTGTAGTACTGGGTGATGCATAATATTGAACCAAAGAGTTCTACAGAGTTTAAACGTTCTCCTTTCTAGGTTACTTATGTTACCAGGATTCTGATTGCATTAGGTATTCCTTCTTTCACCCTTGAGATGTCCTGTTGACATCTGTTCTCCTGTGTGAGTACTGAGGAAACATTTGTTTATTTTTTTCCCCATCCTCACCCCCTTAGCAATATCTGCTTCTCACATCATGTTTGCTTGTCAATAACTTGATGGAGGGAACACTCGCCTCTAGAGAGATAACTATGAACACATGATAGATACGGAATTCTGGATGATGTTCTTGACATCATCAAGGTTTCATTGCGCCTGCTAGGTACTTTGTAACTAGACCTATGGCTGACCAGATCCTTTAAAAGGCAGTTAAATTGTTACAAGGGCATTTAGGTGGAACATGAAGAGGGTGTCTGGGCCTGGATTCAGGAAGACTCATCTTCCTGAGTTCAAATCTGGCCTCTGACACTTACTGACTGAGTGATCCTGGGCAAGTCACTTAACCCTATTTACCTCAGTTTCCTCATCTGTTAAATGACATGGAGAAGGAAATGGCAAATCACTGTAGTACCTTTACCAAGAGAACCCCACCCAGGGTAACAAAATGTCAGGCATGATTAAAACAACTGAGCAAAAAATTACAATAGCAAATTCATGAAAGTCACAAGTGCTTAGAAGAGAAGTGATAAGCCGAATGGGATATTAGGAATCTCATTCTGGGTGCTGAAACAAAGTCATTCTTCTTACTCAACCCTTCCCTCTGTCCTAAGCCTTCATAATGTTTGCTTCTTGTCCCACTGATGTCAGGTGCCTAAGAAGTGAATATGATATGTAGAGGGGCAGAGAGGAAAATGACCCATTCCAGACTCACAAGGCAACAGCTTCTCTTTCATAGGCTGCTTGTTACACATTCTTGTCCTTGGGCTACTTTTAACTCCAGATCTCCTACTATGTCCCATTACTGCTTCTGTGACTCCTACCTTACAAAAGAGGAGTATTTTCTCAGAGAAAATAAATGAAATTTGTTGAAGGCATTAATTTCACATCTTGATCTGAAAATGACATCATTATTTACCTACTTCTTAGAGACCAGAGTATGGTCTAAACATGCTTTAAAAAGTTGAACTAACCCTAACTTTGGGTTCCAGGGAAAGATTCCAAATCTTCGTTTTCCTATCAGCAAAATGAACATGATATATTTATTTCCAATAAAGATCCTATGAGTATTGTGTGGTCCTCTTAAATCTGTGTGAATCATAAAGTATCATGGAAATGCGTTATTTCTTTTAATGCATAAGATGATACACATCTACATGCATATATATATATATATATATATATATATATATATATACATATATATAAAATGATATCTTTATTTTCTCTTTAGTGTTTCTGTTTCTTCTCACTGGCCCTCTGTTTAGCTACACTATTTGTTATATATCATATTTCATCTATAGAGACATAATGCCAATTTTGTACTTTCTTGCTCACCTACATCACTTTTTTGTATTTCTAGCTAAATTACATGCATAACCCTTGGGCTTATGTTAATTTATCTTTGAATGTTTTTCATTTCCCCTCTATGTCCTTTAACTTCATTGACTTACCCTATTTGATATTTCTGCATCCTTTTAAAATTTGCTGGGCTGCTTATTCAACATACTTATTTTTTTCCCTTTTTGGTCTTACTTGTGTCCTAATTACCAACCTAAATAGGTTATGAGAATCATTGCAAAGAGGGTCCCTCACCCATAGAGTTTGAATCACATTCTATGGATCACTCAGGCTTGGCCAGGGATTGATTACTTTCTAGTTCTCTCTTTTACATAGTGCATAATTTAGCAATCTTGCACCCTGCCTGAAAACCTACAATGAAACATGATTTATTCATTTCATGTCATTTATTTCTGGAGAGCTAAAATTGCATGTAACCAGTAGCCTTTTTCCATTAGCATATACGAAAGACCAAAAGAAAATATCAATGAATTGAGTAGCCTAGTGAGGTAGCTGATAATAAACATAATTATGAAAAATTAAAGTTTCTTTGTTTTAAAGATCCCCAAGCACTTTGCAACAATTTCCCTATACATCTTTAAGACATTAATGTAGCAATAGGAAAGTTACAACCTACATTGTATAGATGGAAAAATGTGAAAAATAAAGAGAAGTTGTGAATTCTCTGGTGTTACCTCCAAAGTTTTTAAATGGGGCCCAAGACATTCAAATTGGGGCCAATATTGCCTCTAAAATGTCAAGATACAATATCATAGAAAAATCAAGAAAATATTATTTTTCCGAGTCTATTCCCTTTAGATTCTGGGTTCTGAATTAGACAGGTGTCATTAAAATTAGTTCCCAACTCTCTGGGTTACTCTCTGAATGCGTATAAAGTATGTAGGAGGTCAAATTAACTTTTACAGGCTGCTCGGGTATCATTTAATGCCTTGTTTCTCCTATAGCCCCCAAAAGTCCCAAGAAAATCTGGCACACATTTCTACAGAAATGAATATGTTCAAGGCTACATAGTTACTACAGGTGGGAGAATTTGGGGAACAATCAAGAATAAAGGCAGAGTACAAAAATGGAGAGGGAAGAAAATAATTTAAAAAATTATTAGGAGCTTGAGGGGAAAGGAATAAGCGTTTATATAACTCCTGCTATGACACTGAACTAAGCAGTTTATAAATATAGGTAGCGCAGTAGATAGAGCTCTGGGCTTGGAATCAACTCCCTGAGTTCAAATCCTGCCCCTGGAACTTTCTAGCTATGTGGCCCTGGACAAGTCACTTAACCCTATTTACCTCAGTTCCTCATCTGTCACGTGATCTAGAGAAGTATCTTTGCCAAGAAAACCCTAAATGGGGTCATGAAGACTTTGACATGACTGGAACAACTGAAAATAGCATGTGCCAGGCATGTGCTAAGTATTGAATCAAACAAATGTTTGACCCTAGAACTAGAAAATCAACAGCCAATCTGAACATTTTCACATAAAAAAAATCCCCAAAATGATGGTATATGGAATCATGACTCTATTATATACACCTTGGTTTTATATATAGTTACACAAATGTACATTTGTGTGTATAATGTACATATATAATCTATACATATGTAGGCATGTTAAAATATGTATAATTAAACTATGTAAATGTATATCTGTATGTGTAATAATTTAACATTAACAAGATTGTCTTGCTTTTCTGTATCCCCTTCTGAACTTTCTACTTTCTTCTTTCTATAGTATATTTTTAAACATTTCACTTACACATTTTTTCTTTTTGTCTTTTTTTAGCATAACTATCACTTCTCCTTTCTCTTCCACATTCTCCCCCTCCATCAAAAAAACCTCTCCTTTATAATAAATAACTAGAATCAAGTAAAACAAGTTTGTGCTTTGTTAGTATGTCTCATTCTCTACTAACAACCATTTTTTCACCAAGACGTGGGAAGTATGATTCATTATCACTCTTCTGGAGTTTTGATTGGTTAATTCTGGTTCTGCCCACTATATTCTGCCTCAGAATTCTTGAGTCTACTTAGATTTCTCTGAATACATCTTTGTTATTTTTATGGTGCAATAAGATTCCTTCGCTCACAGTTTTTTTCCACACTGACTATTCAGACAATCTAAGACTCTAAAAAATGTCATGTTTAAGTTTATAATTCATCTCACTCTTAAAAAAAATATGTGTGTATATGTGTGTGCTTCTGAGTATTATTGTGATAGTAAGTCTCTGATACTAAGCTTTCAATTCTCTTATGAAGGTATCAAGAGCTTTTGCAGAATGAGGTTGCATGAATTAATATCTCTAGGCAGTGAGTATTGGAGATAGTAAAAGTGGAGAAAGAACCTTCCCCTGAGAGTCAGGAGGCCTGGATTCTAGTCCTGGATCTGTTGCTATCTATCTCCTGTATAGCTCTGGGAAAAGTCACCTAAATTTTCTGAGGCCATGTTTTCTCATCTATAAAATTAAGGAATTATACTAGATGATCTCTGAGGTCCCTTCTAATTCTGGAGTTCTATGAATAATGTTCCTTTTTATATAATGACTAAAAGAAAGAAGGCAGGTAGGCAGCACAGTGGATTGTGTCAGGCCTGGAGTCAGAAAGACCTGAGTTCAAATCTGATCTCAGACTCTTGACAGATATGTGGCTCTGGGCAAGTCACTTCATTCTGTTTGCCTCAGTTTTGTCATCTGTAAAATGTGCCGAAGGAGGAAATAGCAAACCGCTCCAGTATCTTTGCCAAGAAAACCCCCAAGTGGGGTCACAAGCAGATGGAGATGATGGAAATGACTGAACAACAGAGAGAAGCAGTGTGGTATTTTGGATAGAGAACTGGACCTGGAGTCAGAAATATTCCGATTCAAATCCTTCCTGAGCTGAGGTTGTTTAAGCCTTTGGGATGCAGTTTCCTCGCCTACAAAATGTGGGAGTTGGACTCAGTAATAACTAATATGTATATAGTACTTTAAGATTCCCAAAGTACTTCTAGCTATTGTGTAATTTGATTTCATCCTCATAATAACACTCTGAAGTATATGGTGTCACTATCCTTATTTTATGGATCAGGAGACTCAAGGATGAGAATAGTATTAGTGACAGTGAGTATAAAGGGCAGGATTTGAGTCCAGTTGTCTCAGTGTTTCTATGCCAGTTGCCCTCAGTGCCTCTATGCCATCTAGCCATTGCTACAGCGTTTCCTCCTCCCTCAATTCTTGAAAAATTTTCTAATTACAGTTCTGTCTGTCTGTCCTCTCTTTGGTGGCATTTATATGTATATGAACATGCACCTGAATTGGAAAAATCAGTACATCAAAGCACTTATTCCATTTTCACCTGAGGTATTTGGGAGTACCCTTGGCAGTACTTCCAGAACTTTACCATGCAACATGGCTTTCTAGCTGGGCCTTGTAGGGGTGAGTAAGATGAGCGTGTTGTTTCCCTTTGATTGAACCATGCTAGCATAGACAGAGCGACAGACAGTTCAACTCAGTTACGCTCAATGGTTTTTAACTCTTCATGAAAGTGTGCACCGATTTTCTCTCAAAACACATGATATCTAAGCATCAAAAACATAATGGTCTCTTTTTTGGTTAATTTTTCTGAGCTTTTGACAAGCAAATAAAATGAATGGTAAGGAAATAAAATCAGAAAGAAGTCTGCACATTCCCCCTCTCTCCAACCTCCTATAATCAAAATCCTCTCTAAACAACCCAATTAAACTTAGTAGTTCAAATGTGTTCACAGGAGAGTAGTCATAATTTACCTAAACAAAGTCAATTTCCTGAAAACTATTATGGTTTTAACTCATTTTTCTTAAATGTTTTTCAACCAGGTTTTTTTTATTTTGCAGTTCTCAGAATAATATCTTTAAATTACATCCAAGCAACAAATTCATTTAAAACCCACAAAAATATTCTCAAAAATTTCAGGAGAAAACAAAGAGTTAACACATTAGATGGGAAAAGGGTACGCAAAATAAATGAATCACATTCCCTTTGCAATTTCTCTGTTGCTACCTTTTGATCTTGGCTAACTTTCCAAAGAGATTTAATCGCTTTTTCAGTATCAATCACAATCAGAATGTCTCTCCAGTGGCTAACACTTTGCTGTTCACGGTACTCTGAATACCCAGCAAGACAGCAACCACTTTGCCAACTTATCAGGCAGCAGAGCCAGTTCGGTCCCATTGGCATTCTTCAGAACTGTTACATAGGGACTAGTAAAAATGCATTCAGTGAACTGAAGTTAAGTTAAAAAAATAGCCATTGAAATTAATGAGTGCAAGACCTGAATTTCCATCAAAGGAATTGTAGATGTTTTTTACCCTCTCTTTAGCACTCAAGATGGTATAAATTTCTGAAATAATTGAAAAAACTTTTTCTTCTATGATATTGTAGCATCCTGGCTTCTAGATGTTTCAATTCATAGACATTTGTATATGGAAAGCAATGCATTAGGGAAACAAAGGAAAACAAAGAACAAGAATGAAAAAAAATTAGGTTCATAGGACTTGAAGTTTAGAAAGGACATTTGAGCTCACTTATTCTAATCATCTTATTTTATAGATGAGGAAAATAAAATCCAAGGAAGTGAAGTGATTTGCTGAAAGTCAAAAAAGTAACACCATTCAATAAAGCATTTTACAACACATGCATGCAAAGTCTTTGTTGACAATATTTGGAAGTCGGCTTATACTGGTTATTCATATTTCCATTAGTCTTTGGATAAGTTTTCATTTTAATCCTTTTAAGATCATGGTGTTCAATAATTTGGGGCCATATAGCATTACTAGGAGAATATAGGTGTTGAGGAGTAGCCCTTTTGTAGCAATAAGTAATTTTTGCTCATTGAAATTGCAGTTCCCACCAGGCATGGTGGTACATTCCTATAATCTCAACTGTTGGGGAAGCTGAGGCTGGAGGATATCTTGTGCTTAAGAATTGGATTGGGTGGATTGGGTGTCCGTACTAAATTAGACATCAATCCTCAGGAGTGGGAGGGGACATGAGATTCTGTAAAGCAGAGTGAAGTGACCCAAGCTGCAAATAGAACAGTTCTGGTACCTATCAGGACTGAGAATAAGCCTATGAATGACCACTGAACTTGGAGCTTGGGCAAGATGAGGAGTCCCAATCTTATTAAAAAAAAAAAAAGAACATTAGACTAATTGGATGGGTTATCCATTTGGTTTCATGTCACAGTCTTTTTTTAATCTACTTTTTAAAAAATCTACTTAGGTTTTGTACGTGTGCCTCTTTCAAAATGCTGGATTTCATTATGGAGTTTAATGTGATTTATAAATAAGAACATTTAGAGAACTTTTACCAAAATAGAAGTCCTTTACCAAATTTGGATCTTTTCTCCTTGGCATAACTGAATACCTTTGATGAACACCTACCTTCCTAATAAACACTCTACTTGGTGTCCATTATACAATTCAATTCAAGCCAAGAAATATTTTTAAGCACCTAGTATATGCAAGTTACTGTGCTAATAATACTAGGACAAAATGAAAACAATTTCTACCCTCAGAGAATTTACATTCTAATGCAATGATCTAACCCTTGCAATAAATTGTCCTAGCTTAGAGAAAGTGACTTTCAAAAGTCTGCTTGTCCTGTCTTCAGCAAGTGAACATTTCAATTCAACAAACATGAATTGCATCAAGGATGTCCTTAATGTGCATGTAGACCACTAGTATAAAGTTTTTACATTTGGGATTATTTCTTCTCCAGTACATTGCCTTATATTTTCCCATACTAAAGTATATTTATCTTCTTTCTATTTACTCACTATTTTCCTGTGTTAAAATGGAGTTCTATCTAGAAATTTGACAATTTCAATCCATGCTAAATCAGAGCAATGTTATTGTTGACTCCGATGGGAATCCACTGAAGCAGTTCTCCATCCAGAGCAGGGAACATTTATTCCATTTGTTCTTTTCTTTCCTTCATTAAGACAAAACATGACACCCATTCCTATAGTATGACACACTCTCCCTCTCAGTCTCTGTCTCTCCTAATAACTCATAACAAAATAGCTTTTGGAATGTAACCTTTCAAAAACTCTTTGAAAGGTTAAATATATTTTACATATTTATGCACCTCTATCCAAAAACTGCAGTAGATTGTAAAGTTGATTTTCCCTGACAGAAACCATGTTGCCTTTTCCTTAACAGATTGCATTATTCAAATAAGAAATTGCCTTGTAACATATTTAAGTAGAAAAGAAGTCAGGAGAAAAGGGAAAATCACCATCTTTTTCAACAGTGATTAAACTTTAGATACTTTCTGGTATACAAATTATTTCATGGGTAAGGACACAGTTAATTCCTGAAGAACATATGCGTGGAAAATCTGCCATCTGTGTCAATGGATAAAATTCGATTTTTAAAAGTATAACTCTTTTTGGGAAATAGTTTTTCAGATCAGCATAAGAAATTGTCCTCCCACTAGAAATAAATAAGCATTAACTCTTGCTGAATAATTTGCTTTTAATAGTGCTTATTCTCTCCCTAGAAAGGAATTTATGCTCTTGAAAAATCTAATAATATTTTAATTTTTACCCCAAACTGGAAATGCTTAAAAAGTTAGAAAATAAGTGGTAAGAAAATGTTCAAAATTGGCATTGATTAAATAGAGAGGTGAAATAAGGCTGAGAGAAAAACGTTAACTGACTTTGTCCCAGAAAAATTTAACTGCTACCCAGAAATTCTAGTACAAGTTTGGTATAGAAGCTGAAAAACACTTTTACTCTCCACCTATGCATGGAACTCACAATAAAGGAAAAAGTATTTATATTTCATTCTGAATCACTTAAGTATTCATTGTATGACGATTTCATCCTTTTTCAAATCACCCTAAAACCATAATTACAAAGTGTAAAGAAACCGAGATATTAACCAATTTCCTTAGTCAAACTGGATAGCAGACAAACATTTTTTTAGGTCCTAAATTGTTCAAGTTGGCAATCTCTGCTTCATGATTTCATCCCTTTACTTTCTACTCCAATTACATTACCCCAGCTTTTTAAAATAAGGGCTACCAAATAGAGTTTTATAGTCTTTGCTCATTTGTTACAGTAATTTTATCCTGAGCCCCTTTTGGAGTACATGCTGAAATATTTCAGACTTCTATATCACATTATTAACTATACTTGTTAAGTTTTCATTACTCTTTGTAAAATGAGGGGGTCAACTAAATGGCCTTTGACGTCACCTCCAGCACTAACTAGAATTATATGATCTTTTTGCTGCATTTCTATCTGTGAAATAAAGCACTCTCACCAAGAAAAGAGATTGACAGAGGAGTTAAACATATTCTAAATAGTCAGTCCCCAATTTAGAAATGGTTCTCTCTCAAAATTTTCCAAGAAAGGAACATAATTCCCTGTGGAAATAATATAATAAATGGTGGTAAGGCTCCCAGGCTAGCCCAGTCAATTTATTTAACCCTAAATAGAACTGAATTATTATTCATTTATATGTATAACATAATTCCCCTTTATGATTTGGAAAATTTTATTAATAGAAAAGGGCAGAAACAAGAAAAAAACTCAGAGAAAAGATACTCAGAATAAAGATGATTGAACTGTCCTGTTTCTTAGGATCTAATTTAATATGACTGATAAGATGCTTTTGTGATTGACAGCTGGAAAGTCCTCATATCTAGAAGCATATAGTGACTACAGTATAACTGTAGATTGTGCAGTTGTGTTCTTGTGGTATAAAAACAAAGGACATCAATAAAAATGTATTTTAAAAAGTTTAATGATGTCTTCTTGGGTAATTTGTTAAACTGAGAGCCCCCCAAGTAAGGGATCAGAAGCTATAATTGTCAGAAGTATAGTTTTCCATACCAACGTTACCTCCAGGATTCTCAGTGACTTGTCACAGTGTGATCATTTCCCAGGAACCTCATGACCCACCAGTGTGACCACAGAATGGGTGGTCAGAAGTGAAAAGTGTAGCGATCCAGTGTTACATCATGACATACTACATTTCACAATTAAAAAATAGTAAAAACCAATATATTTGCAATACTGGCAATTAGACAAAACGATAAAGTGGTGACATAAAATAAGAAATGACTTAGTTTGAATTCTGATACTTAAAGAAAAGTAAGTTTGATTAGAATGGGAGGAGAAGATAGCTGTAGACTTTTGTGGAGGCTCGGAGGAGGATTTTTGGACATTTTCAAAGTCTTTAGAGGTTGATGCTACTGGTTCTTTATTATGCTAATTAAAACCTTTTGTTTTCAAATCATAATATTCAAACTACCCTTTGCTCAGGTCAAACTATTTTGGCTCAAACTGGTAGAAATGCCTATAATGCTGAATTTATGTTTCAAGCTGGTTTCCAATCTTATGAGACTACCCAACCCCAAATGTCCCAGTCTCCTATAGCAATTGTCTGTATGATTCATTTCGCTACGGATATACTCGTAATGTCTTGAACTGGTATTAAGATACTTTCTTAATAGTCTGTTGTTTATATCCTACCCCTAGAACTACATTGCGAGTTCTTTTTTTCTGTCTTACATTTCTTCATATCTCTCTACACATTCCCCCAACTACCAAATAGAGTGCCTTGGGCAAAGTATATTTGTTCATTTGGACTGATAACTTAGACTCTAATTAGGCCTGGTTATCTTTTTTGGGGGGGTGGGGTTCAGAAACTCAAAAGACAGAGGTAATCCTTGGGTAAATAAGAAAGATTTGAAAGGGCAGGGATAGGAGTGGGGAGAGAGATATGAATTAAAAAGGATACGCTGGAATGCGAGAATGAGAATTTCTATGGAAGAATGAATGAGGCTGTAATTAGTGTATAACACAGGGAAAGAGGAAAGTTTGTGATATTCTGAGGAGAAATAAAGGAGCTGGTTGGGAAGGAATATTGGGTCAGATGGTCCCACAGTGATCAGCAGGTGACACCATTAGCGTGGGCTAGTAGACAACTTGGCTGCTGTGTCTAGTAAGAAGAGATAATGAACAACCAGACAGATGATGTTTGGAAGTTGGATGTTGTAATTAGGGAAGTGTCTGTATACAACTCACTTATTCAGAGAATATTAGAGCTGGAGAGACCCTTATATCTGCTCCTCCTAATTTTAAAGAGGAGAAAAAAAATAGCTTGTATTTCTATAACTCTCCAAGGTTTACGAAGCTCTTTACCTATATTATCTCATTTAATTCTCACAGCAATCCTATAAATTAGGAGCTATTATTATAAACATTTTATAGCTGAGAAAACTGAGTCTGAGAGAGATCTAATGACTTGTCTGTGATCACATAGCTCATAAGTGTTTGAGGTTAGATTCAATATTACCTTATTTAAATATAATGAAATTATAATGGAATAACAGAACTAGAAGGGAGGTCAGAGGTTATTTAGGCCAACTTTATCATTTTAAAGATCAGGAATCTGAGATCTTGAGAAGTTAAATGATTAGATCACACATCTAGTAAGTGATAAATCAAAATTTGAACTTGTCTTTGAATTTCAGAATCAATCCTCTCTCTACCATGCCAAAATTCCTTCTCAAGAATAACTATGAAACATCTTTAAAACACAAAAAGCAGTAATATTCCTTTATATTACCTTGGCTTTTTACTCTATTCTTATTTCCCTTTATAATATTCCCTTAATTTCAGAAATAAAATTTCCATGAACATTTTTTCAAGTTAAGTAGTGTCCCTATGATCAGAATACCACACGATGAAACTGAAAATTATACAAGACCTTGAGTTGTCAGTCCCTGTCATACCTATATTTTTGGAAACTCATTCCATATTGGGCCATCTGAAGTCATCCTGATGAATAACTGGCCACTGGACCCAGATGGTTCAGGAGGAGAAAGTGAGGCTGGTGACCTTGCACAGCCCTCCCTCACTCAAATCAAAGTCAAGTGCAAGTCATGTCATCATCTTGATGTCATGGTCCTCTTCAAGAACAAAGGACAACTCCACTACCACCACTACCGCAACAGCAACAACAACACATTTTTGGAGACTGAAGTCTATCAGTGATTGGAAAGAAAACAATAAAATAATAGGATTTAGAACTCAGGTGGAGCTTTGATATGCTATAATCTAGACACTTTTAAATTTTTTGTGTCAGTGACCCCTTGGACAGTATCTGGTGAAGTCTGTGGATCCTTTCTCGGAATAATATTTTTAAATGCATAAAATAAACTACATAGGAATATAAAGGAACATAATTACATTGAAATACAGGAATGTTTTTCCTATCTAAATTCATGGACCAAAGAGTCTATTGATCTTGTGTTAAGAACCCCTGATCTAGTCCAATCCCTTTGTTTTACAGAGTTGGAAAATAAAACTCAGAAATGTCAAAATTATATGTTCAGCATCACACATGTAGTAAGTAGTACAACCAGAGTTCAAAACCAGGTTTTTTGACTCCAAATATGTTGCTCTTTAAATCTCAGTGCACTATGAATTCATTTAAAAAATAAAATTAGAACTAAAAGCAGTAACTAGAAAAAAGTTTTCTTCCTCTATTCCAGTTTTCCTTTCCTAGATATTCTTTATTCCACATTTTCTTTCAATCAAACATGCAGAATCTACATGTGGTTGAAAAGAAGTAAATCATGGCCTAACAAGAGCTGGAAGAAATCTTAGCAACCACATAATCCTACTCACACATGAAAGGCATTTTCACTATGACACACCTGATGATCCAGCTTCTTCCAGAAGACCTCCAATGAGAGGGAACCTATCACTTCTCAAGGTAAGATTCTTTATTTGGACAACTCTAATTATTAGGAACTTTTTAAATGAAAAGTCTAACTTTGACTCTTTGCCACTTTTACCAGCTTCTGGTGGTCCTGCCCTCTGAGGCCCAACAGATCAAGTTTATTTCCATATGCATATGACATCCCCTGAATTCCTTGGAGAAAGCTGTCATGTGTCCTCAAGTCCTATCTTCTCCAGGCTAAACACCCCCAGTTCCTACAATCCCTTATCATAAATTATGGACTCAAGGTTTTATTTTTTATCTTGGTTGCCTTCCTCTAGACATTCCTTAACTTATCAAATGCTAGAAGATTTCTACTATCTAAAAAGATATCATGAGAAAGGGGAAAGAGATTACACTGGTACTAGAATATGATCTTCTCACCTCTGTTTCTTAGACTCCCTGCTCAAAATGAAGCCTAATAATCATTTTCCTCATGAGGCCTTTCTTGGTCCCCCTTTTTCTACAAGCCACAGCTACCTTGCATGTGTTGTGTATATGCCTACCTATGTGCATATTGTCTCATCTGTTAGAATGGAAGTCCTTGAAGACAGGGATTGTATTGCTTTGTCTTTGTAACTTCAGCAATTAACACACTGCCTTGTATACAAATGTACTGAGTCTCAGTATTTTTTTCATCTTTAAAATGAGTGGATTGGACCAAAAGGCCTACAAGTTCCCTTCCAATTCAAAATTTTTTATCCAGCTTATTGGCTGTGTAATTTGGGGCAAACTACTCAAACTGTTCTGCTTTATGGGCTTACAGATGATAAAGGAAAGAGAAGATGGCTTTGGTTTCCACACTGTTCCTGTGCAGGGAGGATCATTCCCAATATTCCCAGAATACTGGCATTAGAAGGAACCTCAGAGATCATCTCTTCCAATGCACACTTGAGGAAGAATCCTATAATATATATATATATATATATATATATATATATATATATATATATATATATATATACATATATAATATGTATACACACACACACACATATATATATAACATATAAGCCTATAACATCTCCATTCAGCCTCTGCTTAAAAATTTCCTGTAATGGGGAAGCATTACTTTGTTCAGTCATTGCCCAAGTTTTCCACCTCTACCACATTCTTCAGAGAGACGTAAAAGCAGAGGATCCTAAAACCTACCCTCAGTTCTTTCCTTCTCTTTCTTCAAAAATGTTCCTCCAACCCTGCTCCCTCTAAAGGCTTAGCCTGAACTCAGTGACTTTGTTCCTTATCCAGTGCCACCTCATTGAGAGACTGCCCTTAGAGGTTTATTTGTACAGATCCATCTAGGACCTACAGGTCACTAGGTGGCTCAGTGGATAGAGCAGTGGGTCTAAAGTCAGAAAGACATGAGTTCAAATCTAGCCTCGGATAGTTACCAACTGTGTGACTTTGGGCAAAACACTTAACCTCTGTTTGCCTTAATCTGCCAGAGAAAGAAATGGCAAACCACTCCAGTATCTTTGCCAAGAAAACACCATGGAGAATTACTGATGTGTTATAGTCTACGGGTAATGAAGAGTTGGATATGGTTGAATGAATGAAAAACAACTTAGGACCTAGACATGGAAAAAAGAGATTTCTTCCATGAGGCTTGATCTGGGTGGGGTACCAATGAATTCCAGGGGCTTGTATCTTGGGAGATGGGATGTGATCAGAAGGAAAAGGTTTTCTTAATAGCTGACTCCATTCCAAGCTGCTAACTCAACTTGATTCCTCTATGCCCAACCTCCATTGTTTGATCACATAACATAGTTATCTGTTCATATTTTTCTTTATGAAATACAGCATTACTCAAATCGCGGTCGGAAATGAGATGATAACGATGTTAATAGGGGAGGTGGTTAAGAGTACAGTGGCTGTTCACTAAATCTTTCTGACATTATTTATAATAGGAAGAGATACAGACAAAAGTATAGATACCATCCTGTGGAAAAGACAACTTAGAGAAAATAGGTTATTTTTTCTCAAAAGGGTAACAATATAGAAAGCTAGTGAACCGTGGTGTAGTGTAAAGAGCACTAGGTTCAAGTCTCATTATTGCCACTTCATCTCTGTGTGACCGCTGAGCCTCAATTTCCTTATCTGTAAAAATGGAATAATAATCATTTGGACTCCCTGTTTCATACAGCTGTTTAAGAAAAGCATTTTGCAAACTATAAACTACTCTATAAATGTGGAGTGCTATTATTAGTAACAGGAAATATGTTATTAAAATATACAAATGTCTCTCTGTTGAGAAATATAAAATTTTAAGCTCTACAAAATGATAGGTCATATTCAGCAGGTCATATTTAGTGAAGTGATAACAGATTTAATTTAATAATTCATCGTGAATTTTTAAGAAATTTTCATAATCTAATACCATTTACTTAGAGGTCAGCTTGACCAAAATAATTTGATCATTGTTGACTATTCATTTATAACAAAGTTATAGTAATCTTTTAAAAATTACCTAGAGAATATTAAAATTTTTGGATTAAGTACAAATTAAATACAAGTTGAACGCTAATAGTTTTCTGGGTTCAAACATTTATTATCTGTCCTTTGGATGTCAGGAGTCTTTGATATAAGTATTCTGCACTTTAATACCTCTTTGGAGATTAAAATATCTATTGTATTAATATGAATGATGATTTATGTCCAAATACACTGTCATATCCTCTCATAAAAATGATTACAAAATAGATTGCTATAATGTATGTGAGGGTCTGATTTGCAGTTTTTAAGTTCAATTTTTAGGCAGAAAAGCTATTTATAAGACCTATACATATTAAACAATAGCCAATCAGTTTCCATTGACCATGAGAGAACTGCTAAAAGTGAAAAAGGATGAGAAATGGGCTTGGTACTGAAAATAGAAGCCAGGTATAGAATGTTACATAAACAAATTTGAAACTGCAAAATTGATATTTTTTTCTGAAGAAAGCTAATGCTAGTAAAAGTACCATGAAATACCAATGGGGTACAATATGTTTTAAAAGCTATTATGATGTTCTACAAAATGAACATTTTTTTTTGTTCTGAATCCAGAGACTATTTAAAATGCATTACCCCAAAAGGCTATTTGCTATCTTTAGCAGTTTAATGCATTTTAAAGTAACACTCCCCTATTATGAAGTGTGAAATCACAAAGTTCACCATGAGAAAGACTATAACCAAGTGCTGCTCCATTATCTAGTGCCATGATTCAAGCAGGAAATCTATTATCAACAGGCAGGTGTCACATTTACATCAATTTTGCCTGCATAGGTCATTGGGTGCAAAACAGCTAAGAATCAATTAAATGAAGAAAATTCACATGCCACTCCTTGGTCATATATTTCAGAAGATACATGAAATATTTTCTTCTTGAAAACCATTCACTAGATATTAACTTATTAATCTATGATAAAATATATATTTATGAATTTACTGTGATGTCAGATTGTCTCAATGAATTATATCCTGTAGAAGCAGAATACGAATTAAAGATGACCACATCCTAGAGTAATTATTTTTCCTCTTCTAGCATCAGGCCAAGGTAATTTTAGTCAAAGAAAGCAGTGCAAACAGAGTTCTTCTTGTCAATGCTGTCAGCTTTTGTTTTTAAGAATTGGACAATGCGATCCCCTCACTCTCTTTCCTTCTCCCTCTCTCTATCTCTCTCTCTTTCCGCCTCTATCTCTGTCCCCCCCACACATACTTCATATTTAACAACACTGGATCTGTATTTATTGTTTTTATGTATATTGTAGACCTATTTAGATATAGATTTGTCTTCCCCATTAGCACATCCTTGAAAGCATGATTTCATTCTTCGTACTAACATCCCAGGTGCCCAGTACAAGTCAACAAGCATTTATCAAGCACTTACTCTGTGCCAGGCAGTGTACTAAAATCTGAAGATACAAAGGACAAAAGTGTTCCCAGATCTCAAGGAGCTCATAATCTAATGGGGGTCAACATATAAACAGTTATGTAGAATCAAGATATTTACAGGATAAAATTGCAGATCATCTCAGAGGAAAAGAAGTAGTTACGTGGAGCAGTGGATAGAGCACAGACCTTGGAATCAAGAGGACCTGTGTTCAAATCCTGTCTCAGATACTTACTAGGTATGTAATATGGGCAGGTTACTTAACTCTGTTTACCTCAGTTTCCTCAACTGCAAAATCAATTGGAAAAAGAAATAGTAAACCACTCTAGTGTCTTTGCCAAGAAAACCCCTAAATGTGGTGATAAAGAATCAGACATGACTGAAATGACTGAACAACAATAAATTCAGAGGAAAGGCCCTAACATTACTGGGGAAAGGTTCCTTGTAGAAGGGGGATTTTTAACAGAGTTGAAGGAAGCCAGGAAACAGAGGGTTGGGGAAAGAATTCCAGGCATGGGGGACAGTCAGTAAAATTGCATACCCAGGAGATAGAGTGTCATGTGAGAGGAGGCCAGCTTGTCATGGGATCACTGAGAATGCAGAAGACAGTAAGTTGTAAGAAGACCAGAAAAGTATTGTATAGCCAATGGGTCTAGCACCGTATCTAGTATATAGTATGTGCTTAATAAATGCTTTTTGATGGGTTGATTTTAAAGCATTCAATTGCAATAATCCTATAAGGAATGTGATATAACTATTACTATCTCCACTTTACAGATGAGGGGACTGTGGTTTACCCAGGTGAAGAAACTTAACAATAGCTAGTAAATGTTGAAGGCAAAGGGCCAACCAAGCTCTTTGGTCTGACTCCCAGACTGTGGCTCTTTCCATTATGCAAGCTGCCTTTGGCAAACAAAAAAGGCACTCCTAGATAGACTAAATAAGAACTCATAGTTATAATTCTGAGGAGTAGAAAACTAGTAGTTCTAGTTCACCTAAAATTGCAATCTAGTTAAACTTGACTGTTATATTAAGACATTTAAAAAATAAAAGATTGAACAGCTTGAAATTTTTAAAAAATCTAAGCTTTAGAACAAAACTCCTTTTATTCATTTATTTGTCATATAATATTTACTATTTCCCTTTTCTATATTCAATTCTTTCAAATTGAAGAATACCCATGTGGACCCAGGCCCTGATCAGTGTTAAAGTTATTGAGAGTTCTTGGTTATATTAGGACTCCTAGAAATTCTACTATTTTCTTGCTTGCCTTATCTATTATTGTATTGGCACTGCCAACTTGCCAGTCTCTTAGTAGAGAATCTTAAGGTCACCTTTCCCCCATATAGCATGGCCTATTATAAAGCTAGCACCAACATCATGGAGTCTAATTTGAGTCAGGTCTTCAAGGAATATTTCCTACCTACCTCTCTACTTCTGCATGGAAGGCCTTTAATGGCCATCTCTGACCCAAGGACAAATGCTAAGTAAGAGCCAACCAATAAAGATTTTTACATAACACGTCTTTCAAAGAATTTTCAGCTTTTTCTCTTTGCATTTGTTCCTATTGAATTTCACTGCACTTTTTTAAAAACAGAAAAATCTCTTCAAGGTTATTTTAAATTACACTTGAATTCTTCAAGGGGAGAGTCAGTCATCCTAGCTCACTGCTACCACATGTTTAATGATCATGTGCTCTCACTACTCCCTGATGTGAAGTTTTGGTTACAAAAAGACCTATCCCCTACCCACCACGGTCATTTTTAAAACGTGATTTTACTAATTTTGTTCTCCACTGCTAGAACTTCAAATACATTTATTTTAGCTCAATTTTAATATACAGCATTGAGTATGGAAAATTCTACACCTATTTTTCTTCTAAGAAAAGTTTATATGATGCTCCATAAAACTTTCTATGACTATCCCACTGAAATATTCTTTTCCTTTTCTCAATTCTTTTAGTATTAAAGCCCACACTATATGATCTGCCACTTGATTATAGAATTTCTTCTATTATTTTTTATTCATTTCATGTGCGTGTGTTAGTTCTGTCTTTCAAATGAGAATGTAAATTATTGTTTACAGCCCAAAGACCAACTTTTCTATGACTTTTGTATCTCCTCCAAGATAATTCCCATTGCTAGATATAGGATAACACTAGAGTTTGAAAGGAGAATGATGTCTGAATTTAAACTCACAGTTTCCTGTTCCTAAGAATTATATCCCGGGCTATTAAGTACCATGAGGACATTCTCCAGCCTCTGGACCAGTCGTTGGGTGTTTATGATGTAGGATAAAGCAGTACTGAGAGAGCCTTCAAAGAAACGGAGTTGAACGCTAGCATAAAAGGGCAAGAGAACGATTAGTGAGTCATGTGACTATGTAGCTGAAAGGGAATGATTCAAATGATTCACATCGTCCCATAGGATGGAACTTGGTTTAGAGATTAAAGCAGTGGGTATGGGAGATGCCTTGATCATTGACTCTAGTTGAACCTGAATATGTATTAGGTCTGAGGGTAAATCTCCACAAAGCAATTACAGCACCTGGGCATGATAATCACTTAACTAGAAAGAAGCCTTATTTGACTGACATAGTTGGAGGTCTTCAGTAGTCTTTTCAAGAGAAGAGAAAGTCCTGGAGGGGAGGAGCTAAAGCAGTAAATAGCCCTGTTATTTGTGATAGGGACTTGATATAAAAAGTGTGAGTGGATTGAGGCCAAACTGATGCTTACAACTTGTTGATTTACTACATTGAATCTGCTCCATTCAGAAAGTTTTGTAGTCATTTCATTTGCATTGACTGAGTTTGGATTTAACTCCAGCAATATTTCTTGGTTGGTGAAGAATGAATTGACGAGAATGACAGATAGATGTCAGCCCAGGGCACATAATAAATATATCTTTGGGAGAGCCAAGTCAGAAAAAAGGTCTTTTCTTTTTGGTTTCCCAGGAGACACCCAAGCACCACATATAACACACTATGACTGACCCATGTGGACACTATTTAACAAAGAATATAAAATATGGTACAGTAGTGGTATTGCTCTTGTATGATGAATAGACTAGCTACATAAAGAAACGCTCATCATCACTAAATAGATGACTGGTTGATGAACTTTCTAGCCTTGGTAACTTATTAAATAGGTACTGGTAAAAAGTTATCTTCAGTTTTATCTAGCACTTTTCTCCTTGGTAGTGATGGGAGAATGGCAGAAATGAAGAGGGAAGTGATAAAATGGTAAAGATTTTAGACCATCTACAATTATTAATTTAACTATAATGGTTTTTTTTTACAAAAAATCCTCAGTCAATAACCAATGAGTTGATACACTAGAGAAGAAATGAAATTATATTAATATAGATATTTTCATTATAAATGAAATTAGAAGACATAAGGAAATTTCACCTAAGGGCCACACAGAAAAACTTGGAAAGATGAATAAAGCATTAGGAAAGGGGATTTCTTCTTGCATTTAAAGGTAACAAGGTACATTTTTTCATGAGATATTTAGTCATTTCACTTGCAGTGTTGGTGATAATCAAAAACAAAAAGACTGTGAATATATGTATGATTGGAAAATGATGTCTGATCATATTGCAAGATCAAGGGATTGATAGTGCTTCATTAATATATACATTAAATATCAAAAGAAAAACCTCCATCATGGTAGATGGATAGTCTATAGAATAGACAAGAATGACATATGATGAGAAGGTGTGGCAAGCCCCAATGGGGATAGAATATCGACACCATTGAGATCACACTTCTAGTCAAGCACTAAAGATACAGAAATATTGAATTCTAGATTCAGGATTCTAACCAGGCTTCTCTGACTTTGAACACACTGAGGGAAATAGAGGTTAAAAAATTTTAATATAATATCATGCACTGAGCTTACTACAGATAGGAAAGTTGGGTGCCCACTGACTTGTGCTATGTTAACATGATTAGACAATGCTATCTATAGAATATAGAATTATAATCACAATGCTACTACACAATATATACTTATAATCTCATTCTTATAATTAAACTAGTGTGAATTTAGGTCTTTTCACATCTTTAAGATAGATTTACCAGATTCTTTATGTTTGTTTTGATAGTCAAGATGAGTATTTAAAAAGGGCATTTAATACTAATGCCTATCGACCATATTAACAATTCTAACACTCCTCAGGTAAGTAAAAGCCAACACACAAATGTGTGTGTGAATATGCACACATATACATATACACATACATACATATATGCATATATATGCCATGTAGACATGCATCTATCTATCATCTATCTATCTATCTATCATCTATCTATCTATAGATAACTATGGCTCAACCAGACCCTTAAAATTAAATTAGGATTATAGATTTAAGTTTAGAGTTGGAAAGGATCTTGGAAACCAGCTAGCCCAACTTCCTCATTTTATAAGTGAGGAAACATGTGCAGTCAACAAACATTTGCTTAGCACCGATTATGTGCTATGTACCATGTTAAGGTGTAGCATGAGGATAAAAGTATGAAAAAAGATGGTCCCTGCACTGGAGGATATCAAAGTCTAAGGTGGGGACAAAACAGACAAAAAGAAGCTAAAAACTTGGAGCGAGGGGAGTATCTGGGGAAGGTACCCAATGCAGGAGCAGGATGAAGAGGGCAGAAATGTTCCAGAATAGTGTAGCCAGGTGAGAAATGAGAAGTACTGAACTGAGCTCTTTCCTTAATTGGAGGTTTTGGAGTTAATGGATCTACTCTTCAATCAGAGGGGCAGTGGGTAGTGATGGCAGAGTATTAAGGCTGATGGGAAGTTGCAGGTAAAGTGATTTGTCCAAGCTCACAGAACAGGAATTTGAATCCAATCTCTCTGACTCTAAATCAGCAGTTGCCCATTCAGCCATGTCAAGTGTTAATAAACATCAAAATACAGACACAGTTAAATCAATAAAGGAATACTGCAGCTCTTTCAGAATGAAGTACAAAGTACAACATGCATGTGACTAAAAGATTCTTTAAACATTCTGTCTTCTGATGGAGAGCAACCAGATAAAGGAAAGGCTGCAGCAGAGAAAGACCCCCAGTATCCATTGATTCCATTGCCTAGGTTTCCCCCTCCCCAAGTTTATGCAGAATTTGAAAGAGGAAGGATCAATACAATTGATTCTATAGAACAGTTAGGAAGGCTACAGAATGTCAGGTAGAAGATGCGTGAATATTAGTAATTAATAAAAAGAACTGAAGGCAAACACCTTAAACAAATGCCTCAGCTGATCAATTAATAAACTGTCACAGTGCCCTAAGGGCACAATTTTCAGAAATTAGCCTATGAGTGGGGCAAGCATTGATTCAAATGAAGAAATCAATATTTTCTAGCAGACAATACTATATGATTCATTACAGAACACTTCCTCTTGATACAAGGGTACCCAGAGCCCAGGAAAGAAACAATATTAATGTATTATGTCATTTGGGAGTGGTATTCCTTGGAACAGATTTGTCAAAACAAAATAGTTCTTTGCCAGTGCCTAAAATGTACAATCTATAATTTTAAGGCAAAGACTAAGGTGTTTTCATTTTGTTTCTTGATTACTGGATTGGTCTCTCCTAATGTTTCCAGGATTTTCTTACACTACTCCCTATCATGAACTCTGTGCGCTAGCAAATTAGACTTGTTATTTGACATACCTTACCTATGCCTTGCTAACTCTCCTCTTTTGCTCATTCTCTTAATGTCTACTCAACCTATTTCCTGGTATGTCTCAATTTTTGCTTGGTGAAATCTCACCCGTCCAAACGTCATTTCTTTTCTAAATAAATGGGAAAATATCATGCTTATGCCATGCCAATATAATAAAGATGACAATACTATCTAAATCAATATACCTATTCACTATTGTACTAGTTGGATTTCCAAAGGATCATTTTATAGACCTAGAAAGAATAATATTGAAATTCATTTGGAGGAATAAAAGTTTAAGAATCTTAAGGGAAATTACGTCAAAAAGTTGGAAAGAAAAGACAGCAAACTACACCACAAGACAGTAAGCAACAAAACTATTAGGCACTGGTTAAAGATTACAGTGGAATGGATTAGGCACACAACATATAGAATCAAATGAACTTCTATCAGAGTTTGACAAAATGAAAGAAATCAGTTACTGAAATTATTCATGGTTATTCAACAAAAGTTATGGGAAGGCTAGAAAGCAATCCCAAAGAAATTATATTTAGACCATCATGTCATACCATATTATAAAATGAATTCTACATAGATTTATGACTTACACATAAAAGATCACATTATAAACAAATTAGAAGGGTAAGGAAGGGAATAACTTTTTCTGCCTATGGAGCAGGAAAGAATTCATGAGTAACTAAGCAACAGAGAGGATCACAGAAAAGGTAACAGGTAATTTTGATTATTTAAAATCAAAAAGTTTCTTTATAAACAAAAGCAATACAATTACAATGAGAAAAGAAGCAGGCAAATGGGGAAAAGTCCTTGCAGTAAGTTTTCTGATAAATCTCTCTTTTCTAAAATACAAAAAAAACTGTTTCAAATTTATAAGAATAAGAGACATACCCCAAAAGGTAAATGATCAAAGTATATAATCAGGCAGTTCTCAAAGCAAGAAATTCAGGCTACTGAATACCACATAAAATATACCAATAGCTAGAGAAATGTTAGTTAAAACAACTCTGATACCTCAGAATTATCAGATGGGAAGAGGTGACAAAAATGTTAAATGAAAAATTTTGGAATGTTTGTCAGAAAACAGGTGC
>CM053771.1:427385627-427506096 GCA_028658325.1 Potorous gilbertii
ATAAAATCTTAATTTTAAGGAAGTGATTGTAGAACATTTATAAATAAATAAAATAAAAAATAAAAAAAAATAAAAAAAAAAGAAATCTTTAGTATCATACATAGAAGCATCCACAAAAACATCATTTGTTAGTAAGCAGATTTATGTTTGTTTCAAGTTCTTTCCACAGATAACATCATATCACCTTAGAGAGCTTGAGTGTAAACAAACAGACATATGTACTAAAATTAGTTCACATACTTACCAGGCATTTAAATCAAAGCACTAATTTGCCATATGATGAATTATAATTTTTCATAATGAGGTAATCAAAATTACAAGTGGATATTTTATTTGCATGTGTGTATATGTATAAATCTATGTCCTTCAAATCCAAAGATGGCATTATTAATGATGTTCAACTTCTGTGGCTGGATGTGACAAATAATACTACTGAAGGCAAAGGCTGTTTTACTGCCCTCATCTCTACCCTTGTGCCTTGTAAAACGCATTGTTATGTCAGTGAGTTTTCTTTGAGTTCTATAAAGCACTTTCCTTGCAATAACCCTGTGACTTAGCTAGTACAAGTAACATTATCCCCATTGTACAGATGAAACAACTGAGGCTCTAGGAAGTTAAGTAACTTGCTTATGGTTAAAATAACTATTAATCAATAGAACAACCCATATATCCTGCCATTATGTCTGGGAGGAACTCAGTCATTCAGGGAAATTCCCATTCCCTGGCACATTAAGTTCTGAACTTTATTTTCAGAGCTGCTGCCTCTAGTTCGGAAAGCTCTTTGTCTCTGAAATACATTCATCAATAGATTACCCTACTATTCCAAGCATACCATAATTCCTTTTCCTGATCATCATTCTATTATATGCATTTTCTTCCTAAGGTAAGTTCCTGAAGGACAAAGGATAACCATCCTACTTTTGCATTTGTAACCCTAGCGCTAAGCACAGTATTTCACAAATAGTAAGGGCTTAAAAATGTGTTCCTCCCTCCCTCCTTCCCTCCCCCCATAGTCTTTCCTCCACCTCTCCCCCTACTCTTTTTCTTTCTCTCCTTCCTTTCAGGTTCAGATACTATGGAAAATAGTGGTGAAATGAAGAAAAAATATGAAATAGCCCTTGACTTTAAGGAGTTTACATTCTGTGTGGCTTACCACACAAAGACACAGATAGATACACACACACACACACACACACACAGGTTTGCGAGAAGAAGGCACTAACATCTCAAGATCAGAAAAGGCTCTGTGTTTAAGTTGGTGTTTAGAACTAGAAAACAAAATTAGTTGTAACACTTCTTAGGTACTAAAGCTGAGGTGAGAAGGAAATGCATTCCAGGCATGGAAAGGAGCCTTTGCAAAAGTTACAGAGATGGGAAATAAAGCATCATGGACAAGAAATAGTCAGTGCACCTGGGCCATAAAGTGTGTTAAAGACAGTAATATGTGAGATGGTTGGGAAAGCTAGGTTGGGTCCAGGTAGTGAAAATCTTTCAAAGCTAAAGTTGAGATTTTCTTAACTCCAAGTCCTGTGTTCTTTCCACCACTGTATGCCCCCCACTAATTCTTTTATAGGCTAGTTAACATTTCACAATTTGTATAATTACTCATTTTTTACATTATAGCAGATAAATGTAAGATTATTAAATTGATGAAACTGACACCAAAGTTCTCCATTCACTTTTCAGTGGCTTGGGGCACTTGTATTTACCTTTTTAATTCTGGTACACACAGAATAAGGTGAAATGAGGCTACATAGCTCAACTATCATTAAAGAATGGAGGACACTTTTTGTTTAATTAACATTTCAAAAGAAATCGAAGGGAATAAACACAATGTGTCAGGCATTGAACTAAGCATTTTTTATAAATGTTATCTCATTTGATCTTTGCAACAGTCCTGTGAGGTAAGTGCTATTAAAACTCTCATTTTACAGTTGGGGAAACTGAGGTAAACTAAACAGGTCACACAGCTGCTAAATGTTCGAGGTCATATTTGAACTCAGATCTTCCTGATCTCAGATCCAGTGTTCCATTCACTGCATACTAGCTGTCTCATAAGAAGAGTTATGGCTATAAGTAGGTATGGAAGTAAGCTGCAAAATTTTCAATGACTAAGGGAACTCATAGAATACATTGCCTAAAAGCACATCTGAAAGCTTACTACTCTGTCTTTTGTTTCTTCTTGCTTATTAATGTCATTTCTTTCTTATTGGATATCTGGAAATAGACACTTCAAATCAAATTCAGTCAATCTGAGAGCCTAACCTTCCTTTGTGATAAGCTGTTACAAGCTCCTTTTCTCTTCATTCAAATTCCCACTTAAAATTCTGAAACTTTTTGCCAATGACAGTGATGAAAAATTTATGAGAACAAGAATAAATCTACTACTTTCTTAATTTATGTTGTACAGCATAACAGGATATTTAAATAATTTTTTCTTTACTGATTCAATAAGGCAGGCTATTTTTTAAAAGGCTGGAGAACAGTATGTCTTCTCCATAAACAGCAGTACCCATAAAAACATGAGATGTCTTTAAAAACTCATGGCCAACGTAAAATAAACCATTTTTAAATATGCTTGCTAATAATGCACTTTATAATCTTAATATAAATTTATTAGACAGGATAAATATAGTATGTCAATTAATTTTATTTTGCTTGCTTTTAAAAAGCTGAGATATTTGCCCGACTGTATTATTTCCCAGCAGTGGATGGATGAAACAGTATTTCAAGCATTTGGCTAAAAGATCCATTAACACATGTCACACTTTGGTATTTTGATATATCCTTACATATGCTAATTTATAATGTTGGTCTACTTTCATAAAAATGATCTATACTTTGGGTATTATGTACAGCAGACACTCAAATGTATTCATGATTCAGATTTTTAGATAGGAACATTTAATAAAATCTGACTTAGAGTCTTGTCTTACAAAGAGATGTCAGTCATGATGAGCTTTGTTTTTATGGGGAACAAAATGCATTATTCCTTTCAAACTTCTCTTAAGTAGGGATGAACAATCATAATCAGACTTAAAGGGAGAAAATTTATAGGTTAGCAAATGACATAGATTATTATATTTTATTCTCATAACCATCCTCAGTTGAGAAAACAGAAGCAGCAGAGGTTAAATGACACACCTGGGATCACACTACATTTAAACTCAGAGCCTCCTTAATCCAGGCCCAATGCTCTGTTTGTTATGTGTTATGTTAGTTCAGCTGGCTCACTCTATATAATATGATATATATTTATATATAGTTATACACACACCTATACACCCACACACTTTATTTTTATGTATCTATGTTGCCTCTCACAATAGAATATAAGTTCCTTGAGGACAAAGTTTGTTTCATTTTTTAAAAATTTAACATTTAGCATAGTGCTTGGCACATAGTAAGTGCTTAATGAATGCTTGTTGATTGAATGTTTGATCTCTACCTCCTCTTAATTTATGTTTATCATTTATTTTCTCTCATTCCTTTCCTCCAAGTATTCTCAATGGATTATTAGTAACTTCTCAAAACATTCTTTTCTCAATTCACTCCACATTTTTGCTTATACTATACCCCAACATAGAAAGTGTAATTCTCCTTTGAATCTCTGTCTCAGTGCTATATTCATTCTTCATGGTCCCAGTTAGGTGCCATATCCTTCATGAAGCCTTTCTTGATCTCTCTAGCTAAAAGTATCTTAAATCTCTCAGAGTATTTTTGTTTGTGCCTCTCTTAAACATGGATGCTTTAAACTTATAGTTATTTATAACTTGTTTTTTTCTACCTTTCTAAGTAAATTAATTCTGGAGATGGATTGTGTCTTTCTTTTTGTAACCTTGGTATTTAGTGAGCTGATCAGAATACTGTAGACTATCAAAAAAGCAAGTAAGCGTTTATCAAGAATGTACTAGGTAACAGGTACTAGAGAAGCAAATTCAATAGCAATAATGGTCCTACCCTTGAGGAGCTTATATTCTACTAGAGGAGATGCAGTTTCAGAAATAAGAAAACATAAGATACATTAAAAAATACATAGACTTTCAGTAAATGTTTATTGAGTAAAAGAATGATTGCACAAATCATTTAGCAATTGATTGGTGTAGGTCAAGAATTCTTAACCTATTTGGTATTGTGGACCCCTTTGGAAGATTGGGGAAGGCTATTGACATCTTCTCTGCATAATATTTTTAAATGCACAAAATAAAATATGTAGGATTACAAAGGAATCCAAACATATTTATCAAAATATTTTAAGAAAACAAACACATATGCCCAAAGGGTTATAAAAATATACACACCCTTTGACCCAGCAATACTACTTCTAGAGCTGTATCCCAAAGAGAAAATAAAAATGGGAAAAGGTCTCACATGTATAAAAGTATTTATAGCAGCTCTCTTTGTGGTGGCCAAGAACTGGAAATTGAGGGGATGTCCATCAATTAGGCAGTGATTGATTAAGTTGGGGTATAAGAATGTAAGAGGATACTGTTGTGTCATAAGAAATGATGAACAGGCAGACGTCAGAAAAACCTGGAAAGATTTATATAAACTGATGCTGAGTGAAGTGAGAAGAACTAGGAGAACATTGTACACAGTAATAGTCACAGTGTGTGATGACTGATTTTGATAGACCTAAGTCTATCTACCCTTCTCAGCAGTGCAAAGACCTAAAACAATCCCAAAGAACTCATGATGGAAAATGCCATCCACATTCAGAGAAAGAACTATGGAGTCTGAATGTAGAGTGAAGCAGTCTATTTTCTTTTTTAGTTTGTTTTGTTATGTTTTTTCTTTCTCATGGTTTCTCTCACTCATTATAATTCTTCTATACAACATGACTAATGTGAAAATATGTTTAATAAGAATGTATATGTAGAACCTATATCAGAATGTAGGTAATCTTCCAGAGGAAGGGGGAAGCAAGGGGGAGAAAATTTAAAACTTATGGAAGTGAATTTCAAAAATAAAAATAAATAAAATTAATGAAAAGAAAAGAAAACAAGTTCACAGATCCTAGATTAAGAATTTATACACTTTGGTTCTAAATATAGGTTTCCCCTATTGTATCCCTAAAATGCCTCTGATTAGATTTGGTCCAACTCAGTTCAGATCATTTGGAAAGGAAAAAAAAGGGCAAGCAAAAGTCAAAGAGTAGCACCAGTTAGAGAATGTGTATTGGCTTTGTGCAAGATAGACTTACAAATGAGTTGTAACCTCCATGGAGCCAATATAGTCATTATTTACTAGAAGGAAAGCAAAAAGGAAGGAAGGAAGAAAGGAAGGAAGGAAGGAAGGAAGGAAGGAAGGAAGGAAGGGAAAGAGAGAGAAGAAAAGAGAAAGAGAGGTAGAAAGGAGAGGAAACAAGTAGAAGGGAAAGATATATATCTATCTATATATATATTCATCTAACTTCTCTTTTCTTCTATTGTGACCAAATTTTGCTTTCTAAGTACATGCAGAATGAAACCCTTTTAGAGAAAGTTAAGGATCCTGTGTTTTAAGACTATCAGGCTATTTGCAATATAGTATCAAAGATAGATCCTATGTATCTTAAGATATCTATTTAAATTATTTCTCTTCTATGAAGCCTTCCTATGCTACTTTACTTTAGCCCATGGGGATCTCTTTTTACTTCCTCTATACACTGCTGACATTTTAAGGATCATAGACTTAGATTACTGAGTTCAACCTCCTCATTTTACAGATGGAGAAACTGAGGCAAAGAGAAGTTACGTAACTTGCCCAGAGACACAATATCTGAGGCACACTCTAGGCTTCTTGACTCCAAGTCTGGTATCCTATTCACTGTACCAAGATCCTTTTCACTTAATTGTGTTTGCTACTCACTTAGCAAGTAAATGACCATGTGAAATCTCCTCTATTATTTTCTCTAACCATTAATTAAACCTTTTGTTTTTGAGTCTTTCACATTTATATATCAGATTACTGTGATAGGACTTCTATTTACACATGAATTAGGCTAATTTTCCCTGAAAGGCAACAAAGCTGTTCCTAGAATTTTATTGGCCCAAGGGGAGAAATGTTTATGGATTGTTTCCCACACTAGCTTGAGACCTTTTTGGAGGATGGGCATTGAATCTGGTCCAGTTTTTGTATCCTAATACCTATTATGGGGCTTGTCACAGAGTAGGTGCTCCATCATCCTATAAGGCTGACTCATTCATTGTGCTTATAGGAAATGTCACAACAGCGAGTGAATGAATGACCTGAATTAAGTTAAAAGTCCTTTACCGTTATTCCCTTTTGACCCTCCTAACTCTGGGACTTAGGGGCTATTGTCACCCCTATTTTACAGATGAGGAAAGTTAGGGCAAGTAGAGATTGACTGACTTGTCCAGGGTCACATAGCTAGTGTTTGATGTCAGTCCTGACTCCAGACCCAGCATTGTCTCCACTGACTGCCTCATACTCAATATACTCAGTCATAAATGCTTAAAGTTTTTCTAGTACACATACAAACTCCAAGTAAGTACAGCCATGATGCTGTGCCTCAGCCAGTTAGCCCCGGAACTCAATAGGATGTTCTGGGGGTGGGAAAAGAGTGATTATGGCACACAGACCTTAGCAGGACACCAGCTTTACTCTCAAAACGGTGTTGTGCATTATGCAGTCATAATGGAATTTGGAATTGAGTCTGCTTAGGACCTCATTACAGCTTGGTAAACACAGGGCATTTCTGGTATCTTTCCCTCTCTATCTATTGGCATCCCCCTGAGAAACCTTGACTGTCCCCAGCACCTGGCACAGCACATGCTTAAGTTATGCCTGATGAAGGAATAAATGAATTGAAGACTGGTTGTCTTGTTCACCTTCTCCAAGTCTTCGGGTATAGACAACCCCTAATGATTCAGTTGGGATAAAGTTATGTTGCAGGGCCTCATAGAAGTCACTTCCTCACTTGTATCTTCTAGACTACTGGCTTTCCTTTCCGTTACTTGCATCAGAGGTCATAGAACCTTAATAGTTTACTTTGTGGATGCCCATTTAAGTGAAACTCCTTTAAACATCATTGACTGCAATAGTGTTTACCTAGATGTGTAACATGAAGGCAGAAAATAGGATGTGTGTTTGGTGCTCTGGGGCTCTCTGACTCGTCATTAATCAGCAGAATCTTACTGCCATTCACTCATAGGACTTAGTAGAGTCTTGTTTTTGTTTGATTTTGCAAACAAAGAAAACCATACAACTAAAGCAACCATTTATATTTACAACATGGCACCAGATTTTGGGCCACTGGGGCCCTTCAAATGCTAATTGCTGCAGGATCCATCTCTGATACAAGAGCAATGACAAGGATTGGGGGGAATAAAATATAGAAAAATAGCTTTCAGTGGAGCATCAAGGGGAACAGGTATAAAAGGTCTTAACATTTTCTCTACTATTCAGTTCCTAACACAAGTCCCCTTTCTACTATAATGAAATGTGATTTTCGCTAAGTATAGCTCATCCAAATGGTTCAGACTCCAGAATTCTTTCTGGCTGCCTGTCTTCCTTAAACTCCCCATTTCCGAATACATTCCATTTTTTTATGTGATTTTTCTAGGTTAAGAGGAGCAAAAGGGGGGGGAGTTGGCACTGAAGTCAGAGTCAGAAGTGAGTCCCTGTTCCAGCACTTGTCTCTTGCTCATGGCAAGATAATGGTGATGACACTCCATTTCTCAGTGCCTCATTAATCTGAATCTTTTGGCCTTCCATCTGTAAAATGGGAGAACTAATGTTTCCCTAAGGCGTCTCATGAGTATTAATGACAGTTTCTACCAAATGCTCTAACTCCTCAGAAAAGAAGCATTGTAAATGTGAGGAGTAAAAATGGTTTTAGCTAACCGTGAGGAGAAGGAGCAGGGAATCCGGAATCAGATGAAGCTGGCTCAAATCATGTTTTTGTCAAATACTATTTCTGTGTTCTTAACCACTCAGTGCCCCAGTTTCATCTTTAAAATGAGAGGTTCGGGCTAGATGGCTTCCAAGAAAATTTCCAGCTCTGAATCTAGAATCCTATGAAGCTGGACAAACTGGCAGCCATGGCTGGAAGGCAAGGCATTTTGCGGTAACTCGCCGTTGAGAGTAGGACATGGTAGAAAGCTCAGTTCTTGAGAATGCTCTGGAACTACTTCTCATCAGAACTGTAGTTAGCCTAAAGCATGGGAAGACTCTGGCTGAATTTCTGTTTTTTTGCTTTCTCAGTCAATCAACAAGCATATATTAAGTGGCTACTATGTTCTGTGCTAAGGACCGAGAATACAGACAAAGAAGTGATACAGCTTCTGTCCTCAATAAGTTTATATTCTAACAGGAAAGACAATATATGTAAAGATAATATATGTGTATGTTTACATGGATGTATGAAAACGTGTATATGCATACATGTATACCTCTACACACCAGCAGGGAGGACAGTGTGTCTACATGGGTATATGCATGCATATATACATACGCACAGAGACACATGCTATCACATATATACACATATATTCATAGATATACCTTGTCTTCTCTGTTAGACTATATCTATACACACCCATACTAATAAATATATATTCTAAAAGAGGACAAGTATACATATACACACATGTGCACATAAACACACAAAATGTATATATAAAATATATACACATATTAAACAATCTATATATTTATATGGAATTATATATTTTCATATACATATATATACAATGCATATATATATTGTCCTGTTAGAATAGAAATATATATATGAAGCTATGTTAATCACTAAGCATATAATAAGTGCTTATTATGCTATAAGTACTGTACTAAATGCTAAGAATGCAAAGAAAGACTCAAACACAGTCCTTGCCCTCAAGGAGCTCACATTCTAATGGGGTAGATATCATATAAACAATGATGTATGTGCAAAATATATACAGGAGGTAAATAATATGTGTTCTGTGTGTGTGTGTATGTGTATGAAGCTTGCCCTGCTGACTTAGAAAACCACAAGTAAACACTATCCATGTTGTACTGTATTTTTATTTATTTTGTTAAACATTCCTCAATCACATTTTACTTGGTTTGGGCTGTACTGCCTGTCATACATATATGTGTGTGTATGGGTGTATATACACATAAATGTACATGTGTGTGTACATGTATGTATACACGTACACATATTCTCAAGGCATGGGAACAGCCAGTACAAATGAATAGAAAGGGATGAGTGTCATGTCTTTGACACAGCAGGGAAGTCAGTGTGCCTGGACCTTAGAGTGAGTACAGGGGAGTTATGTGCAAGAAGAATGCTAAAGTAAATGCTTCTAGTTTTGAGGAGCTGAGACTGATCACCTGTCTTGCTCTAGGTAAAACAACCTTCAAAATCAGGGGGCATGGGAGATTTGAACCAGTCCTACTTTGAAGTTTGGATCTCTGATTAATTTTGTGGGATCTAATCTCATGAAGGTACAAATTTGTACAAAGGTACAAATCTCAGTCATTCTCTTATAATAACAGCTCCCATTCATATAAGGTATATATATATATATATATATATATATATATATTATATAATTTCATCCAGTCCTCACAACTCTTTTTAAAAAAAACCTTTTAAAATCATTTTATCACTGAGAAATGGCTGGACGTAGCAGAAAGGCAAATTAAATTTAATGTCAGGAAAAAGTTTAGTAATCAATTAGACATTTGCAAAAATGGGATAGGCTGCCTCAGGAGAGGGCAGGGTTTCTTTTATGGGAGGTCTTCATGCAGAATCTGGAGGAATGTGTGCTGAGCATGTTGCAGTGCACACGGGTTATTGTAGATGGCCTTTAGTGCCTCTCCCAGCTCTGAAATCCCGTGCTTCTATGGTTCATTTCCAGCTTAGCTAGCTTGTGGAGATAAGGCCTTGATAAAGAAGATCCTATAAAGCCTATTTCTACTGTGCATGTGCAATGAACATGTTCAAATAACTTTTTTCAGATAGACTTACTAAATGACCTTCATAGCTTCAATGGAAATAAATATATTATATTTCATGACAAATTTGCAGCTTCAATTGGATTTTGGTCACATTTCTTTCTGATTTGCAAAATAACGTTTTATTGTTCTATTGGATTTATTAACTGAATGCGTTCATTTTATCTCTGTAATATAGTGTAACATGTTGCTTTCTATTTGCTATCCCCAAGATACCCTTGTAAACAAGATGTTTCCTGTAATGGGTTTTTCCTCACAAAAATCATTTAATAAGCAAATATCTCCAATACATGGTAATGTGTGCTGACAGCCTGCTAACCATATTTGAAATATGAAGGCAGCATTTCTTAGATGAATCAAGCTAGATCCCTTAACACTTCAATAAAAATAACTGCTCTAGGAAGGTCCAATACTGAAGGAGCATAACTTCATTCCTGGTCCATAAAATTTAATTTGAATTTATTTCAAGATAATGCTCATCAAAAAAGAATGAATTGAAATGATAAGGCACCTAGGTAAGGACCACTAATCTACAATGAGAGATTGTGAAACTCTGTCACAGTATTTGGCAATTTATATACACACACCATTAATTATTTGCAAGAATATTTTCTGTGACATTGGTCTCAAGGAGTTTTGCTCAGAGAGCAAGCTACCTTTTCATATAAGTTATTATGTTGGGTCCAAATTATTCAATTCATCATGCATTTATTACTCTGTTGGGTTCTGGGGATATAAACATAAAAAACCCCAAATAGTCATAGGATTTTTCATAGTTGAAAATGATCTTTGAGGTCATATACAGCGGTGTCCAACTCAGATAGAAAGACATCCCTGCAAGTCTTGGTGCTTGCCCTGTTGACTTAGAAAACCACAAGTTAACATTATCCATGTTGCCCTACATTTTTATTGATTTTGTTAAACGTTATTCAATTACATTTGAATTTGGTTTGGACTGCACTTCCTGTCCACAAGTTTGACACCTCTAATGTCTAGCTTGACAGTTTCATACAGTTTCTCTGTCCTCAAGGAACAAAGAAGGATGTTGTTTGAGGAAAACATGTATATCAAAAAATAGAATATAGGCTTACATGACAGACATTGGCAGATACCCATAGTTAATGAGTGTGACATGCATGAAGCTACAACAAAGGAGACTGGAAGAGAAGAATCAAGAGGAGTACAGTCACAAAAAACCCAGAGAGGGAAGACTGTCCAGGAAGAGGTTATCAGCAGTGTCAAAATCTACAGAGATATCAAGGAGGAGGAAAAGGAGGATTGAGAAAATGTCATTAAACTGGCAGTTAAAAATTCATCAGTAACTTTGGAGATGGATGATTTCAGTTGAATGATGAAATTAGAAGTCAGATTACAGAGAGTTCAGAATGAGAGGACAGATAGAGGATCTTAGCTATCAAGGATGGCAGGATGGGTGAGGGAGGAACATTCACAACTGGGAAGAAAAAAGAAAGGCTTGGTGCAGGAGGGGGTACCTGAACTAAGTCTTGAGAGAGCTGGGGATCTTAATGCACGGCATTTTATTATGAAAAGTGTATCAGAGAATAAGTAAATAATGGCACTATTTATCTGCAATGGGAAATTGCCTATGTTAAAACTAGGATAAAAAAAAGCTCAGCAAAACCTGTCAATGAAAATTATTTGTTAAAAATATAGTAAAAAATAGTATTGGGGATGTAATATTAAATATTATGACCTATTTTCACCCAATAACACTAAAATGGTCTTTTTGTCTGATATGTAACATAATACCATATTTTCCCACACAACTACTTTTTTTGGCTTCATTTTTAATTTATAACCACTTATATGGGACTTTATAGCTGCAAAGTATTATATAATATTTTTTAATCATGAGTGACATTTTGCCTACCATGCTGATTTATCACCCTTTATTAGTAATCTTGGCCATCTTGCTGCCTTGCACATTATTGACAAAATGATTCAGTGAGTGCAGCCTGAGATTGGAAACACATTGTCATCCAGTGACTTGAAAAAAGAGAGCTTTCTGAAAGTTATAGATAATTATTGCAAGGATGGAAGAAGATGGACATTTTGTATTAACTTGAATCCTTTCTTGGCCTCAAATTGGGAAGACAAATTAATAGTAACCAGAGAAAGCAAGATATTTTTTTCAGGGACTTGGCCAGGGCTGCATAGTATCAGCAATAGTCTTGACTGATCCTGAAACTGAGTTTGAATGAAGACAGAATTCTGTGCAGGGATTGTGAGTGTTGGTCAGCTACATTTACACTTAAGTCATGATGAGTCTTAAGACTCATACATGAAGTTAAAGGAAAAGGTACTGAGGAAGTAACAAGGAAGTAGATTTACATTCAATATTAAAAATAGCTCTCAGACAATTAGAACTCTACAAAGGTGGAATTGGATGTCTTGGGAATTGGTTAGTACTTCATCATTGGAGAGTCTTATTGACCCTTTCTCAGGCATGTTTTAGTGGTGTTCTACAGAGAGTGACAGCTTCTAAGATCTGTGCCAATTCCAACATTTTATGATGCTATAGTGGCATTGGAGAGAAAAGTGTTGTATAGGAGATAGAGTTCTGAGTCCTCTGAATAAGGTAGTGTTGGGTTCAAGTCCAGTTTCTGACCCATATTGCCTATGTGACCATGGTAAGTCACTTGATTGTCCCATTGTCCCAAGCAACTTTTTAAGACTGATCTGTATTGGTGGAGCAAGTACCTCCATGACCAAGGTACAGAGGAGTGAGAAAAGGAATATTTTATGCTAAGGACAGAGAGATCTGTTCACATTTACTGTATGCATCTTCTTTATCCCTTGCATGATTCTCATTTTTAATTCTTTTGAGAATGTAATATTCTATGTCTCGTAGCCATTCAACAACAAAGAACTGGAATAAAAGATGACATCAGGAAAGTCTCAGCAAAAAAAGATGGACTAGTCTTGTGGTGCTAGCATAGGATAAGAAGTGTCTACACATGGTATCCTTGTGATGGAAGGAGAAAGAAAGAAAGGCCCTTAAACATGTTGGATTGATCCCAATATGCAAAGAAATAGTCACATAGGATGGACAGGCATGAATGGGTTGTAATCTTCATGATTTGAAAAGAATATCTAATTTAAAATTTTTCTTTTTCTTGTCTTTTTAATTAATGAAATAAAATAAGCATTTTCATAACAGTACAATAAAAAAGATGATTGCACTTGAAACTGCAAATCTGCTATGTACAACTTGCTATTCCTTTCAAATATACAACAAAATTATCACGTAAATTTCTTTTTTTTTCTTCCCTCCCCACACTGCCTTAGAGATGACTATGATTATACACAAATAATTAATTTAATTAATGATACCAGAGATCCATTAGATCATTTGAGTACTTCTATTATTAAGTATTAGCTTTAGTTAAGACCTGGAAATGAATTCAGGAGATTAGTTTTAATAATAGCTTACATTTTTAGCCTTAGTCAAGCACTAAATATTATGCGACCTTGGACAGTTGACTTATCCTCCCTGAGCATCAGTTTCCTCATCTATAAAATCTGGATAAAAGAATTTTGAGCTAGAAGAGACATTAGAGATGAACTAATTCAACCATCCTCAATTGACAGATGAATAAATTGAGCACAGGAATGGTGTGGTTTTCTGAAAGTTACATAGGTAAAAAAGCACAAATTAGAATCAATGTTTTGTACACCAAATCTGGGGTTATTTCTGACCTTAACAATTAATTCATGCATGAACTACTTCACACCATGGTAGAGATCAAGAAAAGATAATGCCTGTAAAAAAAATACTCTGAGAATTGCAACGTATTATATCCATATAAACTCCTGTCATAATGGTCAAATTTCTCATCTCAAAGAAAACTTAATTATGTTCAATCAAATTCTGGATTTAAGAATGAAAAATTAATTTGCCTTTTTTGGGCTAAATCACAGAAAAGAGTGTTTCAGCAAATTTCTCATAATAAGATGCCTAATATTTGTGTTGTGATGAACTAGAAATAGAAATAAAGCTACCAAAAAACCCCAACAAAGTAAGATGTCTTTTTCCCAAAGAACAAATAAGTGAGGAGCTAATTAAAATTATAGGCATTCCCTTTGCCCCCTAGGGTTAACACATGCAGAGAAAAATAGATAAAGCACATGGTAAGGAAGAAAACTACGTACCAAGTCTGTTTATGAAACACACCCCAGACAGTAAATTATTTTGGTAAAGAGATTGGAAATAAACACGTGGAGTCTTCAGGACTTCAGTTTGGTTAAATAAACACAGGGCTAAATCCCAGTTGTGGTGTTAAACATTCTTACACCCACACTGCTCAAAGATTTCTGCTATGCTATATTAACAATGGCATAAACAGCTCCTGCTGCAAAGTCTCTAGCAGGTGAGCCCACTCAGATGTCTGTCTTTCTTAGCGCTTGTAAACAGACTGACATTTCCATTAAATATAGTATGCAACTGCACATGTATACATTTTAATGATAATGCATCTATATTTTCACTCAGGAAATCTCTTTTGTTTTTTACTTTCAGGGCCAGATTAAAATTTTAACAACTTTCCTTCAGTCATAACAAAGCTGTTTCTACAAATTTAGAGCACATTTAAAGGAAACAGTCTATTCAGTTATACTCAAGCTCAACTTAGGTTTTGGGCTACCTTATGCCCCTTCATTTTCATACTATTTTGTGTCATGGTAGAAAGTAAACCCTAGAATGGAGGCTCCCAACTGACAATAGCCTTCTGAATTCAAAAAGATAGGTCATTAAAACAGACTATGTGTAAGGATGACTGAGGAGAATCTATATCATGATCCAAGGGTGACAGAGATAGAAGCCTGAGTGTTGTTTATAGCAATCAAATCGTCTTAAAAAGTTGATATGGATGTAGATTTTTAAAAGAGTCATGGTCAAAGCTTGAACTGAAACTAAAATAAAGAACTGCCCTCTTCCCCTTCCTCAATTGAAGACATTCCCTTACTCAAGCTAGAAGGTTTATAAAAGATGACCTAGTTGACCCACCTTGTTTTACAAATGTTGGCAAGTCTGACTGGAAGAAACATGGCCTGGAGTGTTATCTTTCAACATAAACAAAGATGAGCTTTTATATACAGGGGTGGTAACAGTTGTACTGATAAACAGGGAAGCACCAATGTGTATTCTCTAAATGGAGCCAACTAGCAGTATGAGTCAATTATATTTTTGTCAAATGACCTGTAGCTAGATTTCAGTGTTTTTCTCCCACCTTATTGCATTTAAAAAAATGATTTCAAAGAAGGGCATCTGTTTTTTTTTTTTTTTTTTTTGGAAAGCATAAGAAAGGCAATGGCTTGTAATTTATACTTTATTTTTAACACTGATTAGCTAAAAAAAAAAAAAAAACTGTGCCTCTTAAATTTGTACTGAAATTCCAAGATTTGAGATATACTACACTGATCTCTTGTAATAAGAATATATATTCTGACAGCTATTCAATAAAATTTTTGTGAGAATCAAATGAGAAAATACATGTAAAATATTTTGGAAAGCCTTAAAATGCTATATTAAAAAACATAACAGTATTAGTAAACAACTCACTTTGTAAAATAGATATCATCTTGAACAGTCACATATCAAATGCACCCCAGAATCCTAAGGGATTGTGCACATTTTCAAGAAGTCCTAAAATGAATACTTAAATAAGATCCATTTCCTTAATGGAAAGAATTACTTCAATCATCAGTTTTGCAACTGAGGACTTTTTATATTAGGTTTACTTAAAGCCAGGAACATAGCTATTCAATTTGTTTTGATACAGCATCTGGGGATACCATAACTATTTACAGTCATTACATACTATTGTCTTATTCTCTGTTATTATGCTATGGTAATTTCCTACATGGGAATTTTCATGTCAGCAAAACTTGGTTCTTACATTCCATTCAATTTTACAAACATGTGCCAAGCACATTGCATTGACTCAAGTAGGAGGTACTGAATGGGATAAAGGGGAGAGAGGATGAATGACTATTTCCATCCACTTTCAATCCACTGAACCATTTGAGATGTGTGGCACAGTAGAAATAGCCCTGAATTGGGAGTCAAAACACTTGAGTTCGAATCCCAGATCTGCCACTTAATAGTAAGACTTTGGGAAAAAAATCAGATCTTTGAAACTCAGTTTTCTAATTTCAAAAATGAGGGAATTGAACTAGGTAGTTTCTCTTTTTTTTTCTAATACATTTTTGTCTCTATGTTATTATTCTATAAATAAATGTATTCTAATATATTTGTAATACTTTTTTTTCCCTGAAGATGGGATCCATTTCTTCTTGCTTTGTTCTTCATGAACTGATCTTTCTTTATCTCAGCTTTGTACTATGATAGAATAAAATCTGGAGTTTTATGGGTTTTAACTGAATGTTAACCTTAATTAAATTCCTTAATGATATGGACAGAGAATACTGTAAAATTCTAAATTCTCCACCAGAGCTAACTATCACTTAGTTTGGATTGAGGAGTAGAGGAAGCTTCCTAATACATTTAAACAGAATTATGTTGCAGTCTTAATGGAAGGGATATTCAGAATGAATTCAAAATATCTGGGCAGGAAAACATTGATTTTGACAACATATTTATAGAGGAAAAAGCTTTCTTGGGAATGACATCATATAAAAGATAGAAATGAGGAAACAAATAATTTTAGTTTTGTATTAAGCTTTTCTACAATGTTAAGAAATTCCAAGAACTGTTAAAAAAAAGACAAAACAATCTTCAGAATGTTGTACAGGTCTGTGCAGGGGTTGTCAGGAGACATGGAAAAATGACACTGGATGAGAGGCCATAGATAGGTTCCAACCTGCATCAATGAAGTGAGTATCTGCACTGATTAAAAGATGGATTCATTTAAGGATTCAATCATTTAGAGCTAGAGGGAACATTAAATATATTTTGGTCCAAAGTTCTCATTTTACATATGTGAACAATGAAGTACAAAAAGGGTAAATGATTTGCCCAACACTGCAAGAAGCCATATAGTACCAGAGCTGAGAATTTAAACCCAACACCCATGATCATAAATCCAATGATTTCTTTTCTATGCTATACTTGTCTATCTAAAAAAGTTCATTTTAGAATTAGGGTCACGGGTGCCTTCCTCCCTTCACCTTAACTGTGTTCTTCCCCTTTCCCACAAGCTACTCATTCTCCGTTTGGGTCTACCTGTTTATAAAACCTAAAGACCCTGGGCCTCAACTTCAGTCTTGTATTTCTGGACATTTCCACCTGTCCTGCTGCTGACTTTGTATGTATTATGTTTCCCAAGAAAAGGACAATGAAATTTTTTTTCCTTGTGTCCACCAAGCTTAGCACAGTGTTGATATGGAGTGCTTATTAAATACTTTTTCATTCATTCATATTTCAATGACCAGTATGCACTGAACTGTTGGAGAAAGAATTTCTCGACTTTGCATTTAGCTGACTTATACAAAAGTCTTCAAAAATTGTCTTCAAAAGTCTTCAAAAAACATTTCTTTATAATTGCTTTAATTTTTCAAGTTACAAAACAAGGGTTTAGGATTCTTTTGTTTTTGGTAATATTCTGATGAGTTGGTCATATTTCCTTTAGTGGTTTCAGTGCAAGCACCTCTTCGCAAGGATAGTAAAATGAACAAAGGATTAAACTAAGAATATAGTTTCGGGGTCTACTTCTGGCTCTGCCACTGACTACCTAGTGATGGGGAGCAGGTGTTCTCCCTTATTTTTTCCTCAGTTTCCTCTTATGTAAAAGGAGAATTGGATCAGACAAACTGTGATTTAATAAGAGACATTGTGGCAGACAGAAATTTAGGGAGGTTTTGATTTGTATGCAACTTGGATTTAAATGAGGCAGAGTTGCCCGAAGTCATCTGCCTCACTCTCTCTTCTGGAGTTATTGAAGTCTGGTGGGAAGAAAAGCATCAGGATGACTGACTTGGGAAGCAGTGGACGATCTTGGCATCTTCAATGCCTGGTCAAGCTCTAATACAATGTTCTACAATGTTAAGCCGTTTCAAGAAATGTTAAAAAGAAGTTCCTGTTTCAGGCACCTTCATGGCCATTTGAACAAATTGCTCTCATCTGCCCATTCCATGGGAGGAATGTTCATGTGCTTGGGGCAGGCATCCCTCTAAGTGGTTTAGCCCATCTGCTGTGATAACTTACTGGAGTACGGCTGCTTGGGTATGCTATAGCTTCTTGGAACTACATGTTAAAGTTGGATGAAAGGTTGACACCAAATGTGGATGAGAAGCCCAGAAAAGGTATTAGCAAGTCCTCACAGCAGAGGTGCTAGTCCTCCACATAGAAATTATGGTTTGGAAAGCCTAAATAAATATCTGCCTGCTCTCCCTCATCATAATTGGCTTTCAACCATGAAGAGATTCCTATTGACCCAGTCATTTGAATTTTAATAGTAAAACATCACATAATAGAGAATGGTACACTAATGAGGGCTCAACCAGGTTTGGGGTCCTTATTTGGCTTTGTCTCATTACTGGTAACATATATAAGAAACTGCATTTGTAAACATTTTGTTATACATATCTCAGATGCCAAATGCAAAAGAGCAGAGTGTGTTGCAACCTTTTTCACACCTTCTAATTCAAATGAAAAATGAGTACAAATTATGCAACATTGTGTGCTAATGAACACAATGAGAGGAGTTTTCAGTCCCTTAGGTCCTTAATGAATCTTGGATTCTGTAAATACATTCATGTGAAATGATCCTATGATTACAGGTTATCCTAGCATCTGAAGCTGAAAGGGACCTTTAAAATTATGTAGTTCAAGCTTCTCATTTTTTTTTTGGATTAGGCAATGGAGCCTCAAATAGTCTCAGTCAAAAGTTCATTTACTTGCTCTTTATTTTAGGTTTTATTTTCAAAATTCTTTGAAAAAAAAGTTTACAAAATAGAACCCAAAATCATGAAGTGCCTTTTCTGAATATATACAGAAATCTATAGAATATTCAAGCTAAAAGAGAAGTTAGAGATATATAGCCATCTTCCTACATCCTGTTTTATTGAGTCTCAGATGTAGTTACCTATGGTTCTCCAGTAGAATGTAAGTTCCTTGAGAGTATGTACTGTTTCATTTTCACTTTTCTATCCCCAGATAGATAGTAAGCACATGATATAGGTTTGTTGAGTTGAAGTGAAGGTTCCAAAACGTGTTCCCTGACCATTATATGTCATATTCTTCCTCACAACACATATTTATATTGTAAATCATTGGCTCATCCCAGGGAATGGAGAAAAGGAAAGAAAATCCCCCAATGCTGTGGCTATCCAAAAGAAAAATATCATCAATTTTTTTCTTGAAATGGGAGGAAGAAGGCAAGATGAGAAGTGTTAATGAAGAGAAAAAACTGCATTAACCAAGTTACAACTCATTGCACTCTAACATCAACAAGGACAATAAAGCATCTTGCAAGCATTGAGCATTTCCAAGTAGTAATATCAAACAATGACAGAGATAAAAATCTGGAAAATCTCACAAGGCCATGTAAGTGGACAGCAAAGTAAGATAAGCTTCACTGTGAAAAATTATCTCAGCTTTACTAATAAGAAGATGGATTCTGAGGTGTCAGTGCCAGCTCAGAAAGTAGATCTTAGAGTAAACTATCTCCTGGAGACATCCATCAGCTTAATGGTTGGTCGTCTTAGACAGATAAATGTCCACCAAAATGTTGGGTGTCATCAAAATGAAGACCAGAAGCAAAATAGAAAAACATTAGCCAACAGTTGTACAAAATCACAGTGTATTTACTTCTGGAGTACAGGACCTGATGATTGCCATCTTGCCTCAGTTATAATATAATGAACCAGAAAATGCCTTGGGAAGAACAACTCAAATGATGAAAAGGCTGAAGGGGCTTCGGCATGCAGATAACTTAAACTTGGGACTTTAGTTTTTAAGAAAAAATTTGAGGGAGGAGATTAATGAATTCTTTGAAATCAAGAGCAGTCTATATGATAGCCATGTTAACATTTTATTTATTTGTCTGTTTATGGTGTCCCTCCTAATCCTCAGTACCAGTGAATTTAAAAGAGACAAATTTAGAGTAAGCAAAAGGAAACACTATTCTATAAAGTGGGTAGTACCCACTTTGATACTTCAAAGGTAAAGATTACAGAGGGAGAAGGGGAAAGAAGAGAAAAGAAGAGATGAAATAAAGACGGCAAAATGAGAGAGACACAGAGAGAAAGAGACACAGAGAGAGAACAGAAAAGAGATAGAGACAGATGGAGAGGGAAAAGGAGGAAAGGAGGAAGGAGGAGAGAAAGAAAAGAAGGGAGAGAGAGAGAGGGAGAGAAGAAGAGAGGGAAAGAGGAAGAGAGAGGGAGAGAGAGGGGGGAGAGGGAGAGGGAGAGAGAGGAGATGAGAAGCGAAGGAAATAGAATATAGGGGAAAAGGAAGAGAGAAATGGTCAATTCTTCTCTCCTGGAATTCCTCAGCCTTCTTAAATACATAGGTGTAGACATTTGTGTGTCTTATTTAAGAACAACTTTTTCCAACAGAAATTTGACATATATCTAAACTACCTGGTAAGCCTGTTATAGCTAACAATACATTTTTGTGATCCTCAAACTTATGCTAAATGAGGTTGACTCAAAATGCAATTTCAAGTATTCCATTGAAGATTTTTCATTTTCATGAATGTTTCATGCTGGCAAGAATATAATTCCCCTGGTTAGAATAATATTTCAAATTCTTCCATTTTCCATATAGGTATGTAATTGCCACAAATATCAATAGGAATTGAAGTCTGTGTCAATCATTTTTAGGAAAACTCTTGGAATGCAGGGAAGTACTTAATAAGTCACATTCTCCAGTGTCAGTGTCTCTTGTGGAAAGCAGGTAACAATGAGCCATGTGGTTTACAGGCTTTTCATTTAAATATGTAATTGTGAGCATATGGAACAAAACAGAAAATATTAGAATAAGGTTTTCTTTTTTCGGTGAACAGATTTTTTTTTCTTTAGAATATATAATGTTTTAAGCAAACCATATGGGCAAGGCTTTCTTGTACTTCTGGAAGAAAAGAAAGTATACCACAAAGATGAGAGGAAAGCCAAAATGGCAGCTTATAAATTACTTTTTTGTGACGTGAATTCTTGAACAAAAATGGCCCCTATATTGCATTTCATGTGAAGAGGAGAAGGCAGCAGTTATTGCTGTGCTAAAATGATAAATACATGTTTTTCTCTAAAGGTTATTTAACTCTTTCCATAATTTTATTATAAATGGCTCAATAAAAAACACCAATAAGTTACCAGCCATATTAAGAGGACATCTCATTTATGAATAATGTAGCACATTTGTAAAACTAATGGGCATGTTTATGAGCAAATAGTATTCTTTGGGATAAACGAGTCATATTAACTTGCAAAACTGAAATGTTCATCACCAAGGGACCAGTTCCTACAGGGACAACTAAATTCCAGGGCAGTTACCAAAACTATGGAGCTATAGGGGAAATGTATAGGACTCGCTTAGGAAGAACTATGTCTAGAAAAGTGTCACAGTGCCTAAGACAATGTCTGCCACATTATAGGTTTAGAGACTCAGATCTGGAAGGGACTTCAGAAGCCTTCTGTTGTGTTGACCTTGAATAACAGATGAGGAGGAAAGGTGGGGGTAGAAGTGGGGTGGGGGAGGGAGGTTGGGACTTTTATGACTTGTCCAATGTCACAGAGATAGAAAGAAGTAGTCAGGATTTGAACCCAGGATCTCTAACTCTAAATACAATATTCTTTCCATTGTACCATAAACCTATCTCCTGCTTAACATACAGTAGCTGAAATGAATTGAACTAGTGACAATACTAAGCAGGGTAATAGAATGGAAAAGAATAACATTTGACCAGGAGTCAGGAGTCTTGGGTTCCACTCTTGATTCAGTCAGTACTGAGGAGTGTGAAATTTAGACAAGTCCTTTAGCAACTCTAACCTTTGATTTTTCCCTCTTTACAAAGAAGAAGTTGAGAGGAAGGCAGCAAACTGAGCACTGAATTGAGTTACTGCATTAAAACATTTTAGGGATCTTAGAGATCATCTAATTTGATTTCCTCATTTAATTATTTGGGAAAAAGGGACTGTAGGTGTTAAATGACTTTTCCATAGCTACACAGTCACTGAATATTAGAGCCAGAAGGTGAAAGTTTCCTAATTCTAAGATCATGTTGCCTGGAGACCTTGGTTCCTTCTACAGGATACTTTAAAAAATTCCAACAAACTATCTGTGTGTTCTTGGGCAGGTCATTTACTACTCCCTTCGAGCCTTGGTTTCTTTATCTGTCAAGTGAGACAAGTTGGGTTACAGTGAGATTTAAAGCCTTTGTCACCATGGCAGAGTTTTCAGCAGTGGCCATAGATTTCAACTTGTCCCCCTCTTGAATTTTCTTTCTTCTTTGAGTCTCAAAGTAATTTCATGTGGTTTGGCCTTAGTCACCTGCAGCGATGCCAGATGAGGTGAATGGAAAGATACGTCAATGTTTTTCTGGTTTCAAAAGACTCAGATGTGCTGACCATAAAGAACAGATCATGAGCTCTGAGTCAGGGAAGAGTTAAATGGAATTTAGTCACCCAAACTCAGTTAAGAGAATAAAGGACCAGCAGTTGGTTTAGGCGAATCGGTAAAGGTTTACTTAACAGTCTGAATGTTGAGATAATTGGATTCAGTAACAAAAGAGCGAGGTAGATTGGCCTGGACTGGCTTGCTCCTAAGATCTTTTACACATTGCTGAGGCAGTGTTCTATGAATCTGCAGATGTCAGCTATGGTGGCAGACTTAGTGGAAAGGGCAATGTAGACCTCAACAAAAGTGAGAGACCTAATGATACCATCTGTGCTTGGACCAAAGATGGTAATGTTCTGTGGAACTAGAAAACCATAAGGCAGCAGAGTGATGGGGCAATGAAAGGGAAAGATTGACATAGGCCCCAAATGAGCATCAGGAACCAAAGTTATGAAGCACAGAACTTCAGTGAATGAGGAGGAGCAAATCTGACCCTTGTCTTTCAAGGACGCTGTGAGTTATGTGGGTGATGGGGAGCTCATGCTTTCCTAGTGATCCTGAGTCACTTCCAACTTGGCAGGGGCTCAACTCCAGGGTATTGCTACAAATCTGCAGAGCTCCTTGGGAAGAAGTTAGGGTCACCAAATGGAAAAAAAATATTTCTTACTGCCTATGGATTCAAGTGTGATTCCTCTCTATAGTCTGTTTCTTGAGTTTAATAAACTTGTTCTATATTTCATGTATGGTTACCTTGATTCTTGCAAGGGCTTTGAGAGCTAGAGATCAGCCAAATCCTGATGTTTCTAGAGGAAATCTTGGTCAAAGGCATAAACCATAGAGTATTAATTATTACAAAGCTTCCAAGATATAAACTTGGGTCTTGGTTGAGTCTTGACCTATTTTTTTACAACGATATTGACCATTGGTCAGAAGTAGATGATCTTTGAGTCTCTTCCCTGTTCTAATCATTTACAGACTTAACAAATCAACATTTAAAATGTTGATCAGAATGCAACTATTTCTAATTTCCCATTGTGTCAAGAAAAGAAACCCTGGTTGTTTTCAGACATATTGGGAGCTGAAGAACTTTAACAACTGCTTTAGTGTGTGTGTGGAGCTTTGCCAGCTACATCACTGTTACTAATTGTGTAGTACATACTTTGACATTTTCTACAGGAATATGGTTTTCAGCTGATGATGAATGACCTAATAACTAGTTTCTTACTGTGGCTCTCTGAAAAAAAAGATTGCTTTTGTGTCTTAATTATACATACCTGGCTTTGCTAGTTGTTCTAAGACCTAGAAGGGAGAACATTTTTTCAAATCTGGTGGTGTCTACTGTCTCTGTTTCTTCTTGAAGTTTGGCTTTTAGGTTGGAATAAAAAGGTTCTGTATTTCCTTTCCATCAAAAATCAAATGCTTTTTTGTCTTCTTGTTACTAACTCACATTTATATGACACTTTAAGATTTACAATACATCTGTGAGGTGGACAATTATTATTAATTATTTTGTATTATATATAAGAAAATAGACTCAGAGAAACTGATGTTCTCATAGTTTTATAGGTAGTGCTACTTTTATACCCAATAGAGATGCAAAATACTATGTGTATAATTTTAGATAATCAGTATGCATATTTTTCCCTTTCCTAATGAGGCAGCCAAGTGATATAGTGAATAGAGGGACCTGGAGTCAGGAAAATCTGAGTTCCTAGCTGTGAGACCATGGGCAAGTCATGTCACCTCTATCTTAGTTTCCTCAACTGTAAAATGGAAATAATAGTAGTACCCTACTTCACAGTGAGGATTAGATAATATTCATCCTAGGAAAATGCATTTTTAAGTCTCAACATAAGGCCAAAATATCTGGAAATTTTTACTTTATTTAAGATTCTTCCTTATATTACCTAGTGTTCTGTAGGAGAGGGAGAGAAAAGACAAATTAATATCTGCCTAACATTATGAAGAATTGCAAAATTCTTAAAGCATGAATAGCAACAGTATTAAAATTAAAGCAGGATGAGACACTTAAGTGGCATGTTCCTACATTCCTACATTATTTTTAAGACTTTGATGACTTGGACTGGTTCTCAAATCGCTTAGATTGCCATTCTTGTTACCATAGAATATTAGAACATATCAGGTCATACTTTGCTTCTCTACAGGTACAGAAATGGACATACTATCAGACTCTTCTCTTCATTTGTCATTTGTGTTACCATGCATGAGGATGAACGCTATGATGAGAAACTGAATAAAACATGTTTTTGGGTTGACATCTTCTGTAATGATCTTTAAAAGAATGCCGAAATAAGGAGAGACACTAAAAGAAAGCAGAATAGAAATACCGGGAAATCTTTAATGGCTCTCTCTCTCTCTCTCTCTCTCTCTCTCTCTCTCTCAATCTCCGGGGAGATGCCAGTGGGCACATCCCTAATTTTGGATATGCTGCTTCCTATTCATAAAAGTCTGGAATTCCAAAAACAACTCCTAGACATCATTGGCTTACCTCTCCTGGAAATAAACTCATGGGAAGGGCTGCAGCAGCTGAATATCAGGCCACAGGATGTATAATAAAACTTTGTCATTTTTCAGCATCTGATAAAGTGATGACTAGCTAATGGGAAAAACAAATTGAACTTGGAATTTCAGAGTTGGAAGGGTCCTGAAAAGACAGCTTATCCAACCCATATTAAAAAGGAACTTCCCCAACAACATTCTCACAAGTGGTCATCCAGTTTCAGACTGAAGCCTGCTCATAACAAGACATCTCATGATAGTTCAGTGTGGTGGAAAGAACCAAGGATCTACATTTAAAAGGTCTTAGTGCAAGTCTTGGGTCTTCTTATTATCTCTGTGGTTTGGGGCAAGTCATAAACCTCTGTGAACCTATATTTTTTTAATCTATAAAATCTCTAAGGGACAATTAAATCATACCTAATCCTTCTTCCAAACGACAGGTTTTCTGGTACTTGAGAAAAGCTATTTTGTGTCTTCTGATTTCAGAGTTTCAGTGGGAGAGGTTTAACAGTCTTTGTTTCTTACTCAATCATGTTGTACAGTGCCAAGAATGTTCTATTTGAAGTCTCAGGATCTGATTTTGAATTCCAACTCTGATGCTTACTACCTGTGCAACTTTGGGAATATTGTCCGGGTTCAATTTCTGTATCTTCAAAATGAGGAGGTTGGATTAGGTAAATTTTAAGGTTCTTTCCAACTCTGAATCTAGGATACTATGATCCTAGGACCAACGTTACTTTTAGCTCTCAACTTATGGTTACATATGTATGTATACACACACACACACACACACACACACACATATATATATATTCACACATATGTGAACTATTCACAGATTGTTTTTCCTTAGTTCATGAAGAGGACCATGACATCAGGAAGGTGATGCTGTGACTTGCAAGTGAATTGGATTTAAGTGGGGGTGCAAAGTCACCAGGCTCACTCACTCCTCTGAAGCCATCTGGATTCATATGCATTATAGTTTAACAGGACCTTAGCAATCATATAATCAGGATTGTGAAAGAGATTCTGAACCAATAGGGTGAAAAACCATTTATTAAAAGTTTACCATTTGCTGGACATTGTACTAAGTGCTAGAAAAGCAATAAAATCTCTGCTCTCAAGGTTTGCAATCTAATTTAGAAAGATCATCAATGTAGCAGATTAGGGCAGGTACTATAGGAAAGTCAATGGAAGGGCCGATGATGAAGGGCAGCAATTCCATAAATAGCTTGGGGTAACAAAATATATACTTTACTATAAGGGGATGAGGATAATTTTTCTTCCTTTAATCACCACTGTCACTAATTGAGCTATCAAACAGCATAGCCATAGGAAAGCCACAGAATGATGGCTTAGCTGATGCTGACTGACAGATCCACTACCCAGTTACAAGAAATTCCAGAAAACCACCAACCATTTCGCTTCTGATAATAAAAGTTATGACCATGATCCTGGATGCAGTATGAGGATACAAATGATCATTTGCTAATTAAGAGTAGCAGAGCAGCAGTCAACTCGATCAAATCATCAAAGAGTTGCTTGGGGTCTCCACTGAATTGCACCTTTAAAATCCCACAAGTTAAAAGTAAAATAAGTAAAATTAAAGTGTGTGTGCAAGGGAGGAAAGATTGGAGGAGGAAAAGGATATAGGGCCTTCCAACTGGGCACTAGGCACTTGTTCCAAATGCTCCCTTGTGAATAATGTGTGTTCGTCCTTAGTTGCCAAAGAAGACCATGCCATTAGAGAAATGATGACATGAATTGCATTTGATTTTGTTTTGAGTGAGTGAGGGCTGTGCAGGTCATCAGCCTCACTTTTCCTCCAGAGCCATCTGAATCCAGTGATCAGATATTCATCAGGATGACTGGAGATGACCCAGGATGAGGCAATTGGGGTTAAGTGGCTTGCCCAAGGTCACACAGCTAGTGAGTGCCAAGTGTCTGAGGTAAGATTTGAACTCAGGTCATCCTGACTCCTGCACTGGTGCTCTATCCACTGCACTACCTAGCTGCCCCATGGTGAATATAGCCTTAGAAGCATAGGACCCAAAACTGCACAAGACCTCAGTCCAACCTCATCATTTTTACAGATGAAGAAACTGAGCTTTCAGAGAAGATAGAGAGGCTCAGTATCATAGAGGTAAATAGCAGAGTTGGAATTCAGACCCAGATATCCCCAAGATATTCCAGAACATGCCCTTGTGGAATGGTCACTAATCAACCCCTGATCTTATCTATACTTATTCAACACAGCGGCATTTCATCACATGAAACTATGAGCTACAAACAATAAACAGATTATTTTGGGATCATTTGCTTCTTAAGAGTAATAGAGAAACAGCGAAGTGGCTAGATGTCCTTCCATCCTTCCTTCCTTCCTTCTTTCCTTCCTTCCTTCCTTCCTTTCACTCAATGGGCATTACTTCCCTCTAAGTGAAGACCTGAAAAGGTCCAGCCTAAGAAGGCCAAGGCTTCCTATTGCATCCTGGGCCATCTTGAGTCATCTTGATGAGTATCTGGTCAATGCACCCAGATGGCTGAGGAGGATAAAGGGAGACCTTCACAGCCCTCACTCACTCAAAACAAAGTCAAGTGCAAGTCATATCATCATTTCTCTACACAATCTTGAAATATCATTGACATGGAGGCTATCATCAATCACTTCCCTTTGTGTCTTTCTTGGGGTTGCTTTACAATATTGTGCTATAAAATGGCTATGAGGTTTCTAAAACAGCTTTTCTTCCAAATCCCCTTCACTTTCACCACCTTCAATAGAGGATTCTTGCACCACTCCCCAAGATGCCAAAGTTACTTTCCATCTAAAAATACCTTCCATCTACTCTGTACGTATCTTTTATGTCAACTTCTTCTATACATGTTTTCTACTGCATTAAAACTGAACATCACTCCCATGTGTACAAAAATGTTTATGTCAACTCTTTTTATAGAAAACTAAGGAAGTACCTACATATCAGTTGGGGAATGGCCAAACATGGTATGGTATATGAATGGGATGGAATAAAGAGGATGGTTTCATAGAAACTTTAGAAGACTTCTATGACCTGACATAAAATGAAATGAGCAGAACCAGTAGAATTTGTACTATAATAACCATATAGTGAAAACAAACAACCTCGCAGACTCATGAACACTGACCAACATATTGACTAGCCACAATTCCAGAAAATTCATGATGAAACATGCCCCCAACCCTAAGTTAGAGAGGTAATAGACTCAGAGTACAAATTGAGATACAGTTTTTATTTCATTTTATTAGACATGGTCAATGTGAAAATTTGCTTAGCTTAACTATAAATATCTGTAACAAGTTTTGGTTCTTGCTTTATCAATGGATGAGGAGGGAAGAGTTCTGAGGGAGAGAATGAAAAAAATAAAATTAATAAAGAGTAACAGACAAAAAGAAAAACATAAGCTCTTCAAGGGCAGGGAATGCTTTTGCTTTTCCTTATAACCCCAGTGGACAATTTCTAGCACAAAATAAATATTTAATAACATTTGTTGATTGACTGAATACTATCAGACCTTATGCCATGATTAAATGATAATAAGATTGTATATTTATGTAATACTAAAATGTTTATGAAGTACTTTACTTATGATAAGGTTAGTGGCATGAGCATTAAGGTCCCCATTATCCAAATGATGTCACTGAGACAGAAAGTAAGAGTCTTGCCCCTTCATACAAGTAGTGGGTGGTAGAACTGGGGCTCAAAACTCAGATTTTCTGACTTAAATATTGCGACTCTCTGTATTATCTGAGCTTGAGATATTTAAATAGTGACCTTGAGGAACCTGAGAAATTGTCTTATAATTGCAGTCAGAGAGAGAGCATTCAAAGTCTCTCACCAGAGCCCAGTATATTTCCATCAGTCCCACATTGATTATGTGAATCAACATTAAAACCAGAATAAGTGTTTGCATTAGACATTGCAGAGTTGCATTCACAAAGTGTTCCCAGAATGTGGTTTATTAAATCTGTCATTTTAAATTATTTGTATTTTCACCAGAATGAGTTAGCATTTTTATGTAAAGTGAAATTACTACTCACAGTCATAGAATAAAAATCTTTATTTTATTTTTTGAATTTTTAAAGCCCCATTATAAATTGCTAGAGGTGAGCTGCACAATAATGCCATAAAAATAAAACAGAAAACCTTTAAAGTTGCATTCCAGAAAATATATACTTATCACAGATCATAAATGCAGTCACAGATAATTTTAAACATATGGTAAGTTTCTTCTTAAGTACTTATATTTTAGGGACTATAATTGTGCTCTAAATCATTTTCTAGTCACAGAGTAACTTTGCCTTGAAAATTTGTGTAGGTAGGACTGCTACTTCTTTCTCTACAATATTTATGGGAAGTAGATTGACTTAGAATTTGAAATTCATTAATTCTCAATATAATTTCTTATAACTAAAGAGTTTCATGTCTACTTATTCAACACAGTGGTGTTCCATCACATTAAACTATGAACTGCAAACAATAAACAGATTATTTTGGGGTCATTTCTTAGTTCCTAAATTATGGAAACAACATATGAAGGTATTGTGTGTAGTCATTCATATGAGATACTGCTTAGTATCCATAACTCTAGAGTAATTTGACTAGAACTTCATTGAACTCTTCTGTGATCCCACTAGAGTTCTGGATAAAGCAGTGTTCTATTTCAAGTCAAAAGGCCTAGATTCAAATGTAATCTCTGACCTGGAGGAGTCATGATTTTGCAGAATTTTGGAGGATTTTATTGGAGGTCTTTGAAGTAGTTTCCTTATTTGCTACTCAGGGATAGTATTATTCCTCTCTATTTCATTTTAACAATGTGACTTATAAACCGTAAATTACTGTGAAAATAGAAAATAAAAAAGACTATGCGAATTCCAACTATATTATTTAACATCATGAATATACACAAGTTATAGCATTTTTGAATTAGTGAGAGAACTTTACCCAGGACATCACAAAAATCTTATTGCTATTTTAAGTTTTTATAGTTAAAAGCTGCACAAAAATCTTTGGGATACTGTAATAGGTGCCAAAAACTAAGATGTATAGTCTGATAATGGCTAGTCCTTTTTTTGCCAGTTCTCACTGAAATTAGATTTTCTTAAGTGATAGCATGCTATAGCAAGATATAGATCCAGTTCATGCCTCTGACACATCCTGGCTGTGTCAACCTCTCCATGGCCATGGCAGCCCTCAAGATCAGATATCCATTCACGGGGTTTCCTGCTCTGGAAGTTTTCTATACCAATGAAAACATAAGTCTGCACCAAAAAAAAAAAAAAAGACTACTTTGTTTTCTGAAAATTAAGACTAGACCACAAAATCCAAGGTGTATAGACATATACTTACTATCTAGTCTAGATATTAATCTAGCTCCCTTATTCTGGAGATAAGGAAACTTAGAGAGTTGAACTGATACTTTTGAGAAATATTTTCTGAGGCTAATAGCGATAGTGGCTAAGATTTTTTGATAGATATGATTTTAAGGGGAAAAAAGATAAAACAGAAAATTGGAACCCAATACAAAGGATTTTTTTCCTTCCCTCGCAAAAAAGCATATAACTATAAGCACACTTTGTCTGCCAAAGATAAATTGTAAGCTATAATATCAGCATTTATTCTGCCTTCTATGTAATCACTATTGTCAGTATCTTTGACACTTAAATTTCCTGAATTTATAACCAGCTTTAACCCCTAATTTATATGCTTTTCCACACACACCCTAGTTCTACTGGGGGAACTTAATTATAGGCTGTACAACTAATATAGGCCAAGGAATGTTTTACAAAACAATGCTACTGGAATTGCTATGGAAATGAATTGCCAAAATAATGTTTGGCCCTCTGGGACACACCAAACCTAGTAGAAATTTTATGAAATGCTAAGGAAATAGAATTTAAAAGTAACATTCTGATGACTGAATTCAGATGAAGTCATCCAGATGACTAGTACTTAGTGCATTAGTAAATACAGCAAATGTTATATTTGCATAATATAAACATATCATAACATGTAACATAAATATATGTATTTATGTTTACATAAATATATATATTTAGATATGTTTATATAAATATATGTATTTATATAAACATATAAATATAAAATGTTATATTTATGTAAGTGGTGCATTAGCTGATAGTATAATTGTAACAAAGACCAAACACAGTTTGAGCTACTCAGAAGAGGAGCAGGATGATCTCCAGAAGGCCTTACCATCCACACTGTATCTAATTTTACCTGGTATTTCCTTTGCGTATATTTTGCATTTACATATGAGTCCAAGTTGTTTCCCCAGCTAGAATATAAACTCCTTAAGGGCAGAGACTTCCATTTTGTGTTTTTATGACCACGGCCAAGTACAGCACTTTGCTTGATAAATGCTTATTTACTGATTCCTTGAAACTGCTCACATAAATGAGCTGACTTTCCCAAGGTCACAGAGTTACATGATCCTGGAAGGGTCGGGATACTAAACCAGGTCTTTTGAATCCAAATCAGACCTCTTAGTTATCTTTCCTCAATTTCAAACCACTTTCATGCAGCAGAATTGAGACATAAAAGCTCATGGGGCTACTTTGATACTGCAGATAAATCCTGAGTCTCCTGTGTATTTGCTATAAAGATTAATTAATTTTAGGATTTATGAAGATAAAACTTAATGAAATATTATGGATCTCAAATTTTACACTGTGCTTGATCACAAGAGATTTATGCATGTGGTAAAGAATAGGTAGTGATTTACATTATTTCCCTTGTATAACAGATAATATCCCAACAAATAGCATTCTGAATCACACACAAAAAAAGAGGTTCAAAGTCTCAAGCCCACGTGGAACAATAGGCAATGGAATGAAAATTTCTGTTACTGAATGTCAGAGCTATAACAAACTCTGGTGATCATTTCACCTCCTTTCACTGATAAGGAAGTAAGACACAATGAGACTAAATGATTTGCCTAAAATTAAAACAACTGTGAGGTTTTGCTCCATATCCATCAGATTAGCAAAGATGGCAAAAAAGTTTTTAAGAAGTTATTGGAAGGGAAATTAGTACATTGTTAGTGAACCTCTGAGTTGTCCTTGACATTCTGGCAAATAATTTGGAACTATGTCCCCAAAGTCACTAGATTATGTGTACTACCCCAAAGATGTCAAAGACAGAAAAGGATCCATAGGTACAGACATGTGTATAGCAGCTCCTTTTTATTAACAAAAATTGGAAACTAAAGGAGTTGGGAAGTCTATTTAGGAATGACTAAACAAATCATGATATACAATATAATGGAGTATTATTGAGTTGTAAGAAATAATGAAATGGACAGTCTTAGAGAAACTTGGGAAAATTTGTAAGAACTGATGCAGAATGAATTGAGCAGAAGCAGGAGAGCAATGTATGTAATAACAATATTATAAATAAAAACAACTTTGAAAGGCTAAAGAATGCTGATCAATTAAATGACCATTTTATATTTTTAGAGGACTGATGATGGAACATGCTGCTCATTTCTTGACAGAGAGATGATGGACTCAAGATGCAAAATAATTTTCATACATATCTAATGCAGTAATTAATTTTACTTTATGGATACTTGTTACAGGGGTCTTCTTTTTCTTTTCTACAGGGAGGGAGGAAGAGGGAGAGAGAAGATAGAAATATAGGGGTAAAAAGAAAGAGGTACCTTTTAAAAAATGCAGAGAGGTGAATGGAAGGATGGTTGGAAAGAAATAGATGCACAGGATAACTTTGAAAGTTAAAAGCTGAACTTATTCCAGTCTTAAAAGACTAAGCTGTGGATGGACAATCCATTTTTTTCCTATTCTATGAATACAGAAATATTCATTTTACTTGATATTTCTTAAGTTCAGAATAAAAATGAATTTAAAAAAATTAGTGATTGACTCAGGTCATATAGTTAGCAAGGCATCTGAATGTTCTGAATCTTCTTCCTACTCTGTACTCTCTTCAGTAATTGATAGATGTTCATCCTCAGAGCTTAAACTTGTTATTCAGAAGTAAAATTACCTTTAAGTATTCTTTAAATTGTTTGTGTGATTCTTGGATCTGTTAATTCATTGTGTAGTTAGTCCCTGTGTCAGGTAACTCCTTGAGACAGAAGGACCTGAATTCAAATTTAAATACCGTGTGAACCTGGGCAAGTAACTTAACCCTGTTTGCTTCAAGTTCCTTATCTCTAAAATGAGCTGGAGAAGGAAATGGCAAACCACTCCTATATCTTTGCCAAGAAAATACCAAATGCAGTATGAAGAGTTGGATGGGACGAAAATGACTAAACAAGAAATAGAATGATACATGATATTATTATAACAACTTTTTTGATTATTTTAATTTTGTTGTTTTTATGAAGATTGCTTCTTTAGAATATAGGAAAATCAGGGAGAAAAGATGGTTTAAGTAAGCATTTCTGAATACAAATAATATAGAAAGTTGATTTTTAGGTGGTGCCAAGCTTTTGACCTAGAATCAGGAAGATCTAAGTTCAAATCCAGCCTCAGATACTTATTAGCTATGTGACTCTGGGTAATGCAGTCAACCTCTGCCATCCTTAGTGTCTTCATGTGTAAAATGAATATAATAGTAGTACCTAATTCTCAGGGTTGTTGCAAGGATGACATGAGGTAATATTTGGAAAGCGTTTGGCAAACTTAAAGCACTATATAAATTCTGGTTGCTGTTATCTATTAATGTTTTTAATGTCCTTAATTCTAATTTTCCTTTCCTCTATGCCTTCTATCACCATTGAGACTTTAGTGTGATTATTTGTAGATCTATGGGATTTAGAACTGAATATACTTACTTTACAGATGAGAAAAGTGGCACCCAAAAAGGCTAACCCAAGGAAATAAGGAGCAGGGCTGAGACTGAAACAAAAGTCATTTGACTCCAAATCCAGGGCTTTTTCCAATGCAACATTTTTCACCTGACATTTTTATAGCAGTCAGGAAATGCTGAGCAATCAGAATAATTGTAAAACATCCATTATAACAACAGGTAAAAGTGAAACATAAAAAATACAACCATGAAAAATGGACTATCATCCTAAGGAAAACATAAAGCCACAGAAGGAGGGAAAAGGCCCCCAATGGAAACCTGAAACTGCACTTACAAGTAAGAGGAAAACAGATGATTTCAGCAAAACCCAGAAAATGACATCACTGAATTCGGATAATGCATCCACTTAACTAAGGGAATACTCTTAATTTATGACTGTAGAAATGATAACTGGAAAAAGAGATCTTTGAACGTCTGAGCTGCCCTTTGCCTCATAGGAACTGAAGATTTTCACTTAGCTTTAAAATGTGAGAGAGGTGAAAGCACCTACTTCAAAAGAGAAAAGTTTTCATGTGCTAAATTAAGGAGGGCTTCTGAATTCTTTGTCATTGGATGACTTTTTAAAAAGTCTATGACTTTGAGAATTTTGGTTGTAATGATACTTCTATATGTTCTTTTAATTACTGGAATGAAAGGAAATAGCAATTTATTAAGTACCTAGCATGTGCTAAGCATTTTGTAAATATTATCATATGTATATCCTCGTATATATGTGTATACATATACATACAAACATACATATTTGTACATACATGTATATATGTGTATATACAAATATATATGTATATATACATATATATATAGAGAGAGAGACAGAGAGAGAGAGAAAGAAAAGGAGAGAGAGAAGGAGAGAGCCTCATTATACATTATACAACAACCTTGGGAGGTGAATACTTGTTATTATGCCCATTGTACAGTTGAGGAAAATGAGACATAAAGAGATTAAATGACTTGCCCAGGGTCACAGAGCTACTAAGTGTCTTGATGCTAGATTTGATTTCAGATCTTCCGTACTTCAGGCCCAGAGCTCTATCTACTCTCTCACCTAGCAGCTAGTATGATATATAATGCCTATATTGGTATTATAAACTGTTCACCAGAAAAACAAATTGTTTCTTAGAAAAGAGAAAAAAAAAAGGAAATTAATGTTTCAATTCCATTGAATGAACTGTAGGATGTGTGAAATACTTCATTTTAATAGTTTTTTTCCCAGGGATTTTGGACATTTTTGAATTTTTCCCTAAAAGTATAAAGGTTGTCATTGAAGAAAAAAGAGGCAATTTTGATTATATTAAATTGAAAAGCTTTTGCATGAACTAAATCAATTCAGCTAAATTTTTTTTTAATTGCAAAGACCTATGATTCCATTAGTGGAAATTCCTTGGGTATAAAGGACTTCTGTGTATGCTGACAAGCAACTTGTTTGTAATTTGTATTCCTTTAGAAAGATTCCTAAGGGGTACTGAAAGGTAAAGGGCAGCTAGGTGGTTCAGTGGATAGAATGTCTGGAGTCAGGAAGACCTGAATTCAAATATGGCCTCACACACTAGTTTTGTGACCCTGATCAAGTCACTTAACCCCATTTACTTCAGCTTTCTTATCTGTAAAATGAAATGGAAAAGGAAATGGCAAACTTTTGCCCCCCAAAACCCCAAATGAAATAACAAAATCTCAGACACTACTGAACAATGACCAACAAGTGAATTGATTTATCGTAATTTGTGTCAGAGGCAGGACTTAAATTTCAGGATTCCTGACAAGCCACACTTACCTCCTTATTTCTTACTATTTGTGTGACTTGGACAAATTATCTTGCCTTTCTAGCTCTTATTGTACTCTTCTGTAAAGTATATGTATGACACAATCCTTTACCTTCTTCCTAGTTCTAGACCTACTTTTTTTAATGAAGTACTGTACTGTTTTGGTACAACTACAGCTGTCAAAGGCTATACATTATAAAACAATTACCTTTCCTTACTCAGATTTACCTACGTCAGTGAAATCAAAGTTTGCAGACCAAAACAAAAACATCCACTTGCATAGAAATCTGTTGGAGTCTCCAAAATGCATAGCAGTACCTCTGTCTTAGCACTCAGAAATGAGCCTTCAGCATACTTATTGTCACACTGTCACATTTTATTTTAAATAAATTTTATTTTTATTTTATTTTAAACCGTGTTGATTTGGGCTTCTCATCTTTGCTACCAAAGGACCAACTAAAATGATAATAGGATGTGACCTTTGTACTTGGGGTCATTATTCTGTTCATATTTCCTTTCAAATGAAAGAGCAAGAATGAACACGAGAAATTAAACTAGAATGTCAAAATGTGTGCCATGTGTTTTTTGCTAGGCAATTTGTGTACTAGATTGGAAAAAAATACAAGTAGGAGGTTTGAGATCATTTCTTTTAATAGTATTTCCTGTTTCTTTCCCTGGATTCTGTCACATATATGAAAATGAACGATAGACCATGGGGTAGTGAATTACTTTTGCCACTACACAGTGTTGGATTAAGCTCTGTTTATCTCTTTAGAAAGATTTATTTATCTGTATGATAGGACAAATAAGAGAAACAAACGCATTATAGAATGAAATTATTTTGTTCCAGGAAGGTTTTTTTTTTTGTAAAAACAAAAAGAAATCAATAAAAATGTATTTTTAAAAACTCTGCTAGCATTCAATGTAAAAGGAAACATGGCTACTGGACTTGTTCGTACAAAATTCAGACATTTTAGGAGTAGGTATGCTTCATCTCTTGACGGTATAGAAGATGTCAAGTGTAATTTTTATGGATCAAGGCCTCTGATATGTTCAATTGACCAAAAAAAGCATCTTATCACCAAAAACTACTGAAGTTAAATAAAAAAGCTGCATTTATAGAAGATCATTTTGACCAATTCCCCCCTTAAAAGCTCATAGGGCTTCAAATGACTCTATCTCCAAGGTAATCCTTAAACTTCATGAAACCTTGAAAACATAAAAACCCACAGAAACTGATGTAGGGGTTAGTGGAGTTGAGACTGGTAATAGCCTCAGTAGACAGGGTACCCTAGAGCTCTGACATTCATCAGTGTCATCTGATGGTCTCTACCTATTCATGAGCAAATTGCTGGTGCTCAACTTCTGTTGGGAGGATGTGAGAAATTTTTACTTCTGGGTTGTTTTCCCCTCTCCTGCCTATTTGTGAGGCTGAAGTGGGAGCTGAAGGAGGGCTGTGTCTAGGCTAGTAGTATCCAAAGTGGGAATGGGGCTTCTTAGGTGGGGATGTGACATAGCACCAAGTGTGGTTAACCAATCAGAGAGATGGAAGACAGGTTGCCTATCATCTTTAATATGATAGCCAATAGCAGGACTTGTCTTCAACATTACTTGGCTTACCCTCCCTAGATCCTCCCAGTACTCTCCCACCCTACATCTAGTCTAAACCTTCCTCCATCCTAATGGGTTGCTTAATATCTCAGGGCAGTTATAACCTAACAGCTGTGTGAAGGTACCATTGGGAAAATTCTGTCCTCCATCCTCTGCTCCCCAAATCACCTCAGTAACTATGGAAAGCATACTGAAAGGGTGGTCTATGTGCTTGAGCATAGAGACCAATGAATCCCCCATATTTTCATTTTGGGTCTAATAGCATCATAAAACCTAATCAGACATAAATAGATGGTGATCTGAATCACAGATTTTACATTATCTTTCTCCCCAAACTTACCCATCTTTCTAACTTCCCTGTTACTGTCTAGAGCACCACAACCCTTTCATCTGCTCAAGGCTTCACAATCTTGATGTCATCTTTGACTTTTTGCTTTCCCTATTCCATATTGACAAATCTTGTTGGTTCCAACTCCACATCTTACTTCTCTTCCCTTCTCTCTATTTATTTGGCCCCCACCTTTCAAGCTCTCATTACCTTTCCCCTAGGCTATTACAGCAGCCTCCTAACTGGTCTCCTTGACTTAAATCACTCTGAACTCCTATATCCTCCGCACAGCTGCTAAAGTGCAAATCCTTGTTAAGAGAGATTGAAGAAGGTCTTAGTTTATTGGGTCAGCTCCCTATAACAAAGGCGAAAACCTGGACAAGAGCTGTAAAGGATAGGTATGTATGATAAACTGAATTCTTTATCACTGGAGAGGAAATATGTAATAACTGCATAGATTGAAGATCCATTTAATTATTTGAATTATCTCTAGCTACCACCTATACCTATATTACTACCATGGCTTGCATATAGCTGGTACTTAAAAAAAATTGTTAAAGTTGATTTTCCATAGATAAAGTACTCAATGTGCTTAATGCCTTCCTCTGTTTTTGTTTTTCAATATTGTGGTTATTGATATAGTACTTGAGTTATCCATTGGCTAGCCCTCATTCTTAACACAAGTGGCCTAGATCTTTTTGTAGTCATACAAGTATATCACTGAAAATATGTGAAAGGATAGGGCTCTGGATTTGGATTGAGGAACTGAGTTTGAATGTCCTCTCACACTTCCTAGCAATGCAATTCTGGGCAAATCACTTAAACTTCCTGAGTCTTTGCTTTGTCATTGGTAAAAATGGGGGACAAAAGGATGGGATTATATGAGATCAAACAAGTCAGTATCATTAAAAATTATGTGCATCTCCCCAAACATGATTCAGTTCATCTCTAAATGTTGGTACAACATAAGGCTCTTTTCTGAGCTGTCTTTTTCTGTCTCTTTGCAATGTCTCTATTGGTAATCTTATCAGCTCAAGTGTGTTTAATTATTATATCTAATAAGTCCCATATTACAAATTGCCAATGAACATTTCAACTGGGATGTCCTGTAGGAAACTCAAACTCAGCACATCCAAAATAGAACTCTTTATCTCTTATTTCAAATCCACCTATCTTCCTAACTGACTTAGGGTGGTTGCCATTCTTGCAATTATCCATATTCAAATCTTCAACTCCTTACTTTTTTTCCTATCTCACTCCCTGGATGAATGCACCCAACTGGCTACAGTTTTATTGATTCTATCTTCATCACATCTCTTGAATCTGCTCCTTTATCTCCACCATGTGATCACCACTCTAGTTCAGACCTTTCTCTCATCTGGACTGTTGTGCTCATTTCTTAGCTTGTCCTCTATCCTCCAGTTTTTATCTTCTTTAGTCTGTCTTTCACCAAGTAGCCAAAGTGACATCCCTAAACCACTCTGTCTACATCATTCTCTTGCTAAAAAGTTCCAACTTACTATGATCTGTAGGTTAAAATACCAACTCCATTTGTCCTTTAAAACCCATTATAGTCTACCTGTAGCCTACCTTTCCAGACTTACTGTATATTGTTCATCTTCACTCTATGGTCCACTCAAACTGGACTACTTATTATTCCTCATATAGCACATTCAATCTCCTACCTTTGTACTACAAGTACTCCACCATGCCTTATCTCTACCTGTTAGAATCCCTAACGTCCTCCAAAGTTCAGCTGGAGTGTCACTTCTTACATGACACTTACTTGGAGAAAGGAAAAAGAGGAAGGACCAAAAGCAGAGAGGTGGAAATGAAAAGCAGCTTCCTCCAAAAATAAGTTTTGAATTATATCTAAATCATCAAAGGTGCAAGTCCAAAGTCATTTCACTGAATTTTCAAAGAAATTATTTGTTAAGAGGTAGGATTATATTTTGTATGCTATCCTATAGTCTCTAATGTTTATGTCCCAATAAATTAAAAATCAATTTCACCAATAATAGTATATTTATATAATTAGTGCTATAAGGTTTGTACAATGCTTTCTTCATAGCAATCATGGAAAGTGGGTAAATATTTTTATCACTGTTTCCATTTTGCATATTAAGAAATTTTGACAATGTTCCAATGAATTGCCCATAATCATACTTGAGTAGTTTGCAATTGACTGATGATGACTTGGTACTTTAAAAGAGAATAAAAGATATCATTAAATAAATGATTGGAAAAGGAGGCACCAGTCATGTATCGAAAATGAGATAAAGGCCAAATTTTATGTTGATACATTGGAGGTACTACAATACTCAGAGAACAGTCTCAAGAATTTATGGAAAGATATAGACAAGAATTGAGTTGAACAAGAAGGAAATGAGGAATTGAGACACATGACTATGGAAGAAATACCCACACAGATAAAACTGTGGATCCATCAAAGTATCAAAGTAAGCAAATAAGTTATTTTTCCTTTGATCAGTGATGCATGTCTGGGTAATAAGGTTACTATTTACATAAAGGGAAAAAATTCACTGCAACTTTCTATCTTATATTAGAAGATCAGCATCCATAGAAGAGTGGGGAATCTGATGAGAATCTGATGAGAAAATTCTAATATCTAATCAATCTGACTTCACCAAGTGAATAAATAAGGCCATTAGAATCAAACTCTCAGAATCTTTGTATCTTACTAGTGCAATGGTGACATTTGAAATGTTTGTTATCTTGTAGTCAAGATTAGCATCCAATAAATCATAACATAAATTGTAGTGAATACCACCTCTTTCAAAAATATACATCAGGAGGAAATTGTTTAAGAGGGCGAAGGTTCTTTTCTTTCTGGACCTTATGTTTCAGCTTCCATAAAATGCTGTGTTATTCCAGGTTAACATTTATTTCAGTGCATCATACTAATTAATACTGGCAATACTTTGAGTAACATGAAGATTAAGAAAAAATACACTTTATATGTTGTTTTACCATTAAAAGCAATTTACATACATTCTCATTAAAAACAAAAGTGGCACATTAAATAAGCATACAGTAAAAGCAATATTTTGGTAATTCATTTGATGTATTGCCACATTTAAATTGTACCTGTTTCAGGAGTATAATGTATTTCGTAAATAATTTCTGTAAGCTAATGGTTTACCCATTTAAAAAAAATAAATACATGTTATTATTTAGCTGAATAGCTCCCATTCTCTTGTCTGTATCACAACTAAAGCAAATGTGAAGGATTTGGGACAGCATAATGTTTCTATAGCTCACTTTTTATTCAAAAAGCTTGCCAGTCTGTATTTTCACAATGCTAAGTATTTTTTAAATATGCTTTATGTACTATTAGGAAAGTATTCTTACTATAAATATCTACTATTTGCATTGTCTATAAAAGTCTCCTAAGGTTCAAGTTCATAAAATAGGTACAGGAAAATTATAATGTATATTACACTACTTTTCCTATGGCAGTCCATTCAACAATATGCTACATTGTTAGGGTTATTTTTTTCTTTTCATGTGTTTGAAAGATTGTAGCAAGATCTTACAAAGGACACCCAAAGGTAATAATGGATCCTTCTCTTTGAGAAGGAAGTACTTGAGATAGGGGTTACTAGGCTCCTTTTCAGTCATCCTACACATGAATAAACAGGCTCAACCTGCTATCTACACATCACCAGTTCTTTCTTCTTTTCTGTATTTTCTCTGTCTCGTATTTAAGGGCATAAATAAATCCATCATACTTTGTCACACTGCCTCTATTCCCAGAGGATCTTCTCTTTTTCAACTTCAGAGACTTATATGATCATAGATTTAGAGTTAGAAGGGACTTGGAGATCATTCTGTGCATCCTCTCATTTAACAGATGAGCAAACTGAAATTTGCAAAGATGAATTACCTTGCCCATGGTCACATGGGTAATGTCCAAGGCAGGAATTGAACTCAAGTGCTCTGATTCCAAATCCAGTGATCTTTATTTATTCACATACTTTGAGATTAAAGGACATTTACTGAATAAGGTCAATATAGCAAGAGGTACAGCAATGAAACTGACCATAATCTAAGTCAGACAGATCTGTGCATACTACTTTGAACTTCGTACCCATCTCTTCTTAGGTTCTCCCTCTTGTAACAGAGACAAATGCAAACCAAAAACTTAGAAGTACTTGAATTCATAGTCTTTAAAGGGGAGGTGGAGGGGGGTGGTGGTAGGGAGGAAAGATCTACTTTTATAAGGTTCATTTTTTCTCATTACCATACGGCTGATAGTGGATACCCACTTCCTATCCTTCCTGTCCGGAAACATCCCTCGTGCCAAGCTTTTCAGGGCTGAACAATGTCCTTTTCTCTTTCTTTTCACTGGCATGTCCTACCAAAGTTGCCACCAGGAATTGAGGTGGTGGTATCCCCCAACAAAAATAAGAATAATTTCCCCTTAATCACAACCTGTAAAATTACTATATCCCCCTCTGGTAGACCTACTAAATGTCTGGTACTTTTTTCTCAGAAAGTATGGTGACTTTCTTTTAAATGTGCTGATCATAGTGTGACTTTAGAATGACCTTAGCTACCCCAGTTAAGTTAGCTACCCAGATGCCCTGCCAGCACCTATTTTCTGTTGCCTAAAAGATCCAGAAAATGGCAGGGGAACAATCCAAGCTATTTTGAGCATGGATTATTGAAGTATTTATTTAGGGTCTACTACATGCCTAGTAGTGTGCCAATTCATGCAGTATGTGGTTAGAAAATGTGCTTTAGGAAACATTCTCTCTATCTTAAAATTATAGTTCGACGTCTAATCTCCATGAGATATCTACCAACTGAATGGCAGCCTCGCCTTGGTGACACGGTAGTAAAACTGGGTATTGGAATTCGCAAATTTTCCATCTGACCAAATGCAGGCGGTCAGATTTGAAATGCCAAAAGTATTCACTTTGAACCTTTATAGTTTATGTTAAATACTTTAGTTCCAAATATTTGTTCCAGTGCATCATCATCTTATTGCCTAAAGGCAGTGACAGCTGATTAAATTCTATGTTCTCTTCCTCCAGAATTTGCACATAGTATTACAAAGTCCCCTCTCTTTTGTGCTGTGTATTTGCAACATTCTATATTGCCAGTGGCAGCATCTTAAGCATGACTGGCACATCTCTTCTATTGGTCTAAAGCGTCATAGAGGGGACCTTTTGGAACTGCCACTCTCTTTGGAAAAGCTTGGCTTTGTTCTTGTGTCCATAGACACAAATCACAAAGAGCATTGTCTTTCTTTTTTAAAAGTTAAACCACTGCTACATAATTGTCATTGGAGCACAGATTCTAAAATATCCTTCCATGCTTTGATAGCTCATCTTGGCCAGTGATCAGAGCTATGTATCTTACTGGACTGAGCTATCACACTCACTCTAGATTTTGTTAGACTTTATTTCTCTTAATCAACCCTTTAACCTACTTACAAAAGATTTTGTGAAATGATGTACTTATTTTTATTTAAATTCATTGAAGCCTTTACCTGGATCTTGAAAGTTATACAGTAAGCCCAGAGAAAGTTCAAAGAATACCATTCTTGAGGGGCTAGTTGCACTAATTGTCATTTAATTCTACCCTAATACATGTAAACTATGTTGTGAAATATTTTTTGCTGATAAATGTTATCTACTGTACCAGGTCTTTGGATAAATAAAGAATAAGTTTCAACTGGATATTTCAAAAGTCACATTTATAAGTCATATGTCATACTATTCATATTACCAAGGACAAGAAGCTTTTGTTAGCAATAGGCATTTTTACGGAATCCCAAAGGTGAAGGAGCTGGTGTTTTAGAAAATATTTAATGGAAGGCAATTGTAAAGTCAGTCATCTTTATGAAAAGATGCCCAATTCCAATCAGTAATTAAGTATTGAGAACTTATTTTTGTTACTGACAGTTCTAGGTCATCTGCGGGACAAAAATGTACTGTAAAATATTAACTCTCCTGCCAGGTATGACTATATATATTGGCAGAATAGGCCATGGCCAATGTAGTTGATTTCTGAGGTACTGGAAAAGCATACTTTTAGTAAGGTATTTTTCCTATCTGTTGATATTTATGAAATTTCAACATTAAAATTTCATTTCTTAAGTTTCAGTCTCCAAATTTTCTCTCTCATTTTCCCTGGCTACCTCGCTACCCCACCTCCCAACCCTCCCACCCTCCTCTCCACCCTCCAATTTCCAGCATTGCTGTTAACATCTTGCTTCCAATCTCTTCCTCTTCCCAATCTACCCTATGTCATGCTGCCAAAATTATCTTCCTAATTCAAGACTTGATCCTGTCACTCCTCAAAAACTTTTAAAGGCTTTCAATTACATATTGAATTAAATTGAAATTCCTTGGTCTAGCTTTCAAGATTATCTGACTCCAAGCTATCCATATAGCTCCAGAAGTACTATACCGTTTCTCAACCTTTAAGTATTCTATGTTCCATGTTATTACATGGTGTGGCTTCCCTCTCATCTTTATTCCAATTTGACCCATCTTTCAAGGCCTAGATCAGATTTTCCTTTTTCATGAAGACTTCACTTATCCTCATTGATGATTTATAAGTAGTCATAACTCCCGTCCCCACACCTTTTTGGGCATCTGTCATTCATTATATTTTATTTTTATATTATAATTATTTACACATAAACCTTATCTCTACTCCTAAACTGTTGGTTCCACAAGGACAATGGGACAAGGACCATATTTTATCTTCATCTTTCTTATATGGGTGTTTATACTTTCTAAGCAGGTATGGATATTAAAAATGCAAATATTCTTGGGAGGGAATAATATTTTAAGGCAGTATCAGTTATTTATATCTCTCTAATGAATATATTTTATGTCTTTTCTGGAAGCGTATTTGGATAGGGGGTTCAGAAACTATCCAGATGTGGGAACCTGATTGTTGTATATAATGACAGTCTTTAAAGGAGAGGAGTGTAAAACATTGGGCTCCTGGGCAAGCAGACAACCAAAAGTGCTTCCTTGGTAGACTTTAACATTTTGACTAAGGCTGAATTTGTCTGGTCTCAAGAAACTCACAATCTAATTAGAGAACCAAGACCTTCCAGGAAGCACTCAAAGAACAGCTAAAGGCTGAAACTGTGATGGCTTGAAGGAAGTAGGCTACCCCCTAAACTTGAGCCAATATTGAGAATATTTTAATCCAAATTTTAACAGAGAAAATAGAAAGCAGAGAAGTACTCTCCAAGGAAACCAGGCCAGAGGTTTTTAGAGTGAAATCATCTCTTTGAAGGATGTACTTCATCCTCTCCATGTACTTAGTCAGATAAGGTACTACATTTAATGGAATCATGTGGCTAGAAAGAGCCTCCAGGGGTCATTTATTCTATCCCCTACTTGTCCCTGAACGTTTTTAGCAATTTAAAGTGCATGGGTAATGAGGTTGATGTCAGAAAGAAAGGGTCAGAGCCTTTAGTACTAAGCAGACTCAATTGTTATAAGGGAGAAAGCCCTGACTAAGTTTCTATAGCAAAAGGAAAATAAAACTTCAAAAAAGGGGGCTGCAATAACCTTCACTTCTTTTCCTTGACCCTGAGAAAAATGTTGATCTTTCACAATTAATAACATGACCAGGATACTATATTTCTGGGCTTAATGAGATATATATTTTTTAAAGCACTTAGCACAATTCCTGATCCATAAAGGGAGATATATAAATTCTTGTTCTTACTCTCCCCTCCCCCATCTTAGCCTAAGCAGGTTGCTGGGATTAGGGGGTTACCGTGTAATTCAAGTAAAAGCACATAGGTGCTGGATATCATATACATGCAGATGATAACATCAAAGATTGTGACTTGTAGAGGAGAAAACACAGATGATATGAGGGAGACTTGAGTTTTCTACTGCTCTGCTGCTTTTCTGTTTAGTACACTCACTGAACTTCAATTTTTTCATCTGCATAACTGAAAGTACATGCCTCAATTTGACTTGAGAGACAGTTCCTGGGGATTGATGTCTAAATAATATTTGAAAAAAAATCAATAGTTTAAAGGATGAGGGAAGCTTAATGTTTGATTAATCCTTTTATAACGGGAATGACCACCCTGTAATTTATCATTTTTGTAAGTTTTGTATATTGGGTTTTTTTTTTCTAATTTGGAGACACATCTGTATTTGTCTCTTGGGTAGTTTAAAAGAATACTGAGAATTTGAGATTTAGCACACACAACTTTTGGGCAGTGTTGATATTAAAATGTGAGACAATTGCAATAATACAGTTTTAGAAGTGGGTGGATGGTACTACAATGGATAGAATGATGGACCCGCAGTCAGGAAGCATTGGCTGTTGTTCAGGTGTGCCCGACTCTTTGCGATCCCATTGTGGGGTTTTCTTGGTACAGATACTGGAGTGGTTTGCCATTTCATCCTCTAGCTCATTTTATAGATGAGGAAACTGAAGTAAACTGGGTTAAGTGACTTGCCCAGGGTCACAAAGCTAGTATCTGAGTTTTGAACTCATGAAGATGAATCTTCCTGATTCCAAGCTCAGTGCTCTATCCACTTTGCCCTCCTCACTACCCCTGCAGTCAGAAAGACCTGAGTTTGAATCCTGCCTGAGATACTTATGAACTAGGATTCTGGACTAGTCCCTTAATCTCTGTTTACCTCAGTTTCTTCTACTGTAAAATGGGGATAAAAACAGCACCTGCCTTTCAGTGTATAAAAAGTACTTAGCACATAGTAGGTGTTACATAAATGCTTATAACCATCCCCTTCCCCTGATCAGTATTCATGTATTGTACAATGTAACTGTAATCAAGTCTCTCTTAACTTCAGTTTCCACATCTGCACCTACCCCACAGATTACTATAATGACCAAATGAGAAATGTTTAAAACATTTTGCAAACTTTGACCTTTGTCATAGCAACGCTAGCTTCTATTGTCATTACAATTTTTTTTAAAGAGACTATCTAGAAATTATTCCCAGAAGTGAAGAACATTTCTTCTCAGAAGTGCTTTTGTTTGAAACATTTAAATATAACTCAGACAAAATGCAAGAAAGAGAACTCATATTAAGATATTACATATTGGAGGGGAAAAAAAGATAGTTGACATCTACATCGGGCTTAACTATTAACAAAAAATTTTAGAAAAAATATCCCAAAGAAGATGATGGTAGTAAAATGTTGTAAAAATGATCTCCATTTGGCAATTGCTCTAACGCACTACGCTCTGGGCTAAATGAGGATGTTAGCCTCAACTTTTAAGGTGCTTAAATGAAAACGAGACACAATAGATTAAAAAAAATTAAAATGTATTATCACATCCCTGAGACCCAAGAGATTGCAAATGCTTTAAAGTATTTCCATTATCCTGACAGCTAAGGAATAGCTAGCTATATTAGTATCTTATTAATTCCATAACAGGGCTCTCTATTCACTTGGTATCTAGCACAGTTACTCATATATCCCATCTATAACTTTCTTTCCCCCTTGGATGAATTATAAAACATACCAAAACCACATCAGAGGAGGTTTGTTATGGATACTATCTCATTTACCTTCTGTTTGGGTTGAATACTTAGTGGAGTTTAGAGGAGCAGTTGATGCTCAATTATAAAGCAAAAGTTGCCACCATTTTCTCTTGAAGGAGCAGGGCATTCTCTGAGGGACAAACCATCACTCCTTAAGGGCAACTGTACCTGTAACTGACTGTTTTCTGTGCTGTTGTCTCCCTACAACTGTTCTTGCTCCAGGTAAAAGATCACTTCAGAGTTAGTTAATGTGCTGGTCCTTATAGGCTCCCTGGGAGTCCTGGGTATGATCTACTCTGTAGGGTTGTTTTGAGAAAAAGTAATTTGTAAACCTTGAGATGTTACATATAAATTCAAGTGATTATTTGGGAGTAGATGGGTACTTGAGGTCAGCTTGTGTAATAGCAGGTATTACCACTGTCATTCTTTCCCTTTTCTACAAAACTTATATAGAGACCATGTCTTCTTATTTTGCTGTCTCCAATTACAACTAACACAGTGGCCTCCTACACAGAGTAACCACTTCATGAATGTGTGTTGAATGCATAAATAGATCAATAAGCTATCCTTGCATCCTGAGGTACAGCAAGGCAAGCCTTCAGATAAAGTGAATCCATACTAAGGTGTTCTTAATTTGGAAACAGACATGCATTCATGTCCCAACTACAGCATATTACCCATGTGACCTGAGAAAGTCACTTAATTTTCCTTTTCTCATCTGTAAAATGAAGGGTATGGCCTAGAAAATCTATAAGGAGCATTTCCAGCTCAAAATCCTTTGCAGATCAAAAAGACAGTCTTTAGCTATGATGCATAACATATCTGACATTCTGAGACTTCCTTAAAGGAGAATTTAATACATCCATCAAACATATGGTTATTATAACAATGACATCCAATTCTCTTTATAGAGCTACAATGACTAAAACACTTTATTTTTAATGAGGGAAAGCTTCTGTAGTGTAACAATCAATACCCATCACTAAAAAGATCTGCACAGGCCTATAATTGTTACAAATTCAATTATTTCAGCTAACATAAATACAAGCAGTATAAATATGCTAAGCAGATTCTTGGCTTCAAAATTGAGTGATCAAAGCTAAAACTAATTTGTGTCCATAATATGTAGTCTTTTTGAATGCAAGTTTGTGATCTGTGGCTTGACCAAATTTTAAAAGAATGTTCTTATTGAAATGCCTCTTTGGTTGATGAATTAAATAATTACATGAAAAGGCCTTTTTAATTTCTACTAAGGTCAGTCAATTTAATAGTATTTAAGGACTATAGTTTGTTCTGTGGGATACTAGGGATTTGGGATACATTTTAGAAATTAGATATAATTCCTACATCAAGGATTTTTCTAAGTAATAGGGTAAGATAAGACAGATTAACAGATAGTTTGCATAAATATAAAAATGTAAACATCAAGGAATATAATTCTTTCATCCATTGGAACACTTGTTAGGCTCTTACTTTATCCAAAGCACTGAGCTAGACTTAGGGAAAGGTAAGGGGAAAAAAATTAAATAAATTACAGCATTTACTTTCAAGAAAATTACAATCTTGTAAATAATTCCAAAAATCATTTAGCGGAAGGGCAACTTTTTGGTGCGTTAGATGGGAAAACCTCCTGTCACACTGGACCTTGAACTGAAGTGAGAGAGGCAGGAAAAGGCCCTATAAGCCTTGTAAAGTGAATCTTTCATTCATTCATCAAATATAAAAACCTGTGGTATACAATACAGTTATCGTTAATCAAAGTCACATCAACAGTTTACATCTGTATTAGCTAGCTGGCACAGTAGATGGAATTATGAACTTGGAATCAAAAAGACCTGAGTTCAAATCCCATCTCAGACATTTATTAGTTGTGTGACTATAGGCAAGTCACTATATATTTATTAGTTTTACCTACTTCCATTGTAAAGTCAGTAGAGGTCCTTGAAATACATACTTCAGAGGGTTGTTGTAAGGCTCAAATGACAATATAAATATATGTAGATAGGCATTGCTATGTGTGTATGTGTATATATACATATATACATACATGTGTGTATATATAGGCAATACACTTAATGTTTGTGTATATACATACACACATATGTATATAATGAAAAACAGTATTATTGTGTTTGGTACACCTCAAAGTTAAATACATGGTCTTTGGCACAGCAGTATAGCTAAACTACCCTTGCTCTTTTCTTTGATGGGGAAAGTAAGGCAATTGGGGTTAAGTGACTTGCTCAAGGTCACACAGCTAGTAAGAATCAAATGTCTAAGGTCAGATTTAAACTAAGGTCCTCGACTTCAGGGGCTGGTGCTGTATTCACTGAGCTAACCTATCTGCCCTTAAACTACCCTTGTTCATGGTCTTAGAGATGAAACATGGAGAATAGTAAGGAAAATATTCAAGTTTTCTGAATAATCAAAAAGGAATTGGAAGTGGAAAGTATGTTCATAGAAATTAACATTTATATAATATGCATGTTTGGATTTGACTTGCATGTACTGTCTCCTTTACACATGGCAAGAAGACATCTGTAGAATCATTCAAAATCCAATCAAAGTATTTGAAGTAACTCATCGTACTGATTCTGAGTTAGTCTTCAGGCAGCATCTATGTGGGTTGCTCCTACTCTGTAGGCCCCTTGGGACTTCCATCTTTCAAAATGTGGCAGTATCCCTGTGGACCACTAGAGAGAGCTCAAAACCTGAAAAAGCCTGAGCTATTCCCTAAAAGAGCTTTCAGCTGCTTTTACCCTTTCCCTCTTTGACACTAAAGCAGCATTTAGCCCTTGGCCAAGCTAGTTTCTCCAGTTCTACTCTAGGAAGTGAAATATTAATATTAAATCTATACAAATTGCTACACTTATCTTGCCTCTGATCTCTATATCTTGGGAATATTCACTCTTAGTTTCTTTTCTCTCTGTTCCATTGATTCCAACAAGCAACATGGAGGTCATTGCAGTTTTAATACATGCAAATGAAAGTGAAATGAAATAAAGAAACTCTCCTTTACATGCAGAGATAGATAGCAAAACTGATTTCATCCTTTCATTCTCTTTTCTTTCCTGATCAGTCTTTACTCCAATCTAATCCATCCTCTATGTAGCCACCAAAGTGGTTTTCCTAAAGTGTAGGTTTGATAAAAAATTTCCCCTCTGCTCAAGAAATGTCAGTGATTTATGTTGTTCAGTAGTTTCAGTTATGTCCAACTGTTTGTGACCTCCTCTGGGGTCTTCTTGACAAAGAAACTGGAGTGGTTTGTCATTTTTTTCTCCAGATCATTTTACAGATAAGGAAACTGAGGCGAATAGGGTTAATTGACTTGCCTAGGGTTAAACAGCTACTAAATGTCTGAGACCAGAGTTGAACTCAGGAAAATGAATCTTCCTGACTTCATTTAATCCACTTTATATTCAAATAGAAATGTTTGACACTTAACTCTCTTTACAACTCTAGGTCCTTCCTTTTTTGTTATCTTACTAGTTCTCATGTCCTCTCCCCACTCCAGTCATACTGGCATATATGCAGTGGACCTCACGGGATGCTCCATCTCTATCTTTGCATTCCGCTCCCACCTTTCCCCATTTCATCCTCTCCAAACCTGGAATGCACTTCTTTCCCTCTTTGTATTCATGGTTCCCTTTAAAATTCAGTTCAAGAAGGACCTTCTATATGAAAACTTTCCTGATCTTCCCTAGTTATTAGTTCTCTCTTACCGCTAAAATCAATCTCGTATTAGTTTTCTACCTATGATATAGGATATATTTCATGTATATGATATATATTTATGTATATATGATATATATTTTCATATTATATATGGTTATGTAGTTCCATATATTTCTCCCATTGACACGTAAGTTCTTTGAGGATTCTAAGACCTATTTATCTAGTCTTAACCTTTCCTCACTTCCAGTCTCCCATGTTCAACTCCCTGTCAGGCATCTCAAGCTAACTATCCTGTAGACCAGACTTGTGAGTATAGCCTGAACCTTATTAAAAAGTAATATTTAACAACATAAGTAAAAATACAATACAACACAAGATAGTGTTAATTTGTGGTTTTTAAAGTCAGTATATAGTAGGCTTCTCAGTGGATTGTTTTCTATTTGAATCTGACCGCGGCTATAGATATCTTGAACCCAACACATCCAAAACTGAACTCATTATTTTCCTCCAAACCATAGCCTCTTCCCAACATTCCTATAATTGTTGAGGGTACCACTATCTTCCCAGTCACCTAAGCTCAGAACTTTGGTGTTGTTTTCAACTACTCACTCCTCTTACTCCTCATATCCAATCCAGTGCTAAATCCCATCTCCTTCCTATGTACTTCCATCTGTCCTCTGACATTGCCATGGTCTTCATGCAGGAAAGCCCTTAGGACCTCATACCCAATAAAGAAATATAGCCAGCTGGTTGCCTCCCTGCCTCAAACATTTCCCCACTCCAGTTTATCCTCAAGTAGCTACCAAAGTAATCTTCCTAAAGGAAGGTTCTGATTTCATCAACCCTAATCACTAAATTCCAGTGGCTCCCTATTACCTCCAGGATCAAATATAAAATCCTCTGTTGGGTTTTTAAGTCTCTTCATAAATTGCTCCCTTCCTCATTTCCCAGTCTTGTTACACTTTTCTCCTCTTTCTATCCTCCCTGATGCCTCTGCACTTACCGTTCTTTGCACCATTCCCAGACTGTGCATTGTTCTGGTTGTACCCCATGTCCAGAATTCTCTCTCATTTCATTTCCATTTCCTGGTTTCCCCTCCTTCCTTTAGTTCTCAGTTAAAATCTCACTTTTCCAAGAAGCCTTAACACTAGTGCCTTTCTTTTCATTATTTGCCATTTACCTTGTGCCCCCAATCTTGTTTGTAGGCAGTTGTTTAAATGTTGTCTCCTCCCCTCCCTTAGCTCCTGAGCTTCTGGAAGGCAGGCTCTCTTTTTTGCCTTTTTATCTTTAATGCTTAGTACAGTGCCTGGTACACAGTGGACACTTAATAAGGCCTTGAGTTGAGGAACTGCTTCACTTTTGCATCTTCATTCCTAGGATTTAGCATTGCAATTGGCACATGGTAGGATGAGCAATGCTTGTCTATTTAATTGTCTGATTGATTTATCTTCCTCCATGTAAACTGTGAGAAGCAATGAATCTGGAGTCTGTATTGACTCTGAACTGATTTGCCTTTTCTCTGGACACCTCCCACAAGTTCTAATGCAGAAGAGACAGGCAGTAAACTATATGCATGGTTCTTTTGTCCTGTCCTTTATCACAGAGGGATTTAACAGGACCCCAGGGCAATGCTATTTACTATAGATGAGTATTAGAATCTGTTCCCCCTAGTCTCCAGTCTAAACCATCTGTGGAAAGGCCCATGAGAGTTTCAAAAGGCAGAGACAATAAAGTGAAATTCCTCCAGGTTACAGTCACAATCAAGAAGAAAAAGTATTAACTTGTATCAGAAAATGAATGATTATGTTTTTAACTCTATCAAAAAGACTCAACTCAGCTCCTTTGGAAGACCTTCAATGAATTTCCCTCCTTTTCTCTTCTCCCTTCAAAAATAAAGATAACAGTTCTTCTTCCTTCCTCAATCGTCCTTGCACTTACGTTTAGTACAGTACGATTTAAGCTCATTGAGGCCACGAGTTTTCTTTCTAGACTTTTATATGCCTTAGGGTCAGTACAGTATCTGCATAGTAGATACTTAATGAATATTTGTGGAAATTGAACATGAAATGGAAGGATGGGAAGCAGTTTACTAGGGAAAACTTAGAACACTTTTCCACCGACCCTACATTACTTGAGAAAAGTTGCTTCTGCTGTTGATGTTCAGTTGTTTCAGTTGTATCTAACCCTTGATTTGGGATTTTCTTGGCAAAGATAGTGAAGTGGCTAGATCTCATCTTTTGATGAGGCACACTTCCAGGATTTGACCCAGTTTGATGAAAGAGTTGAGGGGTCTCCCTTACTGCCATGTAGCTTTCAGAGTTATACTCTAAGAGATTTGTATTTGCATCCCTAGTGTCTAGTCATGTACTTGACACATTGTAGGTACTTAATAAACGATTGATTGACTGATGTCATTAAACATTTATCTTAGCCTTTATCCTTAAGCACTTACATGAATCTACTGTTATCTTGTACTTTAAAAATGTTTCACTTCCCATTTATATGTTGATTTAATTGATTCTTTTAATTGATATTTCATATTGTTACATACATAACATGATACATAGTTTCCTAGACTGTATGTTTAACAATGGTAAGAATTAAAGAGTACCAGGCTTGAAATTAGAGACTCCATCTTCCTGAGTTCAAATCTAGTCTCAGACATTTACTAGCTGTGTGACCCTGGGCAAGTCACTTAACCTTGTTTGCCTCCGTTTTCTCATCTGTAAGATAAACTATAGAAGGAAATGCTAAACCTCTGCAGTATCTTTGCCAAGAAAACTCTAAGTGGAGCTACAAAGAGTCAGACATGACTGAAAAAAGATTGAACAACAAGAACTAAAAGAACTAAATCTATGTAATTATTTTAAAAAGTTTTGTAAGTCATTTGAGACCTCCCCTGTAGTAGCCATTGGGGAGTGGTTGGTGTTGGTTTTTTTAATGACAGGAAAACCCAATCATAAAAATCCAAATAAAATTTTTCTTAGCCATCTATTTTAATTGCTTTCTTATATAAAATAAAAGTATCAGTTTAGATCTTTTGATCTTCTGTAAATTTGAATCTACCAAATACCTATTGAATATTTCTTGCAAATCTAAGTTGTTTTGCTTCAACTAAAAAAATAAAGAAATAAAATCTTGGAGCAATAAAATTTAAGATTATGTGCTATATGTAGAAGCAGACAGAACCCACTTGAGTTATATGACTTCTGTCTCTACTTTTTCTAGATCTAAATGAATCATGTTAAACAAAGAAACTCGAAAAAATGAAAGCAAAGAGAGATAAAGAAATGTAACTAATAGTAAGGTTTTCCCTCGTCTAGTGATTTTCAAGTAAACAAAAAATATGAAAAATTATTTGAGGTAGAAGGACATTCCAAGAGAAGAGTTATTACCAATGAAGGAAAACTTAAAAATACAGTATAGTACAATATGATGTGTGTGTTTCTCCTTCGTTGCCAAAGAAGACCATGCCATCAGAGAAATGATGACATGACTTGTGCTTGACTTTGCTTTGAGTGACGGAGGGCTGTGCCAGTCACCAGCCTCACTTCTCCTCCAGTACAATAAGATTAAGAAACTAGAGGAAGCTTGAAAGGGTATTCTTCCTCATCTGATCACAACTTTCATACAATAAATTTTCTATTAACTAGCAATGGGTTAGAGCAGGCCTCTACAACATATGGCCCACCAAAGCAGCCTGAGGGCAGTAAGTTGCACTGGCATGTTTTTATATCCTCTACATTTTTCCTGGGCTGCTTTAAATCCTTTCATGGGTTGCAAGTAATGCGGGGGCAATATACAGGTTGAATGTTGTACAGGTCTGGGTTAGAGACAGAGTTCCATGACTCATGGTTTGCTAAAGATATGGCTGCTTTTTGGAAATGTTCACATTCTGCTTAGTTTAGATTTTGTGACACAAATACTTTTAGAATGATGCCCATATTCAGAACAAATATGATCTTTATCTGAAGACATGATTGACATTGTTTTCATAAAGGTGAAATGTAATAGAGAAAAATGCTTTGGTTTAGAAACACCAAACTATATGTATGGATATATACATAACACACATGCATATATATGCACACATGTATGTGCATATACATATACACATAGTGTATAAAATTATTATATTACTATATGCAAACCATATACATACATATATACTTTAAATACATATATTAGATATTACATACACACATGTATATATATATACATAAATATATATTATATGCGTATATATGTATATGTATACATATATACACCTGTTATACTTGGAAAATTTTTTTAAAATACCAAAATAGACAAAAATTGCTCCTTTTTTTTCAGTTCCTAAGAAGGTTCTGTAAAAGAAAGTTTAAAAAGCAGCTTTTAAAAATATGTTTCAATGGAAGTAACACTATTTTTAGTGTTTAGATCTGCGAAGAACCATATAAATCATTAAATGTAATCCTTCAGTACTTGAACTGAGACACCAAGGGCTAACTTTGCTATGATTGCATAGCTAGGCAGTAGTAGATCTGGTGTTTCCGATATTTAATTCATCATTTTTTCTACTGAGCCATCTTGAAATTACAATTAAAAGCAAATGGAAACCACCTCAAACTATATGTTATTTGTCAAGTGTAACATTAATGTGACAATAAGCATGGCCATAATGGGTAGAAAACTTTAGAGGCAAACGGACAGTAATTCAAGCTCTGCCTATGATACATAGGAAGAATTTTGTGGCCAACTAACTTCTTAGTGCCCCAGCTAACTTCCCATCTATATTAGGGAAAGGTATTTCCACTCCAGGACCTCCATATATCAATGAAATCTCAAATAGTAATTAAAAAAACATCCACATAAACCCCATTTATGCTTAGGTAAGGTTTTTTTCTGTTTTCCCAGGTCACTTACCTATATTTTATAATCAAATACCATGCAACTTTTATAATAGAAAATGCAGAATTCCACTATTAAAACAAATACCACTTATGTTACCTGAATGGGGTAACATTAATTCATTATTACCCATTAATAGGGCTATTTATTTTTACCAAATCTTTGATTTCTTCTGTAGAAGGAGTGCCTAGTGAAGAAATTCCTTTATAAATGCTGAGAGAACCCTCTGGCAATTTTCTTAGGTCCCAGGGAAATAGAGGTTAGGTGAGTAGGCCAGGCTCACACGACTGGTATACATACCCACAGACAGAAACTGAATGACGGTCTTCTTGGTTTAGTCAGACTCTCTATTCACTATGCAATCCTATTCTCTAGAGGAGATGGGGTGACATTTTAAAGGGGGATTTATTTATCAAATCAGCTATTTCCATCAGTCAATCAATAAACATTCATCAAGGGCCTACTTTGTTCCAAGCACTGTTCTATCGAATAGGGATCTGAAGGAAAGTTGCTTTTTGGGGGAGGGGGAAGAGGCAATGGAGGTTGAGATTAGCCAATACAGCTAAGAAAGTTGCTTTTTTTCTTTTTTTTATGTGACACAAGCTATAAGGAAAGTTTTGAGCCCAATGGGGCTGTCTAGCCAGAGCTGGTCTAAGTTTAGCATCCACTCCTTATAAGCACTGGGCTGGACACTTAAGGAACTAGGTGGAAAAACACCAAAGGTCAACATCCCCTACTTATTTTCCTTGGAGTCATTTGTGAAAAATCTTATGGTTCCAATTGATGTTTACTATACTTAGAAACAGCTTTAAGCAATTGTCCTGACTTAACAAAGCTTAAATTTTTGAGAATTTGATAGAAATCATCTATTATAATTAAAAGAAACCCCAAACCCTCAGGTCTCTATGCCTTTTCATTGACTGTCTATGGGGGATGTGCTGTCTTTTCCTCCCTTCCCCTTCTATGTTTCCCTAGTTACCTTCAAGCCTCAGCTCAAAACCCAGTTCTACTGGAGGTCTTTCTCAATTATCCCTGGATTCTAGGGCTGCGTCTTCCCTATGATCTTCTGTGTATTCTATATGAATCTCATATGTATCTAGCTATTTACATGCTTTTGCTTCTCTGTGGTCCCTAGTGCTGAGGGCTACATGCCCGGAATGTACATACATACATACATATACACACATACATATACATATATCACTTAATAAATGCTTGTTAATTGACTAAAAATCATACTTTTTTCTTTCTTTTTTTTCTTTCTTTTCTCCTGATCTTTCTTTGCAGCTAAATAATGGTGGTAGATGTCTTGAGGAGGAGAACATGTCAGTTCCTTTCATGGCAAGTAGACTCTGTTTATCCATTCTGATGTATTTGAAAACACCCAGTTATCTTTATCATTAGGGCAAGTGGGGGCAGGGTGGAGAATGAAAACATGAGAAGACAGGAGCTAGTAAGTTATAGAAATTCCTGCTCCCATCAATTTCTATTAGGCTTTGGTAGGAGATGATCCAGTGTAGCAGTGTATTACTCCTGATCCTTCATACATTTGTAAGAAATTATATGCTTAGAAAAACCTCTTAGATCAAGGAGGAATTGAAGTGTGGCAAAGAATACACAGGACAGGAAACTAGAATTAAAAAAGAGTCAGGGGGGGGTAAGCAATATTCTATTATAGCGTGATTAATACTTAAACCTCCTAAACAAGCTAGCCTTTTGAAAGGGCCATTAGAATAGTTGAACACCACCACCAACAAGAATAAAAAGTGGTAGAGGAAGGGAGAGTGTATAACAATACATTTTGTTTCCTCTGCCATCATCCTCTACTTTCCTATTTCTGACTAACGTTTCTTGGCCTACAATTGCTGGCACTTCAATTGACTGTACGGTGTCAAACCATTGTGACTGTCCCATAGCAAGTTTAAACAAGAAAAATAATTGAAAAAACTCAACCCTTGATATTCCAGATTGCCTCTTTATAAAGACATAGGAACACTACCGGGTTAAGGGCACTGCTTGATTGCTCTTTCCTTACATCATTTGTGCTTAACCCCCAAATTTGAAACTGGAAAAGAAAGAAAATACTCAGTGTGATCACATGGCGAATTCTTCCTCCCTGTTCATCCTCACTTGTCTCCCTCACAACTCTAACCTTGACAATTCCTTGCTTGAACTGATTTGGTCCGAGGCAGAATTTTTTCAGGAATATGACTAAAATAAAAGACAAAAATAAATAGTGAGATATTTGGATTTCAGTTAACTTTGTTGCTAATTATTGTGTACCTTTAAATGCATCCTTATTTTTTAATAAATGAGGAAAAAAGCTCAAAGATTAATGAAAGGTGGCAGATAATTTAGATTGACCTTCCTCTGTTATGGAGTTCTAGAGAAAGAGAAAAAGATATGATTAAATAGAATAAATACCTTTAATGAAGTAGGCACCTTTTCTTTTTGGAGTGTGTGTGTGGGGGGAGTTTTCTATTTTAATAGACCTTAAATGACTTATTTTACTAGCTCTGCTAGTTTCTAAATAAAATTATTTACATGGAAAAAAACCAAAAGAATCAGTGATATTCATGATAAAGTTAAGCAGTGCATTTGATGCCTTACAAGAACTTTTTATTTTACATTCAGGATACACACACCACACGACTCATGGTGATGAATATCTTGGCTTGTTTTTTACAAGGAGGTGCATATTGGCAACCGAGAAGCATTTAATCGAACAAAGATTTACGTTGTAGAAATGGTTTTCAGACAAGAATCAAGGCCTCCACCTTCTATTTATTATTGCTTTTTCACTTACTGATACATTAGTCAACAAGCCCATATTGTGAAACCAATCTTCTCTTGAATTATCTGAAACAACACTGTTGGTGGTGAATAATAACAGCCTTGTGTATTCACACATATCCTTTCATACACATACATTCACAATTATATTTAAGAAATTTATTAGCAACTTGACTTTTTTGCCGTCTGTTAATCAGTTAGACTGGTTTATATTCTACAGTAAGATTCAGAATTACAGTGTTGTTGAAAAGTATATTAGTATGTTTATATATATACGTACATACAGACAGACATATACGTAAATATGTGAATGAGTATGTGGTTACATATCAGATATTCTTCAAGTGACTTAAAGAGAGTTTAATTGAGCAGAATTTAATAAGATCTCAGATGAAGCAATGATTTAGAGATTGTCCTTTTTATGAGTATGGAATGAAAGGGTGGAGACAGATATGCTTTTAGCAAACAGGCAACATTCCAGTGACTTCCACGGGTTGCATTTGTGCAAGTCATTGACCACTGATTTCTCTGATTATACTACTATGCCTTTGATGTTGCATTGTATTGTTGGGAATAACCAGGTAGTAACCCAGATCAAATGCCAGAGGGGAAACAACAAATTCAGGAATCAATGAGAAGACCATGAAATTGTAAAAAGGAAAATCAAGCAAATCAGATGCCAATGGAAGCGAACTATGCACCTAGAGAATCAGAAGGGAGCCATACACATAGCAGAGAGTTCAGGTAAATTAAGGTTTATAAAGATACTAGGCAATCTTCCTCTACTAGACTGTACATTCCTTAATATACGTGCTCATTTTATTCAATGAAATTAGAAACAATAAGTTCTAAACCTTAAGAGATACACTTGTGTTTGTTCTGAGTCAAAATGTGCCACATAATAGTAGGTCTGACTTCCCAAAGACATTCTAGACTGAAATTGGTTTGGCAGAGAATGAATCTCCAGGATGTTCTCTATAAGGTGGAGAATGGGCTGGGAATCCCGAATGGAAGGGGTCCCATATGAAGTTATAAGTGTATCCTAGGATGAGGCAATTGGGGTTAAATGACTTGTCCAAGGTCACACAGCTAGTGAGTGTCAAGTGTCTGAGGACCTGAGTTCAAATCTCACTTCAGACACTTGACACTCTCTAGATGTGTGACCTTGGGTAAGTCACTTAACCCCACTTGCCTCATCCTGGGTCATCTCCAGTCATTCTGATGAATATCTGGTCACTGGATTCAGATGGCTTTGGAGGAGAAGTGAGGCTGGTGACCTGCACAGCCCTCTCTCACTCAAAACAAAGTCAGGTGCAAGTCATGTCATTATTTCTCTGATGGCATGGTCTTCTTCAGCAACTAAGAGCAATCACTTCACCTACATGAGTAGGTGCTGCCTAGACATTGTAGCTTTGACTAGCAAAAAAGAAATCAATATTAGTTTGAAAAACTACAAATCATCATGCATCATACTGAAATTGAAATTTAAGTTCAAGAATGATCAGTTTTAAGCAACTTGATGGAGTAAGCCCTGCCAAGTAGCTATCCTACCCTTTTGTCTCTTTCTCTGCACACCCCTCCCCATCATTTGTCTTGAAAAAATACAAAATTTTTTTGTGGTTGGTGTTTTGGAGTGGAGTGTGGTCAGACGTGATCAATTAATTTTTGAAAGTCAGTGAATAAAATATGACCTCAGAGTCAAGATGATTGGTTCAAATTCTATCTTTGACAAAGAGTTGGTGAGTAAGTCAAGACAAAGTCACTTAAACTTTTCGTGCCTCTAGCATTTCTGTAAAACTTTTAAGTTATAGAACATGTGCTCATCTGCATCATTAGTGGGGGGTTTTGTTTCATTTTCCACAGGCAGGGTTCCCCTAATTTTTGGTCTAGACCTGTGATTTCAACAGCACAGAATCCCCCATGTTGAAACTCCCTTCACTAATGCACATCAACAACTGCTCTGTAACTTAGAGTCTTTGAATATTGTATGAGTCACTCAGAAGTTGTGTCTTTTGTCTATGGTCACATAACTGGTATGTGCTAAAGGCAGAAGTCGAACCCACGTCTTCCTGTCTCTGAATTTGACCTTTTATTTACCTTCCCATTTTGCCTGTCATTTATATTTAGATCACAGTGCATAAGGATGATTTGGATCTGCATGGACTTCTGAGATTTGGAATTTTTTGCTTATGTCCTCAGACAAGGAAATATCATATAGTTTGGGAATGAGGTGTTGGAAAAGGAGAGGAAACATTGATATAAAAAAGGTGGTAGGGCTGTTTTACATGGAGGAACAGCAGAACTTTAGCAGCCCAATGGTGACATCAGTGGTCAAACCCACACCTCTAAAGAGACTATGAGACAACCATCAAGGTACAAGACTGTGTATTTTAATATGGGTTCTTGTTCTGATGGTTGGGCCATGATGGAAACAAAACAAAAAATTCTGTACAACTAATATGTACTTATTCTATTAAAGACTGATCAGACTGATCTAATCTTATTTCTCATAAATACCTGTGGTTGATAGGTGTTTATTTGCATTTTCTTGTGTTCCTTTGAGTCATGCAATTATGGGAAAACTCTGGGAGTCACACAGGAGAGAATGACCTTTCCTACTGTAGTGCTGAGATCCCAAACATAAGCCCTTTTACACAGAGTTTTTTTTCTCTAAGCTGGGGGCATAAGCATCAGTCATTCATATTTTTCATAATACAGTTCCCAAAGCAGAATATTATGAACACAGATCTTTAAATCTTCCTCATCACACAATAATATACTGAAAATTCATTCATTCTGAATGAAGGTATTTTTGTTTGTTTTTGACCCTGTCTTGCTCAGGCTGGAAGTGCTCATATGGTTATCCCTTCTATGTCACTGTCATTAGGTGTATGGCATCCCCACAATCTAGAAAATTGGTGTAAAATTTTTTGACCCACCCTTGGTACCAGAGAAGAAGTCTAAATTATTATGGTATTAAAGGATAAAGTATGTTGATATTATACAATACTATACATATATTGTAATACATTTCTGAGTTTCTAAACATGTTCTGTGTCATCTGCTGGCTTTCACATATCATCTGAGGTTTCTACTAAACTCTCCAAAATTTTTCACTTCATTTCTTACAAAGACCTGCAATATATCAAAACCGTGATGGGGAAAGTTGCTCTGCAGAAGGAGGGATAACTGTACTACTCAAAGGCTTAATTCTTTAACTTTAGCCTGGGATCTCTGACTTGTTTTACTTGTAACCTGGCTATTTCACTCCTTCTCAGAAAGTTCAGTGCCTAAATGAAGCTTCTTTATTTTGAAAAAAAAAAAAGAGCTTAGAATGATATAGTGTTTTACAGCTTTTGAAAGTATTTTCCTCACAACTCTATGAGGTCGGTAATACAATTTCATTTCTGTTTTACAGATGAGGGAATTCAGGCCAAATGACAGAACTATGACTAGTGAGTGGCTTGACTAAGTCTTCTGTGTCTGTTCTTCTGTCTACTGTCATGTTGGAAAAAGAAATAAACAGCCCCCTAAAAACCTTTGTGAATTGAATGAAGCAATGGTAGACTGACTCTAAGTCAAAAGCTAGGTTCTCACTAGGTACAAACTTAGCTGTCATAGACATAGCTTCACCAGAAGATTCTCTTTGGTCTGTGAGCTAGTAATATGACTTGCCCCAGGCAAAACTCTAAAGACATTGAAGTTTGTCTTTAATGCAAAAATCCTTGCTTTATGGTGCAAATTTTCCCCTATATCATACTACAATCCCAGTAGAGGAGGAGATGGTAAATTCTTTCTTTTTTCAAATCCAGTATTTTTCTCTGATTAAGGCATCATTTTGTTGTGGGTTCTCAAAGGCTATGTTAGTGAAACTCAGGCTCCCTTGGGCTCTATCAAACTGAAAAGATTTCAAGTATGGTTATATTACCCTACCTAAGTTTGGAAAGGTTCATTACTGCTAGGTTGACTACCACAGAATGAACTGGGAAAGGCTGTAAACGAGTATTAGATTTTGCACCTTTCAGATTTCTAACTCTAAAGTTTCCTAGTTGTGTAACACTGGGCAAGTCAGGTCACCCCTCTGTAGCTCAGTTTTTTCATTTGTAAGACGAGGTGGTTGAATCAGATGATTTCTAAAGCTCATGATCCCAGTATAAAACAGTAGTCAACCCTACCGTTGTGTTAGGAAGACTTTTCTACATTATAGGACTCTGGTCTTGGGATTAGAAAAATGTCAGTTCACATCCTTCCTCAAATATTTACTAATTGTGTGACTGACAAAAAATCACTGACCATCACTAGGCTTGTTTTCTTATCTATAAACTGAGAGAAGGCTCCTTCTCTTCATTCTTCCTTCCATGTCCTTATTTCATTTCCACACTGTACTCTATCACTTCCACCCTCCTCTTGGTATCTTGCCAGAGACCAAGATTGGAAAAAAAATTGTAAGTACTCTATGAGATGAAGCCCTTTTACTTGGTACACTATTTCCATCATGAAAGTTGAAAATATTTAAGAAGTAAGCAAATTATCTTTTTTTCTTCTTTTTAGGCCATGCTATGCTAATATTTATAGTATTGTTAAGACAGTTGTTAGGAGAATGGCAAGAACTTGTTTGGTTGGGGACAGGTCTCTTTTGCCTACTTGAAAATAGGCACACCAGTCAAACTGAAGCTTATCTTCTAAGAGGTAAACAGGTGAACTCAACTACAGATGGTACTTGTATCCACATAGACCAAAATGTATACAACATGCACTTGCATTAGTGTGTACACATACATATTATTTCCCTGGAAAAGAAAGAAGGACATTTTGATTAGCGTCAGCATGATATAATAAAAAATCACTGGTGTTTGTCCTTTGTTCTCAAAGAGGACCATGACATGAGGAAGGTGATGCCATAACAGGCAAGTGAATTGGATTTAAGTGAGGGAGGACTGTTCAAAGTCACCAGCCTCACTGTCTCCTTCTAGAGACATCTGGGTCCAGTAGTGAGATATAGATCAGGACCATAGGAAAAAAGATAATTGGTCTTGGAGAAAAGAAGACCTAGGTTCAGATGCCACCTCAGATTCATAAGTGCTATTTTAGCTTGGACAAGTTACTTAACTTCTGCTGGCTTAGTTCCTCTTCTGTAAAATGAAGAACTAGGATATATTATTTATGAGGACCCTTCTAGTTCTACATCTATGAACTTATATGTAAAATATTCTTGACTTATCTTATTTTAGATCAGACCTGGGATTCCCTTGGAATAGGGAACTCCAAGTAAAGATACCCCTACTCTCAATGCACTTGGTCTGCAAACCATAGTCTCAGAGAATTGCCTGAAGTATTAAACAAGTAAATTTAAATTATTTTGCCATATAGAGGCATTTTTGGTTACAGGAAGGACTTGAATTCAAATCTTTCTGACTTCTATCCACTATTCCATGCAGCTGCTCTATTTTTTTTTTACCTTAGCAGCAGTAATAATACTACTTAATTTTTTTAAGTCCTCAGACTTTTTTTTAAAATAGGTATAAGAATACAAAATGATTCTAGTTTGGAAATCATAGGAAAATATGTATATAAGACATTTAAGATAAATTATTACAATGAGTCTGTTGTAAAAACAGTATATTTTATGGGTCAGGATGACACATAATATTTATCTCTGTCATAAGAAAGAGCCTCAGTGAATTAGTTATAGCTTTAGCTCTCTAGAATAATCAATTCTCTCCTCACTTGTGGGATAAATATATTTTACTGCAGTCATCACATATTCATCTAGCCTACTAAGGGCTAAAGGCTGCTCTCAGTTAAGGGGTATAAATTTATTTATATGGGTGCAGACCCACATGATATGCATAACAGCTCCATTAAGCAGAAAAGTGTAGATTTGCTTCCAGATGAGAGCAAAACATCAAGAAGTACAACAATTTTATTATTCTTATTGTTCTGTCAAACACTTTGCCTTCTCATTGAGTTAAATAAAGTTCAACCAAGCTGCTTCAGAAAGATTAAATATCTGTCTCTTAGGAAATCAGACTAGAGCACACAAAAGTTGAAGGTCGTGTCTTTTAGCACTCAGCAAATCATTTGCAAATGCCTCAGGTCCCCCTTACACATAGCCAAAGAAAGAATAGTCCAACAAAAACAAAAAGACATCAATAGAAATTTCACCATGCGCTAGTAATAACTGCACCTTAATGGAGAAGCAAAGGAGTCATAATTGTCTGGGTCATTTGCATGCAATTTGTTTTTGCTGTCAATTGCGAAGGGTCTCCCTTTTATTAAAAATATCTGAAATGTTAGGCCAAAATATTTACAGTCCTCATTAAATCTGATTGAAAAAAAAAACCTATTCCAAACCTCTGAAATTTGTTCCAGCCTACATCAACCACTACTTCCAAACCTCGTTTAACCACCTGCTACAATTCTCCACATCACCATAATAAGACAAGGAAAGAATCTACCTATATCAAATGCACTTATAATGTATCCATAGAGAGCAAATATGTGTTCAGTAATAGGAGCTTTCTGATCTAGATATGTAAAAACCATTAAATTGCTGGATGGTTTCCCTGTTGTTTGGTCCCCTAAACTGAGAAAGAACTCAGAATTTTTTGGGGGTGTGGGGCTCAGGGAAAGGAGGCCATAGGTTCATGTAGTATAACTGCCTCATTGCCCAGGTGAGGAAAATAAGACTTGGAATCATAAAAACAGTTAGCTTAAGGTTGAAGCAAATTAGTGGCAGAGGAATGACCAGAGCCTAGGTCTTCTGGCTTCTAGTCTTCTGCTTTTCTTTGCTTTACCAATCTAGTTTTTTCTGATTTCAATCAGGACACAGGGAGACCAATTAAACAAGGAAGAGGGCGCTTGTTAGCATAGACCGTCCCATTCTTATTTCTATATAAAATTCTATATAAATTTCTATATAAAATTCTAATGTGGAAAGGCCCAATAAGCACCTGGGAAGGTCAGGGAAAGCTTCCTGCAAAAGGAAATTTGTAGCCTGGGAAAGCCTGGGAAAGATCTCAGTTTGCACAGAAGGGAAGTCTCAGCACACAGCAAATCCTTCCTTGATGGAAAATATGGTTATCAGACAGCATCTTACAGCAGCACTCTTCATAGGATAGCTAGGAAAAGATAAATGAGTGGCCAATGAAGTGCTCTTCTATTATCACAGAATGTTAAAATTGGAAGGGGTTAGTCATATGAGTTATAGATATACAACCATTTGCATTTAGACTGTCATATGCTTTAAAAAAAAATTGGGTTGAAATGCATTGACAGCAAAAACAGTCATCTGTGTTCTTCATTCCCACCCTCTACAAGGTGGTGAACAGCTTAAGCAGTTGTAAAAAAAAAATTTAAATTCAGTTTTTCAATAAAAAAGAATTTATATCCTATTCTTTTCTACCTCATTCTTCTGTAAGTGAAGAAAAAAAGGGAAGGAAAAAACCCTCAGAATACATCAAGAAAAGCAAATTCTCATACTGGCCATGTCAGTTAGTCAACAAATATTTATTAAGTGCTTGCTACATACTAGGCACTATGCTAAATCTAAAAATGTGTCTCATTCTGCAGTTCTATATCTTAAGTCTCCTCACTGTCAGGACATGGGTAGCAGAATTCATCATCAGTCCTCTGGGGTTGACATCTGGAATTGTAGTTTGTTGGGAATTGATCAGGGATCTCAAGTTTTTCAAAGTTACTTTGCTTTAAAATGTCGTTGTTGAATAAACACAAAAATAAAATTGTTCTCTTGGTCCGACTCATCAGTGCTAGAATTCCTTAGGTCTGATTATCTTTCCCACTATGGTCTTCATAAAGTTATTATTCTGAAAGAAGTTCTAAAATTTTAAAGAACTGTCAAGGCAATACAGAGACAAAATAAATGGAAATACCAAATTTACTATAGGTGCAATAGGTTTTCATAGTACAGCAAATTTTCTATAGGATGGTAGTGTTGTAGTGATAGTTCAACGCTAATTTTAAAAGTAGAAGTTAAGAAAAATAAGGTCCTTTCTTCTCTACTTCTTTGATTCAGTGTTTGAAATATGATTATTAAGGAGAATCTTAGAATTGGAAAGGACCTTGTAGGTTATCTACTCTGACCTTTACTTGAACAAGAATTCACTACAACTTAATTGACAAGGGGTCATCTGGCCAAGTAAGAGAACTTCCAATAAAGAGGTTACCTATTACCTCCCGTGGTAACTCATTCCATTTTCAGATAGTTCTAGTTGTTAGGTAGTTTCTCCTAACGTCAAATGTAAATGTGCTTTTTTTTCTTAAATTACTTTCATCTATGCCTCTTCTCTGGGGTGACACGGAACATGTCCCTGTGCCAGTTCTTTAAGTACTTGAAAATGGCTATCATCTCCTCTTCAATCGTTACCTCTCCTTTTAAGTCTTTAAGGTAAATATCCCTACTTTTTACAGAAGATGGGAAAGAGAATTATACAGGGCTATATAAGGATCCATCTCAACCTCTGCCCACAACTTAAATTTCTTTCATTTTCATGTCAGAGAGTAGATTTTAATACTATTTTGAAACCTTGGTACACTCCAAGTAGGAGAAAAAACAAAATGTGCCAGCAATTTCCATGAGGAAATTTGCTCTACTAATTATCTAGTTTTTGCAGACATGGAAGCTTCATGTTACTTGCTTATGGATCCTAAAATAGCTTCAGTTTACCCATCATTGCTTTCCAGGCTCTATGCTGCTGATACATTCCAAACAAGGTAAGTATGAAGGAAGTCTTCAATGGTTTCATTTTTCAGAAAGATTACTAATGTACATGTGTTCTGAGGTTGAATCTGATGTCAATGCAAAGCTGAATGAAACACTGAAATGGTTTCACCAATATAAACCCAGGATAAAGGAAAATAGCGTGAGAGAGGCACCAACCTAGTGTAGCACTAGTTGTCCCAAACTACTATTCGTGCAAACAATCCTTCAAAATATTGCATTTGTAAATGAATATATTTAGATTGGAGTAACAATTTCCTGGTATTTAGACTGGACTGCAATCCATTTAAAGTTCCCAGGAACTTGGCATATAACATTGTCTACTCAATGAACTCTACCCAGAACGGGCTGTGCTGTTAGCATTCAGGAGATCTTATTTTATGGCAACATTACAGTCAGATCATTAAATGAAATAAATTCAAATAACCTGCCTTGTGCCATACCATGTCTTGCAAGCAAATGTTCAATCTTCAGAACTTGTTAATAAAATTAGAAATATATACTAAAGCTGAATTTCCGGGAACACTTGATTTAATCTCTGGCTCAACGATTTTAACTTAAACTGTTGTTACAACTAAGAAAGGAATTAGAAGAGGTCACGGCTCTTGTTTTCTCCATTCACTCAAACCACTCAATTTAAGTTGAAACTGATGAACCTAGACACCCATATCACCTGATCATCTTCATTATTCCTATTTTAATTAATAAAGATGGCACTAAGCTTTAAAGATTAAATTTAAATAACCAGCTAGTGAATACCAATTCATGGATCACTGACTCAAGAGGCCCAGGAAACAGAATTAATTGCTTGTCTACTTGAGTTGGTTATATCTGATTATATTTCTGTTACAGTCTCTTTTGTGCGTTCCCTGCAGAATGCCACAAATCATCTGCCTTCCTCATTACACAAAGGCAAATTAAAAGAATATTATCTTTTTTACAGTTTTGAAGTAAGTACCAGATTAATTTCATCTTAAAAATCAGAAATTGCTCACCAAAGGTCTACCTGCAGGGGTGGAAGGGGTAAGATTACTGGAGGTTGGGTGAGTACAAGGGAAGGTTGGTCTATGGCAGGACAAATTCTGTTTGGGATCTCAGTAAATGAGGCAAGAGTCAACTTCATTCATGAGTCACCAACACAAAAAGTCCAAGATCAAAACCAAGACCAGACGGTTTGAAGAAAGAGTCAGGAATAGCCAGAATCAGGGATAGAGTAGCATAAAGAGGCAGGGACATCTGCTTTTCAAGTTTGGTCACAGAGAATGCAACTGGTCAAGCAATCCCAAACTGCCTCTATCTGCTTTGAAACAGTAGTGAGAACTCCTCTGACCACGAAACTTAAAGGGTCCTTCACTGGAAGAGATAGCATAGAGTAATGAACAGAAAACTGTTCTCAAAGTCAGGAAGCTCCCTCTGACACATGTAAGCTTGACATGACCCTGGGCAAATTATTTGGTTTTTCAACACTCTAGGCTGAGGAATTTTTTCTGTCTATAGGGTCAGAACCTTTTTCATAAATTATAGTTGAATAGAGTGACCTGGCACACTTAAAGATTAAATGGCTTGCCCAGGGTCATGTAGGCAGGATATGAACCCAGTTCTTACTTTGAGGCCATGTCTCTTGATACTATACTGTGGGGCTAACTTTCCAGGAAAACTCTCCTGGATAGGTATTCCAAACTAAAAATAGTAATTGGCTTGGCTACAAGGGAAATTTTTGTTGCTGTTGTTGTTAATTATGCCATATTGCTACGTTCTCTAGAAGGACTTATTTTACCCAGTTGGTAAAGACCATTAATGAATGCTTTTTTTATTTGGAGGAAAGTAGGTGGTATAATGGATAGAGTGTAGAATCTGGAGTCAGGAAACCATAAATTCCATTCTTGACCCAAATACTTACTAGTTGCATGACCCTGGACGATTCACCTAGCTTTTCTGAGCCTCAGTTGTGCCTCCTGTAAAATGTGGATAACAAAAATCCCTATCTCACAGGGCTATTGTAAGCACTCGGTAAAACTTAAAACTCTATGTGATGTCGATTTATTACAATTTAAACCTCGAGGACATACTTATTATGTATTATTTGTACATGTATCATCACTCCAGTGTAGCAGGGACTGTATTTTCTCTAAATTTTATATTTTATTCAGAACCTAAAACATTGCTCTGTATAGGCATTTCAAAATCAATCAATCGATAATCTGAAATTAACCTACCATAAATGTTTGTTGAATTTACTTGGTTTGAGTAAAGACTGAAAGAAGTTCAGGGGAAAACAAGCCAAAGCCTTGATCACAGAGACAGTCCTAATGGTAGCACTGGTCTTTTTAGAAGTGAGCATGATTTAAATGACACATTCCCTCCTTTCAGTGATGGAATAAAGGCAAAGTTACATAAAAGGGCCAATGTTGCTTAATATATTTTAATGCAGCTATGCTTTAGCAGATAGTAATGGACTTGGAAGCTAGTTCCAGAATGTGCTTTTGGGTGTCTGAGAAATTCTTAGAATTCAAGAGATTAAAGACATAATTAAAAATCCAACTAGGGCTGTAAACTGATGGTAGAAGGCTGAAAAAGTCTTAGGCAAGAAGCTTCCTAAATGACTAGATTCTTATAGCAACAACACCATGCACAGCGAACCTGGAAAAGACTGTGATTAGGTAAAAAGAAACCTTTGGTTCTAGTTGCCACCAAGCCTTCCCTCTTCCCCCTGACTTATTGGTTAATTGCTCACAGGGCTCATCTGAGATGGCAGTCGGCAACTTTAATTATCCTAAAAAGATGGAGAATCACGAAACTTTAACACTAATTCCTCAGATCCCCTGGGGGCTCAGTATTTGTCTCCTCTATATCCTACAGTCCCCTAGCATCATCATCTTAACTAATGATGTAGCCTAAGGACCTTTAGGTTTTGACATCTGTTTCCCTGATCACTCAGGATTTCTTCCTTCTGAGTCTCATCAGAGGCCTGCAGCTTAACATTCTTTCATATGTTCACACTCAATTATTGCTATTATTGTGTAAACCAAAAGTACCCTTTTCTTTTATTCCTGATACAATAAATTTGGGACAAAAGAGTTGACTAGCTAAAAAACCAATTTTGTTAATTTTTGCAAAAAAATCAACTATTAATTTGGTGGTTATATTCTAGTTTTTTTCGCCCTTTTCCACTTGGTATATTAGAGTGTGAGAGTTCTTTGAGAGAAAAGACTAGAATTTTTTTTTCTGTTGTCCTTGGTACACAGTACTTGGCATATTATAAACAATGAATTTTTTTATTCATTTATATAGTAAGAGCTTAATAAATGCCCATTGATTTTTGTCACCTACTTACTACTTGAGATGGGTGAGGCAAGCATTAGCCTCATTTTACAGATCAGGACCCTGACACTCAGAGAATTTATTATTGTGGGTGTTATCAGAGTCCTAATTAGAACAAGATAATTGGCCTTTTGCAAGCTGGTTCTTCACATATGGGAAGTGTTTTCTTGGACCAATAGGGAACTTTCTCCGGGCGAGAAATGACTGAATCCACTTGTGATTTTAAGCTTTTTGCTAATCCTTGCCTAGTCCTAGGCTTTCTCCTGAAGTACACCATCAGCCAACCACTGCAGGAGTGAGGGATGGATTCCCAGGAGATAAACCTCCTAACTTGGCCAGGTAGACTGAGGCAGGAGAAGTTGTTTTTCAGATTATTTTGTTAATACTATTACTGTCTTTGACAATACCAGTAAGTTAGGTTTATGATACTACTAACATGATATTGTGAATCACTAGCATCTGTATAGGGCTTCAATGTTTGCAAAGCAGTTTATACATGTTAAACATTATGAGTTAGATGCCAGGTATGTATTATATAATCTCATTTGACTCTCCCCAAAGGTGTGGAAAGCAATGACTTGCCCATAGCCACACAACTCATAAAATTTGAAATGAGACTCAAATAATGGGTTATTATTCAAAAGCCACAGCTCTTTTCATTATAGACCATTGGTGTTTAACATTTTATCTTTTGTGTTGTGATTGTAGGCATTTCTTAGAACTAATTATTTTATCTTGCCTTCCTTTTACCTTCTGTTTCTTGACCTATATCCTAGATTTTGGATGGAAGTATCACAGTGTAAAGCTAGAAGAAATCTGAGGATTATCTCGTCCAATCTCTTTGTTTTGCATATAAGCAAACTGAGGTTCAGGAAAGCAGAAATGTTTGGAGCAAGTCCTCATGGATGGAAAGGAATTCTCCAAACTCCCATTCTGGTGTTATCTCCCTTACAGTTTATTTCATAATGCTTGGTATCAATTCTTGTGCTGTTTTCCATGATGAACGTTGAGACTTTTTTGTGTGTATGAGTTCTGCCTCTGACATTGGTTGTGTTATCTGACTGATGATTCGGTTGTAAATTCTCTTATTTTTCTTTTTTTCATTCTGACTACATCTCCCAGCTCTAGGGCCTGACCCTGGCACTGACTTCCAGGCCTCAGTCTCAGTTCAACGTATGCCCTTAAAAGGCGACATTTCTCAAGATATGATACTTCTTTTACATTCAGGAAGCCCACACAGATCCTCCTGGTATCTGTGATTCATGTAATGAAGTGGAATAATTTTCCGAGTACTTTTCCACAAAGATTTTTCTTAACTAAATTCCATAATTTTCTGATTTTAGGCAATAGTTAAATGTCAAAGCTTCTTTATCTATGATTTTTCCACCATAATATAGTAGATTAACTATAGTTAATATAGTATATTATATCTAATATGTAATATAGTAGATTAATATAGTAGATTATATATATTATATATATAGTATAATATAGTATACTATAATATAGTATAGTAGATTAACTGGGGCTAGGGGTGGGAGCTTCTGTTCTAGTTACAGCAATTACCATTCTTGATTCTGGATACCAAGGAGGCAGTCTGCCTAATGGAAACATATGGTCCTATGTTTAATAAGAACTTCTGATTCGAAAAATCCCATCTTAATAAAAGAGGGACTCCCAGGAGCATGTCCCCATCTTCCTTTGCTAAGAAAACTTTCCATTCAAAATGATTTTGATCAGGATTGCTTTTTTTGGCTCCTGTGCCCACTTTGTACAATTAGGGTTGAAACACAGAATTCTCTGATTTTCCAGACTGCCTCATAGGGAGGACATCTGCCAAAGAGAAAAAAGTCACTGTTTTCTGTAAATATTAAATGTTTCTTCTTACTGTAGTTTCTTTTTCTCCCATCCTGTACACCTCACCTGCTTAACTCTATCTCCACTTTGGACTTTAGTTTGAAATTTTGAATTGTAAGGACTTTGATCAGTAACTTTTCCTATCCTAGCTTGTTTGGGTCACTCATTCTCATAAAGGAAACTTCTCTTTGTTAACTCAGTTAACAACATGTATTAAGTGTTTCACCTTGTTAGCAGAGTATCAGGGAAACAGTAATTTCACTAAACAGCAGCCATTTAATGAGGGACAAAAACGAGCAAAGTCTTATCAGACATATTCCTGAATCATTCCCCATCTTGTTGACTCGCTAAGAATTTTAGGCCTCAAACTCCTTCAACTCATAACTCTCAGCATGGACTCAGTCCTTTTTTGGGAGAATGTGTTCCAGGACATTAGATAAGGAGGCTCACTCATTTGTCCTGTAGCTACCCTGTTGTTCATTCTTGAAGAAGACCATGAAATCAGGGAGGGGATGCCATGACATGCAAAAGAATTGGATTTAAGTGAGGGAGGGCTATGCAAAGTCACCAACCCCACTTTGTCCTCTGGAGCCATCTGGGTCCAGTGGCAATATATAGATCAAGCTAACTGGAGATGGCCCTAGATGCAATGGAAGACCTGAGTTCCTGGGCAGATACCTACCTTTCTCCATGTAGCTTTAGGTCATGCTGTTTCTATGACGGTTCCTACTTGAGCTCTTTCCTCTAGGTATTACTTATCACTTGATTAGATACTCAAGGAGCACACTGTCTTTATCTTTTTGGTGTCAACAATGACAATAACAAAACTGATAAAATAGTGAGTCTCTTTAATGACTAGTGTGAAAAGAAAAGGTCCCCTTTTTGGCACAATAGCTGAAAGTAAACTTTCTCAAATACTGGTTGGAAATTTTTTTCTCTTAACCTCCCTTGTATCACTTTGGTGGGGAATGGGAGAGGGCACTACACAGAACCTGTTCTGTCCTCCAAGGAACTCTGTCTACATTATTGAGGAATTGGGTCAGTCTGGAAGGGAGTATAGGACTCCTAGCATTACCCTCTTCCTCTAACAATACTCCCTTTCATTTGGGGAATGACTAAACAAATTGTGATGCATATATGTAGTGGTATATTATTGCACCATCGGAAATGATGACTAGGAAGAATTCAGAGAAGCAAGAGAAGTCTTACACAAACTGATACAAAGTGAAGTAAGGGGACTTGGAAAACAATATGCATGGAGAGTACAACAATGTAAATAGAAAGAACAGCAAAGACAGAAAAAAAAGTGAAACAAAAAAATTGCTATGTTATTATAACACCCAGACTTGACTGAAGAAGATTCACCTCCATCACTTCCTTGCCGAGGTAGGGGACTGTGAGGGGAGAACACTGAATATACTGCCAGACTCAGTTGCTATATTGGTTATTTTTGATGAGCTGCTTTTCCTCTCACTTTTTCTTATTTTTTATTATAAGAAATAGCTCACTAGGTGGTTTGAAGGAAGGGAGTGAGGATAGGTTTAGAAGTAAAAGTATTGTAAAAAAAAAAATCAATAAAAAACCACAATGCCCTCTCATTCAGTGCCATCCTGTTGATAGCCTTTCTTGTACTGTATGAATATTAAAATATTATTTACTTTGGCAACCTTTCTTCTTTCCGGTTCTGTTTGTCTATCTGTTTCTAACTGACAATACAAAGACAGTGCCCTGTACAGATGGAAGGTTCACTACTGACTGGAAGCTACATTCTTTTTAAAATAGTCTATGTGAAGGGAAGGAGTTTCTTTTTTTCTTGTTTCAACTTAGTTCCTACAGCCTGTTCCCACAAGTGGCTTGAACAAATGTGGTAAGGCAGCTCTTGGAATTCATTAGGGTGCAGAAATTCCTAATTAAGCCTCTGACCTAAAAAAGGGGGGATAGAATATTGCTTGCAGAGAAATGGCTTCCTTGGGAATCTAATTCCCTTCAGGCAATATTTTTTCTTAGATATAGTAGATGAACTGTCTGAATAGCATTCAAATGAAATGGTCCAGTGGATGTTCCCAACCACATAATAATTATTTCCTATCCATCTATCTCTCTGTCTTTCTACGTATCTATCTATCTCTATATTATTTGTAAAGGAATGAGATGACCGGCTATTTCATTCAAGTCCTTCTACTTCCTAAATGATCTTTCCTACTTCTCATTTCTTCCTTTCTAATACATTCTTACATACCACTGCCAGACTAAATTTCTTAAAATCTAATGCACTCCTATGATCACATAGGAATGATTTCTTCAGAAATCTTCAGTCCTTCTTAGCTACATCAAGTGTTCATCAATTCCTCCTCCTCCTTCTGCACTTATCTGTGTCATTCATATGACAATTACAAAGTTTTTCCCTATTTTGTAGCACTTGTACACTCATCTTAATAGAACTGAAGATCCTTGAGGGAGAGACAATGCCATTTACATTCACGTATTCTCACATAATCTCTAATTTAGTTCTTTGTACATAGTAGGTAATCAATAAATGTTTATTGAATGAATGTATTTTAACTTTAAGGAGGAAACAGATCATATAATAAACAAGTGTTGGCAAATTTTATCAATAAATGATCATTAAAAAGTTACTTCACCCAAGATTAATTTTATTGGTTTTCTTGAGTCACAAAAAAACTTTTGGTTTACTATTTTATGCTTTATAGTGAAAAATGGAAGGAAGAATTATATCAAAATAAGTGAGCAAGACCTCAGAAGAAAAAGATGAGATCATATTTTCAAAAACATGTCCAAGATTATTTTCATGCATAGTTGTAATTGTGTGTTTAACTGAGTTTTTATGAGAGATGCTCTTCTAACCAAAAACGTAAATTTCGAAATGTAGAAAGTATCATTTTAATTAAAAAAACTAGTTCAACATATGATTCTTCCCTTCTTGTTCCCTCCACTTTGAGGCTATTTCAAGTCAGAAAATGGTGTGTTTTTCCTTATGGCTTTGGTATAGCTATGTGGTCCCGTGGACAGACTGGTAGGCCTGGAAGACTGATCTTTTTTGAGTTCAAATCTGGCCTCTAAATGTGTCACTCTGGGCAAGTCACTTAACTTTGATTGCCTCAGTTCCTCATCTGTAAAATAAACTGGAGAAGTAAATGCCAAACCACTTCAGTATCTTTGCCAAGAAATTCCTAAACAGGGTCACGAAGTGTCAGACACGACTGAAACAACTGAAAAACAACATATCACAGCCTGAGATTTACTGAGGGACCGATGAGAAAAAGACAGATAGTGAGCAGTAAATGTTGTGGTGCAGTGAGAAAAGTATCCCACCCAGATCATAGGACACCTGGATGCCTTTTGATCTCCATCCATCATTAACAAATTTTATGATTGTTCATATTTCCTAACCTTTCCTAGGGATAATTACTTATCTGTATAAGACTGAACCAGATCATTCCTTGAAGTCCTTTCCAGATTTAGGATCTATTAAACACAAGTTTCAAGTGCTCCTGAGAAAAGGTCCATGGGACTACTAAATTTGTTTACATGAAATAAAGGAAAGTGTGTATGTACTATGTCATGAACTTGGTCTGCTTTCCTAGTGTGAGTCATACATACTGTGAGGAGGATTCAGTTCTTTGCTGTACATCTGAAGCCATTTGCATAGAAACACATTTTATAATTGTTGAACTGGGAATATGAATTCATGGTCCAGCAGATATAGCACTATATTCATTGCTCATATTTATATAGTGTTTTATGATCTCAAAGAACTTTACATACATGATCTAATATTAGAACTCATAGGAATTTTAATGAGGCACTACCACATTTACTGATGAACTACAACTCTTCATATATATATATATATATATATATATATATATATATATATATATATGTATATCTCCAGCATCCTCTTTTCTGCATCAGGAATTCTTTATTTCTAAGGACTGCAAAGGGTATTAATAATCATTAAAAATAACATTTATGTAACACTTTAAGCTTTATGATATGCTTGCTTTGTAACAACCAAATGAGGTAAGGAATGTAAATATTACTAATCCCAATATTTTAAAAGGAAACTAAGGATTTGAAGGGGTTAATTTACTGTGCCATTATAGCTAGTAAGTACAGAGGGGTCTTAAAACTTGGTCTCCTGAGTGCAAGTCTTGTGTTCTGTCTACTGTGCTAGGCATACAGCATTATGTGCAAGGGTGATTGGTACTATAATATTTATGTTGAATGGAAGAAGTAGCACAGATGGGGCAACAGGATTTGGGATACTAAGAAGTGATGCGTTTCTCCTTTCTAAGTCTCTATGAAAAGAGAGGACAGTAGAAGAGGACATTGGTGGAAAGAACATTGACTTCTTTCTAGACCATGTGACAAGTGAAAAACTTTGCAGAAGGTCATAGGCAACATATACTAGAGTAAATGTTTTATAGATTACACATCCTTTAAAGGCTATCTGTCATAGAAAAAGAGAATAGGTCGGTTACATAATAAAGATGATGGATATCAGACTACTTGACTAGTAGACTGAACCCTATGGGAATCATAAACAACCAATCAGGAAACAAAAACTTGAAATAAACAAGTGACTATAACTGGCTATTTGACAGATGGAAACTGAGCTTGGGGCTGTGCATTTTAGCATTCAGAGGATCTGTGCATTCAAGATGATGAGTAATGACAGTTCCAATCATAATAAGATGATAAGAGAGGCCTACTTCACAGAATTTATGGGGATCTTGATACAAATGTTCATAGTACACTTCACATAGTGCCTCAAACATTTCAAAAATAAGAATGGTCACAAAATGTGAGAACAAAATAAAGCTTGCAAAGAAGAAGCTATTAGGAAAATTAGTTTCTTAGAAGGATAAAAAGGCATCTTACATTGCAACAGGGGATTAGTTTATAAGAAATGTGAAAGTGGCCTTCATTTGCATAAGCTCTACTTTGTCACTTCTCCTGTACTCAAGCTCCTTCTTCTCTTTCTTAGCTCTCATTTTAGGTGACTGGACAGGATTGTGCCACACCAGGACCTGCTTATGCTTAATCTATCACAAACAGGGCTGACTGATCACGGGCACACACATTTACTACATGGAACTGTCCTCCTATTTATCAAATGCAGACTGAGCCCGAGCCATGCTGGTTATTTCACCTGGGTGTCCTGGGAAAATCACAATTATCGCCTCCAGGGGTTAAGAGGTTGTTCTATCTACTGATTTTAATCATTTTTTGGCCACCTTGCTGGAGTAGTTAACCATAATATCAATTAATGCTAGTGCTTGGTAGATTTGATGATGTGAAAAATACATGTCTGCATAAATAACCACTTATAGACATGATGACAAATATTTTCATCAGCAGAAAAGACTGTGTTCTTGCTATTAAGTAGAACTAGAGGCTAAGTGTGTTACTGATCAGTCAATTGAATACAGATTCACTTGATCTCTATTGATTTTGCAATATTTTCTAGGTACTTTTTGTGTGTATTACAAACTCAAAACATGACATGGTCCTTGCCTGCCCTCGAAAAACTATTGAAATAGTTCCTGAGTCAGGAAGCAATACAATTAAGTGAGAAAAAAATGATGCACTGATTATAAGCAAAAGAGAAGTTCAGAGTTTATCATTTTAATTCTTATGAGTTAAATACTATCCAAATGCTTCATTGTGGTATGAAGGTGAATCTGAGTTCTTGTAGGTTATGTCAAGGGAAGGTAAACTGTGGCAAATTCTGCCAATCTGGAAAGCCATTGAGTAGAGGTGGTAGACTGTATACCTAACCAAATTCTAAGGTTTTCATCTGGTTGGCCATAGGATGATGAATTTGGAAACCACGGTAACTCTGGAAGATTCATCTATCAAGAAGTATTAATACGACAGAGGTGCTGTGATTTTCATTTATAGAGTACTCACATCAGGGAAATCATACATTCTTGAAGCATTCACTGAAGAGGAACTATGATGCCCTTGTAGTATACAATTCAAAGATATGATAATATCACTAGAAGATAAGTAATGGCACAGTTCATGGTACTGGGCAGTTTGGAATTCTTGAAGGCCCTGTGAACTTTACCAAATACAATGTGGCCTGATACTCACTTCCTGTTCAATTTGGAGCCCACTGTTCTGAGAATTTATCAAAGACACATCTATTGATAGACTGATGATCAGTTCCAGCTGTCAGTCTATACATCTTTTAAATTCCCTTTGTTTTTACATGCAGATAGTGAAAATTTTTACAAACAATCTAAAGAGAAAGGGAAAGACATATGGAGCTAATAAGCAGGCAGAAGCATAATCTACTTGAAAGAAATGTCATAATTATAAAGTTATAGATGGCCCTACATGGTGGTAAATTTGTCATATAGTGAGACTAAGTCGACAGATTGACAACTTAAGTAATATTAAAGTAAGTAATTAAAAATAAGTAAGATGGAAGTAAATAATATTATATAAGAAATATTAAAATATTAAAGGAAGGTTCCAGCCATCTTCTATGGAGGGAAGAGAAGAGTTTAAACTTCTCTAACTTTTAAGGCCTTCCACAATCTGGCATCGTTCTATCTTTACTGCCATTTAAAAATATTTTTCCCAATTAGTAGAGACTTATTTTTTCTTCCCCCTCCCATCCCCATGCCAACAACTGAAAAAAACAACAACAAATCTTTGTAAGAAACATGGTTAAGGAAAATAAATTCCTTCATTGGTTCTATCAATATGCTCATTCTGCAAGAGAAGTCTAATTTCTTGCTGACATAAAGTCAGTGGCATAGTTCTTAATTACTTCTATGGACTTTGGGAGGTCATGGCATAGACCAGAGTTCTTAAGTTTTTAAAAGTTGCTTGTCTTTACAGTGTTGTTATTGTATACATTTTTCCCCACTGGAATGTTAGTAGGGGCTGTCTTTATTTTATATTTGTATCGACATATGTATCTGTATCAACAGTTCTTACCAAGTTCAAAAAACACTTTTCGTTCATTCTTCTTTTTCTGCCTACATAAGACCAAAAAGACATCTGACATCCTATATATAGATAGTCCTCACTATAAATTTTCAGAATGGGCATGACCACCTCTGGGTAATACTTGGATATCTCTTTAAACCCTTAATATGGGTTCCTGGGTTTGTTACTGGGTTTTGGAGGGTTAATGGTTCAATATCTTAACTCTTTCAGGTCCTATCTCTCCATTTGAATGATAACCTTCTGTAGCCTATGGTACAATCTAAAGGGACAACTTCAACCCTAATAAGTTAGGGGAGAAATTTAAGGAGGAGAGATGAGTCTTTGAAACTCCTAAGTTAATTGAGGAAATTTGTAAGGGGAAAAACTGAGACTTTTAAATTTTTGCTAAAATGTTAACATTTTGAAAGTTTATATTGGTATGACTGGTGAAAATAAACCAGACAAGAATTGCCTTCCTCCACTAACTAGCTTATAAGTTTAAAATTAAAAAAAAATCAAAGTAAATGTTGCTATTACAGTTATCTCCATTTTAAATATGAGGAAACCAACACTGAGACTGGTTATATAACTTGCCCATGGTCACAGAGCTAACAAGTGTTTGATGCAGGATTTGAACTCATTTCGCTGACTCCACAGTGAATAATAAATCTACTTGTCACCAAAGGCCTTCATTCTTTTTCAACAGGTTAACCCTATACATTAAAGAGTAATTTGTGGCACCTACCTTTCATAGGAAGATAGACTATATCAATATTTGCAACATTTCTTATAATCTCTGATTTTAAAAATGAGGAAACTGGATATTTTGCTGTTTGCTTAAAATTTATTTTCAAAAAAGCCAACTAATGGTGATAAATTTTCCATGAGAGTTACTAGATCACTTAACAACTTTTAAAAATGTGTGAAGTCCACAGGGCGAATTGATATAGAATAAAAGTGAACACATTTGAATGTATTGTTAGTGAGAAATATTGAAAAACAAAATATCTTATTTGAAACATTTTAGCATCAGGTTTACCTAGGGTGAAATAATTGCCTTAGATGAATACATCCTTGGCAGAGGTTTCCATTAATTCTGTATAATTCTGGTGGCATAAAAAGATTCCTCCACAGTGAATTTGTTGCTACTGGTAAACAACAGCATCTTTTTCCTTTACATTCATCTTATACTTTTAACCTGTCTTGTTAGAAATGTCTGAAATACGACTGTGTTCCCAATTTGAGCAGATATAAAAAGAACACCATTTAATCTGTGATTCTCCTTTAAGTCTGATGGGAAAACATTTCTGGGAAACTCTTAAATATATGAAGAATATACTTACCACATATAGCTTGAATACTCTAATTATGTTTTTAAGCTTACAGAAATATAATATTCATAAAATGGTTATGGCTCATTCAAAATCATCTTCAAACACCATTAGTGCAGATGATTTTGTGTAGCTACCGTGGCATTTTGAATGTTAAAGTATTTATTCTCATATTTTCTATAATTTAAGGATATGTATGTGTTTTTGATATATAATCCTAGAATTATAAAAAATGGAATAAAATACATCTGACAAATTGTCCAATTTATCTCTCTTCTAGTAATTTGTTGCTTTAGGTAAACATATTCTATTTTACAAAGTCCCAAGTGAGATATTATCTCTCCTTTCTCTTATATTAATACTTTGTGTTATCCTTCTGTCTGTCTAAAAAGTTTATATTTTAGAGCTGGATAGGACATTAGAGATAATTTACTTCAAGTATCTAATTTTATTGGTGAACATTTGATGGATGGAGTAACTTTACTAAGGCTACAAAGTTAGTTTGCCAGTAGCTGACCTTGAATTTTACCCCAAATTTCTACTCCCAGTTCAGTGTGCTTTCCCTTAGAAGACCACTTGAGCATTTAGTAGAAGGAAAATTATATAAATTACATATTTTATATATTATATATTTTTATTTTATATAATAAAATATATTTTATATATTTTGTATTATATATTAAATTATATATTTTATATATAAAACATTATATAAAAAGATAAATTCTTCCTTTTTTAAGTAGTCTATTTTCCTAAAGAGAACAAAATAACAATATGCACATATATTTCTATTGACTAAATGCGAAAGAATAATAACTTCTACAGTTAATCCTTTCCACATCATGACTTTCTTGATTGCTGGTTTTCATATGTAGCAGATTGTCACAAGAAATTAAATGGGAATTTTTCTGAAGTTTTGTGGAAACTGCAGACTACACAGAAAAAGTTTAGAAACTCAGAAATACATAAAATATGTTATAACATTGTACAATATCAGGTATATGTACTGTATAATATCAACATATTTTCTTTTAATGCCATAGTAATTCAGACTTCTTCTGAAGGTCAAAACATTTTACCCAGGTTTTCTGGATTGGGATGAGGCCAGGGTGTGGGGTGGGGTGTCCGCATCCCTAACTCCACTCCCCCATATAAGGAGGGGGTAACTGTAATGTGATCCCTTTGGAAAGCTTTCCTTTAAACCAGTGAGAGATTATTCTGGAGGAACCTGTAATGGAAATATTTTATAAGTTGGTTAATTATGCCTGAGTTGGCATTTGACTTCAGGGAATTCTGAAGAAGAGATTATTTTTGCTCTTTGAATGATATAAAGGTATGAAAAACTGAGTGAGACTACAGTCAAAAGAAAGATCATCAGTCTCCAAGTCTATAAACTGCTATGGATCAAATAGCACAGCTTCTGATAGCCTGGGCCAAAGGAAAACAAATAACCAAAAACAGCTAGAGGGTAGTTTGGGAAGGTAGGGGACTGGGATGAGTTTTGTTAATTTTTCTTCTGTCTTGAGTGAAGAGATTAATCCTGCTTCCTACCTCTAGCTATCTTATCTGCCCCAGGTCACAGAATAGACTGTGGGCTAGTAGATTGGATTGTCAGTGTGATACAGAAATGCTGAATTTGGAGTCAAAAATACTGGAATCTAACCTTGCTACTGACTAACTCTATGACCTGGGCTTTAGTTTCCCCATCTGAAAAAATAAGTGGGTTGTACTAGACAGCTTCCATATATCCTTCTAGGGTTGGTTCTGTGATCCTATGACATCATGTAGATATGTTTGGGGGCCACATAATAGCAAAATGGACTCAGAAATATGAAATCTATTATTTTGTAAATGCTTTTGGTAGTTGTATCAAACCTTTAAAAACATTCGGTCTGACATACTTTTGAAATCATTTCAGGAAGCAGAATATTTTAAAATGTTCTCTCTGCTGCCATTTCAAAAGTATAACACAAGCTTTAGTATTGCATTTGAGTGAAAACAGTCATAGTTTTCGGTTTATGCTTACCATCCTGGCCAAAAATAAAAATATAAAGATGCACTGGAAAGTGTAGACTCTTGTCCACGAAGCTGCATTTTTATGAATAATGTAAACTTATTCCCTGGGTATATTTACCCAGAAGTTGTTCCTATAATATAAAAAAAATATAAAATTCTAATCTTCCTATGCTTCAAGACAGAGAGATAGATAGATAATAGATAGATAGATAGATAGAGAGGGAGGTGAGAAAAATAATTTGCATACTGTTTAATTTTAGCATCTAAATTCTTTCCTTATTAAAAGATGGTATCATATCATTCCATGAGAGGCAATTGTGGAACCGTGGAAAAAAAAGTAGACTTGAAATTAATAAACTTGGATTCAATACTGACTCTGATATTAGTTAGCTCTGTGATCATGAGTAAGTCACCATTTCTCAGACTCAGTTTACCTTATCTGTCAAATGGAAATAAAAACAGTATTTTTACTACCTAAGTCTTGGAGTTATTTGGGAAAAATTCTTTCCTTGTTAAGTTTAATGTGAATTTTATAATTATTAGCTTAGAAAAGAGAGCAAAGTCCCTAGGAGGGTAAAATATTAAAATGTGACCCAATTCAGTTTAGATGATTACCTAGTTCTATTTTCTCACATTCATCAATGCTTATTTCTTCTAGGAGATTGAACAAACCAAAAATGGAATTTTCCAGCTCCATGAAACCACTGCAGTGGGTCCTGAAGTCTCTAAGGAGTCCAGATGAAAGAGCCTTTAGGATGGATAAAGTTGTTCGGTGTCCTGGCCTATGAGTCAGTTATCTTTAACAGTATTCCATGTGACCTATTACTCCTATCTCACCCCAAATAGGCTTCTGATTGGATAATAAATCTCTAGAGTCTGGCCATTTATCATAGGCTAGAATTCAGTGTTGTATAGTGGAAAATCAGGTGTAATAACCTTGGAGTTAGGTTTGAAATCTGGTTCTGCGGCTTATTTTGTGAACTTCGGTGAGTTATTTTATTACCTCTGACAAAGGTTACCTTAAAAAGAACAAGTTGAACCAGATGACCTCCTAGTCCCCACCTAAGTCTGAATCCTATCATGCTCGTATTATGTGTGCTCCTTCCTGCCGGTGCTAGCAAGGTAGCTACTAAGGAGAGAATGTATGTTACAGAGGTTGGAGACAAAGACAATTCCCTGTAGATAAGCACAGAAATGCCACTAAATGTCTACCTGTCTCTGAATAGAAAAAAGTCTGAGAGAAAGATCCTCTGTTGCTAAAGAAATACATTCTAGACCACCCAGTGACCGATTTGTTCTTGATGTGATTGATGGTAAGCCACTATGTAATTATGGGTTGGCCTCTGTGCACAGTTAAATCTTGAAAGTTCTGTACATTTGAAAGTAGGATCACAGGGTCTCTGTCTCTTTGGCTCTGTGACTTATTTAAAGAGATGCACGCATTGCATGATAGCTTCTTTCAACTGTCTTAAATTCTGGGGAAGAAATGAAAGACATTATAGGGTCTTAATCAAAAAAATGCCTTTGTATTCTCTTGTCAGTCTTTAGGCAAGACCCCCACCCCCCTTTAAAACTGGTGACTTTAATTGTTGACTGCTCTTTCTGAGGCAGGAAGGATGAGGAACTTATTTTGTGCCATGCATTGTGCTAAATGCTTTATAAATATGATCTCATTTTATTCTTATACCAACTCTGAGAGGAAGGTGCTATATGATATACATATATATATATATATGAAATATATCATCCATATTTTACAGTTGGGAAAACTGAGGCCTGGAGGCATTATAAAGAGGAAAAAAACCCTAGAACACAGATCCTGCCTTTATGGAGCTTTCATCCAATAGACACTAGACCTGTCTTATTTGCACAATTAGGCAGTATTGTGGATTTTAATGGGAACATACTGCAAATCTCAAAACTGAATGATTCCTAATCTGTTCCTGTGCATCATTATCTCTACTCCTCTATTAAGAAGCGCCTTACAAAAGCACGTTTCAATAGAGAGCATGGTCAAAATACATATATTTAGAAGGAGAAGTAGATTGAAGGAAAAGGCATTAATCATGCTTGATGGTGAATAAATGCCTAACTGTGGGTAATAGACTGGAAAAATTGCTTAGCAAGAGTTCATCCATATGAAAATTTGACCCCTATAATGCTGTCAAGGTCACTTAGACCTTTGGTCATCTTGTAATGTTCTCTCATATATTTGCTTAAAATCACAATAGCACTTGGCATTTATCTTTTATGCTGTAGCTCTTTAACATGGCAATCCATATTTATTTAAAAGCATTTATAGGTAATTTTAAAAAAACAACAAAGGACTTAGGATAAATCCCACAAGTAGGGCTGCTTTTCTGAGCATGAAGAGCTCAGGGATTTTTTCTCTCTTTTCTGAAGTTTTAAATCAAGGACAGACCCTGCTGCTGTTTTGCAGATACAGGAATTTACATTCTAGTCCAGAGAACTTCTTTATCACCTCTTTTGAGGTTCAGATAAAGCTGTAGATACAGCCTTCTGATTGTCAAAGCACATTTGTAATTGAGCTCTGCACTGAATAATTTGTGTTAAGCCAGGAAAACTTAAAAAAAAGAACAAAAGGTGGGTGGATGTCAGACACAAAAGGCTTACACACACACATATACACACACATGCAGTAACAAGTGGACAATTGAGATATTTTATATTAACAATTCATGTAATTGTTCATTATGATCCTTAATCAAATTATCAACCATCCTACAAAGGATTTTAGTGTAGATCATATGCTTGTAGACTAACCTCTAAATGTATAATTCTCAGTTAATTTTTTAAAGCCCTCTACATTCATTACAGAAACTAATTTTAGAAGTACATTATCTAAAATGTGTTTGGCTCTACCGAAAGCAAAGACAGAGTATGATGCATCCCCAGACCTTAGGGGATGAGATAGCCTATGATATCAAGATTCTGTTTCTCAGTAACCTCTTAGTAGTTTGTACTGAGCATCTGTTATAATCCATTTCTAAGAGGAGGAGGAGGAAAAAAAAGACATGGAAAGTAACAACATTCATTTTTATCTCTATAGTGGGAGCTGTATAGAGTTTTAAAAATGGACAATTCATGCTTCTTTTCAAGTTTTATTTTATATCACAAAGTTCCCACCACTATGTTAGACATATCTTTTTTTTTTTCAAGTTGAAGTTAAACACTGTTCTAAGCATGAGGCAAATTTTGGTCTTGAAAGCATGAAAACTCTCAGACCATAGGCTTTCTACCTTATCTACAACCTAATGTTTCTTGATGAAATTGGGGAAATCAAAAGAATGCACTAGTTCCACCCCTTGTTTTTATCTTTTTTAAAAATGATGACATTTGATGCTCTATTACCAGTCTGGTTTATAAGTAGCTCAACTCAAGACTGCATGCCCCTTCATTATGTTCTTATCTTTTCAAGAAAAAAAACATACCCCACCTAAATTCTTCTGCCTTATGCATGGGTGGACCATGTAGACATCAAAATTATCTCTTTTTCTGTTGGAACACTTGCTATTAAAGTGTAAGAAATTAGATCAGCAAGAAAATAATGAAAATCTGTGTGAAAATGACTTAGTGGAAAAACTATTGGATTTGGGGTTTGTTTTGACACTCATTCTATGTGATTATAGGCAAGTCATTTAATCTCTTTTGGTCTCAGTTTCTAGATACAAAAGAGCTTGAGGGGGATATTAAGTTATTTTGGATATGTTAATTTTTGAGTTGCCAATGGAATACCCAAATGGGGAGGTTAATTGGCAGTTTTTGATAAAACTTCAGGAGAGAAGGTAGGGTCAGACATGTAATCATCTGTATGAAGATGATGAATGAACTCATGATTAGCTCCAAGAGAATGAGTATGGAGAGAAGAAAAATGCACTCAGAACAGGTAAGGGGAGAATCAGGAGAATAGTGTCACAAAACCCAGAGAAGGATGAAAATTGGGAAAAGGTCATTAGAACCTAACAAGGGCTCACTGGCAACTCTGGAGAGATCAGCTGCAGCTTAGTGATGAGGTCAACACAGAACTTCAAGACCCCAAGAGGTGAGTGGGAGTTGAGAAAGTGAAGGAAAAGAATTGAAGTGAATGAAATAATAAAAATATTAACGAATTATTGATATAACACTTTATAGTCACAAAATTCTTTCCCTTCATCACTTCCTCTGAGCCTATAACAAGCTTTTAAAATAGACAAAGCAGGTATTATTGCTTCTGATTTCATAGATGAACAACCAGGTTCAATGCAAATTATATGACTTTTACACACCATAATAGATAAAACTGATGCCTGAGTCACCTCTTTTGTCTCCAAGCCCAAACTGTTTTCCGCTACAAGAGGCCACCCCCGTATCAATTCCTTTTATTTTTGGCGAGTTTATTTGGTGGTTGGTAGTGATGGTAGCCCTCTTTGTGTGAATAATATGTTTGGGTTGGTAGCACCATGGAGACACAGTTTTACACACAGGAAAGAGCAGAAAACTATATAGTACCAATTATTGAGACATAGGTAATTTTAAAAAATAAAGCACAATGTATTGGGGAAAAGTATGCAAGGTACAAGTTTGCAAGAAATTACCCTGGAAATTACTGCTGACATTTCTCTTTCTTGTGAAACAATGAACTAACATTAACAGAGAGAGCTGTAAACATTTATGTACCTATGAACAGCATGGGGTAAATAATTGAATATAATAAGACCATACAAATCCATTTTAAAAATAATTACAAGATGAGTACGTGAATATCTACAATATATGTAATAATGTATCTTGATTTTACTGAAGCCTTTGATGCAGTATCTCATAAACTTTTATTCACAAAATTTATTTATATTGTCTTTGCCAACTTATTGAACTGCAAAGTCAGAAAATACATTCAAGAACAACATACACACACACACACACACACACACACACATCCTGCTAACAACTGAAGGATTCTAGTTTTAGTTAAGATTTTACATTAGTACTCACAAATATGAATAAATAATGCATTAATGAGTCACAATTGATACTTTGGGAAATAGAAAGAGAAAAACATACTCACCATGCCTCAGTCACCTCTAAAAATCCCTAAGGAAAATAATGATAGGAATCTGCGTAATACTTTGAAATTTTAAAGTCAATAATTTTTTTTGCTTAAAGCTTGTAAGATGCTTGATAAGTAGTTATTACAGGAACTTTTCACTTCATCTCCACTGAGGCTCCAAAAGATTGTGATCACACAGTTAGCAAGGGAAAGATGGTGACAGTTACTGAATATATACTGTATGTTAATTGCTTTACAAATACAGTTATCCCTTCCACATTGAGACTTTATCCATTATGGTTTTAATATATCTAGGGTCAGCATAAGAGATTAAATGATAATTTTGGGAGGAGTTTTGTGGAAATTAGAGATGACATGCAAAAGCCAGAAGACAACACAGAAAAAATTTAGAAACTCAGAAATGCATAGAATACATTATAGTATCATAAAACATCAACATATTTTAACCTTTTAATACTATATAATAATTCAGACTTCTTCTTTGGTATTAAGGGAAGACCACAAAGTTTTACATAGATTTTCCAGTCTGCAGGGGCAACATAACCTTAACCACGTGCTGTGTGGAAGGAATAACTATTATTTTATTTGATCAAGCAAGTATAAGTGGCAGCATATAAACCCACCTCTTCATGAGTCTAAGCCCAGGATACTAGCCACTGAATCACAATTATTTAGGATGCCACTTTACATCATGTCTAATTCTACTCATGACAAGTAATCTGAAGGCCAGATGAGTCAGGTAATTAACCAGGGTCATAACAAATGTTTCTTAATGGTACATTTGAGACGAAGTCAAGGTCTTCTGACTCCCAGGTCTGTGCTTTCCTCTCATCTCCAAATTTGTTGATTTTACTTAACTTAACGAAGATCACAACTGAACTCTGAGTGAAGGCTTCCCCCCACACCCAAACTCTAGACGCACCCAGTACTCTTATTTTATCTTGTACTGTTGGTAGAGTACAGCCTTAGGCAGCCAAACAAAGAAAAGTTATTCATAATTCTATGTAAGCCTGAATAGTGTCCTCTTTGCCTGCTTTGAAAAGATTCTGATAATCTCATCAATGCTTTGTTGTAGAAGACTTAATAGCACCATGCCTGGTCCAACTTAGGCGGATATGGTTGTTTCTTAATTTATGAAGGCGATCATTGAATTTAACTAAAAAGTAATTAGCAAATTGCAATAATACAGCAGAAACTCAGCTCCTAAGTACTGCATTAGGATTGAAAGTAGGTCTTCTGCTCAGAAGCAGGTCTTTAAGATTCCAACACCAGAGGAATAAGGGATAGTTAAGACAATAAAAGGTAGGAAGAACTTAAGATTGTAAAGAGATTTAACTGTTAAACAAAGGAGTTTATATTTGTTTTGATAGACAAATAGAGCAGTTAGGTGGTGCAATGGATAGAGTGTGCGGACACAAGCCAGGAAGATCTGAGTTCATCTAGTCTCAGACGCTTCCTTCGTAGCTATGTGACCCTGGGCAAGTTGCTTAGCCCTGTTTGCCTTAGTTCCTCTTTTCTAAAATGAGCTGGAGAAGGAAATGGCAAACCATTCAGTATCTTTGCCAAGAAAGGTCAACATAGAGCAGGATATGACTGAAACAACTAAATAACCCCAACATGGCACATGATAACTTGGGCTTATTATGTGAGATATCCTGTTGTGGAATTATTTACCTTTTATGCTGGGCATAACCATTTCATGTGACACATACTAACTTTGTTTATATGAAACTGACCACAGAGTTTCTCTAACTAGAGTTCTCAAATGAGTCAAGTAGTTAAATGAGTAGATCACTGGTTAGTTAACTGGTTAAAGTCAGGTTTTATTTGTGGTTTGATTCTTAATGCCATAACCCTAAGGGTGAGTTCATCTCTTTCCTTTAGTTTTATCACTTGTCAAACATGGATACTATGTGTTCTTTTTCAATTTCGTAGGAGTAGACTTAGGCATTTTGATGGACCCATTTTTCATCGATGAAGTTGCATTGGTGTAGATAACAACCTTATCCAAGCCTTCACATCTTCTCTCATAAATCTTACATAGAGAATCTACCCCATATGCTAAAGATGTTCTTCTCTTTCTCTCTCCTCCCCTCCCCTCAGCGAAGTTTCCAAACTCTTCTAATCCAAGATTATCTTGTATCAAGTTTATATGTGGCTTGTGGACATGTTTCTCTTGTTAGACAGTGAGATCTTTTAGGGCTGGGACTTTCTGTTGTGTCTTTGGATCCCTGTTGCATAGTATACTACTTGGCAAATAGTAGTATATGCATAACAAATACTTGTTGATGGGTTGATTTTTATATTTGGCAGGTGCCAGGTCAGTAAGAATTAATAAGCTTAAACCCCAGGAGTTGCCTTGCATGGGATAGGTCTTCAGTGTAATGTGAAAATACAAATAGTGAAAAAGACACTGAAAGAATCTTTAGTTATATAGGTACACTACATACAAAGTCAATCTTACTTAACATATGCCTGTTTTGTGAAGTTCCAGACAAAAGGGTTATTCAAGTTGAAAGTCTATGGCTCTATAAGAGAATCATTAAGGAAAGTCTTATTATTTTATTATTGCACCATGCATAAGGTCAGCCTCACTTAACATATGCACATTCAGTAAAGTTCTAGACTTATATAGACATTCAAGCTCTGAGATTCTCTGTGAAGCCTTAAAATTAAACGCAGATGCTTGAGAAAAATCATTGTCCTTTTAAGTTCTTTTAATTTACCTAGCACTCAATGGATCATAAAAGATTAATTCTTGACTTTCTACTTCTACAACATCCCTCTAATCCAATCTCTTCTCTCCACTCTGGTTCAAACTCTCATCATCTCTACTCTAGTATATTCCAAATAGCCTTGGGCTGTTGTACCTGAAATCTTTCCCCATGCCAGTCCTCCATCCAGTTGTCAGTGATTTTCTTTAAGTGCAGATCTGACTATATCACTCCTCTACTCAAAAACCTCCTAAGTTAAATATAAAGTTATAAATAAAGGTAAAAAGAAATAAAGTTTAAAAATACAAATTTAATATAAAGCCTTTTGCAACTTGGTTCCAAACTATCTTTCTAGACTCAGTGCCCATTATTCCGTGTTTAACCCTTTGTGATCCTACCAAATAGTCTCTCCCTCTATTCCTCACATATGGCACAACAAATCTTATCTACATGCCTGTAATGTATTCCCTCCTAACCTCTGCCTCATAGAATCCAACTCTTCCTTAGAGATTTAGCTCGAGGACCACCTTCTACAGAAAACCTCCTCAAGTGCTCATGTCCTGCTTCCCTAAATACCTTGTATTTAGTTTTCTTGCATTCATTTTGTATTTATTCTCTTTTAATTCTGTATATACTTGAACCTGATGCCTCTGTTTCCAATCAAGCACTATAGAATACAGGTGATGGGAATGCAGTACTGAACTAGGAATCTGGAAGAACTAGGCTCAGATTTCGCCTTTGAAAAACACTTAAATGAGTCACTTAATTTCTTTGAGTCTCAGTTTCCTAATTTGTAGCATAAGGGAATTAGATATGATTACATTTAAAGTCCTATCTAGCACTAAAGCCATGATCCTTTGATCATATTATGTATACAACTTATCTCTGTCTGGACATTCATTGGGAGGCATGCCCATCTGCAAATGGGAAACTTTTCATACAAGAGCCAAAACAGTATGTTGTAAGCAAGCACGGCAAATAATAAATACATCTATACAGTACTTGAAAGCTTACAAAGTATTTTGGTCACATCATCTTTGAGATATAGAAAGTGTGAATTTTAACATTATCCATTTCATAGAAAAGGAAACTTTAGTTGGAAAAAGACTGAACAAGTTGTGGTATATAACTGTGACAGAATACTACTGTGCTATAAAAAATGATGATTTAAATGACCTTAGAAAAACATGGAAAGGCTTGTGTGAAATAACAAAGAGTGAAATGAGCAGTACCAAGAGAATATTGTATATAGCAACAGCAACATTGTCTTAAGAATGACTTTGAGTGAATAAGTAATTTTGACTATTATAAATACCAAGATTAACAATAAAGGACACATGAAGACCTAAGCTAGCTACATCCAGAGAAAGAACCAATAAATAGAAGTATATGCAGAATAATCTGACATATGGATGTATACATATGCATACATATACACATATTATAAAGGTACTTAATATATAAGATGTATATTACATGTATTATAGTACATATAATAATTATATGATCCGTTTCTAGGGTTGTGGTGAGAGGAAAAAAGAAAAAAGAGAAAAAGATGACTATTATACATTTATTTTAAATTTAAAAGGAAAATCAAGTTGTACATAATAGATATGCAGATTCATGTGCAATCATCTTTTTAAATTATACTATCATATGGAAATGCTTGCTTTGTTCCACAAATTAAAAATAAAATAAATTAAAAAAGGAAACTAAGACTCAGAAACATATTCACAGTTACACAAAATTAATACATGGAGTATGTCTTTGATAAAGCTGTATAGTGAAAACCTAGAATGTCATTACTGAAGAGTATTTTAAAGTTCATCTAATTCAATGCTTTATTACAGGTAAGAAAATTGGAACCAGATTGGCCAGAATTCATATAGGTAGTTAAATATGAGAAAGGAGTCAGATTTAGGTTCTGACTAAATAAGCCCAAACCTAGGGCTTTTCTTAATAACATAATGTTGACTGTTTCACTTGGGAATAGGATCTTAGGCCTAGAGCTAGAAGGGACTTCAAAGGTCACCTAGTTAAACTTCCTTATTTTCCGCTAGAGAAAATTTAAGCCCAGGGAAATGAAATGGTTTACTCAGGGTCCAACAGTAAATATCAGAGGCAGAATATGAACCCAAGTCCTCTGAACTCAGAGCAAGTGCCCTTTCTGCTCTGCCACCTTGCCTTCCTAGGGTCTGATAATTTATATCAAGGTAGTTTTTAGATAAGTGAAGCAAACTTAGTCGAACAACTGGTCCAGAGGGTCAATCCTTAGCAAAGGTGGAAATCTTAAAATACCAAAACTGGAAAATACATTAGAAACAATATATTCCCCCAAAGCCTCCTTTTGCAGATGGAATGACTAAACTTCAGAAAGGTTGAGTTGTCCAAGGATCCATAGCTAATTAGCAGCAGACCCAAGATGAAAGCTCAAGCCCCTTGATTTGCTTTCCTGGGCTCTAAGAATGAAAGTTTCATAGGCCAATTAGGAAGCAACCACAACACAAACGTGGGTTGTTCAGCTAATGGCCTCAGCGCTCTTCTTTATGCAGGCAGCTATTCTAAATGTCGAGAAAATGCTTTTGACAATGAGAGTTATGCTATTATTAGACATGGCAAGGAAATGGGTGGCAGTATTCCCTCTTGAAACAATTAAAAGCAAACTAAATAAAGCTCTTCAAGTAAACTGTGGCTAACAGGCCTTCAAGGTACTGAGCATGATGAATTTTGAGGTTTCTTTCATCCATAATTTTTATGATACTGTGGTTAATGACACTGGAGAAAACAATTTCAAAGCAGACCCAAGTCACTTGTAATGCTGGTGTAATATGCTTTCCTGATGTGACTATCTCTTATTCTAGCAAGGGAAGAGGTCATGCCTGGCTCATGGCGGCAGTAGTGGAATGTGTCGTTTTGTCTGGTTTAGGGATTTCCTGAGATTGCCACACTAACTGTATGATTCCAGTAGCAGGTAGGAAGACTCACTGTATACAAGGGGGAAAGATGGAGAAAGACACAATGGAACCTGACCAGTGGATATTATGCAAGAACCAGATTTCAAAGAAAATCCATTAATAATTCACATTCTTCGTAATCTAATTTGCTTTCAGTTCTTAGCTTTTTGTTCCACACGCTCCTCCCTTTTTCACATAAGCAAGCTATTTGCCTTCCTTCATCTCCAAAGTTAACTACATATATCTAAAAACTATATGAAAAATCTTGAAATCCTAAATATGTTTTAGAAGGATTTCCCGTTTTGATCCTGAAGGTATTCACAAGCAAATCTCTGCACTGTTAAGCATAATTCCGCAGCCTGAATAAAACTGTTTCACACTCTGTTTTGCATTTGTTGGACCAGGGAGAAACCATTTACTCTTGAAGGAATGAATGACTTGTTCAGGGAAGCTGGTATAATTGCTGAAAGCCTAAACATTCTGGCTTTGAAAGCATTTATCAGTATGGAAATAAGTTAGATGATTTGAAATCTGCTTGACATCAAGGAACAGTACCATGAATATGTGGTTTATCTTCAAATGCCCCCCAAAAAGAAAGTGCCAGGACACTTTGATGTCTCTGCTAAGAAGAATGTTTTCCAAGGAGGAAGTAGGGCTGAACAGGAAAAAAACTTACCTGGGTGAATGGGGGTAGGGTGGAGTTCTATTTTATTTAGTAAACTTTACTACCTTTGAGCAAAGGCCAGTTGTTCTACCCAACCAAGTACAGCAGTAAGCAACCCAGCATCCTCAGCAGGGCCTACAGCACAGGTTATTAGATCCACTTTTCTAAAAGGAAAGCAGTTTTTGAAGGGTCAATCACTTTAATCAAGCACAAAAACCAACAGAAAATGCAAGCAGGACCAATAGATAGGACTTCCAACTGTCTGACCATAGGCAATACATGCATCGTTACCAGAGAGAGGAATACCTACATCTGTGTTTTCCAAGGGGAGGAAGGTTGCTTAGTAGCTCTACAGAATCTCCTCTGGCTCTCAAATCTTCTTCCAAAAACTAAGCCCCAAAGCAAAACCTCACCTCCAAGTTATATACTCTTTTTAGAGCCAGAGGACACGGCTTCTGGTGACCCAATGCCCCACTACCAATCAGCAAAAGGTGTGGCCCTTCATAGGAAACAAGCCTCCCTCAAAAATCCCACTCAAGGCTATCAATGGGCAGGGAAGATTTTTAACTCCCATTACACCAAGGAAAGTAACAGATGCTGTCACTGCACTCTAAACTTCAATACTCTAAGACAAAACCCTGATCACCATACCTTAGTTATTCCTCTGCCTGCAGTTAAACTATTTTGCTATATTTAGTGACATGAGTTACACGGAAGGCAAAAAGCCTTGAGTGGACGGCAACATAAAAAGAGCATGATTTTCAAACCTGATAATAACATCTCAAGTTTATGAATGCTAGGCCTTGCTCTTGAATTTTATTGGAATTCATATTCTGTAAACCCTTTTTCGTAGAATCCCAGAATATCAGAGAGTGGGAAAATAGATCAGAGGCCATCTAATTCAACTCACACAATTGATCAAGAATCCGTACTTCAGTCTCGCAAGTCATCTCCTGGACTTTGTTTGCAAGAGATCTACTGACGAAAAAAACCCACTCCTCACAGCATCCCATTCCACTTTGGGATAACTCTAACTGTTACTAAGTTTGGCCTCAAAAGGACTCACAGTCTGCCTTTCTTCATCTTCGATCTCATCATTCCTAGGACTGCCCTCAAGGTCCAAGCAGAACAAATCTATTCCTTCTTTTACATGAAAGCCCTTCAGATCCCAGAAAAGTGCTCTCATGTCCCTAAGTCTTTTCTCTAAGCTAAATGTCCTCATATAGAATGAACTCAAGCTGCATCACCATCTTGGTTCCCTTTTAGCTTCTGAATGTCTTCCTTATAATGAGAGCTGGAAGGAAACTCAAAACGAGAGATGTGGTCTAACCAAAGTAAAGTAATACTAGATCATCACTTTCCTATGATCTCCCTGTTCCCTTCAGCTAAATCCAACAAATAGACATGCTCTGTCAAGCATGGGAGGTACTGTGTTATAGCTGAAAGATCCCTTAGAGGATGAAATGGCAAACCACTCCAGTGACTTTGTCAAAAAAACTCAATTCCCGATGGAGTCATGAGCAATTGTAGGGGGATGAAATGACTAATCAACACAAGAAAGATCCCTGTCTAATAACAATAGGAACTAGTTTTGAATCTTGGCTCGGTCACTTATTAGCTGTGTGACTATGTGCCTCAGTTTCTTTATTTGGTAGAACTGGATGACCTCTAAATGCCATTCCATTTTAAAATTAGTGATCTGATAATGCTATAATGTGGGAAAAGGAGTTACCGTAACTGGCAGGAGCTATCACAGGGATTTTTATCTCATCCTCATCAAGAGTATTGCAAAAACCATCATTTAGTACAAAGTACTTCAGTGGTTGAGTGATTTCAGCTGTGCAGTGCCAGAGATGGCAGTGCAGGTGTGTTGGACGGCTGACCCTGATTTACCCACTGCCAACCATGTTTAACCAGCACACACAACCACTTCCTTTGCTCCTCTGCAAGGAGTAGTTATGAATATTTATTACAGACACGATTCTGGCTTCCATGTCTGCCACTGATGTTCAATTGCTGAAAGCTGGGGCGCAAATCATTGCAAATCTGGCCTTCAATATGGCAGACAACTGCTTTCTTGTCTTGTTTAATAAATTGTGTTGCTTTCATATGAAAATGAACTATGTTAAAACACTCCCTGTTTTATGTGGCACTTATTTTGGAGTGTTGAGAAAGGATATAAACAGAGTAACAAGGGTAGTTTGCCGGAATGTTTAGACTACCTCCTGCCATGGATTTTAAAATGAATGTGTTAATCCATGCTAATCTAGTTCAATATTTTGAAAACAATTACATTTATTTTACAACCCACCTGGCATCCTGACTAGTATTATAAATATGCTCCATTGCATACATATTTTCACTTTATTGTACCTGCAGGCAGAGTTAAAGCAAATAAAAAGATAATATTGCTGAATTTGATTAAAGTGGCTCAATAGCATATTTATACAATCCAAGATAGCTCTAGCTCAATGTCTGATTTTTAATCAAGTTCAGCAAATTATCATTTTACAAGATGTGAAAAAATGACTTTGTAAGTGGCTTGTGTACAATTACTTTCAACAACTTCTTGCAAAAGGCAACTACCTCCTCATTTTAATCAGAAAGTTTTCTGAAATTTTAAAAAAGAGTTTGCAGGCTATCAATATACTCCCAGGAAGCCTCTTGACTACATCATTACTTCTAAGTATTATCTTTAAATATTACTGCAGTATCACACCTGGCTGAGCAATTACTTCCAAGACCCTAATTATAGAAAATGATCTTAAGAGGAAGGGAAAGGTTTGCCTGTGCATTTTGCCTCTCAGTAGAGTTCTGTGAACTACCGACTTCCCAAAGAAGCTGGGGTTTAGGGAGGGAATATGGCCTATTATAGAACAATCAGTGGTTAGATGGTAGATCACCACTGGGAGGGCTTTAACAAAAAATCAGAGAAAATTCTCAAGTTACAAGCATCCTAAGGTAGCAAAACTGAATAGGCCAGTAGGTATGGTCATTAAAATTCAATTAGTCAAAAAGTGATTAATTACATATGCTTCATATCTTGGTCCTTTTAGGCCTGTGTTGCATTAAGAGACTTTCCAGATCCATCTTCATGGGCAAACAAATAAATATGCAAATCAAATGATCTTCGGTTTGTAACAGATGATTTATATTTAACAACTCATTTATATTGATGTTTAAAGTGGTTTCCTCATAGCAAGCTCATAAACAAGATACCGTAAATAAGAATACTTTGATTTTGCAGATGAAGAAACTAATTCAAGGGCAGGGTTGGGAAGGAGCTGATGATGACTAGTCCATGACCACATTGCTTGCACATGTTTGGTCAAATCTCAGTCTTCAGTTTCTCATGGAGATTAAAAGAGATATTATTTATAAAGCACTTATCAAATCTTAAAATGCTACATAAATGTCATCCTACTATCAAAGCTATGAAAAATATCAGGTCACTGAATTCAGTTGGCTCTGGAGGAGAAGTGAGGCTGGTGACCTGCACAGCCCTCCCTCCCTCAAAACAAAGTCAAGTGCAAGTCATGTCATCATTTCTCTGATGGCATGGTCTTCTTCGGCAATGAAAGATGAACACAATATCAATGTGGAGAATTCCTACCCTGAAAGCTCTCTCTGCTGATGCAGATGGGTTACTTTTCTGTCTCACATCCTTAGAAAGTACCAGGGATATAGGAATGCAGAAAGGGAGAATGAAACGTTTGTGACTCATCAAGTGTGTGTCAAAGGTAGAACTTAAAACCATGTCTATCAGCTCCATTATGCAATCTCTCATCCTTTACTGTAAATTGTTATGGAATGAATAAATGAAAAGAAATTTATTAAGTGCTTACTATGTGTTAGGCACTGTGCTAAGAATTGGAGATAATAAGCTCCTGGGACAAACCCTGCTGAGAGCTTACTTCTAATGGGGGAATATAACACATAAAAGAGAGCTAGAATGGAGATGGGATGGAGAATAGCCAATGAACGCAGCAGGGATTGGAAATAGCCAGAAAGTGGCATGCTGCTCAAGTTCTGGGCAAGATAAGGCTCATCTATCAGAGCCTGGATCCCAGGGGCAAAGTCTGAATTTCATTGGAAGAGAAATGAAGATGGCCAGAGTGCTAGCTGCATATTTTGAAGTAACTGAGCAGTGGCATCTTTGAAATTCAACAAAACAACAAAATAAGCACCCAACTAATATTTTCATTTTAATAAAGAAAGAGAAAAGAGAAGAAATTAGACTTCTCTGCTTTCTTCCCATATAGCGGAAGGAGAAATAAGTTTAGCAGGCAGAGGGACAGAGAGCATAGGACATATAGCAAGGGGAAACATTAATTCCTCCTCCTCTATGCTGAAACTACGGTGAAGAGTCACGTGAACTTGGAAATAGGTTTTCAATGGATCTCTGATATTGATGATTTGGGATATCCAAGGCTAGTCATCTCATTCTGTGAAATCCATGTCCTCTCACAGACTTTCCAGAGAGGGTCTCCCCAAAAGGTTGAAGGTCTTCCTTTAAGTCTTTTAGTATTTTGTGCAACCTTGACTAACACTTGTGCTGGCCAACTGTTACCTATTCCTCTGTTAGAGGAATAATCCACCGCATTTTCTCTTAGTCAACAGCATTTATTAATTACTTGTTAATTAATTATTTACATTTATTAAATACTCCTTGCTAAGCATCTAGGATACAAAGAAAGGAGAAACAACAACTCATTGATGATACATTTCCTGTTTGGTATTTTTTGCTTACAAATCACCATTGGTAATACAGTTGTGACCTATTTAGACACATTGTTCTCCATTGCTCTCTGAGGGAAGGAACAGTTTCAATTTTGCCTCTGTTATTTCCAGAATCCATGTTGGGTTTATGGTATAGGTGGGTGCTTAAAAAATGTTTGTTAATCGATTGGTGACTCCTTCAGATATTGCATTTTTCCATAAGTCACAGTAATGTAGAAAAGTCAGTGAGAATACCAGGGGATGTTTTTTCTGTACTCAGAAGCAACATAGATCACAAAAATTACAGTTAATTCTCAGGTCGCAAACTGTACATACAGCAGACCCGAATGAAGAAGTGACTGTTTCACTCCCATAGCCAGTCATTGCTCAAAAGAAAAAAAAAAGCTTTTACCTTATGGGAGTTATTTGGATAAAATAAAGTATTCAAGCATAATCTTGGCTTTATATTCAAAGTTAAGCCAAGCAAGAAGTTTCCCTTTCCGGCTTCTGTAAATAAACTTTGAAGTATAATTTCATTGTTTTTATTTTAACATAATATCATATAAGAAAAACTGGAAGACCTCTCAAAGACTTAGTCCAAACCCTCACATTATAGATAAAAAACAAAACAAAACTTGAGACCTAAAGAGATTAAGTGACTCATCTGTGTTCACAAAAGTAGTGTATATTAGATATTAGAATTGGAACTCAGCTCCTCTAATTTCAGTCAGTTCTCTTTTTGATTGTAATGCATTTAAGGGAGAAAACACATGCTTTGGGGAAGCAGGGGGGCGTTCAGAGAGAATGCAGTTTGAAGAAATGGCAGATTGCAGCACTCTAGAAATTCATAGCTCAAGGGCTTCTCTTCCTGCTCCTATTCTGTTCAGGTCCCTGAGGGGTTCACATTTCTGAAGCTACTTGAAACATGGATTTTGCTGGAAATATTTGATTTCAGGGTCTGGAACAGTGCTTGTACAAATACTAGGTATGGAATAAGACTTGTTTTTCAAAAAAGAATTATAGGATAATATATTTAAATATTATCAGCATATCCAAAGGAATTTAGAAATACTTCAGTGCTTGGGAATTTATCTGTAGTTACTCTGTGATTTATGTATCTTTGATTTCCTTCCTTGTCTACTTCATCTTCAAGTTTGACATTAGTTTAAGGCATGGAGACATCTCCATCCCAAGTGTTCAGATAGACTACCTGTGCCCGACCCATGGTAGAGTCTTCTGAGCTCATATTGGTCTAATCAGTCACTATCAGAGTTGTGATGTCATCTTGGTACTCCTCAAGGGCAAAGAGTAGAAGCAGACTAGATCAGTGTCTAGCACTGTGCCCTACATCATTAGAGGTAGTAGTGTCCCAAGGTCCCAAAAGCCCTGGCCTTGGTGTCAGAACCTGGCTAGGGTTCTATTCCAGGTTGGGCACCTAACTAGCTCCATGGCCATGGGTAACTTACTCAACTTCTTTGTCTATAAATTTTCTAATTAGTGAATCAAAGGTGGTTTAATAATCATATTTAGGGGTTCTTAAACTGAAGTGAATAAACTTAATACAGTTATATTTCAGCATGTTTCTTTGTAATCTTATATATTTATTTTATGCATTTAAAAAATTATTCTAAGAAGGTGTCCATAAGCTTTACCAGACTGCCAAAGGGGTTCCTAATTCGCCCCCTTCCCCATATTAACTCCTGAGAGATGATCCCAGAGGTGTCTTCTAGCTCTAAATTCTATGATCCCTCACTGTAGCTACTGTTGTCTTTGAGAATTGAAATGCGTGTGGAAAAACCCTCTACTGAGAGTCAAGAGGACCTGGGTATTGTGCGGCCTTGGGTAATTCTCCTACTCTTTCTGGACCTCAGTTCCCTCTTCTATAAAATGAAAGGAGTGGGTTGGATGATCTTGTTACATTTTCTAAGACATCCTTGCTTCTGGCACTCTATAATTATTTGCACTCATTTAATTTCAGGCTAGCCAAATAAATGTGAAATTAGTATTGATGCCATAGTAGAGTCTCTGCCTGTCTCTCTGTTAGGGGAAAACAGAAATAATAGACTGGGTTCTCAGAGGCCATCATTTAAACCCAGTTTTTCAGGACTGTAAGTCTAGCATTCAGTCCAATGTATCACCCTGATCCCCTCTCCCTTTTCATTAAAGGCAACCAGGTGAACAAACTAGCAAAGCCTTTGTTTATGAAAAAAAAATTTAGAGAAAAATTCCCCAAAAATGGGGAGTAGAAAGGGGAGGAGAGAAGAAAGAAGTGACTGCTATTATCTATGTGATGTATTTTAGAGACCATGCACAGTTCTTAAATTTTATCCATTTATTTGTTCATTTTTCAGACAGGATGTGAAAATCATTGTTCTATATTTCTTTTAAATATGATGATTCAAAAGAAATATATAAGGAAAGTCTCCACGAAAATCTTTCTTCAGTGTTATTAGTGAGTTCTTAAAGGTTATGACAACAGAGTAAGGTTCTGAGAATCTCTCCACCAAGCTAGAAAAGCTCTGAGTATCCTAGCTTGTGCTCTGAGCATCAGTCTAGTTAAACTTCCAGAAGCAATTTGTTAGATTGGTTGTGTTATGATGAATTTCTTAACTATAGCAAACTGATGACCATCTACTAAGGATTATAGGACCATCTACTTTAGGACTGTAAGATCATAGATTTAGAGATAGAAGGCACTCCAGAGGCATTCTAGTGCAACTCACTTATTTTACAGATGAGGAAACTGAGGCTGGAGGCGTTTTGTGAGTCAAACAGGTTTGGGGAATGAGCACATGAATACAATCAGGAGTCCAGAAAAGTGCTAAAATAAATAAATGAATCCATAATCCCCTCTGATCTTGTGTCTTTTTTGAACTTGGCTCTTTTTATTTTTTTTTTAAACATTTCTGGCTCCTTTCTTAGTGAAGGCTGTATTTTATCTTGGAAATATTTGGTTACTATCATCAGTTTTCTTTCAATTCATTATAACTATGTCTACATTCAGAGTCACATATTTCAGGGTATATATTCTGGTCCCTCAAGTGCATAACAGTCATGCTTATGGATTAGGTGACCACTGATGAACAGTACATCATGCAACTATGTCACCATGTAAAATGTTGTAAAAATGTTACCTTACAGCAGCTTTTGGCCCTCATCCATAGTGATGGGGTATAATCTATTCTGGGTAAAAGAAGTTCACAAATAACCCAAAGCTTTATTTTACCCAAACATTTCAGCCTCTTCTCCTACTGAACATTTTAAAGGAACTGATGAAAGGGTGGGAAAATCCTTGACAGAATATAGTGTGACAGCTTAATCTTGAAGTGGTAAATGTAGACACTCTGAAATGCATGGAACCTGACTGAAATAAGACTCTGAAGGTTACAGACCCATGACTTTCAGATGAAATTATAGGTTTTAATGCACATTTATAAGACTTTGATACTTTTGACCTAAATTGTATCATTTAAGGAGAACATAAAAAAAGCTGGTAAATTATGTAATCTGAGGGAACTTCATTTTCCTCATCTGTATTAAAGAGAGAGTAATATTTGTGGTATTCAGAAGTCTGTCACCTTAAAGTCATCCTTGAGTTTCCCTACCACAGTACCTCCAATATCCTATCACAGGACTAGTCTTATTGATTTCATCTTGACAGCATCTTTAACATTTCTTGCCTTCCCTCCATTCTCACTGTGGCTGCTTTCCCAGTTTAAGTTCATCTTCTCTTGACTAGATTGTTATAATAGTCTCCTAATTGGTTTCCCAGCTTCCAGACTCTTCCTTTGCAATGCATCTTCCACAGAAAGGCTAAATTAATATTTCTAAAATACAGATCTTACCATGTCAATTCCCATTGCTATAAGACAAAATGTCAAATCCCCAGTCTGGCATTTTAAAGCCCTCCACAGCCTGGTAGATATCTACCTTTTTCACTCTTATTCCCTAGTACTTACTTCTCTTTAGATACTCTTAATTCCATTTAACTTGGTAAATTAGCTGTTCCTTCTAAGATATTCCATTCTGCTGTTGTTATACTTCCCCTACTTCCCCCAAGCCTGTGGGCTGCCTGGAAAGTGCTCAGGTCCTACCTAAGTCCATCTAAGTGTTCCTTCAAAGAATGACTCAGGTGCCACCCTCTAACCAAGACATTTCTTTTATCTTCATAGTATTTTTAATGCTCTTTATCTCTTATTTTGAATGTGCCTTATATTTACCTATGTATGTGCTGTACTCTTCTGGGGGTTATTAGCCTTTTTCTATATCACAGAACCTTATGGCTTCCCTGGCAAAGCCTATGGACCCCTTTTCAGAGTGATATTTTCAAAAGTTTAAAATAAAAAATACAGAATTACAATGAAAAGTAATTATTTTGAGGTAATTCTCAAAAAATGCACCCAGTGGCATAGTGGATAGAGTGCTGGGTCTAGAGTTGGGAATAACTGAGTTCAAATTCAGCTTCAGATACTTACTAGTTGTGTGACCCTGGGCAAGTCATTCCATCTGTTTTCTTCACTTACCTTGACTATAAAATGGGATTAATGACAGCAACTACCTCCCAGGCTTGTTGAGAGGACCAAATGAGATGGTTATTGTAAAGCACTTAGTGTAGTGCCAAAGCAGAGTTGTTGCTGTGTTCATCCTTCAATGCCAAAGAAGCCCATGCCATCAGAAAAATGATGACATGACTTGCACTTGATTTTGTTTTGAGTGAGGGAGGGCTGTGTAGGTCACTAGCCTCACTTCTCCTCCAGAGTCATCTGAATCCAGTGACCAGATATTCATCAGGATGACTGGAGATGACCCAGGATGCACTGGGAGACCTTAGCCCCTTTAAGCTGAGGTCTATGCCATGTAAATGTAAAAATTTCCCTATTACTATTATTAGTTATTCCTTTCTCTATTAATATTAGTTATTAATTTTATTAGCTCTTATTATATATGCTTCTGGAAGGAAGAGACTGTATCTTTTTGGTGTCATTTTCCCAATGTGGTGCCAGACACATAATAGAAACTTTAAAATGCTTGTTCAATTTTGTAGGGCTCATGCACTCAACAAGCATATATTAAACACTTACTATGATCCAGTCACTGTGCTAAGCACTGGAATCAAAGGAGAACATATATGCTAATTGATTTGTAAAAATATGTAAGTCAGTTTATATACTGTTACCATTATATTTTAGCAATGTGATTTCTTTAAGAAATGAATGGAAGAATTTTCTCAGATTTTAGATACCGATTGGATTTCATTCAAATATTACCTAACTAGCATACTCAGACGGTGTTCATATCTTTTCTTAATTCTTCTTTTTTAAACCCACCTATGATTAGCAAGGGGTTTGAAGTTAATGAGAACATACAGAATCTATATGCTCTCTATAACATCTAGGATAGAAACAATTTTTCAAATGGCAAATAGCAATTTCCTGCACATAATTAGCCCTAAATTCATTACAGAGGGCAAGATAGAGTATTTTCTTGCCCTTTTACATTCAAATCTAATGCCTTTAATAAACCACATGATGAAGGTAAATATAAATAAGTTAAGGCACAAAAATACAATACAGTAACCTGAGAATATAACTGAAGGCATCTTTTTGCCACAAATGAAATTTCTTGGTTACTTTAATGACATCCAGAACAGGTTTATGACCATTTCTTTTTTGATTATTTTGTCTCATTAAGAATAAAGACTTGGAATCGAAGTGAGAAAATTGCCGACAGAGAAGACATTTTTCATGCTTTAACTGCATGACCACTTAGATAGGGCTTAAATGTTACTAGAGAAGTTATCATCACTTTAATGGATTTTTCCAGTATGGGCTATTATTTTCTTTTGTGAATTTTATAATAATTGATTATGTATCTACTTGTGAGATTCTAATTGTAATTGGAGATCTGTTTAGTTAAGAAGGTAATATTATTTTGAAGTATAAAAATATATGTATTTGTATTAATCTTTTGAACTTCTTCCAACAATTTTAAAACATTATAATGGTAGTCACTAGTAAAAGTAAGACAGATTTCACAAAATCTTGTCCTTTTTAAAGTTTTACAGCCACTACCCAAAAGTACTGAGGAGACCAGGGAAAGGAAGGTGATTTGGAAGGTAATGTTCCCATTCTAGATTTCCTTTCCTTAAGTTTTATGTTTGGGACTTATATTTTATTCACTAGCTTCAGGTCTCTGGTGCTTGGAGGCTGCTTTGGAAGAGCCTCAGGTCATATATAAAGGCGAGAAAAGAAGAGACAGAGAGCTCAATGAACACAAAACTTCGGAATACTTTCCCATCTTATCCTCAGTTCAAGAAGTGACAAGCTGGGTATGGGGGTTTTCTCCACCTCATTTTTAATCCTTTCATTTCCCTGGCAAAGACAAAGCAAACTCTGTTAGCAAAATCTTTGCACATGGCACTACTGCTACTTTGAAAAAAGGAAGGTAGAGTGTATGTGTTTCTTTTGGGAGAGGGCATGGGGGTAGAGTGTGAAACAATTTGGTGTAAAAGCATTTGATTTTATTTCTTTATTTCGTTCTGAGGCTCAAGGTGTCAGTTTGAGAAAGACAACTGAGGGGGAAAACTGAGTGAAAATATTTGAGGAGACTATATTAGAGAGGCAGTGGGGTGGAATGGTAGATAAACATTTAGTGTGGAAAACCTGGGTTCAGATCTCCCTTCTGACACATCCTGGATGTGTTACTATTGGTAAGTCACTTAACTGCTCAATGATCCAGGCAAAAAGTATACATTGCAGAACAGTTGTCCAACTGCATTGGTAGAGGGATTTTGCTCACTTTTGAAGAGATCGGTTTCAGAAAAAAAAATTCCCTTCTCATGCCCCCTATGATGGATTAGATTTAATTAAAATTTTCAGAAATATTATTGGAATATTTGAAATGGGAATAAGACGGCTGTTACCTTGATCACTAATAGTGCCAAGAATACTGACATGGGACCCAGAAGCTTTTGGTTGAAACCATGTGACACATTATCAATAGGAAATGACAGAGAAGTAGAGTAAAAAAGGATGCCATAAAAGAAATATATGGGTAAACCCTCAGCATGTTGAGTGGAACTTCTGTGGGAAACTTAAAGGTAGATGTGGATGGAAGGAGTATAGGAAAAGTAGGCGTGTCTGAGCTGCAATATGCATTGTTGATGGGTTTGCAATAAATGGGCATTACCTCACCTTAAGTGACTACCTGCAGAGACCTTGGCCTAAAGGGGCTAAGGTCTCCCAGTGCATCCTGAGTCATCTCCAGTCACCCTGATGAATATCAGGTCACTGGATTCATTTGGCTCTGGAGAAGTGAGGCTGGTGACCTGCACAGCCCTCCCTCACTCAAAACAAAGTCAAGTGCAAGCCATGTCATCATTTCTCTGATGGCATGGTCTTCTTTGGCAATGAAGGATGTACACAACAACAAACCTACACAGAAGAGATTGCCAGGTTCACACGTGTTCACTAAGTGCTTAATATATGCCAGATAACATGCTAATAACTGGAGATATGGATAAATAGAAAAACTCAGTCCCTATCCTTATAGAGTTCACCGATTTATTGCCATGTAGAAATATTTACAGATGGAGAAACTGAACCCAAAGTAGTTAAGTGCTTTCACTGAAGTCAGGTACTCTGATAATGCTAATGGCAGAATTTGAATGAGAATCTCCTGTTTGGATCTGAGTCTAGATCTTTTTCCAAGATGTCACACTTTCTGAATGCGATACATTCAGTTCAGGGTAATGAAATGTTCATCATGCTTTAGTTTTTCATTCAAACACTTCAGATTTCTAAGGGAATTAAATGACAGCAATACTTGACCATATTTCAAACTTTTTTCTTTTGCTTGAAGAAATTTCAATCCCTTTATGTGCATTAAAAAAAAAACCCTAAAACAAAGCCTTTTGATGATTTTTAAAAAAATTATCAGAAAAATTTGTCAGACTAAATATCAAAATATATCTTATCAGACTCAAGTTGGAAATGAAGTCTTAATTCTTGATTTGATTCTAAGTTCAACCGAAAACATGTTCTTTTACCAATGTCAAATGGATGGAAGAGGTTGTTTTTCTTTTAGTTTTGTTTTGTTTTTTGACCTTGGGTGTGAATTAGTAGGATAACCCTCTCAATTCCTTTTGTTTTATCAGTGGCTAAAACCAGTAGATTCCCTTTTTGTTTTCTCCGTCAATGTGCTACTGTGGATAAACACATTTAGAATGCATGGCTGCTTCTCTCAATTTTTAATTAAAACATACTTTCTGTGAATTAATTTGACCATTTCTGAATCAGAATGCTCTCAATTTTACTTAGGTTGTGCTAATTCTCAGCATACAGATTGTCTTGAATTACAGTCTGCTTTGATAGGCAAGGTTACTTATATAGAATATTAACATTGACTGGGGAAGAGGAACTTCTGTCCATGTCAAACCATATTTCCAATGGTATGATGGTAATTCAGCCGGCTTACCCAGAGAGTCAAACCACACCTGGTTGGAGATGTAGGGAGAGTCTTACTCTAATACAATTGTGCTTTATGTAAGCATATGCAATAGATTAATAAGGTCTTTAAACACTAATTATTTCATAATAGCTTTGAAAAAAAGCTACAGAGATGGGATTATATCAACAGATTTTTTTTTTTTTGGCATAGGAATTGTGATTTTTTCACAAAAGGATTTTCTGGTGAGGAACCTCCTCTATCATTACAGGTATACCATTGCAACTCAGTTTTGGAAAGTTGCTTGGGGGCACTGAGATACTAAGTCCCTTGCTCAAGGTCACACAATCATACAACATAACAGGATGTGTCAGAAGGGAGATTTGAACCTAACACTTCCTAACTCCAAGGTCAGCTCTCTTTCTACTATGCCATGTTGATTTCTATAGGAAGCCTTTCCCAAGTCATTCTTTGGTTGATTATTTGTTGATAATTTTCTTGTTACATAGAACTCGTTTATACATAGTTGTTGGTGTGTTGTTTCTCCCATTCCAGAGTGGGTAATACTGCCCGCTAAGGGACACTGGAATGATGGAGGTGGTAGTGGTACTAGCTTCAGGTGCAACTGGGGAGTGTTGAATAAAAATAAGGGGGAGGTGGAAGCATATGAGAAGAAAAGATAATTTTGAAAAACTGGTTGTACATACTTCATTTGTTGTGTAACAGAGTTAAAGTCATAGTGATTGCATTATTTTCCAAATAAACATGCAAAATACAAGTTATAAGTTGGTGGTCAAGTCTGCCAACAGGTCTTAACAAGCAAGTATTGGCAGGCAAGGATATAGTACATTGTTGGGAAGTCCAGCATGCACTGGCAGAAATATGTGTAAGTAACAACTTGTTTACAACATGATACTAAATGGTTACATGACACAATGTTGCATCATCAAAATTTCAATGCAGGAAAAAACCCACAAATTTGCAATAAATTATTAAATTGAAGATGCATCATTTGAAAAATATTTTACACATTTTTGAAATGATGCAAATTAAAAAAGTGTTAATTAAAGAAAGTAAATTTCCAGGGTAATGAGTAATTTTTTATTGTTTTTGTTGAAAAGGGGGTGGTAGGTCAAATACATTTGGGAACTTCTGCATTAGACTATAAATTCCTTGAGAATAGGGACTGTTTTATGCCTTTCATTCTTTTGCCTTTGTGCATAGTACAGCGCTTAGCACCTAGTAGGTACTGAATAAATGCTTATTGACTAACTGACTCAATCAACAGATTAACTGGCATAAAGCCCTGAGGTTGTCATGAAATACTTATTAACCACTATGTCACCCGCTCTTGGTGAAAGTCATTTGCCAGGCCATGAAGGTGATGCTGTGCTCTTGAAAGTTCTGCCAGTGGGCACAAGCAGGTCCTACCAAGAAGAAAAGACTTTTAAGTACTGGCCTAGCAATTGAGTATTTTCCTATCATCTGAATGTGATTTCTAACTAAGTCAAGGAGAAAGAGCCTCATAGGGAGAAAGGAGTGACCACCGGGTAGTATATAGTTCTCTCTCTCTCTCTCTATCTGTCTATCTACATTATCTACATATGTGTTTATTTGCATGTATGTATATATGTATGTGTGTGTGTTACCAGCTTATGAATGTCTTGCAGGGTGCTGGGCTGTTTTTCATGCTGGTGCAGTTAGCATGTAGTTTAGTGAAATCTAACTTGTTTTAATGGACACCAAGTGTCATAAAACGAGGCCAAACAGACAGACGTAATTGGCTCAAACATTGCGGAAATTCACTTGATGTAGATATTTGAGCTCGGTCTTAAAGAACTGATTAAGATCCAGAGATGTTAAATAACTTGCCCAATATCACACAGTGAACAAGTATCAAAAGCACAATTTAAAATCAGGTCTTTCTGACTCCAAAGTCCAGTATTATCCACTCTGCCATGGTGCTTCTGGGAATGGTATGGCTATGATGACCTCAGTATGATTTTTTCTGAAAATAATAAAATGATTATGTGATTCAGACAAAGGTTCTGGTTTAAATTATGCACACTCACATATACACACAAGCATATACACATATAGACACATTGGTCACAGAAATTATTTCTTCTCTTTCATAGGTAGCTTGTGAACTTGTCTTCCAAAACAGAAAAGACAATAGAATAGGTTTTCTCAAAAAAAAAATGCTATGGACAATTAGTATTCCTTTTCTATAGGAAATTTTCTCTGACCTCCCTTAAATTCAGTGCTTTCCTTCTGCTGATTATTTCCTATTTATCCTGTACATTGTTTTATATATATATATATATATATATATATATATATATATATATATATATATATATATATGTATGTATGTATATATATATACATATATATGTATGTATGTTTGTATATTGTATCCACAATTAGAACATAAGCTCTTTGAGGGAAAGTGTTTTCTTTCGATTATTTTTTGTATCTCAGTGCTTAGCACACTGTCCAGACCATAGCAGACCCTTAGTAACTGTTTATTGATTAATTGAGAATAGTTACATTGACTTCTGGACATCCTACTTTAAAGGGAAAAAAATGATTCCCATACTAGGTTGCACACATATATACACATAACCACACACACACTTAACCACACATATGTATATGTATGTGTAATAAATAAAACCAAGGTATTCCCCCTTAGATTGATTTATAAAGTGAAAGGAAAGAAAAACATAAATGAGTACTGCTCTACAAATGTTTTAAACATTTTTTGAAAAGTTATAAGTGCGTCGTTTTAGTCAGTAATATTCATCTTTATCAAATGCAAAGACAAGAATTTTTGTTTGTTAATTACAGCTTTAAGTATGTAAAATACTATGCGAAACTTAACACATTTTGCTATGTAGTCATCATCTGTAATTATGAGTGAATAAGAAAAAATGGATATATCTTAGTGTATATTGTTTGTAAGAGTAAGCAGCAATATAGTTAAGCCTGGAAAGACTCATCAAGATGGCCACAGGGTGATAAATTTCTTGGCCATAGCAACTCAGAGTTATAAAGGGACAAATCAAATCACAGATCTTTGAAGGACAGAAGGCAAAGCATCTAGAACTCTGTTCTCTGGTAATTTTGGTTATCATGTTGTCATCAGTCAATAAACATTTATTAAGCACCTACTATGGGCCAGGCACTGTGTTGTGTTGAGATCTGTACAGTTTATCTATTGTCATTTATGGAGCACTGAGAAGTTACCTAACACTATACAAATGATCATATAGCCTCTGTCCCTCATGGACTTTACAAATGAATCCAATGAACAATCAAGCTTAATTCAATGTACATTTATTAAATTTTACACGGTACTGTAGTACCAAGATAAAACATAACATAATTTTAGCCCTTACAGAGTTTATATAAGACTGATTCAAAGTGAACAGATACAACTCCATATGATTAACTGCTAAATTGTTTGGTACTGGCTAGAACTCCTGTAGGGGTTCACAGGGGAGAGAGATTAATGAGCATTAGAATAGTTCAGGGAAAGCTTTGCAGAAGGCATAGGTTGTTCACTATATTTTATACTCCACATTTTAAAGGAATGGATCAAATAATTCTCATTATAATTAAATAAGGTAATACCTCATTCATCCTTGAATGAAAATCCAACACTTGCTACATACATTTATTATATAAAATGGCACTAAAGACGTTTTCATGGGATTTCTAGATTTCTGAGAACACTGCAGTGAAATTAGACGTTGGGCAAAATAGCCCTGTACTCTGTTGTTGAAAATGGCTGATGGGTTGAACACAGCTGGAGATGTGAAGTCGTATATAAACAGAGGTTGAAGATTGCCTAGGGTCAAGGAGCCAGTAATTGTTGTTGGGCTGGTCCTTCATTTTTAAGAAGACCATGACATCAGAAAAATGATGACATGACTTGCACTGGACTATATTTTGAGTGAGTGATGGCTGTGCAAGGTCACCAGCCTCACTTTCTCCTCCTGAGCCATCTGGATCCAGAGACCATATGTTCATCAGGATGACTGGAGATAGCCCAGGATGGAGTGGAGGGACTTGGCCTTTTCAAGTATTCACTTAGAAGGAGGTAATGCCCAATGAGTGAATAGACCTCTTTAAGAAGTAGTCAGGGAATAGAAGAAAAAAAATAACTAAATCAAGCTGGGAGGGAAAGAGAAACTGCTACTATTGATAACCACTCTAAGATACTATCATCCTTATAAACAGCTGATTCCCAAATCAGTGTATCCACATATATTCTGTAATTGTTAGACGTGAGATTAGAATACCACATTTATAGAGTAAGAGGGAATGACGGTAAAGAAAACAGATATTTGAATCCAGGGGATGAAAGAGTAAGACAGAGGCTAAATGGTTTGCCCAGGGTGTCACACAGTATTTAAGGCCAGATTTTAACTCAGTATCAATCAACAAGCATTTATGAGGTGTCCACTATGTGTCAGGTACCATGCTAGGCGTTAGACATAAACATACAGTATGTAAAATAATCCTTACTCAAAAGAAACTTTACATTCTAGTGGTAGGAGACAAGGATAGATAGATAAAATATGTATACATATACAGTTACATACACAAGTGTATGTGATAATTCTTTTTAGTCAAACTATATACCCTCATAATAATTTCTCAATTAGGAGTCATGCCAAGCTATAGGCACCTTCATTCTTGCTTAATCCAGTTTGGGGGATGCTTCTTATAGTGAGAAATAGTTGTAGTAAATGATCTTTTTAAAGGGTAGATAATGAATGTGTTTAAAGCATCAAGCTGTGCTAAGATTATAATGCATTATAAAGCTTGACACCTCAACCTTACTAGTCCACAATAAGCATGGCAGTTTTTAGCAATTCTATTTATCAAGGGTAAGCTGCTTATTAGGACCTTCTAATTATTAAGGCAGAGCAATCAATCTTTAGCAATATCCTATTGCCAGACCTTTAAGTCCTTGAAAACATTGTTCATGGACTTTGCAGAGATTTGAACCAAAACTAAAGAATCCGAATTTGTATATTTGTGGCATCAATTGTCAGAGTTTGTTGAAACATAACAGAATCAATGTAATTTATCAAATATCAATTCAGGAACTTTAAGAGCACCATGCTAGGTGCTGAGAACTAGGTTCTAGACTTTTAGAACCAGAAGGAACTTAGATGGTTCCAGATAGAATGGACACACAAATAACTAGGATAGGAGTGTAACATAGGAAGAAAGGAGAGGTCCAAATAGATGTCTTTCACTAGGTAAATCTTTCTGTAGCTAAAATTTCTACTATAGAAGTCTTCCTTTAGGAAAGGTAGCATTTAATGCTAATACCTTTACTGATTATCTCCAACTTATGTGAAAAAGAAAACTGCATTTTTGGGACACACTGTATATAGTTATTTACATGTTGTTTCCCACATTAGATGGTGAGCCTCCTGAGGGTAGAAACTGTTTGGGTTTGTTTTCTTTGCATTTCTTTGTATCCTTAGCACATAGCACAATGTGTGGTCCATAGCAAATACTTAAATGCTTGCTGACTGATTCTACTGTTGAAAACGGAATATATTATGTCATCCTTAAAGATATTTCCTCAAGTACAATATGTGGCTACACTCCGCCACTCTAATAGAGCAGTATCATGGTTATTCAATGATTTTCATGTAATTCTCCTCTTTGCTTTTCCAGTCACAGGGCACAGAAGTCAATCTAGTGCTGCAGATGAGGTAGCAGGTTGGAGAAAAGAGATACTAATCTAATGAAAAATGGTTTTAATATAGTGGAAACTATATTGCCTGATGAATTAGGAAATTTAATACCCAGTCATCTGCTACTAACTTGTTATATAACCTTGCAACCATAGTGCCATAAAATTCTTCTAAATCCCCATTTACTTTTCCGTAACATAAGCAGATGGGGCTACATCAAGGATTCTTAAAGACTGGAGGTCTATGACTTGCTGTTTGACAAATATTCTGGTAATTGATTTCTTTTGTAATCTGATGTACTTTATTTCATGCAACATTAGTCTGAGAGGGAATCCACAGGTTTTTATCAGGCTATAAAAGGGGTCTGCAAACATCCCATAAAGGTAAGACCTTGGGGCCAAAGGGTCTTTAAATTTCTCCAAATCTTTGATACTGTGTGGGATTTTAGTGCTAAAAAAAAGTGCAAGGCCCTTAGAGGCATACTCTTTGGATATTTAAATGAAGAGATTGTATAGAAGTGATGAAGGATGGAGAATCCCATTTAGGAGATGAAGGAAGAAAACACATTTTGACCAGCTGGAATGGTATTCAACATATCCTCAAAGGAAAGGTGTACCTAGGGCTTTCTGCAGAAACCCTATTCTTTGAAGATAATAACTGTTGGCCCCAAGACTTTGACCCACTGTGTCAAGAGACAGAAATAGGGTCAAATGGGTGATACTTTACCCTCATAACCAGGAAAAGACAATTGAGGGCTACAGATCCTGGGTCCCTGACTTCCTAAAGTTAGCAGATGATATAGGATTACAGTACTATAAAAGTTAGAATTGGAAGGGACCTCAGAGGCCATATCTCATCCAACTCCATTTTACAGATGAGGAAATGAAAATTAGAAGAAGAATAAGGAACCTGCCCAAAGATGCACAGATAGTAATAGTCGTAAATGGAATTAGAACCCAGGACCTCTGACTCCAGAGCCACTGTCGCTTTTTCTACTCTGACTTTATCACTGTGTAAACTCTAATGTATAAATAATATACATTATTATTTTTCTGCTTCTTGCACATTGCAAGTGCTCAATAAGTGCTTATTGCATCGAATTCACACAATTTTGTCTTCCTGGTCAGGGTGAGAAAACACCTTTCAGGATTTGTCTTTGTCTCAGCTTTCTCTTCATCTCATTGATTTCCAGCCATTTTGAAGTCTCACTTCTGTAATAGCTTCTCTTTTTATGCCATTGTATCATGGCTGAATAATACTCATTTCTTCACAGTAAATAATTTAAAATTCTATCGCACAAATCACAGAAAACCAACACAATCATTTTTCGCTACTTACTGCATGAAACTATGCATAATACAATTCTAAATCCAACCTTGGTGAATATTTATAATTTCTAAAGGGGAGGCATACTTAAAAATATATTTAAATGCATACTTTAAAATACATTTAAATTTTCTAGAAATGCTTCTGACAAAGATCTTCTACAAGCAGCTGCCCCTTTATTTTGTTTACAAGTACATTGTTTTTATATGTCATCATTGGTGGATGTTGTCCTCCAAGTCTTCCAAACTCAAATGGAAATTTCTCTCCCCAAACAAGATTCCGACCCATCATACACATAATGACATATACATTTCCCTTACTTTGCCCCTTTTTTTTCAGATCAATTTGCTCAGAGAATTTCTATCAATTGAAGACTGTTATTTTTACAGCCTACCTTTCCTCTATGCTACTATATAGTGGCACACAATATAGTTGGACTATAAGTTGTGCTCAGAATTGGAAAATGAATGAGAAAGGACTTGATTGCTTTCAAAGAAATTGTAAAGCTTTTTTTACTGACCCCAACCATCCCAGGAAAACAAAGGACTATTTTTCCAATACTAAGATTCTATTAGTGTTTCTATGTGATACTAAGACATGAGACACTACTACCACTGACGAACTAAATAAAGACGGGCATCAAACAAAGGACAACGGAGAGGTGTAAACAGGCTGTGATGTTAAACCAATGAAAAATTCAGAAGAAAAGGGATAAAATATGATTTTGTATGACAAGATTGGGAATTGTGGGAGAAGATATGAGCAAGGGATGACAGGTGGGCAGGGAGAATCTTCTGTTGTTACCATCATTATATTGGGAGAAAGCAAGGAAAGTCTCCAGGACTGTGATGAATTGTAGAGAGGATATGGACAAAATGTTGTATGTGGATAGTTTACTATCTATATCAGTGGAGAGAACTCCAGAAACAATCAGATCATCGATCCATTTCAGTATTTGAGAACATTTTTTCCAAGTTTGCTTTAGTGGAATAGGGAAGAGTAGAGGACAAAGGTTTAAGATAAAGAAAAAAAGAAGGTTGAGCAGACCAATTTCTTACTCATTTAGTAATATTTGGCAATAATAAGACACAAGAAGTATTACATATTACATAATATTGCATAATTAAATATTACATAACTACATATTACAAAGTGCATATTATTTCATGTGATCTTTAAAACAATACTGTAAAATATTTATACTTTACAAATAAAGAAACTGAAGTTTACAAAGATGAAATTACACGTTTATTGTCATACTACTAATAGCTGTCAAAAATGAGATATGACCTTAGGTCTCTTGTGAGTCCAGGCCTAACATCCTTTTCTCTCCACAACTCTACATATCAACAAAATATAGTGACTACAAAGGAAAAAAAAGAGCACCACGAGTAAATTGCTTTGAGATCTTAATACTCCACAATATAGGGTACTCAATAAATGTGTTGGTTTGTAGACTGAGATCCTTCTTTTTTTTCTATTCCTGGTAAAACTGTTATGATGATTCACATAGCCAAATATTTAGATTTTATTTAATATTTTATATACCTATTGCTCATTTATAGAACCCAATTGTTCTTGTCCTGTGTTTCTTTTATCAATAAGGTGTTTTTCACTTTACTTTTAAAATTTAAAAATAAAAGCTCTTAAAATGATATTTATTGAGTATCCACGTACTACTACTATATCTGAGGCACAAAATTTTAGTTTTTAATTATATTCAACAAAAGAGGCCAGAATGTTGGGGTGGGATGATATTATAGTTTTCCAATCCAACTATGATGTAATAATTTAATGGCATATAAAAACTATACACATTCTACCATTGTTAGCATTATAATTCTCGAAGAAGAACCACTGAATGCCACTTTGAATGTCTGTCTTCCTTTTAATTATACTTTTAGGAAACAAGCATACAAAGACTGTAACTCATTTTAAAATGTCATGTTCATTAAATGTTTTCACCACATTTTTTTTACCAACACTTACATCCTGATCAGTTCTATTTATTTTTAGAATTTGGACAAAAAATTTCTAGGTGTTAGCTATCTTCCAGTAGAAGTTATCTGCTTCATTTTATTCCAATTAAATTTTTTTTTTTTTAGTTAACAAGTATATATCTACCAGATGGGTAAATGGAAGAATCACACAAGTGTGTCATTTTGACATCTATTTAATTTCTTTACATTAAACAAACTGAAAACATACCACACCATTTTATGTTTTAAGGAACTCAAACCAAATTATACAAATGTTAGTAAACATTTACATTTGGTATGTGTGTTTAACAAGCAATTTCCTAACTCCCAAAATATTTATTTTCAATATCCTGCTTGCTTTTATGGTCAATCTACCCTATTTGAAATCTGTTCAATTTCTACAACCAGTAAATCACTTTCACATAATTGCTGTAATTACAGTCCTCTTCATATGCTTGTACTTCTTTCTCAGAATCCCACTACAGGAAAACATTTGTGACAAAGTCCAGATACATCATGGTGGTTTAGTAAATAATGCAAATATGTTTTATTCTAATTTAAAGCAAAATATACTTGCAAGCAATATTTTGAGAAAGGAATATTCAAAGTTTCAGTGAAACTGACCTACTTAATGTTTCCTCTACATTTTATTAGATTTCCTACTCTGCAAACGGCAGGCCTTTTGACATGTTTGAAATACATTCCTTTCTCATTTCTTCCTCCTATAATCTCTGATTTCATTCAAGTCTCAAGTCCAGTATCACCTCCTGTAGGAGGAACTTATACTGATTGCCTTAGCACCTAGAAATACCCACTTTCTTTTTCTGTCTGTCTCTCTGTGTGTGTCTGTTTCTTTTCTCTCTCTCTCTCTATCTGTATCTCTGTCTCTCTCTGTATCTCTCTGTCTCTCTCTCTCTCTTTCTCTCTCTCTCTCTCTCTCTCTCTCTCTCTCTCTCTCTCTCTCTCTCTTTCTCTCTCTCATGTCTCACTTGAATTCTCCCAATAGAATGTAAACTCCATGAAGGCAGAGATTTTATTGGTTTCCTTAGTGCCTAGCAGTATGACTGACACCTGGTATGTGCTTAATAAATGCTTGTTGAGTTGAATTCTTGAGTAGTATGTCTGTAAACAATCGTATTATAGTCAATTTATCAGGAAGTTACTGGAAATACATTTAGTCTTAGGAAAAATGACATTTTGACTGTGATCCTAGAACATAATCTGTTAATAAAACAGAATCAAAGTGTGCTGCTAGGTGGTGCAGTGGATAGAGCGTTAGCCCTAGAGTCGGGAGGACCTGAGTTCAAATCCAGCCTCAGAAATCGACATCCTAGGCAAGTCACTTAATTCTGATTACCCCATCAAAAAACAAACAAAAAACTCCACCCTTCTCCCTCCAAGAGAAATTCATATTGGTCTTTGTATAACACTATTTGGATAATTCCACAGTGAGATTGTGAACTCACTAAGAGCTTCACATCATTGAAGAAGTCAAAATCTAACAATTCTGGTCCCTTGAACAGAACAGCTATCCGGTGTTGGTTGAATTTCACACTGTTCATTATACTCACATAACCAACTATAGGGACTACAAAATTCAGAATTCGGATACCTCAGACAGGACTTGGATTAAAGTTGACTTATTTAAACTATGCATTTTTAAAAAAGGTAACCTAAACATAGATTCTGGAAAATGTTCCAATTATTCAAAAAAAAATAAACTTTTGAAACATTTTATAAGCATTCCTTCAAAAAAAGAAACCCTTGATGTAATTACAAATCATTCTTATGGCATTCAGTAGAACAGGCTCCTTCAGAACTGTGACTAAACAATCTTCTTTTGACCTAGTCCAAGTCTCAGTACGTACCTGAAAATATTAGAACTCTGTTTCCTTTAATATAGTCATGAAGTCAGACTGCTCCCGTCATGACTACTGAGTAAGGTGCTGCTTTAAACTCAAGCATATCTTGTTGTCTAAACACATAAAATACTGAAGCAGTTCTATCAGTGAAGTTCCTCTGCTTCTGCCTAATTAGGAAGTATCAGCCTAAATAGACATTACATTTCATTCTTCTGTCATTTAGTAGGATGAGGCTGTTCACAACTGTGAATCTCCAAGTTACTTTTCTCCCACTTCTATATTACATTCTGAATGTAGTTTTCCATATGCAGCTTTTCTCACCTGGACTTCTTGTATAATTTAACGAGTTATTGACATGAAAGAATTGTTGCTCAGTGAACACAAGTTAAAATGCATGGGAATCAATGGAAAACAGAACAATATTAAACTGAAGTTTCTCATTCTTGGATTTTCTGAAGAAATGTAATTTACTATCGAGAGATTTCACATGGAAGTTCAAGGGATGCTCTAATCAACCAGTACTAACCCAACTCAATAGGGACATAACTACTAAATTCTTTTATTAGTTTTATCACATTTAAAAAAAGTGATGAGTGACAGCTTTTAAACTACTCTTGAAATGTTGTTCACAAAACTCTAGGCTTCTCTGTGAGTTGAGAACAAATCTAAATCCTCCTTGTGCGCTGAATGACTGAATACTATCTACAGACTAAACCTTTGAGCTGAGCTGCTTTTTGCAACTCCAAATGATTGTTTTCAGAATTGACCTTCCCTCTGTTTGTTGAGTCGGTTTCCCAAAGAAGGGCAGATGTTTTTAGGATACTTTCTTTGCTCACAATTCAAATAATATTTCATGGTTTTCACCCATAATAGGATAAGCAGAAGCCAGTTGACAAAAGCCACAATAGAATATGGGGAAAATAATTTATACTCTGGAGCATTCTTAAGTCAGGAGCTGACAGTATGGGATTTGAAAAGTCTCTCTGTTCCTCCAGAGGTCTATGTGTAAAAGTTGCATCATATATATTTGTGCTTCTTGCAGGGCTTAAAGCCAGAAACCATTAACTCAGAGAAACCATTATATTACACTGGTCCTTACCTATGTAGTTTTCGCTGGTGACAGACAGCATAATATGCATTCTTCTATTTAATTAATATTTGCAGAAATGAAATGACATTGCTTTGTGACACATGTTGTTGTGCATGAAGGAAAAATATAGCTGTGGGGGATGTTATTTGTAACAATTGTAAATGTCCTTAATCAGGACATAGATAAAGAGCTAAAAGTAAACTAATAGGTTGTCTAGTCCAACTCTCTTCATGCTACAGAAGATGAAAATAAGGTCTAGAAAAATGAATGACTGCCTCAAGATCACAAGGAATAAGCAGAATCTGAACCCAGGTCCCCAATTCTAGATTCAGCATTCTTCCTTGAAGGGTTGTTATGGAGTATGAGATAATATTTGTTAAGTGCTTAGCACAGTGTCTGGCAAGTATGAAATTCTAAATAAATGTCTATCCCTTTCCCTTTATTCTTCCAAGTGTGCCATATTGCCTTTCCAGTATAACCTGGTATAACCAGGGCCTAGCACAGATGCATTTGTGATCTTAAGAGTCAATAGAACCCCTAATGGTCTTAACTATATTTATGAAAAATCATCATCATGGATTTCATTAATCATGAATTAAAACATTTTGGAGAGTTATTATATTTCTCTCCTCTGGGGGGGCGGAGCCAAGATGGCGGAGTAGAAAGACTCACCTATGCTAGGTCCGAACCCACAGCCCATAGATTTCTTGTAAAAAGAACTCCTGACAAATTCTGGAACAGTGGAAGCGGCGCAGCAACACAGTGAAGATTTCTGTTGCAGAGAGCCCTGAAAAACGACCGCAAAGGTACCCTGGACAGGAGCGGAGTTCTGCCCGGCCGAGCGCTCCCCTCCCCCGCCCCGGCCACGTGGCACTGAGAGGAGCAAGCAGAGCCCAGCAGGCGTCAGAGACTTGAATCTCCGGTGGCCACGAAGGTCCCTCCACCCACAGACGCACAGGTCAGTGAGAGAGACGGGCTGAGAGAGGAGCGGGGTATCTCCGGGACTCGGACCCCCTGGGAAGCGGCTGCTGCGGCAGAGGCTGAGGCAGCTTGGCCAGAGACTCCCAGAGCAGGCTGGAGCTCCACCCCAGCTCCACTACAAAGGATCTCTGTATAAACCCCCTGAGGGAACTGAGCCTGAGAGGCGGCCCTGCCCCCACCTGAGAACTAGCAGATAAGCCCCCATTGAAGAGCAGTCAGGCCTG